>VHKM01000283.1:3537500-4207252 GCA_007210695.1 Neogobius melanostomus
AGAGTGCCGCTCAGACAGTGAAGAGGTAGAGGTTGCTTTTATAGCTGCTCATGAATAAGAAACATCTGGTGAGCCAAACTGCACGGCTAGTACCAGCGCACAGATGCAGTGGACCAGCAGTGGCAGAAGCTCAGACTACGGTCAACCATTTTACAAGTTGTTTAATGCAATAAAAGGAAAAAGAGTAAGCTATAAATACTGTCACACACACATTATCTACTGAAGCTATTTCAAGACAAAATAAATGCCTCACTTTTATTGCAGAGGACAGAAAGCCGTGTTGTCTAATGTTTGGTTTTGTTTAAAGGGGGGTATTATGCTTTTTTCAATCACATAGCACCAGTCTATAGCATACTACAATGATGACGTAACCTTCTGTTGGTCTGTATATGCAGTAAATTAAAATAACTGCCTTGAATAAAATTGCTCTCTCAAAATGGCTGTACTGAACTTCTTGAAATAGGCCTCTGTCTCTTTAAGAAGCTTTCCGACACGCCCCCTTCAGCACTGCTGTGGCATTTAAACAACAACACTGTGCGGGGAGGGGGCTCTGCTGAGCTGAGGAGCAGTGGTTGGTGGCTTGGCTGGTGACAAAAGGTCCAGAGGCGTCTCCAGGAGGTGGGGGCGTTCCTAGGAGGACTGAGGCATAGCTACACCTAAAATGGCTGCCGTCTAAGTTTTTACTGATTACTCAAAAATATGTGAATGAGCCAAGGCAACACTCCAGGCATGTGTTTAATGAGGGAATGACATAATAACATGATATAAAGCTTGAAAAAGTCGATTTTACATAATACCCCCTTTAAGACTTCTCCTCTGCAGCCTCATTGAGACTCATGGCAGTGGTCTTGTTGCTTGTGCCTCTGCGTGGCTAAGGTGGGACAATACAGTGAGGAATGGGGGTGTGAACAAAGGGTCTGCAGCCCTTCTTTTGCGGGTCAAAGGGCCTGCTCAAGCATAGTGCCACCGCTGCTCTGCCCTTTTTTTGTCCCCTTCTCCGGTCCGGTCCGTCTCTCCTCCTCTCCATCCCTCCGATTCCCTCGCTTTCCTCCTTTGTCCAGCGGCAAGCAGCCTCTGAATGCCACACACAGGCACAGAGTCACTGGCTGCGCACATTTTTTCCATCTCGAGTGAATCACTGTTGGGTTTTTTTTTTTTTTTTGCTTTCCCCAACTTTACAGGAAGCCGTCTTTTAAAAGCCTGCTCAGATTACACTCCTTTTATCTGTAATTTATGTTAAAAAAAAAAAAACAGTGGAAACTTTGTGTGTGTTTAGAGAGGGCTTAGATCTGACTAGGGAGTTAATGGGTGCAAAGTCACTATCGCAATGAAGGTACTGCAGTTCAGTTTTTTGACCTTATGTCTGAATCCACATTCCTTAAGCTTTTCTGAAAACTGATGATGACCTTTTCCTTTACCATTCTTGTGCAAGTGTAATTGCAGAAGCATAGAGTTAAGTACATTGTTAGTCTAGTAATGTCAGATATTTACTCTCTTTCCCGACACATGATATATGTTGTAGCATTTTCATTGGGACCAGCCTCTCCAAAGCCATACGTACATACTGCATTAGTGTACATGTGGTGGTTTACATGTTGTGTTCCTTTAGCAAAACAGCTTTGCACATGAGTTTACCTCCTGGCTGAGTGTTGGAGGAGCGTGTGTTTGTGTTCGTCACTGCGCATCACTGAGCGCCGCGCGGAGACACTCAGGAATGCAGGGCCCGAGCTGAAAAGGCCCCGCCCTGTGAGCAGGAGATAGCATCAGTGTTTACATGCGCAAAAAAACATAACACAGCCCAGTGCGATAACAGTACATTACGCTAACTCTGCGTTTTAGGAATCTACTTATGTTTTCTATGAGAATGGTGTCGATTTTTGTGGCATAATTTTCGCTTAACCTCTTAACCCCCGCCTTAACTGAACATTTTCTCTTTAAACAAATCTAAAAGCTTCTTGTAAAAAAACGTCAAAACAGCAACAAAATGAGATGTAAATGAGGATGAAAACGCAGTCGAAAAAGCATCAAAAGATAATATGCGAGGAAAAAATCTTAGACAGGTCTTAGCTTTCAAATGAGGCTGTAAGCTCCAGTCGAGAAGCTTTTAGATTTGGGTAAACCCGAACTGGAGATTAAGGCTGGGGGTAAGAGGTTAAGGGGCTGGATCTGAGCGATGTTTGGACAAAGGATAAAAAACACAAATAAAACCTTGAGTAAATCTGATTATATTCACTATCCCCTTCCTTCCTTCTCCTTACTGTGAGGACACTGGGAAGAATCACTGTCATCATTAATCAAAGTAATGTAATGTAATGTTATGTGCGTCTACATTATTGTACGTTCTAGAGGTCAACCGGTATGGTTTTTTCTTAGGCCAATACCGATGCCGAATTTTTGGGGATTTTTATTGGCCAATGCCGATATGCTTGGCCTGTATTTTTGGCAGCTTTTTCCAAATGTCTGGTCTATAATCCTGTAAAAACATAAATACTTGGTATCTCCAGACGTGGCCGATTTTATTTTAGGTGATCCAGTCATAGTCTCTGTCTTAGCTTTGATTAGTTGCCGTTAGCATTAGCATCCTGCCGTTAGCATTAGCATACTGTTGCTAGCCGCGGCATTTTGCGCGGCGATCACAAATACAATTGTGGAAGCTAAAACTAACTCAGCGATTGAATTCTCCATGTTCTGTGCTTCAAAGCATGTCCATATTGACTGAGGGTTAGTGAAACCTGTAATGAACAAACTTGTAGCTAACCAATTTTCATCGCGATGTTTCTCTGTTCCCCTGAGGCCTAGGGAGATGTTGGAGGACTGGTTTTAAAGCCCCCGCGCTCTTTCCAGTGCAAAAAACGGGACGTCTCTATTACTTTCTGTCCCGGAAATATCGGCGCTAGATCGGCCAATAGTCGAAATACCCCAAATATCAGCCCGATATACCGGCCGGCAAATATATCGGTCGACCTCTCGTACGTACATGCACAGACAATCTCTTTCAACGCTGCTTACCAGATGCCATTATTCGCATTGTGTACTGGCGTCAGCGCTGGCCCCTCCCCTCCTCCTCTGCTCAATTGTAACCAATCAGTAGCAGATTTGTTACCTTTTAGTCATGTAAATGCCACTTAATTACGGCCATGGAATTGGGGGCTGAGTGCAGACAGCCACAGGGCTCGAAATGTAGCAAGACCCGTCCCATTGTTTTGTGAAAAGAAATCCCCCAGACGCAAAGGCCACCTGTTCTTACTATGTCAGTCTGCCCGTCCGCACCTTCTTCCACGTTGTAATGAGTAACACGAAGCGGCCAGAGATCAGGGCCGCTCCATTCAGCTCCCTGTTTGTAGCCTCCCGTACGAAGCCGTGATATCCCCACAGCGATGATAAACTCAAGTGTGTGGATATGTGTTGTTAAAAGGGGACCGTGGGATATGAATGCTCTTTTCTTGAGCAACACATTTAGGTCACTATTATGTATATTTTCTTGGTTGGAAAATGCTCTATTTAACTAAAACATCTTATTTCACTTGGCTTCACTTCCCTTAGATGTTGCAATTTGCTTATGTCCTTTAAAAGTTTACATGTCATGCATATGAAGCCTAAAAATAGACTTAAAAACCTTATTTTGCGTGTCTCAGCTTTGATATGTTACGTTTTATAATTTGAAAATATGTTAAGAATTAATTGGTAAAAATCAAATGTAGGCGAAAGAGCTGGTGAAGATCTTGACTGGAGCTCCTCCTGCTGGCAGATATAGGAATATTTTCTTTTGAGACCTACACATTTCTTCTTCTGAAACACTGAAGAAGCACCAAGAGCCCCCCACACCTGCAGCACAGTGGAGGCGTCACAAGCGGCGCTACAGGAAACAAGGAAGGGACAAACGAGGAGGGTTCCGGGCAAGACTCGCAGCTAAGCCACACATGCCTCTATCCTACTTCCGACTATGGGACGTTCACTGGAGAATAAGAGGGATTAACTGCTTTGCTCTTCCAAGAAGATGGTGAAAGACTGTTGTGGAGCGGAGGGAGCTGCGTAAGAGGAAGGAGGAGGTGGAGCTGACCAGTGCAGGACACCACGCTCTGAAACGGGGACAAACCCAGGAGGTGGTGCACCGTTTCAGAGGATCAGAGGAGCACTGAAGGCAGTACAGTTTCTCCGACCTCCAAAAACATCCCGGGCATGTTGACCCACAGTAGCGGTGCGGCTCAGTCACAGCGGCTCAGGACTAACACATGAACACAGTTTCATTGTACAGTTGTGCAATGACAAATGGTAAATAGTAAATGGACTCAACTTATATAGCGCTTTTCTACCTTTATCAGGCCCAAAGCGCTTCACAGTAAGGAACCAGTCACCTGTTCACTCTCTCATTCAAACACCAATGTACGCAGACACTGGAGACAACTAGGGTGAAGTGTCTTGCCCAAGGGCACAACGACAGTATGCATTTGTGGGAGTTGGGATTCGAACCCCCGACCTTCCGATACTTAATGTTCTTAAAAAATAACTTCCAGGTGTGTTTATCACGCAGCTCCAGCAGTGCGTGATAAACAATGACGCAGTTGTAATCAGGAAGTACAGAACGAGGCACTGACACCGTAGAAGAAGAAACAGCTCAATTTAACAGCTTTGTCCGAGGATTACTCAAAATGTTAAAACATGGTTTGAACCTCAAGCAAGTCAATTTTGCATGATACTGTATGTAAGGAATCAGAAGGAGCTGCTGTTAAGCGTTTTGTCGTCACAAAGCTCTGGTGCTAGTTTTTGCCCCTCGCTGGTTTGCAGAGGACGGGTGAGCTGGGTACGGCCGCTGGTGGGACTATGAGGAAAATAGATAGCATAGTAAAAAACAAGAAAAGAATGAACTCAAGCATTACTCAGATATCTGTGTATAAAACAACTCTAGGCATGTTATTGTTTGTTTGTTATTGTGTGAAATGCTTACAAATGGGGGCAGCAGTTGAATTTGTTAGAAAAGTGGCAAAAAGTGTGCTAGCAATTATACGTATATATTTGTATTTGTAAATGAATAGCCATTACTGAAGTCTAACCGAGTGACTGGCTTTGATCCACTGTAGGACTCTCTCTGTCTTCTGAGCCCATATGTGTGCGTGGGCGTTCGGTGTGTGTGTGTCTCCTGAGTCACATGCTAAGCCCCACACACCAGCGCCGGGATCCCAGCCAATTAAAAGCTAATGCTGGCCCGGATGCCTTGGCCCTTACTAACATCTGGGTATTAAACTAAACGCCTGTGATATATTAGTTATGAAGTCAACAGCTCTGAGGAGGACCACACACTGTACGGTACTATAGGATTCAAATGCCCTGTAATTTGTCTGCGCTTAATTGATGACACTGGGTTCCATAAATGGCCACTCCACTGAAAAATCATTTTTATTACTTGTTTTGCAACACAAATTTGTTACACGCTGGAAGCTTTCACAGTTTTGATCTGATTTATTTAGTACAGGGGTTCCCGCTGTGGGGTTTGAGATGATTCCAAGACATTTATTTAAAATTATAGTATTTATAGTATATAGTATTTTACAGTAGAGGGGGTCATGGGTTCCTGTCCAGGTGGTTTGAAAACTTTGGGAACTACTTATAGAGTAGATCAGTGTGCAGTGGAGATGAGGAAGATTTTTTTTATTGCATCTGTTTTCCATAGCACTGTATGTTTCTGTTAAAAGCTCACTACCTCACCTTTTTACCCAGACACTCATGAAATGTATCTTAGGCAGAGCTAACCCAGGAGAAGATTTGAGTTTTGTCTTTATTAGGCTACTATATTGACCCAAATGTGTGCAGATTGTCTTCAGCATGTTCAGAACAAAAAGAAAATGCATCTAAAATCTGAGTCATCAAGTGAATGTAGACATGGAGAAAGTGTTTGGCGAGCGACATAGAAAGGACTGGAGAGCTACTGGTAGCTCCCGAGCTTCTGGTTGCAGATCCCTGCTCTATTCTAATGTTGTTTTTTGTTTGTTTTATGTAAGCATTTCGAGCCAATGCAGAAATTACCTTTACACTTGGTAGTGCTGCACAATATAGAGAAAAAACGATATTGTGATATCGATATTATTTCAGTATTTCTCATTCACCTACAACTATGCTTGTGAAGGCTCCTGACTTGTCCAGGGAGTATTCACCGTATCTTAAAGAAGCTTGTCGACTGTACTGGCCTGAGTTGAGGATGTTTTGCTTCTATTTACAGAAGCTTCTTCTTCACTGTTGTGGTCAGAGTGTGACACACCTGTACCTCTATTGTTCCTCTGCTTCTTCTTTTGTTGCTTAATGGCGGGCGGCACTCAACGTTAGGGTGCATTACTATGTTGGAGTCTGGGCCAGAGTATTTATCAATCATTTAGTTTATCCACACTCACACAATAGCAGCTGCATACAGTGGGGATATACAATTTTTCTTTTTTTTTTTATTAGATAGAACAGTGCAGTGTGAACAGAGGTGAAGAGTAGGAGAGACAGAGCCATGTGTCCAACTCACATCACCTTTATACCTAAGTAACTCGACCAACTTGAATAGGTGGGTATTGTTTACGCTGGTTTATGTATTGTATAGCTACAATACTTACTACCAAGTGTGCAAAATAGACTTACCAAGCGTGCAAAATAGAAAGTGTGCGCTAAGTGGTGCAAAAAGCCGGTGCTGTTGAGATTTCTGTCTCTCATCAACGCTAAAAGGCCACACTGCAAACTCAGTTACATCATATCCGGTTTGCACCTTAACAGTTTCTATGAATCAGGTGCAACATGCGACTCATTTTTAACACTATTTGCAATTTAGCACTTGGATGAGTAAATCAGGCCCTATGTGTTTTCTGATTGGACAAAATGTGGTCGACTTGCACACTTCACTTGCTTTTTAGCGCTGATATGAACAATTTCAAACACGGTACGTTCCTTTAATTTAAGCAAAGTCAGAAGCAAATGCATTTTTTTTGTTTAAAAACTAGCCTTAAAAACACTATCAGGATAGAAAATGGGTAGATCTTGGTCAGACTTTGCTGATTTTTCTATAGACTGTATATTATGGCTTCCCTTCAATCGTTCAAAAGATACTCTGGCGATATGAATGTTAGCCCCTTGTTAATTCACCTACCGAAGCAGAGACGCTGGAGAGGCTCAACAGTCCAGTGGCAAAGTAATGACATAATAACTGCATGTAACAACGTAACACACACACACACACACACTCACTGAGCACAGCGGACTTGTAAAGACAGGTTTTCACGAGTGGCTTCAGCTGCTGGTGCACGTTTAACTACAGTTTACATCCCACACACAAAGGCCGTCACAGAGCCGCTCATCTCCAGTTCAGCTAATTTCATAATGATTATTCCTGGAGAGTGGCAAGGCATTTATTAGGTTTCTGAACGTAAGTAATGTATGTATGAAGACCAGCTAGCTAATTTACACAAGAATATTGACACATTTCCATTGAATTGTAAATCACAAATATGACGTGCCAACTCTTTATACTGTACTTAATTTTGCCAACTTAAGCCGATATTTTTAATTCAATGACACTCAATTTGTAGTTTTCCTAAGGGTTTGGCAGTTCAGATGGTGTTAAAGTGCCACACACAGTCAGTCCAACCTGGAGCCTCTCGTCCTCCTCTGTCCTCTCTCTCCAGCTGTGTTATACAAACGCAGATTATAGAAGTAGCGGCAGGCCTGCTATAAATATCACTGCCCACCCAGGACTGTTAAGATTATTATTTTTCTTAAAATCACTGTGGTTGTTCTGTAAAGAAAGCGGAATAACCTGTTTTTTGCCACTGAAATGGAGGCAGGCGTCGGTGGTTAGTGCAGCTATAAGAGAGTCCATAATGTCAAACCAAAGCAGAGTATGATTCGTAATGTATTATAAATTTGAAAACAGGTAATCGACATTTTGAGTATTTGCAGTGGTAGGAAAAAGTATGTGAACCCTTTGGAATTTCTTACATTTATGCCTAAATTGGTCATAAAATCCTTGTTGGATCTTTATTAAAATCACAAGAATGAGTAAACAGTGTCTGCTTAAACTAATAACACCCAAACAGTTACATTTTGTCATATTTGTATTGGCCATAACATGTAAACATTCACAGGAGAAATTCCAAAGGGTTCACATACTTTTTCTTCCCACTGTATTTGATGGTTTTAGCTGTTCCAAATCTGATTGGTTTTATAAGCACTCATAGCTTGGCTTTTTAGTCATCCCTGGTAAGGAGAATGATTGAACCTGGCGGGACAATAGAGATTATTGTGTGAAACTGGATTAAACAAAAACAAAGTGGGCTCATGGCAGATGTCTTTTCCTCGTAATTTAAAACTAGCCTGATTATAAGCTTTGAATACAGAAGCGTGAAGAAGCTCCTTGAGAGGCGAAATGTCATCAATTAAACCAACCTTGTCCAGTTTGAAAACCTCTTCTAAGATGGAAACTTCTTGGATGACTAGAGAGCTAAAGTGACGCCCCTCCCTACTTGCTGTGACATTGCAAGTAGGGATGGGACGATAATATCACGATATTTGCCTATGGTTTAAAAAAAAACACTGAAACTGCAGCAATGATGGGGATGGGGCAATTATTAAATATTCCTCTTCATTGTCTGCTGTAAGTGTCATATTGAGTGAGACATAAAGTAAGTATTTAAAGGCACACTGTGTAACATTTTGGACTACACTGTTGTCATGCAGCTAATGAGCAGCTCGACACAGAAAATACTTAGTTTTAACATTTTTAAACTCTGTATAGTCCCTTTAAATACTGCTGACTTTAGTCACATCTCCCCGGTAAAGTTACCAGCACTGGTTGTCTGATGGATTTAGCGATTATCTTCTAGCACGATAATCAAAAAATGTGGCGATCGTTTAATTGTCGCATTTTTTATCGCGATTAACGATATTATTGTTTATCGCCCCATCCCTAATAGCAAGTAGGGCTGCATGATATTGAAGTAATTTGCGATATACGATACTGCTGTGCAATATCGCGATAACGATATTAGTGATATTTCACTATCCCATTTCAACACGATATGTCCCATTCTAATTAAAAACTAATTGTAACTAGTTATTCAACAAATTGTGTCAAAAGACTGAAAAAACACTACATCAGCACCATAAGACTTGTTTAATTAAATTAGGAAATGTTTAAAACTTTGACTAGAACTTTTTTGGCTGAATTTTCATATTTCAAAAAAGTATAGATATTCAGCAGAGTTGGTCCAAAACGTTTTTTGTTTGTTTTTTCTTCTACAATTTTAACAATATTTAAGCTGCCGATACCAAGTACCAGTTAAAAACCTCAAGGTGTGAAAAAGGAAATAACAGCAAAGCCTTTGAACATAAACCCAGGAGCACATGGATACTTATGCAAAATAAACACATTTCATACTTAATGTTCAGCAACCACTGAAGTAAAGGCATCAAAAGAAGCAACCTCCCTCTCTCCTTGTGTAGCTGAGGTTTTTTGCCTTTTCCTGCGAACTGCATTTGTGGTTTCTGTGTTCCACATTGTTTTTCTGGATACTTTTGTACGTCTTTGCCGTGTTTTTGTGGAGGTTTGGTGGATTTGTTTACTTTGAGAGTCTAAAATTATCCTGAAGAAAGCAGCTTTTTAAAGGTAAACAAAATGCTAGCTTATTAGCTAAAACCATTTGAGACCTACACATTTCTTCTTCTGAGACGCTGAAGAGGCACCAAGAGCCCCCACAGCTGCAGCACAGTGGAGGCGACAGTGGAGGCGTCACAAGAGGAGCTACAGGAAACAAAAAAGGACAAACGAGAGATGGTGAAAGACTGTTGTGAAGCGGAGGGAGTGGAGGGAGGAAGAGGAAGGAGGAGGTGGAGCTGACCAGTGCAGGACACCACGCTCTGAAACAGGGACAAACCCAGGAGGTGCGGCACCATTTCAGAGGATCAGAGGAGACAGAGGGCAGCCAGCCAGGTTTCTTCCGAGTGCTACAGTTTCCCCGACCTCCACGGTCATGCGGGTCAGGTTGTCACAGTCGCAGCAGCTCAGGACTAACACTATTTCGTTGTACAGTTGTACGATGACAATAAAGCACTTACTTACTTACTTAAAATGTGACATCATTACTTTCTTTGTGATTAGTTTTTGAGTTTTTAGTCTCTGCAAATCACCCACAGTCAGTGTTTAAACTCCTCTGACTGTTAGCGGTAGCATTAGCCACTGAAAGTAAACAGCGGTGGCAGGCATCTGTAAATACTTTTTATGGACAATACTGAGTGGTATCGTATCGGTGAATTGATTTACCTTCTTGTCAATACCTGGGAAATCTGTGGGATTGGTGTAACAGCCCTGATCTTCAGTACCAAACTAACTAGTAGATGAATTTTCTCTTATCCTGTTCTCGTGATCAGCTGAAGAGATGCGTCTGTGTCCCGTCAGAGGCCTGAAGTTTGTGCGTAAAGTGCGGGGGCTGGTTCCTGGCTGTTTGTTGATGGAGCATTTGTGCCGTCGTCTACAGCTGCGGACCAGCTGTGTGGATCAGCCTCTCCTCATCTGCTTTAGCTATCCTCCCCCTCTCCTCACTCTCCCTCTCTCCTCCCTCTCTCCCTCTGCCCTATACTCACACTTTATTTCCGCCTCTTGTGCTCTAAAGCAGTTCAAAGACATTTCTGCGGTCAGGAGCAACACTACCTGGTGCTAATACTTACAGGAGGCAATAGGCAGAGAGGACAAAGTGAGAGTTTGCAGTAGACAGACAGTACAGGACGGTGCAGAGGGAGGGGTAAAGGGCACAGGAAACCACAGGTATGTCCTGGATGGAGGGTGGGTGGCCCCCGAGAGGACAGGGGAGACTTGTGGAGTGGAGGAACATGTTTAAGAGAATGGAACAAGGGTTATATAGATATATAGATTTTTGTAATCCCTGGGCCTGCATTGATAGTTAGATTTTAAAAGTTTTTTTATCAATGCAATCATTTTAATTATAATGTACCAAGCAGACTGGCTTATGTTTTTTTGTTTTCTCAGCGGTGTAAAATACTTGCAAAAGTGCCCTTCATTTAACCATCTCGATTTTTCTAGGCTTTGCTCTGGGGAAATCAAGTTATTCTCTGCAAAAACACAGTGGCGCTGTATCTAAACTAGACACTCATTTGAGCAGACATTGATACTGGAAGGGTTTCATTGAGCTTTATGTGAAACACTATAAACCTGCGTAATAAAATGTATAATAATAATAATAATAATGGCTTACACTTGTATTGCACTTTACAAGCCTGTATTATCAAGTTTCTCAAAGCGCTACACTGTCGTCATTATTCATTCACTCCATACTCGGTGATGATAAGCAACTATTGTAGCCACAGCTGCCCTGGGGTAGACTGACGGAAGTGAGGCAACCAGTCTGTGCTATCGGCCCCTCCGACCACCACCAACCACTCACTCACTCACTGGCCTGTTGTACATGTTTTAGTGGTAGGGGAATGTGGAGTACCCAGAGGAAACCCATATAGATACGGGGAGAACATGCAGAAAGGCCGGGCATCGAACCTTCTAGTTGTGAAGCACGAACGCTAACCGCTTTCTACACAGACTAGAAAGTACTATGGTGAGTTTTACTGTATTTAATTATTTTATCAATTCCTTTTCCATAGTATTCATTCATTCATTCATTCATTTATTTCAGGCAGTGGCACAGTGGAGTACAATGTCGATAAGAAGCCACATAGTTTTCATATTGTACGTACAAACAGTAAAGTAATATTAACACGTTACCTTGCTCTGCCATACTATTCCCTGTCCATTCCACGCAGCGAAGTTAGTCTGGTCACGGAGCAGTTTGAACGGGCGGGTCTAACGCGCAGATTGTCAGTGAAATAAACCAATCAGCAATTAGCGGACATGACGACAGCTGTAGTCCAACTCACAAATATGAACTAAATATAAAAACTCGAAGGCAAAATCCTCGACTACTTCATTCATAGTTTTGGCTAATGTTAATGTTAAAGGGAGGGTATTATGTAAAATTGACTTTTTCAAGCTTTATATCATGTTATTATGTCATTCCCTCATTAAACACATGCCTGGAGTGTTGCCTTGGCTCATTCACATATTTTTGAGTAATCAGTAAAAACTTTGCCTCAGTCCTCCTAGGAACGCCCCCACCTCCTGGAGACGCCTCTGGACCTTTTGTCACCAGCCAAGCCACCAACCACTGCTCCTCAGTTCAGCAGAGCCCCCTCCCCGCACAGTAGTGTTGTTTAGATGCCACAGCAGTGTGCTGAAGGGGGCGTGTCGGAAAGCTTCTTAAAGAGACAGAGGCCTATTTCAAGACGTTCAGTACAGCCATTTTGAGAGAGCAATTTTATTCAAGGCAGTTATTTTAATTTACTGCATATACAGACCAACAGAAGGTTACGTCATCATTGTAGTATGCTATAGACTGGTGCTATGTGATTGAAAAAAGCATAATACCCCCTCTTTAATTGAACTAACAACATAGTGGTGCAGCAAGTGACGTAACATTGTCAATTCTCTTCTGTGATGGTCGTGATTGGTTCGGCCTTAGCCGCCAATCAGCAACATGTTTACCGTGTATGTCCAGACCCACCTTCTTTCGCGCAGAAGTGGGTGTGGTTTATCAGGCTAATTAACATGCACTAGGTAAGAAGTTCCAATTCTGCCTGAAAAGGAGTAGGAACTAGATAACTTAATTAATCCCACCCCCATTTCCCATCAGTATTATTGTGTTTTTAGTATTGTAGTATAGTTTTACAAGCTTGTGCCCGGTTTGATTCTTGGCCTGAATAATGTAGGATGTGGAGTTTGCGTGACCAGCCGTCCACTCCTGCTTTTTGCATCTGTTCAAAAGCAGGACCGTCAGGAACTACATTGATTGAACAAGCCACTGCACATTCGTGTTGAATTCTCCTACGTTTAAAATCTGAACTGAGTTGCTTGTATCCTTCAGTTTGTAGATGTAGATGTTTCACATTAGCCTCCGCTCTTCTGGCCAGTGCCGATGCCATTGTAAAACTATTAAAGGGGGGGTATTATGTAAAATCGACTTTTTCAAGCTTTATATCATGTTATTAAGTCATTCCCTCATTAAACACATGCCTGGAGTGTTGCCTTGGCTCATTCACATATTTTGAGTAATCAGTAAAAACTTAGACGGCAGCCATTTTAGGTGTAGCTATGCCTCAGTCCTCCTAGGAACGCCCCCACCTCCTGGAGACGCCTCTGGACCTTTCGTCACCAGCCAAGCCACCAACCACTGCTCCTCAGCTCAGCAGAGCCCCTCCCCCGCACAGTAGTGTTGTTTAGATGCCACAGCAGTGTGCTGAAGGGGGCGTGTCGGAAAGCTTCTTAAAGAGACAGAGGCCTATTTCAAGACGTTCAGTACAGCCATTTTGAGAGAGCAATTTTATTCATTTTAATTTACTGCATATACAGACCAACAGAAGGTTACGTCGTCATTGTAGTATGCTATAGACTGGTGCTATGTGATTGAAAAAAGCATAATACCCCCTCTTTAACGTCTTTGTTTACAAAATACACCGCCTGCGTCGAATCCGGCTTTTCTGATTCATTAAATACACTTGTCAATCATGCACATCGGGAATTCAAAGAAATCACCCCAGATCCCAGATACACGTCTTTGTAAAGAATAGGAAAAGAGTGTATTCTGGCTGGCCAGGCGATAATCTCCCCATGATCGCAAATGGGTTTCCCCTATGCCACTACACTCCCATTAAGGCCAGAGCTCCCTTGAAAAAGAGATTTTAAATGTCAGTGGTTAAATAAAGGTACCTTGAAATGTTTTTGTTGGTCATATTAACTTGTCTCAGATCATTTCATTACTAAACAAAAAGGAAAATGAAGCCGTCCAGGGCAAACCTGCGCTTGTACAGGCAAATTAAAGCAAGAGGAGCTGAACCACTCCTAATCCTAACTCAAATACTATCATCTGATCCAACCTACACACACAGAGGTTAAACAGTAATCATGATGCTGCGGCTGAAAGGCAGTGTGGAGAAATGACGGCGCTTTTTGTGTTTGAATAGTTGGCTGAGTAAACATCTTTTAACACAGGTCCTTATGTAAGATGACTGTTGTTTTTATTAATCAAATCTTTAGTGTCATAGCACAAGTGGGTATCAACAGAAATATAACAGTGCATTTTTTGTCATGATTTCACTGCTTCTCTGGGGCCAGATTATGGTATTTGTCTTATATAATGTTACCCGATTTGTGGCTTAACAAGAACACTCTGGGTTAAATTGTGGGATTCTTCCATATACCTTCGTAGGTTTCCTGTTTGATACGTCCATATTTTACAGTGTGCAGTTTTTTTTTTGGTGAAATCTGGACATTACTCACAGCATAGTGGGCTAATCCTCCAGTTAGGAACACCTAGATTTATTGAGGCAAGAATATGTTGCAATAAACGGTATTATTGAAGACCATTTTATGCCACTGAAACTAACTAAATAAGTGGAAATCACTGTAATCTCTAAAAGCGCACTAACATATCTTTAAAGCAGAACTAAGTAACTCATGCCCTAGAGGCCATAAGCGCCACTGCGGGTGTCGTAGCATGTTGCGGTTCTTTACTCATAAATTGTCCGTGAGAGTAAATACTACGCTGACAGAAAAGACAAAGAGAGAGAGGGATATTGTACATCCAATTACACAATGGAGATCATTATTTTTCACTCAAACTTGGCTGTAAATACTGTTTAAGTGGCGCTAGCCCACAGTTAGCTTTGCCCGTTAGCCTGTTAGCTTCTGCTTCGTGATTACGTGAGTGTGTATTGGTGGCTCTGACCCGGAGGCAGTGAAGTTGCAAGCATGGTCTTCTGGACAGAGACACCAGGGGGAGATGAAAGACCCCCCAATCATCCCATTAACATTTGTATTAGCCCCAGAGGGACTACGAAAAGGATTTACTAAGGTAAACAAGTTACTTAGTACTGCTTTAAATTAGCTTGAATACGTAAATTCACTTTTTACTTGCCGTCCCACCTGAACAGAGGTTTAGGTTTAGGGAAATATGATGCAAGTTGATCTTACACATTATTTTAACAAACTAGAAGGTCTTGGCTTTCAGATGTGATATCAGGCTGTCAGTACGCTTTGAGATTTGGGTTTGCATAATTGGAGAAAATAACTCTCACCCAAACCTCACCCCAAACCTACCAGCTAACAGTTCGTACCATGAGTGATTTAGGCTAATTTATTTGAGTTCTTTCTTTCCTGCTTAGGCCCATGTCTCGCCGCCGCGTAGCCTCCATCTGTCATCGGGCTCTCTCTCAGTGTAGCAACAAGGGATCAAGGTTTCATTCTGCCGTTTTGACAAGCCTGAACTCCTGTACACAGTCTGCAGCGCGGGGATGTTCGAGGTGTGACCCAGGACAGGCTCATTTGAGGTTATAGTGTGTTGACTGCACTAAACCACACTGCCAGGCCGGTTAACAGGTGAAGACTGAGGGAGGCGTGTGTGTTATGCAATGGACATGTGAGTGGATGAGTTTGGTGGTTTTCCCTTCAGTTGAAATTGTGTGGTAGATCTGCATAATATATTGCTAAATTATTGTTGTCGTGATATCTCGAAATCGCTGTGGTCTTCCCCTGAGATTTGCTCTTTTTTGTCAATACAGCTTAACAGAATAAAATGTGTTGGCAGATGAGTATAAGCTATCAGCTATTGCCTAAATGTGTTTCTATCCCTCACAGACCCTCGATTGTTCACTTGATTTAAAATGAGACACTGTTTTTTTCATGCAATCGTCAATGTTGAGTTTTCTCCCTTAACATCTTAGTTTTAATGTCAGAGTATTAAAAAAAGACAAAACTTACCCTGTATGCTTCTTATTTTATGAGGGCTAGCGAGCCAGAGATATCCAGGAAGTAACTACAATATCGCACCGCAAAAGCCGGCTTCCCACACGTATTCATTCACAAATATTGACATATTTTGTATCCACGTGTACTGCAGAAGGTGCCCGAGATTACACTGTAATCCAAATATGGTCATTTCATTTCTGGTAGATACCCGCTGTTAAAGTCGGCAGAAATGTGCACATGTTACAAAACATCAGAGCCAGTTTTCTCCACTTTAGTTTCTCCTACAGACTCCAAACACTCCAGTCTTGGATTTAACAATATTTCGAAGGTTTTACGGAGGAACTTTTTAATATTTGATACCGAGCCTGATTTACTGAGATTTAAACCCAAGAAAAACAGGGAACATTTTACTTTTTTCTCTTCTGATTTTTCACTTATTCCAAAACTAAACAAGATACCCAAAATTACCAAATTTTGTTGCTGAAAATATAGGTGGTGCCAAAAGAGGTTTTCTCTACTACAAGAAAATAAATTGGTACCAAAGCAGACGTTCAATGTTGATCAAGATTTTCCCAATTTAGTTCAAATTGACTCTTGACTGATTTTAGGCAAGGCAAGTTCTTAAGTCCTGTTTGTTCACAATTTGATGAAACAAACAGAACATAAAAATAACGATTGTTCTGCAGGCTCTGTGAATTATAATTGAGAGCAGAAATCAGCTTATAACTCAAAAGCATAGACTATAAGTAGGACACAGAGCCCTATTAAATATCACTTTGAGACTTGTGAGTGGATGTGACATTAATCTTAGCCACGGCAGGTCATTGAGTCAGGATTATTGTACATTACGGTGATGTCTCCAGTAATGTGGCCCTTGCACTGGTCACACCACGAGCCCCCATGACATTACGGCAGCCGCCTGGAATTCGACCCGTCTGGGTAAAAGGGGTAAAAACACAGGGGCAGCACGGGAGGAGGAGGTGGGAGCCTGCGCAGGGTTTGGTGGGAGGGGTTTACAAAAACAAAGCCCGAATTTAAAAACAAAATTTACCACCGAGGAAAAACAACGGGGCTCGAAAAAGTCAGTGGGTGAGCAGTAGAAAGAGGAGAGGAGCGGGAGGAGACGAGGGGGGAAAGTTTAGGATCTTGGATGCGATTGGTGGAACGCGCGAGGCCCCGCCCACTGCGCTCTGTCTCTCGCCCTAACACAACAGAGTCCCCCACAAGCCCAGCCACATCAGGAACGGCTGGCTACATTATAGCTGCCATTATCGTGTCTCAAGTCATAACAGCCCGAGAACACCCACCTCGACTGCTGCTCCGCCGGTGGGGGAGGGGCTGCAGAGAGGGCGCAGGAATGAGCCCAGGGAGAGAGAGAGAGAGAGAGAGAGAGGGAGACTGAGAGAGGCAAGGAAAAGCTGGAGAGAGCAACTTTTAAACTTTTCAACATTCTTCAAAACTCCCATTACCATCTCTGTTGATCTTTCCACTCATTAATTCTTTTTTTTCTGACATACCCTTGTCCTTCACATACCTTCTGTTCATAATGATTTAAAGTGGACATATACAACATCGATTTTTTTGTGTGTGCTTTAAACTCTTACCTCCCTCCTGGTGCTTCAAAAGTATCAAAATAGCAACAAAAATGCGACAAACGCCGGGATGGAAATGCTACAAAACAGCAACAAAGAAGTGACCAAAGTAAGCTATGAAAATGCAACAAAAGAGTAACAGAAAAGTGACAAAAGCGCTACAAAAAGTGATAATAAGCGATGAAATTGTGGCAAAAACGCAACATTTAAATTAGTTTTGTATGAAACTTCAAATGAGTTGTTACGATGGCCTATAGGCTGTAAACCTTTAGATTAAAGCTGAACTGGAGAAGATGCATTCGGTTAAAGAGGGGGTATTATGCTTTTTTCAATCACATAGCACCAGTCTATAGCATACTACAATGATGACGTAACCTTCTGTTGGTCTGTATATGCAGTAAATTAAAATAACTGCCTTGAATAAAATTGCTCTCTCAAAATGGCTGTACTGAACGTCTTGAAATAGGCCTCTGTCTCTTTAAGAAGCTTTCCGACACGCCCCCTTCAGCACACTGCTGTGGCATTTAAACAACAACACTGTGCGGGGAGGGGGCTCTGCTGAGCTGAGGAGCAGTGGTTGGTGGCTTGGCTGGTGACAAAAGGTCCAGAGGCGTCTCCAGGAGGTGGGGGCGTTCCTAGGAGGACTGAGGCATAGCTACACCTAAAATGGCTGCCATCTAAGTTTTTACTGATTACTCAAAAATGTGTGAATGAGCCAAGGCAACACTCCAGGCATGTGTTTAATGAGGGAATGACATAATAACATGATATAAAGCTTGAAAAAGTCGATTTTACATAATACCCCCCTTTAAGGCAGGGGTTAAGAGGTTAAACCATGTTATGATGTTCTGTCGAGTAGTATTGCACTACATTCACGCAGTTTTGAGTGATACACGGGTTAATCCTGTTCAGTTTAGTTGTTTCTTCTTCTACGGTATCAGCGCTTCGTTCTGTACTTCTTGGATACAATTGCGTCATTGTTAAAATCCCCAAACTGTCCTCCACATTTTTAAAGCCCATAATCCAACATTATATTGATTCTGAGCCGTTCTGCGCTCGAAGTGTGTTCACCAGGCTGTGCTGTAGCTGTTAATCATGCTGTGAATCGGAACAGGAGAAGTTACTCCTACAGTTGCCAGCAGGAGGCGCCCCAGGCAAGCTCTTCACCAGCTCTAGCATTTCATTGTTACTATTTAATTCTTACAGAGACATAATTGACAATTATAAAATGGCAAAAATTAATGCTGAGGCGCCTGAAATAAAGTCATTAAGTCTATAAGCCCCGTATGCTTGATATGTCCACTTTAAAACATCGATAAAGCACAGTGTTGGAAGAAGTACTCTTTTTTTCATAGAAGTAAAATTACAGATACTGAAGCATGAGGTGGTCAAAAAAAAATCTATACTCTGATATTAAATCTAATATCCTAAGATAGTCAATCGAGTGGGTATCGACACTTCTTTGTCTTTAAAGTATAAGACCATGTGGTAAATTATATAAACACTGAAGTACTTGTTTCCTCAGAATCTTAATCGAGTTTGAAATGTTATGATCACGTAAACATTTAAAAGTAGATGTAAACAAATCCACTTTTAATGGCACTTAAAGTAACCAATGAAGTACTCGTACACTAGAGAATGAATGTGCTGCTGTTTTTTGACTTTCTTTATTTTTGTTTCTGAGCACTGCAGCTTTTCGACTTCCCTATTGAGCATTAACAAATTGGCAAATCATAGCACAGAGTAAGATAATATACTAAAACAACCCCAGAAGGGACTGGCCAGATGGGCTTTCGATCAGCTGTGCGTAATCCTTTTTTTTTTTTTTTTTTTTCCCGGTGCGTAGTGTTCCAACCTGTATTGCTTTGGGTATAAATGTTCCTTCAATCTGTTCTGCAGTGAGGATTGTTCTCGGCACACCCTGACTTTAGTGCACTCCGGAGTCCAGCGCTACATCGGTCGCTCCTAAATGAAGTTATGAAGGGGCAGGGTGGCTCCGGTGGGACTGTTTGGGCCTAGTTTAGTGTTACAATGTGGGGAGAGAGGGGTGGGAGAGAGATTGGAGAGCCAGCGTGGCCGATCCCAGACCAGCCCTGTAAGCCTGACATGAGCAGTGACCTGTGGAAAAGTCTGTCCCCCCTGGAGACCTCCGAGCACAGAGCCGAAGAAGTGATGCTTTATGGGAATGTCACAAATGGCCAAACCGCATCGTAGCTCAACAGTGTTTGTCTTTGTGTAGCACCAACGCAGATTTATCACCTGTGAGGTTGAGAACTAGCGAAAATGATGGGTAAAGTCACTGCGCTTTTCATGTGCGGCTATTTTAGCTATTGGTTTGAAGATTACATGGCTTCAATGAAGAAAGAAGCAGTCAGAAATGTGTTTATGTTCGTCTAGTTTAATGCTGTAATCCTGGCTGAATGACTTACAACATGTTGATCTGGACAGGAGCAGGGTTGTAAGACATTGCAAGGTATAAAAAAAAAAAGTCATTTGTTGTTTACGCCATCTACAAGTAGTTGCTGATTTTACACCATTTGAGAACCGCTTTATAAACCTACACAGGCCAAAACTATAAGTCCACCTGGATCTGGGCAGTGTTCATCATAATATATCAACATATTGTAATGCATTTTCAGTCTATAGGCCAGTGTAACGGCTCATTTGAAAGCTAAGACCTACAAAACTGATTGTAACGTTTTTTGTTATCTTGTCCTTTTTTGTTGCTTTCTTCATCGCTTTTTTTTTGTTGCTTTTTAGTCATGTTTTAGCCACTTTTTTGCCGCTCTTCTGTTGTTTATTTGTGGCTCTTTTTTGTGGCTTTTTCATCACTTCTTAATTGTGTTTATGTTGCTTGTTTATGACGTTTTTGTCACTCTTTCGTTGCTTTTTGTCCCTTTTTTTGTTCTATTTTCATCTTCGTTTTCATTGCTATATTGACGCTTTTTTGCAAGAAGCTTTTAGATTTGGGTAAAGCCAAACTGGAGAAAATGTGCTCGGCTCAGGTGGGGGTGAAGATGTACATAGGGGTGTCACGATTTCAATTTTTTGAGTCACGATTATAGTGAAAGAAAATTTGCGATTTTACGATTATTCACGATTATCGACCGAATGACAGGAAAGAACTGGTATTTTTAGTTTTTGTCTTTAAAAAGCTTTTTAATACTTGAACTTGTAAACATTCACTGTTTCTAAAAATGAAAAATGCTTTAAGATTGTTTTGCATTGAAATAAATAGGCCTACAATGAATAATACAAAACAATGTCAACTTTACTTCTTTATAATGACCATAATTATTTTACTATATATTATTAGGCCACAAGCTAGGCTAGGTTTCCTGTTCTCAAAAGTTTTGCTGCTGCTTAATTATTTGTCAAATGTTTTGATGAACAGAGAATGAAACGTGTAACAACACGAACACAAAATGACTTACCCCCAGATTCCACATTCCCCGTGCTCGCTCCGTTCCACTCCGCCCCGACCGCCGCAGCAAATACGTTGCTATTTTGAACGTTCAGAAACATTCCACATCGTCCACTCCGCTCCGAGGGCCAACGTCGCCGCTCCGCCTCTCCGCCTTGGCACGATAAAAATACGGACCAACTCTATTTTCAGCTACGTCTGCGCCCCGTCAGCTCCGTCCGTATCAAGCTCAACAGTTCAGAACGCACCAGAAGACAGGAAAGAGAACGGAAACAACATCCGGATTTTCGAAATAAAATGTAGAGATATAAATACAGAACGTTTCGAACATATAAAGTATTTTTATACGTATATTTACATTAAAGCTGTGCTATATATAATATATTTTAAATCGTACACTACTTGTAAATCACAAAATTACATTACAATATATTTTTAAAATACATCAATGACTCACTCTCTTTGATAAATAAATATAATTGCATTGAGCCTGTAATAATACTGAATAAACTATTTACACACTCTTAACTCTGTCCTACGTGCATTTTTGTGGTCAATAAATGATGGTTATTGTGTAAATGATGTATACATTTAGACTCTTTTGAACAGCTGATTTCCACATGTGCGCGGTTTCACTTTCCTTTCTGTTACGCTGAAGCAGAGCGGAGCGCGTTTGTTTGCATCCTGAGCCAGTTGTGGCGGCTATTTCGGAACATTTGGACAACTTTTTTTGGAATTATGCAGTTCGTTACCTTGACCTGGACATTTACGGCGACGGATTATCTCCAAGATGTTGTTTATATTCGACGTATCCGATATCAGCGCCTTTTGCTGCAACTTTCTGACGACAGGGTTTGCATAACAGATGTCCATCGACAACAACAACAACGCCTTGGTCATGTTTTGGATCCTAAAGAGGTCCCACTCTGCTGACTTCAATCGTTTTTGGGTGGATACAACACTGGAGGAGAGCGTCCTTCTGCCTTGCACAACTACCCGTGAGTTTACGCGCTGTTTATGGCGTGCAGCAGCTCGTGCGTCAGCGTGAAAAATTTCCGCGGTAAACCGTGGCTTCTGAAATTCTTACGGATAACCTACCGCGTCCTTTTATAATCGTGGTTAATCTTGACATCCCTACTTGTACATTTACATAATATTTATTATAATCATATTTAATCAAGGCTTCGTGTTTCGTCTCCCACATAAACAAAGCTCAGACCTGTTCCTGTCATGTGGTCAAAGGATGTTTTTTTTTTTGTCTTTTTGTTCTTCCCTGATGGCACAGGCATATTCCAAGATGAGAATGCCAGGATTTGTCGTGCTCACATTGACAAAGGAAGTGTTATAAATTCTCTGTTATAGATGGGAGCAACATCTACGTCACATCAGTGGCTCCAAAAGGTTAACGCCCCTTTTCGGGGGGAAACAGAAGCTCCGTACATTGGAATGAATGAGGAAAGATCGTCTGAAAATGTTTAATTTACACATGAAAAACGTTTTCTTTGTTTTATTTAATTATCGAACGTGAAAAGGAAGCCATGGAAGTGACCTGTTGCTTCAGATAATTCACAGAGAAGACGGTTAACGTTTTAAAACTGAGCTGCTAAACCCACTGTGATCATGACTTCTCTGTGACATTTGCCTGTGGAACTTTTTCGCTGGATGCTTTTTAATATCACTACAACAGCTTCAGCTTTTAGTCTGTTGCTTTTATATTATCATTAAATTAAAATCATACAGCCTACGATGTAGTTTTGTAGCTTATGAGAGCAAATGGTATGGTTCATTCAGCAGCTAACCTACTAGCTGCTAATGCTAACGTTAATGTGTGTTTTAAAACCAAGAGAATCATTAATTAGGCCTAACGCTGAACAGGTTGGATGAGTTTACACAAAGTATTATTAGGACTTGGTTCTTTTGTATCACGCGAGAACAGTGTGTCTATGTGTTTGTACTTTATCTGTACTTCACGTTATGTTCAGAATGATTATGTGTTGGCTGTTTTTATCAGCTAATCTCACTGACATGGTCTTCTTGTTCTGTAGCGTGTGAGCAAAGCATGAGCCAGGAGCTTGTTCAGATTTCGTTACAATCCTTACAGTGCATAATACACGGCCAGAATGTGGAGCTGTTTCCTCAGTAATGAGCTCTGACATGGCCATAACAGATGCTAGTGATCAATAAACTGGCTCATATAAGTGTCCACAAAAAATAAAAAATCTTCCAATCGTCTTCTGACATTGTCCTGTAGTTCTGATCACTGGTTTGGAATATTTTATCCTCCGAACGAGAAATAGTCCCTGTTTCACATACACACTAAATGTTTAACTCTCGATTCCCGACAGGGGGAGGAGTTTATGGTTGCTAGGTAACGGAGCAGCATAAATAGTTGAGCAGTCAGTTAAACAGTCAGTTGGGCTGTTGCAAATGTCTGCGTCTGTGACAGAGGTGGGTTAAAATGAGATATTTAACAGCTAATTCACTTAGTATAGTTTCAGATGATATTTAGTTAGTTATTTGTTTCTGCCACTATCTATTGTCATCTATGCTAAGAATATGAATTAGCTGTCAAATATATCTGTTTAACTGACTGATCAACTATTAACCGTTACCTAGCAACCATAAACTCCTCCCACCTGGTCAAAAACAGGAAGCGTGAGGCATTTTCATTTCAGAGTTTAAAACCTTAACCCCATTAAGAGTCTTTGGGATGTGCTGGAGAAGGTTTTGCACAGCGGTCACACTCTCCCATTATCATCATGGACACTACATCTTTGTGACGTTGCAGAAACGTATCTAAACAATACAGCAAATGCGTCCCACAAAGCTTAAGTCAGTTCAACGAATTATTAGAGACCTATTTTTGGTGACAACTATCTTTTTTGGCCAGGCAGTTTGCGCGTATTTCTTATGGTGTCACAACTAAATGCATTACCATAGTGACAATCTGCAATATCATCACATTTTTTTCTTTCGAGCTCTGACACTGCGCACGGGGAAAGTAATTTAATGTATTGGTGCTTTGAGATCTGGGGGTTTGTAAGTGAGCTAAGCCTGAGTGGAAACTTACTGAGCTAGACCACAGTCAGACTTGTTTGAGTCAAAGTATATTTTTCCAGGACTTTCCTTTACTCAAAGCCACTCCATTTGGCATTAGTCACTTTAAATATTGAGTGCTTAACTTACTTATGTAAGAGCATAATGGAGTTTTGAGAGAGCTTTTTCGTCACTTGCCACACACTTGACATGACCTATAAACTCTAAGGGGTAGATTTATATTTATATCTTAACCCTCACGTGAACCGAGCACATTTTCTCCAGTCCGGCTTTACCCAAATCTAAAAGCTTCTCTACTGGAGCTTACAGCCTATAGGCCAGTGTAACGCCTCATTTGAAAGCTAAGACCTGCAAAACTGATCGTAACTCTTTTTGTTGGTTGTTGATGTTTGTCACATTTTTGAAGCATTTTTTTGCTTTTTCATCTCTTTTTCGCGCGATTTTGTTACTTTTTTGTTCGGTTTTCATCCTTGTTTTTGTCGCTCTTTTGTCACCTTTTTTGTGGCTCTTTTGTCACTTTTATCTCAAGAAGCTTTCAGATTTGGTCAAAGCCAAACTAGAGTAAAAATACTTTTACTTTAGTAACTCTGGCGATGTATTTTCTCACTTGAATTGTTATTATGACTCAACACTTTCTCTTGGACACATACTGTTCTTTTTTATGAAGTTGTCATCTACTCGTATGTTGTAAGGATCTAAAGAAGCCGGAGCTCTTAATTGGGAATTCCAAGTGGCAGGACGTCCCATCTCTCTCGCCTCCCTCTCTGGTCCCTGCACTGGTCTGTCCCGCGCTGGGGCAGAGCAGGCGTGTTTAGTTAGCCGTGTGATTTATGGCCTTGGGGTTTTTAATATGCTGTTACCAAAGGCCTACCACAAAATTACACCAGGGGAAAAAACTGCCCTGGAGTTTCTCACCAAATATTGACCTAAAATAGCACTATGTCACTACACCTGTGTCAGGACTGAGAGGGCAGAGCCTGTGCGCTTTACCTACAGTGTGTTCGTCTGAGCTGCACTTATTACTCACTATCATCATCTACTAGAGGCTGTCCACACTAGAAAGGGAACAGAGGTAGGGCAGGATGACTTCAAAATCTAAATCTAAATTCTTTTCCCATTATATTGACTGATCTTCATTTTTTTTAATTCTTTTTTTTTTGCCACATAGACAAGATAGATTTTTTTATATTATAAACCTCATCTCAAACAAAAAAGGAGTGCTAGAGTAAAATATTAACTCAAGTAAGTGTAACTTTACTTTGAAATAATACTTAATAATACTAATAATTACCTAACAGCCCTATACCTGATTACAAACAATGAAAGAGGAAGCCACTAAATTAAAATGTTAGTTGTGGTCGAAACTCATTCCTAGCTTTCAATGTATTTGTAGCCTCCCAATAGGCTCTATGCAAATGACACGTGACTTCCAAGTGGATCCTAAGTCGGTGCTTCCGTATCCTGTCTCCATTAATTCCCTATGAGGTCTTGTCTAAAAAAATTAATAGTTCAAGGAAACATCACTGACAGTGAGATACTGATGATCCGAAGTGACTCGCTACGTGTTAAAATCATTACGCTGGATGTAAATTCTTGACTGCAGGAAATGTCTGTGTTTTTTGAGGTAGGACTTTTTATCTCAGCGCTAACGGCTAGTATCAAAAAACACCACCGCAAAAATGAAACGTCTAAAAAGTATTTATACTAAAGACAGGCAGATTATATTTTGAGCAGGCTCGTTTAAAATCGTGTAGCTATTTTCATTTTTTTATTCGTGTTAGCCGTTAGCTTCAAGACAAAAACACTTACTGTGATGAGCACGGAAGTTTCCTCTAGTGAATTTTTTGCTCCTGACGTGATGTTTCTAACATGACGCCAGTGACTGTCCACCAGTAACTCACAGTCTACCATGTAATCTTCAGCTATTTATTTTTTTAGACAAGACCTCATAGGGAAATAACGGATACAGGAAACGCAAACGACTACTTAGAATCCACTCGGAAGTCACGTGACGCTTGCATATCGCCTATTCTTCACAGTGACGAGTTTAGAGGCACGTTTCACTTTTACACAGTCACTGTCAGAGAAATACTGGAAAACTCACCTGCAAATTCATAAAATTGATACAAATGCTTTGATGCACAGATGCACAGTGTTTTTCCCCATAAAGGTTTGAGTTTACAATATACTAAAAGAGGATCAAACTAATTTTGCTCCACTACTATAGAAAAAAATCAAGTATAGCGCCGCTAAGAAAGATTCAATAAGTACTTGGAGAAAATGCAACTGACAGTTTGACCTTAAAAGTCTGCACTGTCTCACGCTACACTTTGCTTTTATTGCAGCAACGTTTCGGTCACTTTGACTTTTCGGTCAAAAGAATAGATCACTTTTACCTTCATCAGACTTCTGAAGTCTGATGAAGGTAAAAGTAATCTATTCTTTTGCGCACCTGTCGCCTTCTCGGGTGTGCAGAGATTCCACTTATCATGCTTTGAATCCTTTGCCACTTTTAGATTTACTCACAGTGGAGCAAGTACTGAACGCCTTAGATGGGGCACATGGTGTATGAATGAGAGTGTGCTGTCCGAAACAGAGCTGATGGCTACCGTCATGGCGTGTGTGTTGTTTGCTTGTTTGTTATCAATTATTTTAATAAGTGAAAATGTTAACTTTATCAACCCTTAAAGTCGCTGTACAAGGCTCTCATAACAAAAGGAATACGATATGTTTAAATCTTTGCCCTAATTTGTTTCCAGCTCTCGCAAACCAACCTTCACACCTGATTCTTAGTTTGTACAAATTTATAAACTTTCAGAGTGAAGCAACACCAACAAATCTCAGCTTGTCTGGGTTTTATAAGTGTTATATTTTAACAAAGAGCAAGATACAGGAGCATTAGCTGTAAGTCACAGAATAAAAACTACATTTCTTGAGTACCAAATTGCTGACTTCTTAAAACAGGAAATGGCGTCCCACATGTTTCCAGGACTGAGGTGTGCCTTATTGACAGGTGCACTTAGTGAGCTGTGTCACTGTTCCCACTGCAAATACATTCATGTTGGTGACACGTTTAAGGAGCTCTGTAACTATTAAACCTGCTGAGTTTTTAAAAGCACATCATTAAATCTTCAAACTCATACTGGCACATTGCTGACTTCTGTTGCGTTACCTTCTTAATCCACTGTTGGTCTATTAGCGGTCCCGACTTGGTGGCCGCTGGTCTGTCGAGTTGCCCCCTCGTAAGACTGACAGGTGCATCCAGATCTTTGTAAATGTGCGTAGACCCCCTTTTTTTTTAGGATTTATTATCCCGGGACAGCTGAGGTGTCCGATAATCTCTCTGTTTAGCACTTCCGGCTGATTAATGCGCTCGTCTAAACTAAAGCCATAGTACTGTGTGTACAATTAGCCTCGGCCCACCCCTGTCATTTAGCCACTCGCTAACTTCCAAATCCCTGCAGTGGCCTGTGGGCTTAAATAGGTCCCTATTGCCCTTTTAACACTTGTGCTACTGCATAACAGTCGTGGCAGCCGCTTTCAGCAGACGGCACAGCTTTCATCTGCTGCACACAGGGGCGCTCCCAGTTTGGTGCTGGACATTTGTCCCATGAACAGTAGCCATGAGGGACTTTCATTGGGCATGCATGAAGAGGCTTTGACCAGTGGTTCCCAACCTTTTTTGAGGCATTAATTTATACTCCGAGTAGCCTACCCCCTAACTCGATAATCCTGCCAACATTTTAACAAAGTGAACAACTGGACATACATTATTCAGTATTTAGTAGCAATGCAAGGACTTTAAAGGATCTGTATCATGCTATTTTAGCCATTCCAAAGTAAAGTATAGGCATTTATATGATATATTGTACCACTATGGAGCACTATGGAGTGATAAATATAAGTATTTTCTGGAGGTATTTTTCAAATCCGGAAGACAAAACGCTTGGATTCAGTTAACTCCGCCCCCTCTCTCCGCTCATACAACTTTAGCAGTAGTAGAAATATAAATATTACAGCAAAAAGTGAAGTTACTTCACGATGCAGTTATAAGGAGTTGACATGTGCAACACAGCTTCATAAATGGCTAACACACATGCTAACACACGTTATGACTGACTCACCGCATTATGGGACTCCCGTTGGTTATAAAAGTTAATCCACTTTGATTCTGGCCAAGGTTCAGCAAGCATCAGAGACAGTCACAGACAAACACTATTTTGGCTGATAGTCGCTGAATCCTGAAGAGAAATTCCAACTTCTGGCGAGTGGCCTCTTCTTTAGGAAGGTTGAATAAAGTCCTGTCCTCGCAGCCAAACGCACTTTTCTCCGTGACATTATTGTGATGTAAGAAAAAAAGAACCGGTGTGCAGACTCCAGAGTAGGTTAGAAAGAGCTCCTTCTTCACAACTTTCAGTGCAAACACGGCATCTGTTCAGACGCTCAGGCACTTCCTTTTATTTATTTTTTTCTTCCTTACGACAGAAATAATGAAAAGCTGTTTTACAAATTAAAATCAGGCCGTATGGTATTACATTACAGATGTCGAGCACTTCCGTTCCGCTCTGACGTCACAACGGAACAAGTCAGTCGTTTTCCAGGAGAGGGCGGAGCAGCTGCTCAGAGACCAGGATTCAGGAGGATTACTGAGAACTGTGTGAATGAAGCCAAACACCAATGGGGGTGTTTTTGAGAAGGAAATAGCATGACAACATGGTTAAAAGCTCAAAAAAGTGTGATATAGGACCTTTAAAATAGCTGTTTTGTGCTCTTGTTTTTTAGTGCAAGTTAGAAGGTGTACAGCTGTATTTTGGACAAGTTGTAGTCGGGAGAAAGACGTCTTGATGATCAAATTAATTAAAAATGTCAAGTTATTGGTAATAATATGGAAGTTTCTTGAGTTTGTTGTATTTTTAGCACTGAGACCATTATAGTATCTTCCTAAACATCCTTTATCAAATAAATACCATGCCGTTTAGATGTGCAGTATCACAACGCTCACCATACCTCACAACAATAATGTAAAGAGTCTTTTTTTGCCTATAACATACATGCCCTAATATTTCACTCCGATTGAGCCATTACTCATTCCATTAGCAGCTGGACTGATGTGGCGGGGCGTAATGAGCAGGTGTTTGCGTCATCAAAGTCTCCGCTCCAATTACTACACACATGCAGTCGTGTTGAAAGAAACCCCCCATGATATGACTGCCATACAAAAGACACCTCTGTTCGCCTTGTCTGTGACTTTTACTCCCTATTTTCAGCTTTAAGGTTGATCCTATAATGACAGCTACTTTCCAGGATAGTTTGGTCCTGTCAGCACTGTGCACTGTGACGTCGAACTACACAATGTTGGCAAAATCTGTAATTGTAATTTTTTCCAGACAAAAACTAAAAGATTTTGAGTCAGAACCAAAACAAAAATCTCATCTGTTGAACATATTTGTGAAAGTCCATCCAAAATGTTCTTCCGCTTTATCCGGGGCCGAGTCGCAGAGGCAGCAGAGATGTCCAGACTTCCCTATTCACGCACACTTTCTCCAGCTGTTCAGGGAGGATCCTGAGACGACACTGGGTCTTCCCTTAGGCCTCCTCTCAATGGGACATGCCCGGAACCCGAGGAAGGCGACCAAGAGGCATCCGAAGCAGCTGCCCGAGCAACAGCAACTCTACCTCGAGTCCTCCCCGCTTGACTGAGCTCCTCACCTCTCAACCCTGCGAAGGAAACTCATTTTGACTGCTTGAATCTTGTCCTTTCGGTCATTATCTGATAACTGTAGGTGAGGGTAGGAACGTAGATCGACCGGTAAATCGAGAGCTTTGCCTTTTGACTCAACTCCCTCTTTACCGCAACGGTCTGATAGAGCGACCGCATCATTGCCGACGCCGCACCGATCCGCCTGCCGATCTCACCCTCCATCCGTCCCTCACTGAGACCCCGAGATACTTTACCTCCTTCACTTGAGGCAAAGACTCTCAACCGACCTGGAGACGGCAAGCCATTTCTTTTTCAGAAGGAGAACCATGGCCTTGTATTTAAATACACCTCTATGGAGAAACGGGAAGATATAGTTCCCTACAGAGGATTTATATCACCTAAATCAGTGTATCACATGTAATTCCTTTGAGTTCTGCTGATTCAAGTATTAATAAGGCTTAATTAAAGCAGTACTAAGTAACTCTTGCCCCTAGAGGCCATAAGCGCAACTGCAGGTGTCTTAGCAAGTTACGATTTTTTAACTTATTAAATGTCTTGGAGAGTAAATACTACGCTGACAGAAAAGGTGAAGGGAGAGAGGGGTGTTGTACATCCAGTTATACAATGGGAATATTTTTTTTCACTCAAACTTTGCTGTAAATACTGTTTAAAGTGGCGCTAGCCCGCAGTTAGCTTTGCCCGTTAGCCTGTTAGCTTCTTCTCCGTGATTCTATTAGTGTGTATTGCTTGCTCTGTCCCGGTGGCAGTCAAGTTGCAAGCATGGTTTTCTGGCCAGAGACACCAGGGGGAGATGAAAGACCCCCCAATCATCCCATTAACACTTGTATTACCACCAGAGGAACTACGAAAAGGATTTATTAAGGTAAACACGTTACTTAGTACTGCTTTAATAAGGCTGACTATCAAAAACGCTCAAAACAATTCATTGACAGTCAGTTTTGGTAAGGCCCACTGAGAACGTCCCGACCCACGACATTGCATACCATAACATAAACAAACTGCTATAATAACGCACATCATTTTTATTTGGGTTTCAACTTATCAGGTATGTTACACTGAAGGCGGGTCCTGAAGCTAAACCAGTAAACTGATCCAAATAATTGCGGCCTTTGCGATATATCTTATTCTTTTCATCCCAAATTTATACAACGTACCTTAAACTTGGATCCACCTGCTACAACATTTTACAGTTTGTCTTTTCACTCTCTGCTTTACTACTTTTAATGGAGCATTTTTACGACGCGTGGGAGTCACTGTTATTTTGTTCCTATAAGCATCGGATTAGTAATAAACATAGGCCAGCTAAGAATGTCTCTCACCCCTCGATGGTTGCTTGTTCGGCCCTTGAAATGTCTTGCTTGGCTTGCATTGGTCTGTTATTACTGTCCGAAATGTTCTCTCTGCTCAGCCACAATTGTTTTTGTCTCTTTGGTGTGTCCCTTCTCATTGCCGGGTCTGGGCTGGGTGTGTTTGGTTTCGCTCTAACGGCGGTCCCTCTGTGCTGTGTGTGTGCGTCAGGTCCGGGGTGACTGCGAGGGGAGTGCCGGTCCCGGGGTTCTGATGCCAGCGGACATGCAGCCGCACCAGGGGCTGTATCAGTACGAGAGCTCAGCCAACCAGCCCACCAGAGGGTAAGACGGCATAGGACACGAGACAAAACTGGACTTCAGAGATACTAACATACAGTGAGAGCTTTTAGACCCCTCTTTTATCATTTGTATTTTAATGTGACACTGATTACTCTATAAGAACACATTGAAATACACATTGAAAAAGGTTGGAAGCCAAAATAGAAAAGTACAAATAGTTGTAGTTAACACCATTACTGTATATTTAAGATTTTGCTAAAGATTGTACCCAGTTTTCTTTAGTTTGACCATTTTTGTGATGTTTATAGTTTCACTTCCTTATTGGAGCTCGACAGGAAGTGACATAGATGAAGGCAAACTATTTTAAAGTCAATGGGAAAGGAGTCAAACTGCTATGGAACTTTACCTCTATCTATGTCACTTCCTGTCAGCAGCTTAAAAATAAAAATAACTTTTCTGCCCAACGTTTCTTCATTAAAATTGCTGATTCGCTGAAATAAAATGATAATTATGCAACTGATGAACTTCTAAATAAGTAATATTTTTTTAAAGCATTAAAACCTGTCATATGTACTTTAAACATATTGTCAGACTTGAACATAAAAACAGAGAAATAATTAATACTTCATGAGTCCACTGTCCATGGCATGACTGATGATGACTAAACATGAAATACATTAAACATTTCATAAGAAATATTAGATTGTCAAATTTGATAGACCTCTGTTATTTTAATACAAAAATGTTTGGCTATCTATTCATATTGGGATAGTTTAGGGGTTCCCAGAATTTTGAGGCCGTGAACCTCAAAATCACTCAACAAATGATTTCGGTTCTTACTTCTGTAAAATCTAATTACATCACTACTACATCACTTTTTCCTCTCTTTGCCACGGATCGGCACTTCCTTTGTTCATTAAGCGGAGATCGAGGGAAAATGTTTGCTGCTAAAATCTGATGTTTAGAATTATTTGTGTAAAATGTCCAATGTTCATTTGCACCAACAAGTCAACACCACACCATTTGTCTGCGTGACCTGAAAACGGCTTTGTGTTCGTGTTGAACTGCTTTTTTCTTGACTTCTCCAGTCCTATGTAAACTAATACTAGACAAGGGGCGGCGCCTACGCGAACTTCCGGGATAAGGTGAATACCATATGATGATTTAAGGCGCAAAACATTTAAGATCTGGTTCAATAATGTTAGTTTGGATGTCATGATAATTTCTTATTTTTAATCAAAAATACACCAAATTAAATGTCAGATATTTAAAGTGCATATGACAGATTTTAATGCTCTTGAAAATATGACTTATTTAGATGGATTACATCAGTTGCATAGTTATCATTTTTTTCAGTGAAGCAGCAATTTTAATGAAGAAATGTTGGGCAGAAAAGTTATTTTTATTTGAATTTTTAAGCCACTGACAGGAAGTGACATAGAAGAAGGTAACATGCCATAGCAGTTTGACTCACTCATTTCCCATTGACTTAAAATGGTTGCACGGCAACAATTTAAAATTGTTTACCTTCTTCGATGTCACTTCCTGTCGGTGTCCAATAAGGAAGTGAAACTATAAACATCACAAAAATGGTCAAACTAAAGAAAACTGGGTACAATCTTTTGTAAAATCTTAAATATAATCGTGTTAACTGTGTTTTAGCAATGTCTAATGTGTCATATGCACTTGAACAATATTGTCTCAAAATCATCTTGCGACCCCAGCTTCAGTGCCCTGCGGCCCCACTGGAATATATGACATAGGGTAGCCTATGTATTGCCCACATATTGGTTAAATAGGTTTTTTCCAAAAAATTTCGCTGTTAATGGCAAAGGTAATTTCAACCACATTTAAATTGATCGCACCCACATGTAGATGCATCACTATGTTTTAATGAAGAGGATCTTTATTTGTGCCCCTCCTGACACCCTGATGCGCCCTCACTCAGTTTGTTCTGGGGCCGGCCCTGATTGTATGTGCTTTGTGTGTCAGGGCGATGATGCGATAGACTAACTAAATAGTAATGGTTATAATAATGCTCTCTCTGTTAAACTCAACATCATTTCCTTTGGGGTGCTTTGTAGTTCGACCTGTTAAAAGCCTCATTTAGTCCAAACGTCTTCTCACACAAACCCAAAACTCCCTTTCTCTTGTAGTTGTATTGTGGAGGTAGCTCGGCCCTTCGCTCCGCCCCTCACCGCCCCGTCCCGCCCCACATGCCACCCAGGTTGCGGGGTGGACTCGGCCTCTCTCTGACAGCTGCTAATTACAGGCTGACCAGGCCCCGCTGCGCTCTACATGACTGCCCCGCGCCGCGCTCAGGTTACCCACAAGTAACCACCGACGCACTGTGCTGCTCGGCCCAGGCCCAGAGAGTGAAGGGGAGGAAGAGGAGAGAGGCCGAAGGGATGAATGAGAACAGTGAGGATGGGAGGGGGCTCAACTCAGGGGGAATCGTGGATTAGGGAGGACAGATTAAGCTCCTGTGTGGAATACACGTTGAGCTGAAAAGCGTAAAGATGTGAAAGGGGGCTTAGGAGAAGGTGCCCAGCTCTAAGTTTGTGAGAGCTACATGAAAGAATATCAAATTCACTGCTCAAACCAATGCTAACCACGTACGGTGAGAAAATGTGTTGGGGAAGAAAGACAGAAAAGTTCCAGTGAAACATCTCTGCTGTAGGTTGAACAGGGGTGAGCGTTCAGCTTTGGGGCGCATTTCACGAGCTTTGTTGCCCTCTAGTGGCTGGAATAATGCATTACAACAACACCACATTATAATGGTATCAACGTTATGATGTAATAGGTTGGCAATCTTAAACACACCGGAATATTATGAGATCTAAACAGTGTATGTTTTATTTTACTAATTTGGCTACCACTAATTACTTTAAATACAATACTGTTCCAAATATAAAGAGATAGTCCATAAGAAAGAATCACTGTGGGCATAATACTAACAACTCAACATAACATTTAGTTAGTTTTTACAATTTTTATACAACATGTCAACTCTTACCCACTGAGCGCATGTTCTCCAGTTCGGCTTTACCCAAATCTAAAAGCTTTGCGACTGGAGAGTCAGTAAAACGCCTCATTTGAAAGCTAAGTCCTCCAAAACTGATAGTAACTTTTTCAAAGCGTTTTGGTCTCTTCTTTTGTCAAGTTTTTTTTTTTTTTTTAATTGTTTTTGACGGCTTTTGTTGCTTTTTCATCACTTTTTTTGTTGCTCTTTGTCATGTTTTTGTTTCGTTATTGTAGCTTTTCTGGCATGTTTTTGTCACTCTTTGTTGCTTCTTCTTGTTGCTTTTTGTCACACTTTTATGGCTTTTTAACCTACTGTATTTTCCGGACTATAAGTCGCACCGGAGTATAAGTCGCACCAGCCAAAAAATGCATAATAACAAAGATAAAACCATGTATAAGTCGCTCTGGAGTATAAGTCGCACCCACCGTGGCTACTACCTGGGCATGGAGCAGTACAAGCAGTAAGAGTAACCTCCACTTTTCGTCAGTCCCTCACAAGTTTCTCGCTCACTCCAAACTTTCTAGAGCGCCCTCTAGCGGCTGTCAGTGTGAAAATAACAAACATGTGAAATTATATATTTTTATATATAAGTCGCACCTGAGTATAAGTCGCACCCCCAGCCAAACTATGGAAATGTGTGACTTATAGTCCGTTTTCTTCTCGTTTGTCTTATATGGAGAATATATGTGCTCTGTTCAGGTGGGGGTTAAGAGGTTAAATAGAAAGCTTCACGTTTTGTTATAAACATCTCTCCTCCTTTCCAACTTTGTAGTCTAGTCCCATCGGACCAGTACTCCGAGGTGTCGCCGATGCGCGCTCCACTCCAGAACGGCCCGCCCCAAGACTGCCGCACTATGTACAACCCCATGACGCCCGGTATGACGCACGGACCGGCACCAGGGCAGGGATTCGGTCACTGCATAGATCAGTACATGAGACCCCCTCAAGCCCCGCCCCACACAGTATGATGGGCCAGCGGGGTATGCTGCCCCCTGAGGGTAGGTCATTCTCTCACTTCGTTCACTGGTTTGGACAAATGACTTCACTTCAAATAAAACGTGCACAATATGTCAAACCTCAAGCTAGTTTGTCCTTACCTGTGGTCTCTTGTGTTGTCTTACAGGTGGCAATAGCTCCCCCTACTGTAACCAAAATAACATGATGTCCTCCCATCTCAACTTCTGTCAGATGCCCCCAGGCTCGGAACAAAACGGTGGAGATGGTAAGAAGACTTTATGTGTCTCAAAATTCCCCCTTTTATAGTTTGCGTACTCGCATCTTCCTCTGTATCGTTTAGGCTCACGGTACCCTACTCCTCGCTCCATGCTGAAGCTGAGTAAGAAGAGAGCCCTGTCCATCTCTCCGCTGTCCGACGCCAGTGTGGACCTCCAGACTGTGATCCGGACATCTCCCAACTCTCTGGTGGCCTTCGTCAATTCACGCTGCAACGCCAACGGCTCCAGTTCCTACGGTCACTTATCTGTGAGCGCCATGAGGTCAGCAGTGATATTATTATACAAGCTACAGTACATATAATCGTATTATTCTTTATGTAACCACTCACCATGAACGGGAGACATTCTCATTCTAAGGCCAAGGCTATTATGAATGTATTACTCACTTCACATAGTCACTATCAATGTTCAATCTTTAAACTCGCCTGTTACTGGAAGATTTTGACCAAAAGACACCTTTTAGGGAAAATCAAAACATGTGAAATGTTATAAATAAACTCATTCATGAAACATTCTTACACACTAATTTGTACTCAAGGCCCTCTCACAAGAGTTAGTTAAATTTGTTTACGGAATTTCCAAGAGCAGACATGGGACTCTTATGCACAAAAAATCAGCAGTTTTACAATATTTACACATTTGCTCAAAGGAATAATTCCATTTAAATGACACATTTTTACTTCATATTTGTTTAGAAGTTATTACAATTTGATCAAATTACAGTGATCTCTGCCTGCATTGATTGTATAGAATATTTGAAATTTTAATGGGGAAAAAATCTAATTAGTATTTTTGTCCTTGGCCCATTTCTTTCCTCAAATTTGAGGGCTATTTTAGGAATTTTAGGAAATGCAACTATGCAACATTATATGCAAAAAATAACGGATATAAATACGGATTTGACCTTTCAGTGACCCAGCGGCATAGAGCCTTTACTTTCCATCCCGATGGCCCGTAGTCCAGGATCCATTGTTTTTAAGGTTTTCACTGCTGATTGAACCGTATCCATGGTTACCCATGGTTACATATTCCGAAACCCACCAGAAATCCTAAAACACCTGAAATAAAATGTATCAAATACACACTAATATCAACTTCTTTTTTTTACACTCCTCACTATACACGAAGACACCAATTCATTCTTTCTCTGTCTCTTGTTCTCCACAGTCCTTCCCTCAACTACAACAACATGAACTGCCAGTCGCGGCAGCAGGGCATGTACGGAGGAGGCGGAGTGACACCTTTGGGTGGGCACACGCCAGGGCCCTGTCAAGCGTCCCGTTTACCGCCCCACAATCCTCGGCTGCACGCTCCACCCAAGCACGGACATGTAAGAACACTCAGTACACAGGGGCGACAGTGCGCCGTCTGCTTATGACAGCTCAAGGAGCAGAGAGGGGAGAAAACACACATCCACTGGCTAACGTAAATGTTAGGGGTGTAACAATGCACCGTGCTACGGTGCACCGCGGTGCAGAAATCTGACGATATGAACCAAACTAAATTTCTTAATATTTAAGCTCCGTGGCGCGTGTCAGGCGCATGTACGTGCACCTAAACAGAGGCATGTGTGTCATAATCACTTACCGCTAAACTGGAGGCTGCAGGCAAAGTTAAATCTTCCAGAAACAAATTAAATCCGCGTGCCTTTGCAAAAGTTTCTCCTGCTGTTGGCCACGTCAGGCTGTGGTAAAGTATAGATCCAGTGCACTGCACTATGGTGGCGCAGACAAATGCATAAGATCTCATCTTGGTCATAATCCGCATCAAAAGCTTTGTTTCCAAAAACGTACAAGCAGAATAGAATCCAGGAACAGCCCAAACACAAGCCTCAAATCAAATGCGCTGTTGTTTTAAATAAAGCGAAACTGAAACTTATTAGGTACTTAACGAGCATATGGCCCACTGCGCTGCTTTTTTATTTTTATTTTATTTTATTTTTTAGAGCACTGTTTTTTATTTTGTTTTGTATTGTGAGCCCTGGGGCACATTTTACTGTAAAGCAGCTTTGAAAAATAGAAAGCATTTTCAATGTATTTCTGGAATTACAAAAACTGCCTAATAATGAACATTTAGGCTATTTTTATTCAAAACTGACTTATTAACCAATTATATCGCACTTGCACCGCGATGCACCGAACCGTAGGTCCTGTACCGTGAACCGTACCGAACCGTGAGATAGCTGAACCGTTACACCCCTAGTAAATGTTGATCACATGTCATTGTTTTGTAGCTAAAGACTGAGCCTGGTCTGATGGATGGCATTAATGTGAAGAGCTTGGAGGAGAGGTCAGAAGGAGATGTGGCCAGTCCGTCCTCCACTGGTACTCAGGTACTGCTGCTGTTTAATTTAAGGCTCCAGACCTGATTATTTGTTTTTGCAAGTTAAAATTTACCGCATTGAGTGTATTGTAAAAGTAGTAGATTGTGTGTGGGGGTTTACATTGTAGTCTATGATCAACCCAAATTGCCAATATGTCATGTTTTGAAACCAAAGGAGGACTATGACATTAAAAAAAAAAACTTATTTGAATAAGTTCAGTTAAAGAAGAACTAAGTAACTTGTTTTCCTTAATAAATCTGTTCGTAGTCCCTCTGGGGGTAAGTAAGTAAGTGTTAATAGGATTTCTGACAACATTTAGTTACATAAAACCTATTGTTTTTCTTGTTTGTACACACTCCAGGACCCTCTTCTTGGCCTCCTGGATGGCAGAGATGACTTGGACAAAGAGGACGGCAAGCCTGAACCAGAGGCCATCTACGAAACCAACTGTCACTGGGAAAGTTGCAATAAAGAGTTCGACACCCAGGACCAGCTTGTACATGTATGTGACTGACCTGGCGTAACCTGTTTTAGACACATCAAATCTCATACCTGTCTGTGTGATCTACAGCATATCAACAACGAGCACATTCACGGAGAGAAGAAGGAGTTTGTGTGCCACTGGCAGGAGTGCTCCCGGGAGCAGAGGCCGTTCAAGGCGCAGTACATGCTGGTGGTTCACATGCGGCGGCACACAGGAGAGAAGCCCCACAAGTGCACTGTGAGTCTGTGTTTGCTGTCTGTCTCATCTCTCCACTGTCTGTTTGCATTGCTGTCCAGATCATTTCAGTAAAAATACATGTCAAAACACTGAAGGGATGCTGCTATGTCACGCACAATAACTCCTGTACTTTGAAGTGTTTCTGTTTGCAACACCCATTGAGGATGTGTTTTTAATCTTTTAACCTCGTCATTTTGTCTTCATATACAAACTGAAAATTATGTATTTTTTAGTCAAGCCGAAAGTTATTTTTACAACACTTATTTAATTCATTTGTACTTTCTAAGTATTTTCTACAGCAAATACCCTTTTGCATTTAATATACAGTATAAATGTGACATCCTACCTTGTAACACTTTATTTTACATATTTATTACCCATAATACATTGTACCTGCCAAATTTAGTATAGTGTAAAGTACATTGTAACACTGTGTAATAACCTATGGGTTACATACACCATGGAATAATGTGTATTAGTACTTTGGAGGTACATGATGTAATAAGACATAAGCCTCGAACTCTAACTTCAAGCCCTGACCCTAAGGGTCTTATTACATTATGTACCTTCAAAGTACCATTATTCCATTGAGTGTGTGTAGTACACACTAGGTACAAAGCAAGTACTACATTTAGTTTGGTACAATGTATCAAGGTAGTGTATAATAAAGTGTAACCCTGTTGTTTTTAGCCTAATTTACTTATCCTACCCATTCCTACAACAAGAGCATTTTAGCAGACATTAGGAGGGAATAACATTAAGCTAGTCTCCATTCACATGAATGATTTATTCCATTATGAAAAAGACCTATTTATTATTAAATGCCCAACGTTTTTTAAAACGCTTCAATAATTCTTACTATAAGAGCATTAACATTATAACAATGTACCGTCTCTATTGAAGGTTGGCATCCAGTATCCGAGTGAACATTGCACCTCGATTAAAACCAGCAGTGCTTAAATTATTTTGCCAAATAAAATGTAATTCTAATCTTCCATGTTGTTCTGCTGCAGTTTGAGGGATGTAACAAGGCCTACTCTCGTCTGGAAAACCTGAAGACGCACTTGCGCTCTCACACGGGAGAAAAACCTTATGTGTGTGAGCATGAAGGCTGCAATAAGGCCTTTTCCAACGCATCCGACCGGGCCAAGCATCAAAACAGGACACACTCCAATGAGGTATAGATTTAACAATATATACCATGAATCTCAGTAAACGTATTAAACATCTATCATAATTGTGTTGCGTACAGAAACCGTATGTGTGCAAGATCCCTGGCTGCACTAAACGCTACACTGACCCCAGTTCTCTGCGCAAACACGTGAAAACAGTGCACGGTCCGGAGGCTCACATCACCAAGAAGCACAGAGGCGACACCGGCCCTCGTCCTCCTAACTCTATGACCCCTGGTGGCCAGAACTCAGAACTGCTGCTGGAAAAGGAGGAACCGCGCAGGGAAGACTGCAAACTGCTGACTCCCGAGACAGCTCTTGTAAGTGCTAGGAAAATACAATGAGTATGGTATGTGAAAACTGATATTTCATGGATGTTGAAGTAATTTACGACGTGGTTATCGATTAATATTTAAAGGTACACTGCGCAACATTTTTCATCATTCTGTTGCCAATAGAAAAACATGCTCCTAATGATCAGGTAGACACAGAAAAGTCTAAGCTATTTAAATCTCATATTTGGCTGCATTTAAGCTCAGCACACACTACACGATTTTTTTTTTGCCCGATTTTGCTATAATTCTCAGTCGTGGCGAATCGTGGTGAGTCTTCTCGAGTTGTGGTTAGTCGAAGGCAGTCGCACAGAGTCGTGTCTGGTCGTGTGGGGTGTTCACGACTGGACTTGCGTTCAAATCGTTAAAGCAGTACTAAGTAACTCTTGCCCCTAGAGGCCATAAGCGCAACTGCAGGTGTCGTAGCAAGTTACGATTTTTTTAACTTATTAAATGTCTTGGAGAGTAAATACTACGCTGACAGAAAAGGCGAAGGGAGAGAGGGGTGTTGTACATCCAGTTATACAATGGAAATAATTTTTTTCACTCAAACTTGGCTGTAAATACTGTTTAAAGTACTGTTTAAAGTGGCGCTAGCTTTGCCCGTTAGCCTGTTAGCTTCTTCTTCGTGATTCTATTAGTGTGTATTGCTTGCTCCGACCCGGTGTCAGTCAAGTTGCAAGCATGGTTTTCTGGCCAGAGACACCAGGGGGAGATGAAAGACCCTCCAATCATCCCATTAACACTTGTATTACCCCCAGAGGGACTACGGAAAGGATTTATTAAGGTAAACACGTTACTTAGTACTGCTTTAAGGCCTCGTTTGATTTTTAAGTCCAAAGGGGTGATTTTACCGTCCCTAAAGTGAACACACAAAATGCAGCAGCCAACGATAGAGTGGAGTACAGACAGAAAAACACCATAGCTCCTCCCTTTTCGTTTCTCTATTACAGCCATTCCCAAAGTCCGGAACATCGCGGCCCCCTTGTCGATCCGAAATTCTCTCGGGGCCCCCCAATAGAAAATAATTTATCCTATTCATTGGAATTTTCTTATTGTTTTACAGCTAAAATTACATAAAAAGCAACATCTAGCAATGAGTGGAGTTTAAAACTGGTTTCAAGTAATACATTTTAGCGAATAAATGTATTTTTCCTTTTAAAATATATATTTTTTCAATGTACTTGTTTTCTAGACAAGCTTTTTGGGGCCCCCCTATAGTGTCGCCAAGGCCCCCCAGGGGGCCCCGGACCCCACTTTGGGAACCACTGCTCTATAAGCCCAATGCCCATCTCGGCTCGCCCGTTGCATTATGGGTAATGGAATGTCTTTTGGCTACCAAACAATAATGATAGTTAGCGTAAAGCAATGAAGAAAGCTCTGATTTGGAGCGTTTTAACCGCTGGAAAGTTGATGATTTAAAGCGTTTTTGTCGTCGCCATGGAGCCTGTTACAATATTAGCTTAAAGTCTATTTTTACAACCGGAGCTGCGTACGGAGATAGTCAGAAACGAAACTACCATTCATACGAACAGATGCTTCAAAAGTGACGACCAGTCCATGTTCATATAGTTGGAATAACTATGGAATAAATATGTCAGAAAAACATTTCTGACCCTTGAAGGCGACTGTTGGACAAAGTCCAGGCTCTGAAACTGTGGCCTCATGTCGCCGATATTCACAACATTTAAACTGAAATGAGAAATACATAGAATCCTCTTTTTTTTGTCAATAAGGAGGTGGACAGTAGACGAAATCTTTTTCTTAATTGTGACCAGAGAGATCCACATACACACATAGACTATGCCATCTAAATGTACTTTATTTTTTATTTTTTTAAGAGTGATCTGATGGTACAACAGAGCTAATCGGTCGCTAATTTGACAGACGGAAATTTACCCACTATATTTAACATCAACACCATTTTGGAACTTTTCCCTGTGATTACAAGACGAATTCAAATTATTTAAAAAGTGAGGGTGTCTGTGTCGGGCTGATCCCAGGTCCTGTCGTTCCCCTGTCCGCTATGGTCCGCTCCTGCTTACGGAGCCGCCGCCCTGACTTTTCCCTCGCTTTCAAGATATTGACAACTTACATATTTGCAAGAAATGTCACTTGAGACTTATAGTCTGTAAACCAATGCCCGTATGCCTTATAGTTCACGGTTATGGCTCAATATACTTCATTGTTCACGCTCCGCTACCTGAACTCGCTCACACATTTCAATGGCGGAGTGGTTTGTTTGGTAGCCGAAATTAGGAGCCTGATTGACTCACGCATGCGCAGTCGAGATGGGCATTGGGCTTATTATAACAGCGGCACAAACAATTGTATTGTATTTCATGGCCACAGCGAGTCCCACACAGACCACGCCAAATAGCACAATGTTATATCACTAAAAGCTCACAAGAACCACCTTTTCCAGTCGAACTATTCAGCTACTTCACTGATGTCTACCTCTTTTTCTTATTAACTCCACTGGAAATATGTCTTTGTGTCTGCGACTTTCATTTCCATTTGACAGAACAATAGACGAGATGAAGACTCGTAGCATGCAGCACTGAGCTGTGTTGTGCCGACAGTGATCACATGACGTTGTTGACCAATCGGGACACGCACGTTTCCCATGCTCACAAACAGAGGTCTAAATTTGCTGATCTCCTCTAAAGACAGAAATTAAGCAGGAGAGAGGACAGACGCATCAGCTGTTTGACAGACTCGTGTATTGTGTCCGCTCTTACGATTCTCAGTCGTTATGTGTGAAACCCCCACATAACAAAATTCTATAATCGCGCTGAGTCGTGTAGCGTTGACTCCCCCCCCATTCTTTTTACAATCTTTTAAGACTGAAAAAATCGCGTAGTCTGTGCTGAGCTTTGGTCAATGTCTCCATGGGAACGAGCTGGAGACTCCCGTTCGCAGTTATAGTCAGGTCTGAGGAGAGGTGAGCCGCTCATTTGTTTCACATATTAAACAATAAAAGTATCTGTAATCAAATGAATGCTTGTATTTTATTTTATTTATTTGGCGAGATGTTACGCAGTGTGCCTTTAAGCCGTGTTCATGTGGCAAAGAAATCTATGATGGAAATTTGCCTTTGAACTTAATTTGCAATTTTTTTTACCTCAGTTATTCGCTCACATGAGACACATAATAAAAAACACAAAATGAAAAAGGGAATTTTCTGCCAGGATATTTTAAAAACTGTGCCTCTCCCATAGAGGTACGTGTAGGAGAGGCACCACTTTCACTCTTTTGATTGAAATGCACATTAAGATGATGTCCCATAGTCTCATTTATTCCCTGTTGATACAATTGTTCGGTAAAATGTGTGCTAAAACCTAAAAATATTTAACTTTTTGACCTATTGCATTCCCAAGCTGAGTAAAGACGTGCCTGTATTTAATATCCGGCCGCTTTGGGGTTTAACATCTGTAGTCCTTGTGGCAGCCTTATACTGTATTTCCCTCCATAAGCTACTAACACGAATAAACTGATGCAGTATTATTTTTTCATGGCTAAACCACAAATCAAACTAACAACCACTGAACCCCATGTCGCGTCTTTCAGAAATCCCAGCCGAGTCCCGGGGGTCAGTCGTCCTGCAGTAGCGAGCGTTCTCCACTGGGGAGCGGTAACAACAATGACAGCGGGGTGGAGATGAACCTGAACGCGGCAGGCAGCCTGGAGGACCTCACAGCGCTGGAGGATACAGGAGCGGCAGGAGCGGGGGGAGAGACGGGAGGCGTGGGGATGTCGGCACAAGCCCTCAAGAGGCTGGAGAACTTGAAAATCGATAAGCTGAAGCAAATTCGGAGACCAACTCCCCCCTCGCGCTGCATTAATAACAAGCTCCCGGCCATTCCTGGTAAGTTTAGGCGCAGAGCTCTCACTGTTCTTGCTGGTCCTGCTTATTCTTTCTATAAACTGATTTAACATTTGAATTCATGTTACAATGAATGACCGTCAGTGTCTAAACTCAATTCACGAGCACTTGCTGTGTGTAAAAAAAAATCGTTTGATCATAATGTTGCAGAAAGAAGCATGAACAAGAATTGGACGATTTCAGATTTTAATTATGTTACAAGGTTGTTTTTAAGTTGCTAAATGTTTTCCATCAACCAATCTTTCATGCAAGTTTGAGTAAACTTTGCACTTTGATATTTCATTTTCTGTTTTAATCTTTATTATTCATGTTTTTTTAATCTTTTAAAGTTTTTATATTCATTGTATATAAGATACCTCTTGTAACTATTACTTGATCGCACAATTTCCTGACTATTTGCACCCCCTGAGTGTTCTTGAGAGCTGAATTTCTTCATTGTGAGATCAATAAAGTCCTATCTTACCTATATCTTATCTTAATCCTGTATTGTCATCCATCTTATTATCAAGAGCAGTGGTTCTCAAACTCAATGTAGTTATGTGGTTTCTACTCTTACTTAACTCGTGGTTGCGTGACCAAACAATAATCAATAATCCAAACAATAATCTAGAGAATGAACTTAAATCGCTATTTATCATACTGGGTCATGCTGTGCAGTCGTGCTATCTCTGTCACAGCCTTGACTGTGGTGCTCAGGCACCTTCCCTCAGCCACTGAGTGTTTTGCTTGCGTATCAGTTTGACACTAGACAGACGGTATTTATCCCTCTTCTGTGGAAGCATAGGCAGACTTGAATGGTAGGACTAGCGCAATGTCTTAAAGGGGGGGTATTATGTAAAATCGACTTTTTCAAGCTTTATATCATGTTATTATGTCATTCCCTCATTAAACACATGCCTGGAGTGTTGCCTTGGCTCATTCACATATTTTTGAGTAATCAGTAAAAACTTAGATGGCAGCCATTTTAGGTGTAGCTATGCCTCAGTCCTCCTAGGAACGCCCCCACCTCCTGGAGACGCCTCTGGACCTTTCGTCACCAGCCAAGCCACCAACCACTGCTCCTCAGCTCAGCAGAGCCCCCTCCCCGCACAGTAGTGTTGTTTAGATGCCACAGCAGTGGGCTGAAGGGGGCGTGTCGGAAAGCTTCTTAAAGAGACAGAGGCCTATTTCAAGACGTTCAGTACAGCCATTTTGAGAGAGCAATTTTATTCAAGGCAGTTATTTTAATTTACTGCATATACAGAGCAACAGAAGGTTATGTCATCATTGTAGTATGCTATAGACTGGTGCTATGTGATTGAAAAAAGCATAATACCCCCTCTTTAAGTTTGTGTGTCCGTGTCCCGTACCGATGGTAAATAAACTTCTCCTGCATGAGACATCCAGACTCCTGCACATTTTTCATCTACCCTCTCGGACACCATTGTTTATTCTCTAACATTGCCTTTGTGGTCAATGTCCTATTACTCAAATTAATATTCATGAAAGTTAGTAAAAGGTACCACATAGATCGACAAATGATCCATTATTTTATTTCTCCCCAGGTGCGGGAGAGAACATGGGCATGTGTGCACCCTCCCCTCTCCTGTCCAACCGCCGCGTCATGGAGCTGTCCAGTCATGACCTGGGAGGAGGCGCCTCCATGGGCTGCTCGAACGACCGCAGAGGCAGTGGCACCAGCAGCCTCAGCTCTGCCTACACCGTGAGCCGCCGGTCCTCCATGGTGTCCCCGTATCTGTCCAGCCGGCGCTCCAGCGAGGTATCCCAGATGGGAGGGGGCGGCGCGGGACACCACACGGGCCCGGAGCAGAGCGCTGGAGGAGACCCGCTTTCCCCCGAGATGAATCGCAGAGGTCCACCCTGTTCCTCGGGTGGATTGCCCGGCCTGGCTAACTTCACCCCAGCACAGCAGTACAATCTGAAAGCCAAATATGCTGCGGCGACAGGTGGACCCCCTCCCACCCCTCTTCCCAACATGGAGCAGCAGCCCGGGACACCAGTAAGAAGAGGGGGTGTGTTAAGTGACTATCAGGGCCAGCCTTTGCCTCCGTTCCTTCAACACGGCGGCCCACGAAGGCAAAGTGCTAACACAGAGTACGGCACTGGAATTATCTACCCGCACCAAGCTCCGGGGAACAATACCAGGAGAGCCAGCGATCCCGTCCGGTCAGCGGCGGACCCTCAAGCCCTCCCCAAGCGCTTCAACAGCCTCACAAATGTGTCCCTGATGAGCCGAAGAAACGCTCTCCAGCACCGCGGCTCCGATTCGAGCATGGGCAGGCACATATACTCCCCTCGCCCCCCAGCATCACCGAAAATGTCATGATGGAGTCTATGGGAATGGAGCAGCACATTGGCCCTGAGAGGAATTACATGGGATACCAGCAGCAGGGCGTCAGTGCACCTTTGGCAAACCAGTTGTCACCAGGTCATGAGACTCTGGCCTGCACCGACCAGGGGTATAACCAGGGGCATTACCCACAGGGGGAGATGTCTCGTCCAGTACCCTTCTCCAACAGGCGGAGTATAGGATGAGCAACTGTCAACTCAGCCCGTCAGGCCCGCATTACCCGCCTTTAGGCCAGGGGGGAGACACCAGTGCAGGGGCTTGGAGTCAGAACCAGAGAGGAATGCCTTATGGGGATCCCAACATGCAGTCCCAATCCCACTACAATAACAATCAGCCAGGCCTGTACAACGGTCCGGACGGCACTCACAAACTCACCATTAAACCTGAGCAGTTCCACCCTGGGATGGGGGCAGGGGACGCCTGTCAGAGTGCCAAGCTCCAGCAGCAACAGCGCATGCATCTGCAACACGGGCAGAGCTACCCGCCGGGGCAGGTCATGATGAGAAACGCGAACAACATGGGCTGTGATTTCCAAAACCAAAGCTCCTTTCCAAGTGGAAGCAGCGTGAGTCTTGGCTGCGCTGGTAATGCACTTTCGGAGGGGCAGAGGTCCGAGACGCCCATGATGCAGGTGAAGGAGATGATGGTGAGGAGCTACGTTCAGTCTCAGCAGGCCCTCATGTGGGAACAGCAGAGTGAACACCAGATCAAAGCCCCTGCTCTCGCTGACAACATGGACATGACTGGACAAATGATACAGCACAGTCCACAGCACCAAAACCAGAATCCCTACCCTAACCAGCCCTATCCTTCCTACCCCAACCAAAACATGGTCCTGAGTCCCCCAGCCCACAGTCGAGCTGCAATGACTCCCAAAGACCAGCAAATGGCAGGTCTTCAAGGCCCCTGCTACAACCAGGACATAGTCCCCAGGCCTCCGCCAGGAAGGAAGCCTCTGAGCCGCCAGAACAGCCTGTCCCAAGTGGGAGGGGGGTACTTACACAGCCCACCCCACCTCAGCCCTGTTCACTCCAACTCCAGCCCAAGACGAGGGGTTCGGCTTCCCCCAGTGCAGCACCCTCAGGCCCCCCAAAATGAAATGTTTTCTCCGACAAACAATAACATGTATTACTCGGGTCAAATTGGCATGGACATGGAGAAACCGAATGGTCCCTGTTTGAGCCTGGACAAGGCTGGAGCTCTGGCTCCGTTCTCTGAGCCCGGGCCCATGTCCAACACTTTAGAAAACCTGGACTTGGACAATGCACGAATAGACTTCACGTCCATCATTGATGACACAGACTCTCCTGCCTTTAATTTAGGAAACACCGCTCCAAGACAGCTGGGTTCCTCCTCCCAGGCCTCCTCCCGTCTCACCACCCCCCAGACCTCTGTCAACCTAGCTGCAGGCTCAGAACTGTCCAACATGGCAGTGGGCGACATGACATCCATGCTCACGTCCCTGGCTGGGGAGAACAAATACCTAAACACTATGTCCTAAGGTCTGTGGGCAGCTTTGTTCATATGTTTCCACCAGGAATAAACGCCACGAAGTGTTGCGGTTTTAATTACGGCTGATTCTTCTCTATCACTGTGTTTAAGAAAACATTTTGAATGGCCAATGCTTCTGCACAATTATGGTATACAGCAATAATCATGTGTACTCAGTGTTAGTCAAAAACCCACAAGAAAACCAAAGGTGCCTGACCAGTCTGCCTTGTTCTAATGTTTAATGATGTTTGGTACTCGAGATTTGCCTTAATTTCAGACACAGAGCTCCACGCCAGGCCCATGCTGAACTATTATTAACAGGCACACACTTGGCTTTGGAGCTACGAAGGACATGTACATAGGTTTATACATACATTTATATATGTTATATTTGTGTTTGTCATAAATGTCCATGACACTGGGGCAGTAGATAATCACACTGTCCTCTGTTAGATTTCTATACGCTCTCACATGAGAGCTTTTCAAAGCTGAACTTAGTATTGGTGTTTAGTAAGAGCATATTCGGTGCTACTAAATAATAATCTGTAATAATATTTTACTTAACACCGCCAGTCTTCACAGGAAGCATTCAGTATTCCCACAATATGCACACTTTCTTAGTATATTACACACGGACACTCAGGACTTTGTGGTCAGATGACAGATGAACAAATTGCCTTTTTCAAGACAAAGTGAATGCACTCCATATTTCGAGAGCAGCTTTACTTTATTAAAGACTCAAATGTCCTTTCTGTTCCTAAGTGACATAAAAAGAGGTTTATTCATTCAATACGAACTTTCACGTTTACTGAACCTTCCTCCACCGTGTTGCTCACCACTCCGCCATGACACTTTGCAATAATATCAACGGTACTGTTGTGTTACATTGTTCATAGTTTTGTTCTTTTTCTTTCTTTCCAAGTGTTGTGATTGTGAATACCTAATGTTTTGATCCGGTGTAGGTACTTACCGATGTGTGCATGGGTTTCTGCAGCCTGTGATAAAATCTTCATTGTGGCTTTGCACAAACACAGCACAGGTATTATCCAGTCGTCAAAGGCAGTATTGAATGGCAGTATTTCACTCGTGATTCTGAACGCTGCCCGGGACTTAAGGCCACATCGAGCTGCAACAATCAGAGTCGTGTTAACGTAGTATTACCTTTCTTTTAGGAATGTAACAACCAACCAAAGACACCTTACGCCTGACAGAAGTATCGATGCACAATAGTATTTAACACTAACACAGGTGACCATTGACTGACCGCGTCCTCCTAGAATGTAAGAGAGTTTGTATAGAAATGCTTTTATAATATTTGAACTTTATGGATGTTGTTCCTATGTGTTTTATACCCGTCATCCTCCTTTTGGACTTTTTGCTGGCAAAAGAATATCACCATAGCAAAAGAAAGCTTACATGGTAGCATTAACTAAATAGAGAAAAAAAAAGTGTTATATTTTGTGTACAATTTTCTACATTTTTATACAAATGTGCTATATTTTACCAATTTACGAATAAACCTGTTCTGTTTGGATGCAAACGTTGATTTTGAATTCATTGTTGTTGTTTTCGTATGTGTTAATGCAATGACAGTTGTCTTCCAATAGAGTGCAGTGCAGCCTGGGGACAAAAGCCTTTTCATGAACAGAAAATAAAGGCAGTATTTTATTTCAGCACACTACATGGAGGAAATATCAAGCGTGGGTTTTAATGACTTGAATGTAGACAATGTATCTTGTTTTGAGTGGTTTTCACTCATTTAGACTTTTTTCCTGATCTGACCTAGAATACAGGTGAACCTCGGAAAAAACGTTTCACCTGTACTTTGCTTGTTTGATGAGCTTTCAGACAGATTCTAAGGTCATCTATCTCGAAATAAGAGAATAAAACACAGCAAATGGGATAAGAGCAGCGTTCTTACCCCATAAATAAAATTAACCTGAAATAAAGACAAAATGTGAAATTATCTATGCCAAATGCCCAACTACATTTTCAGTGCAGGCCCAACTCATATGACAAAAGAGTCACCACCTGGGTCAGGACTTACTGCTGTTGATCAGGTCTAGATTATGTGTTCAAATAAAGAGGTCACTTTCAGAATATCCTGGATCGATTGATGGATTTATTTTTCCTTCCCTGATGCCGACCTCTTTTTGGGGGGCCAGATTATATATGTAATCTGTGAGGAAATCTACGGAACACCACATTCATTCGGGGCAGCAGCACTAACTCTTTTCCCTTGTGGCCTAAAGCTTGTTTTGGATGACCCGAGCCTGTCACTGCTTTAACATCCCACTGAAGAGAATCGAACGAGTATAAATAGACTGGGGTTTCTTCTGGTGACACAATAAGGACCTGGATAAGTCTTCTGCGAGGCTGCGGTATATCCAGTGTTGCCAGACGGAAAAGACTGGAAACATTGGCATGATCAATACATTTCAATCTCCCCCTTTGTAGGAACTCAATCTCAGCTGAAAGCCATAGGCCGCTGTGCGTGTAGTGATGTTAAAACCAAGCTGAATGAGCGGAAAGCACCATATAAACAAACACCCAGTGCTGAAAATGAAATGCCTCATTTTGAATTCGATGGAAGAGTCACCTAAAACGCTGGAAAATATGTAACAATGTAGCTATAAAAAGCATGATGTGAAAGGTTCAGCCCTAATTTGCAAACACTGTGGAAAAGATGTTCATCTGAGCTCTTAATCTTGAACTGAAAGTTGGATATAATACTGCTGTCAAAATAAGAAGTGGAGGTAATACTTTGTGGCCAAGGGTCACGTTGGGGTTTTAACTGTGTAGGGGGCAGAGCCAATGTTATTTGAGGAGTTGTCAAACAAATACAAATTCCAAATAGACCGTAAAAGCCTAGACTAGTGGTTCTCAAACTGCGGTATGAGTATACTGCTGGTGTACTCTCAAGGGCCATCTGAACATATTTCAACTATTTTAGGTGGAACTTGATGTAACAAGCTCAACTACATAGATTTGTTTTATTATTTACTATTATTATGTCAGTGAGAAGAGTGGTGTTGGTTTAAGTCTCAGAACTGGCCAGATTAAAACTGAAACAGGCCATATGTTAAGTAATATTGTCTTGTATTTTACTCCGTGTGCTTGTACGTTGTAGTCACAGCCCCTCCACATTGCCCTGTATTTCTTCATCCACTCACATGTTAAAATAACCGGTGGTGTGTGGTCAGTAAGCGCTACCTGTCATTTATTCTGTCTAATTTAACATCCTCATAATGCTGCTCTGCTTTTGTTGTATTTTTAAAACTGTTAAGTCATTACTTTTTACAGAGTTGGCTCGTTCGGGCTCCGGGGGCCCCAGACTATATTGGCGTTGTGGTGTTGTGGCATGGCACAGTCGGCTCGCGGCGGGCCACTCCAGCCTGGCACATGGGCTGGGGTTGACTCATACGCTCCGAGCAGAAAAGGGAAGTTTTCTCTCGAGACAGACCGAGGGCCGCGGGGATACTATACTCCAAACAATAGCAGTAAATCCACAACAGGGTCAGCGCTGGTGCTCTGGTGCACGTGGGCGAAGAACAGCGTCGCATGCTGCTGCTAAATGGAGACAGCAAATATTTAAAATGTGACGACAACAAGCTGTTATTTATCTTACAACTATGAAGCCCCCTGTGGTCTGACTGATGTTCTGGTAATAAAAAACAATCAGGATTATTATGAACATGTTCAACATTGATATAAGTAAAGACAACCGGAAATGTTTGGGATAAAAGTAGAAGAAGGTGTTTTAACCTCTTAACCCCCACCTGAACCCAGCACATTTTGTCCAGTTTGGCATTACCCAAATCTAAAAGCTTCTTGAAAAAAAAAGAAGAGCATCAAAAAAAGAAAAATTATCAGTTTGGTAGGTCTTAGCTTTCAAATGAGACGTTACTCTGGCCCATAGGCTGTAAGATCCAACCGAGAAGCTTTTAGATTATGATCAAGCCAAACTGGAAAAAAAGATGCTTGTTTAAGGAGGGGGTTTAGAGATTAAAGAGTAAAAAAGTACTTGGGTATTGTGGTCTGTGTATAACTGAGTAACTGTTTGAGCTTAAAGGTCTGATTTATGGTCCAGTAGTGGGAGACAAAATATGAAACAATGTGAAAATATTTTCAAATAGCCATAAAAACATACATTTAAAAAAAACATTATGAAGAATGTAAACAAAACACAAAAGCTACACATCTACTGTATTTTCCGCATCAAAATGAAGATGAATCATTCACTTAAATATTTACTCACAGAGGCTCGAGTTATTGGTTATTTTTACTCAAGTAAAAAAAAGTACAATTACTTCCAAAAGTTTCTCAAGTACATTCACTTGAGTAATTGTAACTGAGCACTACCCACCTTTAGCGAGATCAGCATAATGTGTCATGTTTCATTATTGTCCAGGTCAATAAACTCATGTATGAACTCATGGTTAATGGTCCATTTTCAGTGGCTCTTTTAATTTTGTGATAAAAGTTGCTCATGGGAGAAAAGAGGTTGGAAAGCCTTAATGCATGACTCAAGATGGTCAATTGTTGAATATGTTTTTCTCTTTCTCAAGTCAGTTGTGGTGTAATAAGCCTTTTATCAATTACTGCCCTCACATTTTTGAACGTCATACCTCAGTGCTCTCAGCTTGGGTTTGTTTTGTGATATTTCGATGTGTTTGCTTATACTTACCGTTGTACGCTCACCGAATAACACTTTTTCTAACTCTAATCATTTACTGTCTTCTCTATAGTCCTCAGCATGTGCCTATGTGTGCACTTCTCCACATCTGCTCACTCTGTTTATATTCTTGTAAAAGTTTGCGCTGCGGCCGCATTAGATGACACTATCTGAGCTGGGTTTTTTTCTCTTCCAGCGGCTTCACAAATGAAAATGTCCAAATCAGACGAGCTGCCTTTTTTTTTTTTTTTTTCAGATGCAAACAAGCGGGCAGCATAATGACTTTTCCCTTTTCTTGTCTTGCCATTCAAGGGAAAGCTTTTCTCCCTCCCTTTGTCCCATAGGTTGGCATATAATTAACTCCTGCTTAATATGCTGTTTAAGAGCTCTCCTCCCCATGCGGGATGCTTTGAACCCATAGACCACAGACAGGGACAAAACCCCAGTGGGACAGCTTCCTCCGCGCTCCTCCTTTTTACATGTGACTTATGTGTGTGCAAGGAGTTGCTTTTAACAAGACAGTAAAAGTTGTATCACCGCCGCTGCATTTCTTCCCCCCCCCCTTTATCTGGCTCCTAAAATTAAACATTTGATGGGAATGGGATGCATGTGTGAATTTATTCGTCCTTTTATCTTTTATTTGACTTATTGAAGCAGGTGCAATAAACTTGATCACACAGTTGTCCATGAAACTTAAGAAACCCGCGTTTGACGAGTGCCAAAAGAGCAAAGGCGAGGCATGGCCACATTTGATTTTGGGATTGACTGAAGGTATAATGAGTATAATAATGCTTTGTCCCGTAGCTCCCAGGACCTCTGCTGCACCTCTGCACCTTGGTGACCTCCGTCGGCAGCTGAGTTTACGGCCCCCTCCCCATGGGCAGCTCTGCTCTCCTCTGCCCGGCGCGTCCCAACCACAAAAGGCCCGGGATGACCCCTCTGTCCCCCCTCCAAGAGCACCCCCCACCAACCCACCTTCAGCTCAGGATGCTTTCTCTTCCACAATCCATTAAAGGCACAAACCCCCGGCTGTCACTGCAGGGATGGGAGGGGGTGCATGTTGTTTTTCACAGTTTGCTAATATAAAGGTTGGGGTATAATTTGGCAGGTTTAGTTGGTTCTTCATCAAGCTCTTGTATTCCTAAGCTATTCCTAAGTATGTGATGTATTCTTTTTTTCAATAAAAATGGCGTCTTATGCAATATTGTATGAATGCTCTGGGCACTTGTTGGCACAAAACTGTATCCAGGGATTCTCTTATGTAAGCTGTTACTTCAAATTCAAATCATCTTATAATATTCACCTTTTGAAATGGTTAAAAAGGTGTCTCTGTTTTTGGGCGCAGTGGGTGAACAGTGAACACTCACATCACAGGTCTATACAGAGCAGTGTCAGCACCATGTTGTTTATAGACGTGTGACTGTGAGCTGTGACAATAGCCGTGCAAGAGCAGCATCAGGTGTACTACCAGTTAATATCAGTATTTAGCCGAACTCATACAAATACTTTTAGAAAGAAGAGGGATCCAGGGGGGATTCAACAGCACACCCATTTTTTTTAGACTGTAACAAAGGTGTTGGGATGTTTATGCAACACCATGCCTGAATGTTTAACCTCCCACCTGAACTGAGCACATTTCCTCCAGATCCGGCTTTACCCAAATATAAAAGCTTTTCTTGGAACGAAAGCAAAATGGAGACCAAAACGAGGACGAAAACGCTGCAACAAAGTGACAACAAGTCAAAAACTACAATTAAAACTACAATTAAAACACTTTTTTTTTAAAGCTACAAAAACAAGACAAAAATGTGGCAATATGCGAGGAAAAACTGATGAAAAAGCAACGAAAAAAAGCAATTTATAAAACAACAAAGATACCACACACAAAAAATGAAAATAAAACTAAAACAGCGATTAAAAAGAGACGAAAACACAACAAAAACGCTTCAAAGATGTGATAAAACCCTGCGTTTTTATCACATTTTTGAAGCGACAATGTGACAAAAGGTTACTAGTTATGCAGGTCTAAGCTTTCAAATGAGGGGCGTTGAGAAGCTTGTAGATTTTGGGTAATGCCAAACTGGAGAAAAGGCGCTCGGTTCAGGTGGGGGTTAAGAGGTTAACATTCCTGCACTCAAAATGTTTGGAAAATAATCAATGATTAGCCTGTTTCTTGTTGTTGTGTAAAATACCTTATTGTGTATGGAGGTACCTGTTCAAATTAACACATGTAAAAATCAAAGAGAGAAATCCTACAATATACTGTCTGCACCAAGTGGTAAATGAATGAGATTTGACTCTGTAAATATAAATATTAACAGTAGTCAGTGCTGTGTACTAAAATGCTAATGCCCCCAGGTGATGCAGTTGTGTAAGCTCAGCTGCAGTTTGCCCCGGGGGCATATGGGCTACTTTCACATTCTGTAATATCCTTGTGGGGTTAATCTGTTCTTTGGTCTTGTTTATGCGGATTTAGGTGGAACGTTTCACTGAATAGTCGCGCTCTCATTCTTGTTTCCACTCAGGTAATCTCCCATTCACTTCACAACAATCTCCCTCACTGTAGTGCACTCGTCCCCGTGCGGGCCGCTCCACATGAGCAAAAGCATCCCCCGCTCGCTTTTTATTATCCCGCTAAGTTCGAGGTGAAAAAGGCCCAAGGTGGGGGTCCTGAACGCCGAGTTAGACTTTTATTTCGGATGTTTTTTTCAGTTGCAAAACAGATTACCGTCCAGGTTGCAACACAATGGGGACGTGAATGCACCACTTCCTACAGCCATCCAGCGGAGAATAGGGCGCGCGGCGGGTTCCTCGGTCTGGGGAGGGGAGAGGGGGTCCGAGGTGGCAGGTGGACGCGCATAACACATGGGCCATAAAACCTACGGAGGAGGGCAGGCCTGGGCATGGGAGGAGGGGGTGGGTACCTGTTGTCATTAACCTGGAACTTTAGTGGCAATTCGCACCTTTTTTTCAACAGTTCCCTTGAGAATTTCACCGGAGGGGCAGGTACCAGTTGGACATCAATGTCAGTGGGCTAATGCTAGCAGAGCACGAGGCCTGTGCACGCAGATGGTGACGTTTATTCATCAGTATTGTTATGTCCTTTAACTCTTGTCAATGTAAAACCCGTCAATCTAGCTTCAAGATATCCCAAAAGAATCTACGTTACGATTTGTGTACCTGCGACTAGCTAGCAATTAACGTTTAGGACTGTTATGTCATAGCGCTAAGCATCATGGGATTAGCAGCAATGATAAACTAATGGAGATTTTAAAAGGTAAAATACTGGAGTTATTGTTCACGTTAAAACATTTGGACACTACTGTGTGTTAAATGGATTTACCAATAGTGACTCAACAGCTAACGGAGTTGTTTCCTCCACTTTTTATTCTGTTTTAGCTCATGTTAGTCAATGGAAGATGTAGCTGACAGTGGATCTCCATGGCAACGGTGGATTTTCCGGCTAATAAAATGTTTGCTAATAAAATTTGCAGCCCATCGTTTCGTAATTCATTAAAACATGCTTTTTATTCACTTTTAAAAAATACTTTAACCTTTTAACCCCCGCCTGGACTGAGCATATTTGCTACAGTTTGGCTTTACCCAAATCTAAAAGCTTCTTCGAAAAAAATAAGCCACTAACGAGAAGAAAACGAGGATGAAAACGCAATAAAAAAGCCACAAAAGTGGAAAAAAAAAGTAACAAAAAAGCGATGAAAGTACAACAAAAAGCTGACAAAAAGCCACTAAAGACCAAGTGACAAAGGAGCAACAAAATGTGACCAAAATAGCGATGAAAGTGCAGCAAAAAAGTGACAAAATTGTGCTGGTAAAAATGAGATGAGAAAGAACGTGGAAAAAAGTGACAACGACGCGAGGGAAAATAACCGTTTAGATCAGTTGTGTAGGTCTTAGCTTTCAAATGAGGCGAAACTCCAGAATCTTTTAGATTTGGGTAAAGCCGAACTGGAGAAAATCTACTCGGTTAAGATATCAAAATAGGAAGTTTGTTTTGCAAGGCCAAGACTGAAATAGCTTTAACCCGAGGCCTATTTTAGTTGCTTTTTCTTCTTCCCCTTTTTTCTACCTGAACTGCAGTGTGTTGGAAATCTACGCACTCTATTCCTTACATTTGTGTTATTGATTATTGAGGGGGGGAAACCCCTTCTAGCCTATAGCCTACTTCTTTTACGGGCATCCAACTGTCCCTTTACGCACGACTCTCTCATCCCTTTCCCTCGCTATGTAAAACTCAAACTGGTGACAGCTCTCAACAAAACTCCGGCTGTTTAGGTCTAGTGCTCATCTGCCCGCGCCTCTAACGCTGTACAAAAGTGGGACTCCACATGTGACAGCGCGGGGCATCGAACACGTTTGTCATAAATAACTTTGGCCGCGCGCTTTTGTTCCGTAGGTGTGACCCCGAGGCACTGACATGGCCGTGTGATAAGGAGCAGGAGTGACTGACCCGTGGGCCCTGCCTCCTCTGCTGACATCACCGCTCCTTACTGCTGGTCGCCTGGAGAGTCCCACACCAGCAGCAGCAGCAGCAGCAGCAGCAACAGCAGCAGCAGCACCTCCATCAGGCACTGAAGGAGAGTGTCCCGCTGTGACCGAGCGAGGCGATGCGTTCACGCCATTCATTCTCTTGACGCGCACCACTCAGGACACGACCGCACTCGCGCCGGGGACCGTTTTCTGAGAAGGAGCGACGGGAAGCGGGGAAACAAGGATGACAGAGGAAAGCAGAGGCAAGCGAAGGAAACAAGCCAACCCCAGGAGGAACCGAGGTAAGAGACGCGCGGCGCAGCGAAGAAAGTTTACAGAAGTTTTAGAAAGTGGCTATGACGAAAGAACACAGAACGAGGATGTATTTTTATAATGGGTAATTATTGTACACGGGACTCACATAGCCTTCTTATAAGCTATATTCTGCAGTAGGGCAGTTTTTTCCCCCTTGTGATTTGGCTTTTAAATGCCTCGCAGCTAAGAACCGTTATCTTTGGTCTTGTGGCCCCAACATGACACAGGCGACCACGGTGAAGTCTCACAAAGGTGCGAAGCTGTTTGTAAAAAAAAACAAAACATGACTTTAACACTGTCAACTTTATCTAAGATGTTTCATTCTGTGGAATGTGGCAAACTATTATTATTGTTGAGGGTGAATCATTTGGCAAAGTCCACACGTTTTCTCACATAAAAAATAAAAGACCTCTGCGACTTTACTGGCTATTATATTTACATGCAAATGCTGAGGTTAATTTTCTGTGAGTGCCCAGTTTCCTCTTTTTAATAGTTTTATGCTGAGCCCTGCACTGACGGGACACCTTTTGAGAGAACCTGTATATTCAAGTAGCACTTTTGCATTCTGCTTGCACACACTTTACTACTTTTGTTTCTTTCATTGTCCGAATTTTGGCACTTAAGCTTCCCCACCAAATTGCAAATGATTAATTATATGAAGTAAGAACTCCTCCACCGTAGGGAAACATGTACGTAACAATAGTAAATCTTTGTAAGTCTATTGTATATTATATTTTTCATCAAGTTAGTAAATGTCCAAGTGCTATTTATGTAGCGTACTGCAATAACCTCTTCTTCTGAAACAGTGCGAGCCATGAATTGTGTGTTATTGCGCACATGACGTGAGAAAAGGCTATACATTTTTAGATGTTGTCAGTTATCATCTTGAAGGCACTTCCTAAAACAGCCCACAGAGGAACTTGTCGTCTTACACTCGCCTTAAGTAGGTACAGTAAAAGGCCACAGGTGGTACAGAGCTATTGCAGTACTTCTCAAAAACCTTGGTAACACATTTAAGTCGGGTGTTTTTCTGGTGTAAAAGTGGCTTAGATATAATTTAGCTTTACAGACTTTTTTAGATCCGGTTTTCACCCTGATCTTGGTCTGCGTCTGCTGGTTCTTAGACAGTCAAATGTTTTATAACGTCAGACTCGATGTGAAAGCTGGTAGAACCTCTGATCTTGTGAATTACTTGAAGGTGCTGCGCAAACGTAAACCTCGGCAATGACACGCTCCTCGCGCAAAGAGACGGCTCTAAACATTTACCCTCCAGTGCCACTGATGTTAAAGTCAGATGCTGCGAGTCTTCAATTAGCCACCGTCGCTTTTACAACCACTGATTTAACTTTGTAACCATTTGTATACTGCTGCAAATCCCGAAATTAAAATGCCCTTAGCTGCAAAACAAAGAGGGTTAGGGATAATGCCGATCATGTGCCGGCGAGTTTGCATTTGAAAGCAATTGTCAAAGGGACTGAATAGGTTTTCCCCATATTGACACAGAGGATATTTTGTCTCGAGGAGCGGAGCAAACACAAATCCACTAACCCTGGCTTTCATTTCCAGGAGCCTTCGCAAACCACACAGCCGGCGTGTTTACTTGTCATCTGCCAAGCAACTGCCACTAAACTATTTGCCGCAAAAAAAAAAAAATAGCGTTTCCTCATTTTCATTGTGAGCGAGGTGTGTCCGCCGCCGCCGCCGCACACTTCTCTCACCTTTTTCCACTGTCAAGTAGCAGTTTGTCGAGCGTCTCAAACCTATTTCACAAATCAACGGTGTCGCGCCGCTGTGAAAGCTATCAGCAAAAAAAAAAAAAAAGGGCACACTCACTGACAGGGACGTGCCACTTATCAGGCCAACGGCAATGACAAGGCTCCGAGCACCCAGGAGAGATTAGCTTTGTGTCGCTTTTTGCAAATCTTTCGGAGGGGGGGGGGGGGGGGGGGGGGGTAGAATCTGACGGACACAATGCTGAATGTGTTATCAAGAGTGCAGCTTAAGCCTTTGGCAGGATACAACTTTTCTTTTTTTGTGTCCCAACAGGATTTTTCTTAGTTTTGTTTTTTGTATAAAGATAACAGACCACTGAACAGAAACAACACTGCAAAGCTAAGGGTGTTGAGGATACAGTAAATCAATATAATCAATAATATGTCGCTGATGTTAAGCAGTAAAAGTCATCTATGGTGTTAAGTATGTTTAAAAAATATTTATATTTTTACTGTATTTAAGTAAATCCCCCTACATTTTAGAGCCTGTATCTGTACTTTCTACTTGACTACTTTTATTTTAGCTGGATTACAAGTTGCTACAATGTTTTCAATTTTAGTTTAAACACATTTTTGCAGTGACCTCTTTGTGAACATGTAGTTGTAAACTTTTCCTTAAAGGCACACTGCGTAACATTTTGGACTATGCTGTTGCCATCAGTACAAAACATGCGTATGGATTTGGATGAGAACATAACCATTTAAATCTCAAATTCTACTGACTTTAATCCCATCTCCATGGAGACGAGCTGGAGACGTACCCACTCCCGGTAAAGTTACAGTCAATACTGAAAATATCTGTCATAAAATAAATGCTTGTATTTTATTTATTTATTTTTAATTAAAATCCTACGCGGTGTCGCTTTAATCAGAAATTAAAGGCTAAATAGATGATTATTTTTTCTTCTAGCAGTGAATAAAATGAGTTCCGTCCCTCAGTTTATCGTCAGAGCTTTTGTGCACTGTGCTTGTAACTCTAATTGGGATGGTTGAAATTCATTAGGGAAGTTTCGGAATGACTTTGGACCACAGCTAACTATTTAAACTTTAGACGCTCCCACTTTCACTGTTTGGAATGAAAAAACTAAAAGCATTGGGCCTTTTACGTGAATCCTTTGCTCCCGTGTCTGTACTTTTACTTAAATTGTTTGAGCACGTCTTCCACCGCTGAATGTAATGTCCTCTAAAGGCCCAAATGTGGATTTCTCCGACAGCCGCCTCCCAGTGTGTGTGTGTGTGTGTGTGTGTGTGTGTGTGTGTGGTCTGTCGACGTCTTTCCAAGTCATTATGATCGTTCTTTTTTGCCAGTATTACACTCAAATCTGTAAACATTCATCGATCTTTTTGACCTTCACCTTTTCCGGAGGTTTCGTGGGGTCAATGACACTTGAATCTTTAGTGTGTTCATCATGATTTGTCTCACCTCTTGTCAGCTAAATTTCTGTACATTGCCAAAACACACGAGGGGGTTTCTTTGTTCCTTTTCACATTTAATTGACTCAGACACAGCGGTCTTCTGTCTCGTCCCGCTGTAAGTGTGAGATGTGCTACTGTCTGTGACTCCTGGTCAAACTAAACGATTGAAATAGGGCTGCACTTTTTATCCAAATGATTTGAAATCTGAATAGTTGCAATCATCAACTTAAGCAGCACAATGTCACAAACACTTTCGGGACTTCTTGTATGAGTTCAGCAGCTCATTTTTCAGTCTTCCCTCAAACACAAATGCTCCTGGGCCTGTTTAAAATTTGCACTGTGAAACAGACTTTAAACGCAATACTTTTCAGAAAAATTGCAATTAGGTGCATTTCCAAAATCATGCAGCCCTGAACTCGAGTGTTTATTCCGTTTTATTCAAGTTTTACAGAAGGGAAAACATTTCTTGCTTATGCTCCCTGCCCTAATAAAACTGATATGAAGCTACAGGTCTGCAAGCAATTTCTGGAGCATACCAACGGCCAGCACTGCGGCAATATTAGCAGAAAAATAAACAAATGAGTCATAAAAACACTAAACGAAAACCATCTTGACAAACGTGTAACTCTTTTAGTCTTAGTCGTTTTTCGTCCCGAAAGAAGCAGTTTTTTCGGTTCACAACCTTATCTCACAGGTGCAGTGGGCTGATTAGGCTCAACCTAAAAATGCCTGCACATGAGTGACACTTCCTGCTGAATCTTGTGGTCACTCACTGTCATCTTCCTCTGGCGTGAGTTCAGGAGGCGCTAACTGGAAATGCCAGGTCACTTTTAAGATAGGTTGTTGTGCGCTCACGTGACAAAACTATAGTTCATATATATATATAATGTCAAAGCAAAAATATGATCCATGTTTGGCACTGGTTTGGGTTCCGTCGCTACCCTGTGACATCACCAGGCCAGAAAAGGCAGATGTTCTCACCTTGTTTATTGTTAATATTTCTATAAATACTCGGCCTATCTACAGTAAAACATCGACTAGCACACAGTTCAATTTCTTCTTTCTGTCCACATGAAGTAAGGTGATTTTTTCCCCCCTCACCATAGCATTAAAAAGTGGACATGAATATGGCAGATTTGTGAACCCAATCCCTAACATAGATTGCCCTCCACCTGAAATGCTGACATCAGAATCTAGAGTATCATGAGTTCAATGTATTTCTATTGGAAAGTCATCCCGTCAAGCTCAGTCTAAAGTTCTCAGTCTAAAATGTGCCAACCCCGAGCTCCAAATGAACATGTTGCCACCAGGTGTGCCCCGAGCGAAAGGAAATCACATTTAGACACAGAGTTTGATCGCCCTTGTCATTTATTTGATGTGCTCGCTTTGTGTTTGCTGTTGCTTCCAAACTCTTGGCACCTCAAGCAGAACGGCACTCCTCATTGGGACGGACCGTGCCGCTGGAGCCGGGCCCATTGCGTTTCATAGCCGCATTCATAAACATGCAGTCACATTATGTTTTCGGTGATCAGCCCTTTTTGTCGAGTCGATGTGCCTTTCTCCCCTTCTCCGTGTTTCGCTCATTCTGCGTGTTCTTCTTTTTTCAAGTGCCAATTTATTTAAACTCCTTTTCCCCCTTTCTTCTTTCTCCTTCATTGATTTCCAAACCCCAGTCTTTGTATGCAGCTGGGGGCCAGCTGTGTGTCGGGGACTGTGTGCGCGAACATGTGTGTGTTTGTGTGGCTTTTTCTGGCACGCTGCTGCCACAGTGAGCGGAGCACACTGTACACAAAAGACTTGAACGGCACAAACCAGAAAGAAGATGAAGGGGGTATCATGGATTGGACTTGCATGCTTGTACTGTAGAGAGAAGTCAGGGGCGGGGCGTCCCGGTTCAGCGGCAGATGTGACGGCGCTCAGGGAAGACGGTGGTAGTGATGGGATTCATGGCTCTTAAATGGGAGCCGGAGCTTTGGGATCTGTTCATTTGAAAGAGCGAATCGAAAGACTCTTTTTAGGGCTGCACAATAAATCATATTCATCCATAACACAAGAGCCATTATATATATCGCAAAATCACTGAAGTCTTCTATCGGACTGAGATCGACACATTTTTTGCAAACTCAACCGAACACAAACAATGCATTGAACTTATAAATGTGCAAAAGTTCAGTTTTAGTTACAATTTTCCTACTTTAGCTTCATTTTATCCTTGCATTGATCCTAAATGAGGGTATTTTGAAGTCTTGTTATGAAATGATGAGGATTTGTGTTTTAATCGAAAGGAACAAAATGACCAAACTGTATCTGTTTCGAAGTGTATTATAACACTATTATAACAATATTGCTCACGTTTTTCCATGTTTTCAGGATCTGTTCATTTAAATAAGTCGTTCAAAAGACTGGCTGATTTATATTCTGGAGTCCAGCTGCCAATTAAAAGAGTTTGTTTAAAATCATCCAGTTTTCCACTTCAAAGTTGTCCGTAAACTTTGTGCCCAGATGAAATAAAACAAACGCTATATTCCAAATCATCTTTAGCTTTGACTCTGCCGTGCTGTTTCTGTAACATCTGCTTAAAATCGCTGTAAGAAACCATAGATCATGATAAAAAGCCATCCGAAAGATCCGACCCGGTGTCGAACGTCACGTCGCTGGAGGGTGGGGACCGCGAGACAGCTATGAACAGCCCTGGCTCCACAGTTTATTAGTGGGACTCTTCAAGGGGCTCAGTGCAGGCGTCAGAAGCAGCGGGTGGGAGTGTCCCGCGAGAAGAATGGATGAGAGAGGTGGGGAACTGATGTGGCTGACAGGCTGGAGACAGTTTTTTTTTTTTTTCAGCGTGAGAATGCGAGACACTGATGCATTCGGAGTAGAGAGGAGACAGCGGGACGGGTGACATGGAGAAGAGTGTCCTGATTGGTTCCCACAGCTCACATGTCGAGCAGCGCGAACGGGGAATCCCTCCTTGAAGATCCCTTTTAGTGAGCCCACATGTTTATGCCATTATTGCCCCTTCGGATGTTTCATGTGCAGACAGTGGGGCAGGCCAATGGCTTATTGCGGCACATTTGGACTCGGCGGTTGCCGCACTGTCAGGGGAATGATTCGGAAAGTTTCTGCGGTGCCGTTGCAGGAGTGGGACAATATGAGGAGGCTCCCGGTTGTTAACCTCTCCATGAGACCATTTGGAATTGCAATTTTGTTTTTCAATATTAAAAATTACACCTACACCCGTTCAGGCCGTCCACAAAGGGAAAAGAATCATCAGACCGGATTCATATGAGCTGTGACAAATTTACTTTTGGGTTAGACGCCGCAGTGTTGAGGAAAGCCAGATTTCTGACCGACAAATTGAATTTCTCTGTAGGGTTTAAGCATAGGATTTGAGCGAGGTTTATAACAGTAACCACATTATTTTTACTTTAATCCCTTTCTTCTATTAGCAAACATGACAGTATTCTTAAATTCTGAGCGCTGTAAATCTGGGATCTCCAACCAGAAGCTCAGGAGCCATAGGTCAATACTACATTTAAACCCACGCTGTAGTGTTATTCTTCGAAGACACATGCAACCAAGAGTTAGTTGCCAAAATGATATTTCAACACAATATTACAAAATGACTTCCCGTTTCATAGAATATACAGTGGGAGGGAAAAGTACAGTGTGTGAACCCTGTGGATGTTTACATGTTATGGCCGATAAAAATATGACAACATGTTTGGGTGATATTAGACACTCTTTACTCATTCTTGTAGTTTTAATAAAGATAAGACCACAATGTTATGATTGTTTTTTAGGCAGAAATGTAAGAAATTCCAAAGGGTTCACATTCTCAGTATATTCTATGAAACCTAAAGTCATTTTGTGAAATTGTGTTGAAATATCATTCTGGCATCTAACTCTGCATCGTGAACTCCTTTTAAGACTTGCATGTGTCTTTGAATTGGGAATATGAATCATGTTTCGAGTGGCTTTCATTGAGACTTTTCTCCAGGTTTACTTTGCTAGTTTGGGGACATTTCTCACTGGTTCTGAGGTCATCCGCTCGAGATAAGAAGGACATGTGCAATTTTCTTACCACATTGGCAGATAAATTAACCTGAAATAAAGAGAATGTATTGAAACGAGTCAGAAACCTCTCAGAATGAGTGAGAGGAAATTTCCAACTACATCTTAACTAGTCAAAACAACTATAATTTGAATTGTTATGCTCAATTTGAGACTAATCTAGATATTCTTTGGAGTGAAGTAGCTCTCTACCGTATTTGTTATGTAGAAGTAGCTTACAAGGGAAATAGGACTAAAGACACCAGCTGTAAAAACAATAGTAAGCACTAGACTAGACTGCTCTACTATAATTTGTCACACTGCTTCAGATCTGTGAGATATATGTATGTTTCACACCTTGACCGACAACCATATTTTGGCAGCTTCTCACTTGTGCATAAGCATTTCTATTTGCGAGAACAAAGTCATTCTGATAGAAAGCATTGTGTGTCATGAATGTTTGTGAAGGGTTATATACTCGATCATATGGACTGGGTGCACGATTGACGCAACTGATTCACAATTTTGATTCCAAAAACTACAAATCTGTCTCGTTTGGGATCGATCAAGCTTGAAACCGGCTCACTCTGTAGTTTACACCTCTACAAACGTGTTCTCAAACGCATGTGATTCTTGTGTTAGTTCTGCAATTCATTATTTCAGTCTCATATCTCAAATGTTAAAGCTCTTGGACATGTTCAAAAACACGTCCATCTTCATTCGGACCGTTTTGAGGGGTCGTTATTATCATATCCCCTGTCATTTCATTGGCACAGATACAAACTCTTCTTTCTAATTGTAGATCTTCCCTTTAGCCCCGGACCTTGTGCTAATATGCGGCACATGTGTGACGGCAGAGAGCGCCCTTTCAAACCTTCCAGATAGAGCGGCTTCTCAATTTATAGATACGTGCTTCTTTTTTTTAATCGCTCCTCATTGTCAGTGTGGAGAGGCCGCTTCAGCTGTCATGTATTACAAGGCCCAGACGGGTGGCAGGGAGGAGGAGATAAGAGCAGAGGGGAGATGCCAGCGTTTGCCCACAGACGACAGAGCCACAGTAAAAGGTGGAACATAGGTGTTTGCAGGTCGAATTTCCTTAATTGTACTGTATCGTAGGGTATGGATCAAAGACATGCACAGATAAAAAAAATAAGTATAAAAGGTTCCCACAATGTACTTTAGGGCTGCCATATGTAGGTGTCATGGCGACGTGTGAACAAGCGGCAGCCTCCCTCTGTCTTGGTACAGCTGAATTTTTTTGCCTTTTCCTGCATTTGTTTTACTGGATCATAGACCGTTAAAAAGAATAGACCACTCCTCCCCGTTTACCACAATGACCACGTTCGAGGGGGAAATCATGGCGGATTTACAGACTCCTCCTCCCCAGCTCTTCTTCTTCTTCTCTGACGAAGCATGTTCCTAAAAAGGGCACAAGGGCGGGATCTTCACTGTAGACTCGGCCCTCGCGTGACGTGTAGCTCGCGCAGCTCCAATGCTAACAGTCTGACCCTCATTAAGTACGAGATTTCTAAAATGTTTCTTACGAAAACCAGCCTGGTTTCTTTAATTGTGACTAACCCAGCGTTATCTCAGGACGAATATGTAGCCGTAGAAAGTGTTTTTAACGTTAAAGTTGTTTTTAACGTGTCTAAAGTCCAATGCTTTTCAATGGGAGACTAGCGGCTATATGGAGGTACTACAGCAATGGCGGAGCAATGGCGGCCTCTAGTGTCGTGGTCATAAAGCAGAGCAGCTAGCGGGCATTGTACTGGATGGTTGTTTATGGGTTCAGCTGATTTTTTTCCATTATGGTCCTGAAGAAAGCAGCTTTTTAATAGTAAACAACTAGCTTATGAGCCAAAGATATTTGAGACCTACAAATTTCTTCTTCTGAAACACTGAAGAGGCACGAAGAGCTCCCCACACCTGCAGCACAGTGGAGGCGTCACAAGAGGAGCTACAGGAAACAAAAAAGGGACACACAAGGAGGTATCCGGGTAAGACTCACAGCTAAGCCACACATGCCTTTTATTGTTCTGGCTAATGGACGTTCACTGGAGAATAAACAGATTAACTGATAAGCTCTTCCCAGAAGATGGTGAAAGACTGTTGTGGAGCGGAGGGAGCTGCACAGGAGGAAGAGGAAGGAGTAGGTGGAGTTGACCAGTGCAGGACACCACGCTCTGAGAAAGGGACAAACCCAGGAGGTGCTGCCCCGTTTCAGAGGTTCAGAGGACACTGAAGGCAGCAAGATTTCCTCCTTGTGCTACGGTTTCCCCTACCTCCAAAAACATGCTGGTCAGGTTGACCCACAGTGGAGGCGCGGCTCAGTCGCAGCGGCTCAGGACTAACACCTGAACACTATTTCATTGTGCGGTTGTACAATGAAAAATAAAGCTCTAACTTACTTACAATATTATTTATTCTCAATTAAATCAAAATGGCTACCTTAATGGCAATAACAAATCACAAAGTATTCTTTGCAACATTCTGTACAAACAACACAATCTTCTGTCTTTTTGGGAATTTATCATGTACGTACTAGCCCTGAAGTTTAAAACAACTCTTCCACTGTGGTTCTCAAATGTGGTTTGCTGGACTATTTAAGTTGGTTGTGGGAATTGTCAATGACAAGGCCGTGGGAACCCAGGGTGCTGAGGGTGCTGCACCACCCCATAGTGAATAGTTTACGCATTACAGGCAATATTAATAAATAGGAAATATGCACAGAAAAAACGTTTTTGGGGGCAATCTTGTCTCTCAGCACCCTCAAACCAAAATATGTTCCCACGGCTCTGGTCAATGATGATCGTAGATTGCATCAATAGATTTCAAGAGAGTCAAGACAGTTCTGTGAGGAATGTATTTATTGATTGATATGTTTTTAACAGGGCTAAGCTGCATAATGTTTTGTTTATCAGCTGACTGTAATACTTTTATTTCAGTTGTGGATTGTGAAGGCAGGTTCAAGGTGGGTTTCGAATAGGGAAGCACATTCTGTTCAATTTCTCTTTATCGATTAATTTGTCGCCCAAACGATTACTTTTTACCCTTGGCTGCATCTCTTAATACAATACATTTTATATGAACAAGAGCTTTTTTCCAGAATTAATAATGAACCATAATTAAAAAAGTAGAATGACTTTGAAGGTTCATTTGGTCAGACACTATAGGATTAGAGATGTCGAAATCTTTACTTTTGCATGTTTCAGCCGCCATCTGCAGGCCGCCATCAAATAAAGATTTCAACATCTCTTATCCTAGAGTCTGACCAACTGAACCTTGAAAGTTACAAGTAGACACAATGAACATTACTAAGCTTAAAAAAGTAGAATGATTAACTTAGACTTTGTGTATTTTGGGAAAATGTTGCCCCTAGTTTTGAAGCTATCAATTCATATTCTAGTCATCTACATTTTATAATTGTGCAGCCCAAATTATTCTGTTTGTCTGTCATTTGTTTACATGATATGAAAATGGATGGTTCAGTTTGAAGCACTCTTGTGAGGGACAGTCTAGTTCGTTATTCTGTCTAAAATGATTAAAAGGGTGGCTAAAGTTAAGCAAACCAAGCAGCTGAATCATGAGTTTTTGTTGTTGTTTTTTTATTAGTCTTAAACACCACCTGAACCAAGCACATTTTCTCCAGTTTGGCTTTACTCACATTTTTTATTTTTTATTTCACTTTTATTTACCCAGGAAGTCCCTTGAGATAAATCTCTTTTCCGATGGAGACCTAATCTAAAAGCTTCTTGAAAACAACTGTCAAAATAGAAACAGAAAAGAGACAAAAACAACGATGAAAATGCAACAAAAACATGGCAAGAAAAACCGATGAAAAAGTGACAAAAAGAGCTGAAAAGGAGGCAAAAAAATGTTACGACAATGTGGCAACAACGCTAGGTTACACTGGCCTATGGGCTGTAACCTTTTAGTTATAGGTAAAGATAAACTGGAGAAAATCCCCTCGGCTACGATGGGAGTTATGAGGTTATGATTAACTGACAGTATTACATTACAAAACAAAACAAGTGGTGTGGCTCTCACTCCACCATTCGACTAATGTGCTGTTCTGACCCTTGACAGCAACACCAATGTCAAAAACAAATCTTTCAATACAAAAAAGGTAACTGAGCTATACTTAAACTACATTAACTGTGTCTCAATTGGGATTATAGTTGTATTTAGGGTTAGTTTATGTATTCACCTTTTGCTCGAAGAAGATCCATTTACGTGCTCTAATAAACTTGATAAATGGCAGTTTTTGCTAAAGTGGCCAACACAAACACACATAGGAGGTTTTAACTTGATTCATAGGCTTGAAAGATCAGACTGGGAGCAATGGCAGGCAGCTCCCCTCGGCCTGTACCTCCGCTCACCTGGTACCACCTCGACATGCCCCTCACATCCCACGAGCGAACTATTTACCTGGGAGGGACTGAACGCATTCCTAAGCACTATCTTGTAGCTCTCTGTCTTCACAAATGTGCTTGGCCTCACGTGTGAAAAGCATCCTCGGCTGTTGCTTAGAGATGTTATAATGTTATATCACTCTGATTTTACATATACGATAAGCCGACATATATCTTAAAGCGGATGCATTTTGTGTATCGAAGGAAGCGGTTCAAACACACTTAAGGTCACAGACGCACATCTCCGTCATTTATCAGGCCAAGGCAATCTGATAGATGCACTTATCTGTTGCTCTCTCAAAGGTTTCTCATGTTAGGTGGCAGGTTAGCGTGCGTCTAATGCTTGTTTTGCACACACTTCTTTTTCCCAGAAAGAATGGGGGGGGGGGAGGGGGGGGTTGGACAGAATTGGTGAGAAACAGACAGTTTTGACCTTACTTTAATCAGGAGAGTCCCTCTGAGATTTCAAATCTCATCGTCAGGGGAGTCTTGGCCACTGTGGAGAACTTACTGCATATTTACTCCAAGTGTTAGGAGAAAGTGGAGCACCCACAGGAACCTAACGCAGACACGAGGAGAACATGCAAACTCCACACAGAAAGACTCCACCTGGCCCAAGATTGAACTCTCACTGTGAGGCTCAACAGTTGGAGTGACTGTGGCTTTACTTCTTATGCTTTGGTCATCATTTGAGAGTAATCCTTTTTTCTTTTCTTTTTCTTTTGTATTTAAAGCAGTACTAAGTAACTCTTGCCCCTAGAGGCCATAAGCGCAACTGCAGGTGTCTTAGCAAGTTACGATTTTTTAACTTATTAAATGTCTTGGAGAGTAAATACTACGCTGACAGAAAAGACAAAGGGAGAGAGGGATATTGTACATCCAGTTATACAATAGGAATTTTTTTTTTACTCAAACTTGGCTGTAAATACTATTTAAAGTGGCGCTAGCCCGCAGTTAGCTTTGCTCGTTAGCCTGTTAGCTTCTTCTCCGTGATTCTATTAGTGTGTATTAGTTGCTCCGCCCCGGTGGCAGTCAAGTTGCAAGCATGGTTTTCTGGCCAGAGACACCAGGGGGAGATGAAAGACCCCCCAATCATCCCATTAACACTTGTATTACCCCCAGAGGGACTACGAAAAGGATTTATTAAGGTAAACACGTTACTTAGTACTGCTTTAAAGGCACTATACCTCTTTTTTTTCTAGTAGTGGAACACAATCAGTTTTGTCCTCCTTTAGTATATTTTAAATTCAGACATGGGTGGGGAACAACACTGTGCATCTACTTTTAAAGCATTTGTATCAATTATATGAATGCGCAGGCTAGTTTTCTAGCATTCCTGTGAAAGTAGCCCTGCAAGTTGAGAAATGTGCCTATAAAGTCGGCCCTGTGAAGAATGGATGCTACAAATATGTCAGGAAAGTTTAGGAAAGTTTGTACTACAAATAACATTTTCATTGTTTGCAATAATGCATATAAAAAATTAGGTGTAGGGCCTTTAAAGGTGCATTATGCAACTTTTTATTTGAAGAAAAAAGTTGACATTTGTGCGTATTTGACTTTGTCACTACAAGGCCAAATACCCAGCGGCTGTCCTCATACAGCTTTAAGTTTTTTGGTTAAGTCAACCCTTGTTGACTTAACCAAATACAAGCATTTATTTGTATTTGGTTTAAGTCAACCCTGTTGACTTAACCAAACATCTGTTTTACAATACTAGTTAGGTTTCCTCTGGGTACTCCGGTTTACCCTACCATAAAAACATGTACAATAGGTTAATCCTCCTGCCAGGTGTTTATGACTGACCTGGCTCCACATCAGGAGATGAGTCCCCGAGCGCTCGCCTACACTGGCTGCTCAATGCTCCTACAGGTCGCCCCAGCTGCATTGAGGATGGGTCAAATGCAGAAAACAAATTTCCCTACGGGGATCAATAAAGTATGACTTAACTTAAAGGCACACTGCGTAACATTTTGGACTATGCTGTTGCCATCAGTAGAAAACATGCTCCCAATGATCAGCTCAGCGCAGAAAATGCTACGTCTGCAGTGCGTAATCAAAGAATGGATTTGGATGAGAACATAACCATTTAAATCTCAAACTCTACTGACTTTAGTCACATCTCCATGGAGACGAGCTCGAGACGTACCCACTCCTGGTAAAGTCTTAGGAGAGCTGTGGAGAGCAGTGGTCCCCGTCCCCCCGGTTGGGAAACACCGGTTTAGACCTGCCTTACTGAATGATGTTCAGTCATGGTTTAGTGGGTCATCATTATTATCACATACTATTTCAAACTTTGTGTGCAAGTTTGGGGAATCTGTGGAGTTCCACTTTAAGACGAGGGAGAGTAAAGTCCTGTGAGGTTTTGGCAGGGAATCACAGGGAGGTAACGTCATCGATAAGTTTAAGGTGTGAGCGCTCTTAAAACGGGGCTCAGAACGTCCGACGCAGAGGACGTACTTGACCGCGTGCCATCCCTTTGTCTCCCGGATCTGACTTCCTCCTCGTCTTTCATCTTACCTTCTCCGACCGTTTTTCTTTTTTTCTTCTTCTTCTTCTTCACTTTCCATTTTATCCATCCATCTATCTACCCACCCACTCTTTTCTTGTACGGAGCGCCTCTCCTGTCCCTCTGACACCACACGCTGCTCCCATCCCCCGAAAACCACTTCAAACAGCGTGCGCCATCAAAGCCCGCAGTCAGCAAGGCAAAGGCAGGCAGGCAGTCGGCCAGTGCTCCACTCCGCCACCGCCAGCTCTGCTTCGACTTAAAATTACTATCGTCCCGAGTCGCTGAGCTGCTTTCCTCCTCTGATACACATCAAAGATCCTCTTAAAATCCCCAAGTTTGCTTTATAAACCCTCGCGTTTTGTTGAGCCCTTTATTTTAAACGCATTATTTCACTCATTGAGGTTTCACTCGCTCCTAAACTGGGCCAGGACGGCAGTGACACACACACACACACGTACACGTACTCCCACTGCGGTTTTGCCGTCTTGGCGTTTTTTTTTTTTTCCCCTTCCTGACTTTAATTAGTTGCTCTTTAAAGGCGGCGGTGACATGCACATCACACACATGCGTTCGTACCTAATCGCAATCGTCCCGCCGCAAAGGGAGAATGTTAAAGAAGTCACTCCTCTCTCTCCGCTTTTGTCTGCGCGCACTCCTCGTAAAAGAGAAGAAGAAGAAGAAAAAAAGTGCCCGTAGTGGATGCAGGAATGCGGGGCGACAATAGGAGGGGCAGCCAGTGACACATTGGGAAAGCATTTTCATTCTATGTTGTATAAAGCTTTCTTTTGAAGGGGTCACATGTGGTCACTCTGAAGTGTGCTTTTAATGGAGCCCTGCAATGCCCGCTCCCCCCAGAGGATGGCGCCGTTTATGTATGTTACGCACTGACAGATCCTCCTTTTCGTGCACTGATCAGTTTCATGTTCATGCGCTCATTGTAGGGACTTTTTTTGTGTGTGTGCCTGTTATATGATTTACATGTAAACCTTTTGACTTGCGAGACTTATTATCACCTCTAATAGGAGAGGAACAATGGGACGAGCGCGTTCAACAAACCCACGCAAGTCCCGGCTTTGAAACAAAGGAAGCCAGAAATACTTGGATCACCTTCAAATCAGAAAGAAAAAAAAAGTCGCGTTGCTGCTGTGTAAATCCCACACTGTATAGCCGTTAAAACTCCAAAGTGGTCTTTTTTATTTAGCATGCGCCCCTATTAAAAAACTTCAGAAAAACCTTTTGTGCGCACTCGGAGAATGTTTTAATATTCAAAAGGAGCCACTATTGTGCGGTTTTCTCGCGCCAAAGTACAAAATAAAGAGCCACATCAGAGCGCTTGGAACGGTCCCTGAGCATTTTCATGTGTTCGGAGAAAAAAAAAAAAAGAAAGAGGGAAAACAAATTTGGAGGGGGAGACGGCGGCTTGTGTATTTATAGAGTGGTGTGAGAGTCTCTGCAATGACAGGAGTCTAATGAAGTGGAGTTTTGGGGTTATAGGGGATTTGGCGGTGCGGTGACTGCGTAAGCCCCCCTGAAAAGTGGCCAGTAAACCCCCATTAAGGGTGGGGTAACCTGGGCAGCACACGGACGGAGCAGGTTGATTTGAGATTCGTGTTTTGTTGCCGAGAGACAGGTCAGAGTGCACTTTTTAAACATGACCAGAGGCGTCCATGTTTGGGAGGAGACTTGAATATATACGGCTAAACTAACACAAGAATCCACATCCATTTTGGAACCTGTGGGGAGAACTATAAACCTACAGGAATAGCTGCTTTTACACTTCATATAAGACTGGATATTGTGTTGTTTTCAGAGGATATTGTCCGTCCTAAAATGCAAATTCCATTAGATTGCATTCAATTGTGTAACCTTACTTCGCATTATAGACTTTGCTGTTTGTTTATTTATAGGCTTTTGTTTGTTTTTCGACCTGGAGGCTTTGTTATATTGGACAGAGCAGAAGAGACATTCAGCAAATGTCAATGTCCAGCATGTACAGTGCCGGTCGAAAGTTTGGAAATGCTTTTTGTATGTATTGGTTTTTCTTTTATTCCAACTATTTACATTGTAGACTCTCACTGAAGGCCTTCATTTATGAACAAACACACATGGGATTATGTTTTGTACAAAAAAGGTGAAATACATTCTTCTAAAAAGCCTTACAAAATCAGCTGTTAGGGCAGCTGGGTGGAGGTTTGTTGAGGGGGAGTTACTGCCCTCTTCAACTGGCCCGCTCTACACCCTGGCTTTTTAATGCACCTCATTATGCAGGGCTTACATCATACATCACATATAACTCAATTAAACAAATATAATAATAATGATAATTAAACCCAAATTAAATTATATTGAGGATGGTAATGACAACTGGGAAGTAGCAAGATCTCAGAGTAAAATATGTATTAATGCACCTTTATAACATAAAAGTAGCACATTCTTTTGTTGTTCTTTATTTTGCTGTTGTTTTTATTTTATTCTTCTTCATTATTTATTGTTACTTTGCCCTATGTTCCTTTGTTTATGATTTGCTACCTTGTAAATATTAAATGTAATGTTATTATTTTTATTTTGGGGTGGGCGCTTATAAGCCTTTGGCTTCAGCCCACTCCCTTTGAGCAGGTTAACTGCTCAAACAAATAAATAAACTAAACTAAACTAAACTAAAAAGCCGTCTTTTGCTTTGATTACTGCTTTACACACTTTGGACTTTTTCTCAATGGGCTTCACGATGTCGTCACCAGAAATGGTTTTGACTTCACAGACTCTTAAACCATTTCAGGGACGACCTTATGAAGCTCATTGAGAAAATGCCAAGAATAAAGGGCAGCAATTTTGAAGAACTTAATACATATTTTCACAGTTATTTTTTTGTGTCCTACATAATTCAAATAAGCCAAAACATTAGAAAAAAGTGCGCTGCAAACTAAACCCTGTAGACTTCATTCATTCATTCATTACAATACATCTGTTTCTTCTTTAGTAATGCGTCTATGTTTTTTCTGGTTTACACCCAGTTTAGACCTAATGTTGTCTTGTTTATTATAGATCCCTCTTAGAGCCGGTTTAGGCTTGATTTGATCTTTACCTGGGCCTGGTCGTACTTATGATTATTGTATCAGGTGGAAGTCTGAGAACCACTGCTGTGAGTTTTGATCATGTCAAAATCGCCCATGGAAAGGAGAGGTCCGCATGACTAACTCTTTTGGCATGGAGTAACTTTGGCGGGACATATTCAAACAGAACATTTCTAAACGCACCATTGTATCGGTTTAACCTCTTAACCCCCGCCTTAACCGAGTGCATTTTCCCCAGTCCAGCTTTACCCAAATCAAAAAAAGCTTCTTGAAAAAAAACATCAAAATAGCCACACACAACAAGACGAAAACGAGGATGAAAGCGCAACAAAAAAAGCATACAAAACTTAACCAAAAAGCCACAAAAAATTACAAAAAGTGGGGAAAAAATTCAACAAAAAAGCCATAAAAGAGCAACAAAAAAAGGAACAAAAAGCGATGGAAAAAAAAAGTCAAAAAAGTGTCGACAACACGGGGGAAAAAGATCAATTTAGATCCGTTTTCTTGGTCTTAGCTTCCAAATGAGATGACACTGGCCTGTAGCTCTTCACTCAAGAAACCTTTAGATTTGGGTAAAGCCGAACTGGAGAAAAATGCGCTCGGTTCAAGCGGGGGTTAGGAGGTGAAAGTCCTTTGAACAACAGGTTCACCGATGCGACGGAATAAGCAGCATTTAAAGCCTGCGAGTGCCGACAGAGAAGGCGTTTGTCAAACATGTATCTCCTGTGGACAGACCCAGTAACCGCTGTGACATTAACCCTAAACCAGGTCAGCGCGTCTTGATTGTGGTTACATTAAAAAAGCTAATTAAACTTTGAAATTGTTTGTTTGCCTGCTATCTTAATGCCAATCTCTGGTTCTTGAAGGTTTCGGGGTCGCTTGAACGCAGCCCACTGACTGAAATGAACAATAGTGTGTAGCACCTATAACTGGTTGCTCTGATGAGTCACCTGACACCTTAGATGACTCACTCCTTACTAAAAGGGAAGTGCAAAATTACACGGTGGTAAATGTCGATGCAAATTTCAACTCTAATTTTGTGTTCCTTGTAGATCGTATACATATATTTGGATCATTTATTTATTATTTACTTAATTGGAGATTTTACTTTTTTTCCTTTACACTGTGGGCACTAGGTGGCAACACAGAGCAAAAATCCCTTTAAAATGAGCTAAATTACAGATATTTGTCATGCCGTATCTCTGATTGAACTGAATAAAGTCTTAAATTGGAGAATATGTGGGCAATGAGTGCAGACATTTACCAATATAGTAGAAAAGACACATTTGGCTTAATAGAATAGAAATACTTAAAAGAGGACGTTTTGAAGCGACTGCTCGTCCACGTCGGTACTTTGTCGGTGGACGTTCGAAGAAAGCATGTATTTATTTTGAAGGCGACCGATGTATCAGATGAGATAAATGTGACTGCGTGGCACACAGGTAAACACATTGTAGGCTGCAGCGACAGGAAACCTCCAGGGGAAGAGCAGGCGACCACAGGAAGACACTGCACACCTCTCCACTCACACCTTGGCCCGTTTGTGCAAAAGAAGAAACGGATTGTTGTTGTTTGGCTACACACAGTCCCCGAGTGATGTCTGTATTAGAAACATACATGCATTAGACGAGCAGTGGAAAATGATGGTGAACCACAGAGCAGAAAGGTGCAGGGGGTAAGAGTCCTAGCTATGTTTAGCACAAAAACACAGATTTTGTCAGAGATATGCTTGCAGTTGTGGTTGTAAGCATGTCTCTGTAATCTCTACCTGACGCAAAAATGTACCCATTAAAAATCCAACGCTCTGCAAAATGCAAGCTCGGAATAATAACTACACATTATTTACCTTATTGTACTCAAAATTATATATACTGTATGCAAAAAACAATTCACAAAAAAACAATTGTGGATGTTTTGGTAACACTTAATAATAACTACACCTTATTTAGCCTTAATAAATGATGCATTAACATTTAGTTCATCACAAACAATCCCTTAGTTAAGTGTGACTAACACTTAATAACTACTTAACAATTAATAAGTGAAGTATGTGAAGAACTACAGTTAATGTGTAACTCATAATGAACAGTTCCTCATATACTTCACTTATTCATTGTTAAGTAGTTATTAAGTGTTAGTCACACTTAACTAAGGGATTGTTTGTGATGAATTAAGTGTTAACTTTCATCAAATTAAGGCTAAATAAGGTGTAGTTATTATAAATTGTTACTAAAACATCCACAACAATCTTTTTTTTCATGTGAATTAAGGATTTCTTTTATACAGTATACAGGTGAAACACGGAAAATTAGATTATCGCTCAAAAGTTTATTTATTTCTGTAATTCAAAAATGTGAAACTAATAAATGATATAGACTCATGACATGCAAAGTGACATATGTCAAGCCTTTGTTATAATTTTGATGATTATGGCTTACAGTCCATTTTCAAAATATTCAATTTTTATGAGATTATTATTTGGGGTTTTTACAAGCTGAGCCATAATCATCAACATTATAACAAATAAAGGCTATACATATCTCAGTTTGCATGTAATGAGTCTATTATGTATCAGTTTCACAGTTTAAGTTCAATAACAGAAATGAATGCACTTTTTAACAATATTCTTATTTTCCGAGTTTCACCTGTATATTATTTTGAGAACAAAAAGATCTTTTTCTATTATTATTTGAGAACTCTTAAAAACCTGGACAGATTTTTTTGTTTTTTAATTTGTTTCTCAAATCAAGGACAAAAACACTTTATCTGTTGAGGATTTTTTTCTTTTTTTTTTGAATATGCACTCAACCTATTTCTAGTGGTGTAGTGACATTTGTTTTGTTCTCCTTCAGTATGTGATTGAATTAAAATAAAAAAAAGCATCTTTATCAGTCATGAACTAGCTGACCTGTTGAGACAGTGCATTCATTCTGCTCCCTGAAATTTGTAAAATGTTAAAACCCCCAGGAGAATTGGGAATGTCAGAAATGCATTGGAAAAGCAAGATAAAATACATTTGGTACAGGGCCTTTAATTTGAAGGTTCTGGCTGGAGCAGTGGTCGAGTTGTTAACATCATTTCAGGCCGTAATTCAACACGAGCTAAAAAGACAGTTCTCAAAGGATGTGAAGCTTAAATGTAGTATTACAGTGTTGACATTGTTTCCTCAGTTTAATAAAAAAATCATAGTTATAACAGCACATGGTGTTCATTTGAATCATCTGTGGCAGTGTTTTATTTTGACTGTAGTGCTAATTACGCATTGTTATTTTCCCTCTGTCAAATCTATTACATGTATTTCGACGCTATTTATCAACATCCTCTTCGGAGGTACTTCACTCGCATGTTCTGAAACACATTTTGTTGCTGAAGCCGGAGCAGGTCTGCGCAGAAGTGGCTCAGAGCTCGGTTCATTGATGTGACGCGTTGATAGGGAATGAGAGATGAGCAGAACAGATAGATTTCAGATGTCTAAGATGTCTAAGGCTCGCCGAACATTACAGCGGTATATGCGCAGCTCTGCAGGCCAGCGCTTTGATTCAGAGGCCGCAGTGCAGTGACAGCCAGCGCAAATGATCAACAACTAAAAGCACAACTCCGTAAAAAAAAAAAGAAGTCCATGTGAGTTTTATCAGCGTGCTTCAGAAGTTTTTTAAAAAGCTGTATATCAGGCATGAGGGATTTCTGCCCTGGCGGTAATTGAGTGCCATTATCAAACGTTGCACTGGACAAATATGAGGCACCAGATGAACAAAGCAATAGCCTCTTGACGTCTGGGTGCTTAGTGAGCACAACTGCAGCTCGTGTGCGTCGCCTGTGGTGGATTTGAGCGCAGTTCGTCGTTTCTCTCAATCTTCGGGCCCTGGTTTGGCTTTTCATGAGTCTGTGCCCTAATGAGCGCACTTCTCAAGGCTCTCTATCCAGCTCAGCGTTCTGTGTTGGCCTTGTGGAAGCTGTGGATGCTCCGCTATACAGTCGGCACTCCAGCTTCCAACATGACATTACTGTAAAGGAAAGAATATGAAGAAAGGTGCATCCCAAAGCAGTGGTCGGGACACAAAAGTGGAACCGTGTCCAGAGGGTCGTGAGTCAAAACATTTATTTTCATATTTATGTGCAGAAAAAGCATAGAAACCCTACCTGAGTCTGTTATAATGACGGGTTGTTTTTGATCACAATTTCACCTTTTTTGGCTAATTTAACTGTTACTCCCCACTTTAACCGAGAGCATTTTCTCTAGTTCAGCTTTACCCAAATCTAAAAGCTTCTCGACTGGTAACTGGTAATTTTGTGTAACACCAATTTGAAAGCTAAAACCTACAAAACATATATATATATAGATCTTTTTCCTCGTTGTTGCCATCACTTTTTAAAATTTTTAGGGGCTTGTTTTTCAAGAGCTTTTAGATTTAGTTAATGCCAAACAGGAGAAAATGTGCTCTGTTCAGGTGGGGGTTAAGAGGTTATTACTTATCTGACATTATATTTTACAAGTCTGAGTCATATGTGTGTTGCGGTTTGTCATCCCAGGGTGATCATGGGTCCCGATAGGTCCCCACTGTCCTAAAGGGCCAGTGTTTAATCACAGTAACTATGGGGTAACTAAAATGCGCAAAACAAAGCTTGAAATATTACGTATTCGTTTTGTAACGGTCTAATTAAAAGGGTTCTCTTCTCTTGATTAAATGAACCCCCATCTTGTTTTGTCACAAACTGGTTTTTGAGGCTGGGTTTTCCCCCTGTGCACACCGATGTCCATCTGACTGTATAAAACCCTGCAGGAGTTGCCTTTGCCCTTTGCGTCCCCACGGCTGTGTCACACTTTCAGTCTCGCTCGGCACAGGGCCGTCTCCATCTGAACCCCCTCAAACAGCTGAACGATGACTTTCATATCGGCATCATTAGACGAGAATGTTCGCACTTCCTCTTTGCTAACCACTGAAATGTAATAAAATGTCAGCACAGCGCCCATTATCAACATTCCTATTGGTTAGCATGTAATTCATAGCATTTAATCCCCAATTTGCCGGCAGAGACTGTGAGATCATCCGCAAAAGCTTGATTTAAGGGAGTCTTCCGAGTGATCACACTGCATGACAAAGCTGGGGGGTTATTGTGTATTCATATGCACAGGTTGGCACCGAGCAGCAGGTGGTCAGGTGGGCGGGGACAGAGCTGTGGTCCTCCCCTGATCAACATTTATGCTGTTGTACAGTCAGGCAGCAGGTGTCATCACAGACCTCATGCACAGATGTCATGGACGTTTTGAAGTCAGACTCTGAACTTGGTTATGGACTTACCTCGTCTGTGAGCAGCACTGTAGGTAGAGTACCATCATCTCACATATTTAAACGAATCTATTGTGTAACTAAACAGAGATTTAAAGCTAACAAATCAAACCGAGAGTGTGCGTTGATAATCTTATTTATATTTACCGAGTCAGATTGTGCCTCTTATAATTTGTATAGTAAATGGTAAGAGTATTGAAATGACAGAGACACACACAACATTAAAACTCTCAGCAATTGTGATTGTACATTAAAAAAAAAAAGAAAGAAAATCATACTTTTCTTGATCCATTTTTAGATCACCACGTGCGAGGAGACGGGACAATATCCGGATGTTTTGTCGTCTTGTTATTTCCATCGCCCTCTGCGCTTGTGTGGCGTTTGTTTTGACCGTGTCTGGAAATAGGAAAAACCTTTTATGCGAACGCAGAGCAGCCCCGAGTGATCCACATCGTCAAACATGATGCAGCATCTCTCTGTCTCTCTGTCTCTCTCTCAGAATGACTCACAGCCCCGTCCCACGCGCGCAAAACCCCATTTGATCTCGCACAAATAAAGCACACCTTTAAAAAAACGCTCATAGACTCGCACAATGTGTACAAGAAACCCCCCTGCACTGCGGCGCACTTCATAAAGTTCAGAAAGTGTATCTGTTTTATTTCATTGTGTTAGCAGTAGAATATCTGTAACACTTTAGGCTCCATGTGTAGGTACAATAATTACACATGTTAATAAAGTGTGACAACTGTATACAAGGTGTAAGAAAGGTGTAGAATGTGTACAATATCATTATGAATGCCTAAATAGTACATTTTAACGCCACAAATGCAGTAAGAAATTGGCACATATTTCATTTCTTAAAGCCACACCGCGTAGAGAATTTCCCCCCATAAATAAAATTGAAAAACAAGCATTTATTTTATGACAGATATTTTCATAGTTGAAGAATACCTCATAAATGTACAAACCGTCATGCGCCTTCGCTGTGAGCGGCTCAGCTCTCCTTAAGACCTGACTGTGTAACTTTACCAGGAGCGGGTGCGCCTCCAGCTCGTCTCCATGGAGATGTCGACTAAAGTCAGCAGAATTTGAGCTTTAAACAGGTTAGGTTCGCATCCAGATCCGTTCTTTGATTACACACTGCAGTAATAGCATATTCTGCGTCGAGCTCGTCATTAGGAGCAGGTTTTGTACTGATGGCAACAGCAAAGTCCCAAATGTTACGCAGTGTGCCTTTTAAAATTTGCATACACAGTAATACCATCATTTTCAGTGAAATTTAGATTTAATGCTTGATGACACTTAAGGCCTTGAATTTAACGACTTTGAATGCTTTGTAATGCCCTGCGGGAGCCCTAACTAAAGTGTAACTGCGCGGGCCATAATCTAAATTGAGACGCCTTTAATTGTACCCCTTTGTTACACGTCGTATACATATACATGTTATACACCTTTATTACTCTTTGAACACAGTTATTAAACCTTGCACTTTAATGTACCTGTACTTACATGTGTACTTACTGTCTTGTCACCTGTACCCTAACCCTACACATGGAACTCGTAATCTAAAGAGTTCCCGAAAAATCTTTTAAACATCTTCTAAAAATTCCAACCTATGATTTTACATGGAAGTAGAAGAAGTATGAAAACATATTTGTGACAGACTCATTTGAATGTACAGTGATATAACTCAGAACATTTTTAGTGGTTCCCAAAGCGCCTCCAAAGGTTCATGCGCATTTGCTCGACTATAAGAGGGAAAAGGAATGTTCTCTTTTAATAGAGTGAATGAATATTGTTAAATTAAATCTCTTAAGCGAGTGCATTTTTCTCCAGTTCGGCCGGCTGTGCCCACATCTGAAGGTTTCTTGACTGTAAAGCTATAGGCCAGTGCAACATCTCATTTTTGTGGCTTTTTTTGTGTTGCTCTTTTGTCACATTCTTGCCACTTTTCCCATCGCTTTTTGTGGCTTTTTTTTGTTGCATATTTGCCACTTTTTTGTTGCTTTTTTATCACGATCTTGCCACTTTTTTAATGTTTTTGTTGTTGTTGCGCTTTAATCCTTTTTTTCCCATCTCGTTTTTTTTTGTCTCTATTTTGACACTTTTCCAAGAAGCTTTTAGATTTGGTGAAGGACAAAGACTTTCAACAACATGGGCATAAATAGAGGGTTATGAAAACTATACTGAAGCCGCTGTTCTTTATATCCTCCCTCGAACAGAGATGGCTTCATGTCAGAGATCTGTCCAAATAAATAAATCTCCCCCCGGATCACGGAGAAAGCCATCGGAACGCGGCGTGCTTTTAATGACAATGCACTTCGGCTCGGTGTCACTCGCTCTTGCGGCGGACAAAATTAGAACCGATTTGATGCTAATCCGGTCCAGATTGCTTTTCCTGTTGAGTTTTGTTTTTTACTTTGCGGTATGCGCTATCATCCCAGCAGAAAAGGAAAAAAAAAAAAAACTCCTATGTCCAACCTCAGCAACATCATAAATAAAACTTCATTGCCTTCCCCCGGTTGATGACCAGCGTAAACCCTCTACGAGAGCGAGTCATTCCCAGAGTAAATCAAATTAGTAAGACAGCGTGAAATGCACATTTGGTACAAACATGTGCATTGTGTGTTATGCTAATTGTTAGAATGTGCTATAGATGTGTCAATGATGCGGGTGGCCCCTAGCTGCAAAAAAAAACCTAGGCACCCTTTCGATTTGACTGGGACGCACCGTGCAGATGCGGACGGCCCCGATACAATACTTCCTGCCTTTAAAAACACAGATGCAACTGTTGATGTATCTATGGCAAAAGCAGATGGAGAGTCGCCAAACCATTCAGTCGGAAATATTATACTTGAATACACAGTGGTTGAGCGTGAAAGTCTGATTTGTGTTTTAGTCATAACGTAATCTGTCTGATAAGGCACGAAATAATGTGAAAAGTCTGTCAATGAATGTTCAATGGATACACAGTCAAAATAAGATAAAGAAATCATTCTTAACCTCTTAAGCTTCTCGACAGTGTAATGCCTCATTTGAAAGCTAAGACTTACAAAATCTATCGTGATTTTTTTGTTGCGTTGCACATCTATGTCACATTTTTGAAGCGTTTTTGTCACGTATTCATAGTTTTTTGCTGGTTTTTCATCGCTTTTTTTGTATACTTTTATTGGTCATGTTTTTGTCCCTTTGTGTCGCCCTTATGTCACTTTTTTGTTGGATTTTTGTGGCTTTTGCGTCACTTATTAGCTGTGTTTTTGTCAGGCGGGGGGGTTAAGAGGTTAAAGGCCTGATGCGTGACTTTTGTGGAATTTAATTTGTGTATGTAAAAAAAAAAAAAGAAGAGCTTTTTTTATGACAACCCACTGTAACAACAACGTACAGTAATTCATATCGTCGTCCCTAGTCTTATTTTGTCCAAACGAGTAAAAACAAAACAAACCGGGAGCTTACAGTCATGTCATTTCTTATTCAAAGGAATGCGTTTGATGCATCCATAAGGCTTGTTTTTATAATCTGGCTAGCTGTTGTTGTTTACGTTACCATGACCATATTGCTCCCTCAAAGTTCAATTATAAACCCATGAACTCGTCCCTGTGAAGAAAGTCTATGGAAACCAGAAATGAGTTTGGACCAGGACTGTTTCAAAGTCAAGGTGCAAGAAAGATCGTGACACCTTTTGATGCTCATTGTGGGAAGATATTACTACTTCAAAATCTACTGATCTACTTCAAAGTACTGTTAGAAGTATGATTTCTAGAAGTATGATTCATATAACTGGTTACTGAAAAGTCTCTCATAACAAAGTTGTTTATTTAGTGCAGTTAACAAGCTGTGAATCTTCTTATTTCTCTGGGCCTAAAAGGAAAGAAAAAAAAAAAACCTGTGCGGCTCTGTTTATTAGTTGCTAATGAGAAACACTAGAGAACAGAGACAAGAGGATGAGCCGTGCCTCTGACAGCTGGCACAGCGCTTCAGTGTGCTCAGTTTATGACAATGGCTGCGTTTGATGAAAGCCTCTGGCAGACAAGCCGTACTCTGTGCTCTTAACTGGTCATTACTTGGTTGTGATTAGATATTGCCAATCAGCAAAAGAGAAACAGAGAGTCCTCAAAAGGAGCTTCGGTAACTAGAGCCTACAGCCGAAATCCCGGGCATGTGTTTGTGATTGCCATGTATTGTCTGTGCCATGGGAAACAGTAATGCGGCGCTCCACTTCAGCTGCGCAACGGGCACCGAGTGAGCGCCGCGGCCCCGACTCTGTTTATTGCTCCTTTTATTGGTACACACTACACAGATAAGTGCAGCACAGTAACCACATCCACCTCTTTCCTTATAGGCATCAGCTTTGACTAAGGAGAAATCCATATGAGACCGATGTATGTGCCATGGAATAAGAAGAAAAATATGTATTCTTCAGTGGGGCCGTCTAATTGCCCTGGTGTTTTATGTAGTAAAAATCCATGGGCTCGATGCAGTTGGGAGGGAGCTTTGGTTTCTGAGTGAAGTTGTTTCACTAAATGATAATAACACTTTGGGAGATGTTCTCCTTAAATAAATCACATGCTTAAAGGGCGTGTCCCTCACTGTTTGAATGGTTGCAATTAGTGAATTCCAATGTAATGCAAACAGCGTAATATTCTGTCTCCTCTGGGTCTCGAGTTGTCTCTGACCCTGTAGTTTAGACCTCTACGAGAGATGTAATTCTTATATTAGATTAACAGTATGTATCTATATCCCAAATGTCAATGCCTTTGAATGTGTTTAGAATGTACATTGTGATCTCTGTCATGATATTAAAGCAGTACTAAGTAACGTGTTTACCTTAATAAATCCTTTCCGTAGTCCCTTTGGGTGTAATACAAGTGTTAATGGGATGATTGGAGGGTCTTTCATCTCCCCCTGGTGTCTCTGGCCAGAAAACCATGCTTGCAACTTGACTGCCACCGGGGCGGAGCAACCAATACACACTAATGTAACCACGAAGGAGAAGCTAACAGGCTAACGGGCAAAGCTAACTGCGGGCTAGCGCCACTTTAAACAGTATTTACAGCCAAGTTTGAGTGAAAAAAATTATTTCCACTGTATAACTGGATGCACAACACCCCTCTCTCCCTTCACCTTTTCTGTCAGTGTAGTATTTACTCTCCAAGACATTTAATAAGTTAAAAAATCGTAACTTGCTACGACACCTGCAGTTGCGCTTATGGCCTCTAGGGGCAAGAGTTACTTAGTACTGCTTTAAAACATAAATCGTGCAGCCACAGTTAGTCTTTGTTTGTGCTCTCTTGCAGTGGAGGCCGATCAGGTGAGCTCTCTGGGGTCTGAGGGGGAAGATGAGGTGGGTGTCTGGAGCCTGGAGCCCCAGGACTGTCCGGAGAGCCTGGATAAGGCGAGTCTGACTCCCAGTGAGGGCACAGAGGAGCCCGGTAGTCCCCTTCGCTCCGTACGACCACACAGTCCGAGCCCAGAGGCTCCGACGATCCCTGATCGGGCAGAGGAGAAGGATGCAGGGGCCATATACCGTAAGTGACAGTCCAATAGGTGCATTCAGTTGCCTTGTGTACAAAATGCGCGGTATAAATAAAGTTGCCTTGCCAATACAAATATTCACTTTGTTCATGTAGACTTTAAATAAACACAGACTGTCGTGTTGGCCACTACAGTATAAACACATTTACAGTGTTTCTGACACAAGCAGCTCATATGCTTCTTTCAGTCACTCCACACACCGCCATATCAGCTCCTTGTGAAACCATGCCTTCCATAGACGCTCTCCTTTCGCTCTCCTCTTTGAAAAGGCAGCCTTCTGAAAGCATGACAAAAGAACTCATCCCACACAATGTCACAATATTTCCAGGCATCAAAGAGGTGACGTTACGGTACTGAAATCATCGCGCAGCGACGTGAGGCTTTCCCTTTTATTTAGAGGAGATCAAAGGCTCACGCGGCTTGCCTACTAACAATCACTTAGCTGCCTAGCCTCGTGTGATTTGGCCTGGCCTGATGAAGGCAAAGCTGAGTTTTTACAACACAAAACCACACAGGCTCTTCCCATTGCCACATTAAAAACAGCTCAAAATATGCCAACATCTGCAAACATTTGAAACATCTTCCTCAAAGTGGTTGTAAGTAGAGATGACTGGCGCGGCTCATGATAGGAGGCGCCGCATGTTCCACACATACATGTCTCCTGCCCGTCACCGCACTCAAGGACACCAGGAGGAAACCTAGGAATTCAGATTTACATGTGGCCAATGAGTTCACACGGAGTGGTCCATCTGTCACTCCCAAAGTCAACAATGTAGTTGCTTTGCATTATATTAGCTGTACGTGCAGAGGGAACCCAAAAAGCACACATCCTAAACACTTTCATTTGACTTTGAAAACAGAAATGAGGTTGAACCACAACGTCTTATCAAGTGTCTTCATCGACTTCAAAAAATGCATGTTTTCCGAAACCACATGTATAATAGCACGAACAGTTACTATAGTGAACCCTTCACCTGCCTGCGTACATATACAGACCACAGCTACACAGACAAGAAATTATTATTGTAAACAAAATATGAATTATGGAAAGTATTGGGGCAAAGTGAAAATCATGAAGCTAAATTAATAATAAAAAACTGATCATTTCTTTTGCAGATAAAACCTCAGATTCCCAAACTGCATTGGAGGACTTGGCGCACTATGAGTTCCTGGCCCAGCTGAGGAGGGCCTCAAACCCGACCAGTATTTTGGGTCATCTCAGTCAGAACGGCAGCGCGCCCCTGTACCATCACAACAGCAGCCATGACGACCTGCCCGCCGCCATCTGGTCCCCTGGAGCTCAGCATCGCTCTCCTGAGGCGGCAGGTAGTTTGATCAAAGACGACCTAAGAGTCTAATATTGTCTTCAACGTCTGTGTGTTTTGTATTTTTATACATAATGAATGGAAATTGTTTAGAAAAGCTCAGCCTGGGATGAGAGTTTCTACTGTATATCCCATCAGCAGCAGTTACTGTGTCCGTGTCAAATTAATGAATATAAAGACCCAAATAGTCAAACACAGATACATTATCATTTCAGCTTGTAACACTTGTATTATTTATAAAGTGCTTCTTATGGGAGAAAATTGTTGTTGCACTTACTTACTTTTCTATATATAAAAAAACAAAATAAAACTCACACACACACACACACACACACACTCAATGCACAGGCAACAATATCCTACACAAACACCACCATCAAAATTATATATACGTTTTAACATTTAAACGAAAATAATGCAGTTTTAAAAAATATATGTATTAATTTAAAAATACCACATGTGTGACCCTCAAAAAGTAATATTAAACTGTGTAACATTTGTAAAGGAAAAGCCAGTGACCAGAAAGTTAACATTACATTATTTTTGTACCTGTCTCTGTATTTGCGATTATAAAAAGTGCATGGCCACAGTGTTTCATTTCAAATCAAACAGTGTTTTAATGTACTTTTCAGAGAGCGGAAGGAGCCTGCAGGCCTGTCCGTTCTGCCACAGGACGTACCCGCGCGCCGCTCTCAGGGACCACATCACGTACTGTCAGGAGCAGGACGGAGGGCCCATGGTCTGCCCTCTCTGTGGATACACTGCCACCCTCAGGCCGCAGATGGAGCGGCACCTCGCGCTGCACAACCAGCTTCAGGAAAAAGTGCGAAAGAACTTAGATTTATTAGCGGTCGACATAACTTTCAATTTGCAAGGGCCCGTTTTAATGACGCCGCAACTAATAATAAATGTTTCTTTGTTTTTCAAGGGCGCTATAACTTCAGAACAAGGCGCGGAGACCAGGAAGTTTAAGTGTCTCCAATGTGGGAAAGCGTTTAAGTACAAACACCACCTCAAAGAGCATCTCCGAATCCACAGTGGTAAGCTGTAATCATTTTACTTACCCAAAGCACTTAATTGCTTTCAGTGAATTGCTTTTATCCTCCATTGTGTCAGTTCCCCCCACGAAACTAATTAGTCACATACAGCAACGCGGAGTTAGATGAAACAGAATCCATGGGTTGCAACCAGTGACGTTACTTTTAATAGATCATTTTTATGGTTATGGTCCAACATTTTCCATCACTTGGGACCTGCATAGAGGTTTGGCCAGTATTGCTTTATGGAGGCTGGGTTTTTATTTATTTATTTTGATTTATTTGAGAGAGAGAGAGAGAAGCTGGAGAAAACCCACCCCCCACTAAATATTGCCTTGTTTTTTTGCATTTAAAGCTCAATTAATTAGTCAAGGAATTAGAAATAAACTAATCCTCTCTAAAACACTTTGCATATTTGACCTTGTAGTGATCCAGCGGCTGCATGAGCGGTCAGCATGGCGCCTTTACTTCCCGTCACAGTGGTTTCTAGGACCCTCCTGGATCAATTGTTTGGAAGGTTTTCACTGTTGTCGGACCCTCTCTCCAGAAAACCTGCAAAAAGTTTGATCCTGGAGCATTGTAGAGGCCACCATGATCGAAAGTGTAGGCGCCATGCTAAGTACAATACAGCCGCTGAGTCACTACAAGGTCAAATACTCGCAAAAATCAACTTTCTTTTTCGCATAAAAAGTTGCATGGTGCACCTTTAAAGACTAGATGTTTCCCGGGACTGTGACAAATTTTAAATAATTTATTAAAAGCCTTTGAAATCTATGGGAAAAGTTGATGAAGTGCAATAATTAAACACCTTTTTATGAAAATTAGGCAGTTTATTTCCAGGTGAATGTTTATGAGTTAAGAGGACTGGGCCTAAATCTGTGTGGTGTGTCCACACTTGGACCCATTGCTATCACTTATCACTAAATCACTTTATCACTTTATATGCCTACACATCTGTTAATACAATCCCGCTGTTGTTCAATGTCAAATTGTTGTTGTCTATATGTCATATGTCACTTTATTTTATCTTATTTATTTAATATTTTTCACACATGCCCCTAATAGCCTTATAGTTTTAAAGTTTTTTAGCTTATTTTTATCTTAACTGTGTTATATGTTCTATGTCGCACGTTTGCACCGAGAAAAATTCCTAGTTTGTGAACCTGTTCTCAAACCATGGCAATAAAACCGATTCTGATTCTGATTCTGATTCTGATCTAAAGCACACGATCACCTCCCCTTTTATTATGGTTCTTCTGCTGTTTGCTATGAACTATCTATATCTATATTTCTCTTTTCCGCTCCAGGTGAGAAGCCTTACGAATGCTCCAACTGCAAGAAGCGTTTCTCTCACTCCGGCTCGTACAGCTCCCACCTGAGCAGCAAGAAGTGCCTCAGCAGCGGAAGTGGAGGCAGCGCCGGAGCCGCCGGTGCGACACTGAACGGTCACGGCCAAAATCTTTTCCAGGCCGCATTTCAGACGTCTCCTAATGACAAAGCAGAGGAGAGCCAGCAGATGCACTTTCCCCGGCCTTTAGATCTGGGGCGACTGTGGGACCCTCAGTCAGAGCTGGCGCTGCGGGCGAGCATCCTCAAAGGCACCACCTTACTGCCTTACCTCAACTCTGGGACCAAATTCGAGCAGGTGCTGCAGAAGATGCTGAATAGGGAAGTGAAGAGAGAGGAAGATATGGACATGAACGGTAAAGCGGAAGACAACAAGGATGCGTACAACGGTGGCGGTGAGAACGAGGGGCTGGGGTCTCCTGCCGCTTCTGCTCACAGCTTTTCCCCAACGTGGCCGTCCTCCTGCAGCACGAGCGCTACCTGTGTAAGATGGACAAGGAGGAAACTGAAAACGGCAAACCTCACGAAGTCACCAATGGTTTCTCCTCGAACATAACGCCTCCGCGAAAGGCCAGCTGGCATTCGGTACCACAGCAGCTTCTGGTCGCCATGCACTCCCCGCTCCAGCCTTCGCCAAGAGCGGCCTATTGGTCCGCGCAAGAGAAAGGCAGCCCCGCTCAGGCGCTAAACCGCTCCCCCGACCTGTCGTCCCCGCGAAACAGGAAGAACAGCGCCGGCCTGGGTTCTCCGCATTGTCTGGACCTCACCAATTGTCCGCCCGAGCTCCCGTCGCCACGCAACCAGAGCGAACCGCTAGACTTATCCATGCCCAAGGAAAACAAGAGCAAGACGACCAACGGGAGCGCAGCCAGGGGAGAGAAAAGGGAATACGCGTCGCAGCCAATCAGGAGATCAAGTCCAAGTCACCCTTCGTTCGTGCCGCTTCCTCACCACCCGGTTTACGGGGCGCCGATGTTTCCCGGGTCCATGTACAGTGCGTTCCCGGTATTTAACCAGTCTGGTTTGGGGCATGAAGGCATCGCGCCCCTTCCTTTCGGTCAACCAGCCAACAGCCCGGGGTTTCTGTCTCCGATGGCCTACATGATGGACAATGAAGCAGAGGCAGCGCTCAAGAAGATCCACCATGAGAGACATGCACTAATGGTAAGACTACAGGGAAAAAAACCTCCAGATGTTAGTGAAGTTATGTAATTGATATTTTAAAGGGGGGGTATTATGTAAAATCGACTTTTTCAAGCTTTATATCATGTTATTATGTCATTCCCTCATTAAACACATGCCTGGAGTGTTGCCTTGGCTCATTCACATATTTTTGAGTAATCAGTAAAAACTTAGACGGCAGCCATTTTAGGTGTAGCTATGCCTCAGTCCTCCTAGGAACGCCCCCACCTCCTGGAGACACCTCTGGACCTTTCGTCACCAGCCAAGCCACCAACCACTGCTCCTCAGCTCAGCAGAGCCCCCTCCCCGCACAGTAGTGTTGTTTAGATGCCACAGCAGTGTGCTGAAGGGGGCGTGTCGGAAAGCTTCTTAAAGAGACAGAGGCCTATTTCAAGACGTTCAGTACAGCCATTTTGAGAGAACAATTTTATTCAAGGCAGTTATTTTAATTTACTGCATATACAGACCAACAGAAGGTTACGTCATCATTGTAGTATGCTATAGACTGGTGCTATGTGATTGAAAAAAGCATAATACCCCCCCTTTAACAATGTTTTTTTTCATAGGGTGAGATGATAACCCGCGGAGGGCTGGACTACCTCTCTTTAATGGACGACGGTTTCGACGGTGAAGGAGGACCAGGCAGGAAAAGACTAAAGAAGACCGACGAAGGACTTTACGCCTGCGACATCTGTGATAAGACTTTTCAGAAGAGCAGCTCGCTTCTACGGCACAAATATGAGCACACAGGCGAGTATTTAGACTTTTGTCATGAAGATATTAGATAAATTAATTAACGCCACACTGCAGAACATTCCAGATAATGATGACGGGAGAGTGAGTCCACTGCGCAAAGCCTTCTCCAGCACATCACAAAGATTGTCAATAGGGTTAAGATCTGGATTCTGTGGTTATGTGTGAAAATGATGTGCTCCTGAACCTCTTTCACAATATGAGTCCGATGAATCCTGGCATCTTGGAATATGCCCGTGCCATCAGGGAAGAATCCATTGATAGAATAAAAAGGGCATTCTCATTCTTTGGACACACGGTGTTGCTGAACCTAGACCTGACCAACTTGCAGCAACCCCAGATCATAACACTTTGTTAAATCCAGGGGAAGACTCTTTATTTTGGTCAGGTAGTAACATTGCTTATACCATGGTCTGGGTGAATACTCGATTCTGATTGGCTGGAAGGTGTCCATTAAAAAGTGATAATGTACACCAGTTAAAAAAATAGTTAAATCACGTTCTATATCACTCCACTGCAGCTGTTTCCATAGTAACGGTAAACAATTGAGATGGAACTAGTTTCAGGTAAAACTGATTAAAAAGGGAAATAACTCCTGCCCAGGACTTAAAAAAATAAGCAAACAGGCCCCAATGAACAATTTCAGTTAGCCGGACCATGGTATAAGCGGGATAATGCACTCCGAGGCGAAGCGGAGGACGGTTGCTTCCGCGGAGTCCAGTTATTTCTGATAATGGACACCTCGTCGTGCATTATCCCTTACTTTGTAGCTGAAAGAACCTAACTGGCATTTCTATTAATAGGTTGGGCAGGGGTTATTTATTTGATATTTACACTAGCATTGTTATACAGAATGGAGATCTAATTTGACAGTGTGCACGTGGAAAACTCCGGCATTTTAGCGGGGTGTATACTGTATGGGAAAATGATTTGAGGAAGAGCAGAGACACAAGTGTAGCTGCTCTGACGCCATACGTAAGGCTTTCAGCTCCTGATGTAAACCTAATGTCTTATAGATTTTTAAACATAAAAAGTGCTCATTTTGATTATTTCAAATTTACAACAAATGAAACAACTTTGTATTTTTCTTCCAGGCAAGCGCCCGCATGAATGTAAAATCTGCAACAAGGCCTTCAAGCACAAGCACCACCTGATCGAGCACAGCCGGCTGCACTCCGGAGAGAAACCCTACCAATGTGACAAGTGCGGCAAGCGCTTCTCCCACTCGGGCTCCTACTCCCAGCACATGAACCACCGCTACGCCTACTGCAGCAAGGACCAGGATCCAGACCAGGACCCTGACGACATGCCCCTCACCCCGGGGACGGCCAGCAGCTACAGCGGGCGCCTGGGGGAGACCGAGGACGCCCCCATGTCGCTGGAGGAAACCCAGACACCTCACTCCTTTCTCAGCGACTCCAGCCTGGACCTGGACGGGACCGCGGAGCCGACGAAAGAGGAGGAGGAGGAGGAGGAGATGTGCAGCGTGGAGGAAGTAGACATCCCGGAGTCGCCGACAGGAAAATGCGCCGAGCCAAATGATAGAAACAGTTCTCTGGAAGGCAGTAGAGAGGAAAGCCACACATGGGACTCAAACCGGGCTTTGGACAAATGTGAACTAAAACTAGACGTGACAGATTCGCAGCTACCAAGGATAAAAACCTGAAGTGACGTTTACGAAGCAATTTCAATGCATAAACTGTACATACCAACTTTTTCTTACACTTTTTTTTTTTAACTCCTGTTTAAACAAGCGACTGAAGCCATACAAGTCAATGTGACAATGCATATATGTACAGCAGTATCATGCCAAATATGACGTCCTCTCACCGATGTGCCAACTCACGCTTCCTGCCAAGTTACAAACACATAAAGGCAGCAGAAACTGGAAGGAACTTAATATTTATTGTTACGATCAATTTATGTACCCGAATACTTTGCATAGAAACACACAGGCTGGTACAGTGTTACAAAGAGACCAGTTCTTTGGCCACTTAGGCGCACAGTATGAAACATGCTTATTTATTGTCTCACGCAGCAAACAACGGACTGCTACTTTTCAAATATCTGTTGCAGTATTTTTAACATACAAAGCTTCAACAATGTCTTGTCAGCAAATACTTTATGTATGTAAATGTCTCATTTAACATCTTTGATAACTTTAATAACACACTATGGGGCATTTGTAAAGCATTGGTAAACACATCATTTACAAATTATTACAAAGCTCTCCTAATAACTTTATACGCACCTTGATCGATTCTGTATGTGTTGCCGTGGTAACACTGCAAATGGATGGATGGATGTTTAAAAAAAAAAAGGTTAAATGGTTAATTTTTTTTGCAAATAATACCAGGAGGTTAGTGGTGGTCCAAACTTAAGGCCGATGCCGAATTTTGGGGGGATTTTTATTGGACGATGCTAAAATGCTCAACAAATTTATTTATTTTTCCAATGTCTGGTCTTTAATCCTGTAAAAACAAATAGCCCACTTGGTCACTCCAGCAGTGGCCGATTTTATTTTATTACTTTAGGTGATTCAATCATAGTTTCCGTCCCAGCTTTGATAAGTTGCTGTTAGCATTAGCATGTTGCCGTTAGCATTAGCATACTGCTAGCCGCGGTATTTTGCGCGGCGATCAAAAATACAATTGCGGAAGTTAAAACTAACTCAACGATTGGATTCCTCAGGTTCTGAGCTTCGAAATGACATACAGCATGTCCATATTCTCTGAGGTTTAGGGAAACTTGTATTTAACAAACTTGTAGCTAATCGATTTTTATCGCATGTTTCTCTGTTTCCCTGAGGACTCGTTTAAAGTCCTGACATCATTCTTTCCAATGCAAAAACTCTAGCACTTTCAGTCCCGGAGATATCGGCTTTTATCGGCGCTAGATCAGCCGATATTGTAAAATCCCCAAATATCAGCCCGATATACGGGGATTCTGGTATTTTTGATACATGGGCCGGCCGATATGTCGGTCCACCTCTAGTCCAGACTCATTCCTAACTTTTCTAATGTATTTGTAACATCCCAATTCTTCACAGGGATGAGTTTATGAGCACGTTTTACAACTTTCAGGGAGCAATACTGTCACGGTGAAGCCAACAACAATCAGCAGCTTGATCAAGAGGGATGAAAAAAATGCTTTATATTTTGATGCACAACACACAGAGGTCATTTTTCCACAAACGTCTGCTTTTACAAGATTATGACAGACAATTGTACTCGGGGGGAAAAAAACCCAATGAAGAGCTGTTGTGGGTTAAGATTAGGAAAAAGGGTTTGTGTTTCCCAACCAAAATTTAAAACAAATTTATTATGTTTTGCTGTAAAAGGTTTGAGGGTGTTTCAATGTTACTTTGAGTTTAAACACAGGCCACAACTAGTCAACAAAAGCGGATCATTTCCTAAATAATTGGCTGCATCTTCTACTCAAGTAGGAGAGTCAAGGGGTACGCGAGTCCAAAAAGTTGGGAACCACTGTTAAAGCGTCTAAAAACTTACAATTAATCAGAATGAATGTTTTTGTGCTTCAGTAAAAGGTATAAGGTGTTTAACAATGCTTTACAAATGCTTCAGTAAGTAGCCATGATAAAACATTGTTCAGCCACAATGAAGTCGCACATTCTCAAAGCTGTGTGCCAAGATGCAAGGGGTTTGGCAGTTTCTGAACTTCCTCTTTTGGTACAGTAAAAAAGAAAGTGCCTGTCCTTGTACCGAGAAGACACTGTGAGTAAGCGGACGAAGCGTTGGTGTGGAGAGATAAGACGAATAGCGCGCGAGGTGTGACTAAGCTGGTAGCACTCATGCATCGCCGCTCTGAGCACATGCCTCATCTCTGCACAGCTCTTTTACCTGCAGGTGTTTTACATGTTTTGTACCAAGCAGTATTTTAACAGCACAATGCAACTTTTGTATGTTTTTTTATTATTATTGTATTTTTTGCATGTTGTAAGTTTTGTAATAAAAAAAAAATTGTACACATTTTGCCACGAGAACATCGCTTTGCATTGCTTTGTGTTTTGAGAAAGGGCCGTGAATGGTGGAGGTACTCAGTGACTATTTCAGCTGAAATAAAAAAAAAATACAAAACATAAAGATGGAAGTAGGACTTGCTCTTGGCCCTTATGTACAGTTTCCCCCCCCCCCCATTTCTTCAGATGTTCCCCTTATTGGACATTGAGGATTGTCCACATCTAATAAACATTACAAAAAATGTCAAAGTAGGAAAACAGTTCAGCTTTACCCAAATCTAGACAAGGGTAACGCCTCATTTGAACGGTAAGACCTACAAAACACATCTAAGCTTCCTAGTTTTTGTTGTTTTTTCTTTTAGTAACTGTGATGAAGCCACAAAAATGTGACCAAAACATGGACAAAAAACCCCCGACAAAAACCTGATGAAAACGCAACAATAACGTGACAACAAAAACGAGACAAAACACAACAAAAATGTGACAAAACATAACACAAACGTGATGAAAACGCAATAAACACATGACGAAAATGTGACAACAATAACAAGGAAAGAGCTCGGATCAGTTTTTGCAGGCCTTAGCTTTCAAATGAGGGCGTTTCCCTGGCATATAGGCTGTAAGCTCTCCAGTAAAGAAGCTTTTGGATTTTAGGGAACTAGAGAAAATGCGCTCGGTTACGGTGAGGGTTAAGGTTAACATAATTGCGGTAAGTTCTGAGTACATTGTCTCAGTTCCCGGTTTAAGGCTGAATAACTGGTTTAAATTAATAAAACGTTAAAAATGAAGCACTGATCTTAAAGTGCATATGACAGATTTTAATGCTCTTGAAAATATGACTTATTTAGATGGATTACATCAGTTGCATAGTTATCATTTTTTTCAGTGAAGCAGCAATTTTAATGAAGAAATGTTGGGCAGAAAAGTTATTTTTATTTGAATTTTTAAGCTGCTGACAGGAAGTGACATAAAAGAAGGTAACATTCCATAGCAGCTTGACTCACTCATTTCCCATTAACTTAACATGGTTGCACGGCAACAGTTTAAAATTGTTTACCTTCTTCGATGTCACTTCCTGTCGGTGTCCAATAAGGAAGTGAAAACATAAACATCACAAAAATGGTCAAACTAAAGAAAACTGGGTATAATCTTTAGCAAAATCTTAAATATAATCGTGTTAACTGTGTTTTAGCAAAAATTGTGTCTAATGTGTCATATGCGCTTTAAGGCTTATTTTTTAACCTGTTATCTGCCCTCTTAGGGTGAGGAGAGGAGTTATTTTCTTCAATTTTGCATATCCAAATCTCAAAGCGTATTGACAGGAGATCTTATAGCCTGTATATGCCAGTGTGATACCTCATTTGAAAGCCTAGACCTTCTAGTTTGTAAAAATATAGGTAAGATCAGTGTGAGTAAAACACAACCGTTCCTAACCCTAATCATAACCCTAACCCGGGGGATAACAAGTAACAGGTTAAAGTAACAACACATTTCACCCAATTAGACAGAATAAAATACAAGCTTTTATTTTATTACATATACTTCTATTGTTGAAAAGTAACTAATAAAGCGACTCACCTCTTCTCACCATGGCGATATTGACTAAAATCAGGTTAGCATCAAAAGTAGCATCTCCTGTGTCTAGCTGCATATTAGAAGAATATTTTGTATTGGCAACAGCATAATCCAAAATGTTACGCAGTGTGCCTTTAAAGGCCCTATAGCTTATTTTTGAATAACAAATAATGAAAGAGGAAGCCACAGAATTTAAATGTTAGCTGTAATTCAAACTCTTTCCTAACTTTTCCAACATATTTGTGGCATACCAATTCTTACACATACACATTTCTCAACTTGCAGGGTCACTTTTCAGGGTCTCTTTCACAGAAATGCTACATAGCTAGCCTACAAGTTCATAAAATTGTTCCACAAATGTCTGAGTTGTATATACTAAATCAGGACAAAGCAAATTGTGTTCCATTACCAGAACAAAAATCAGGTATAGCACCTTTAAGTAACAGCCACATGATAATAAAGACATAGGTGTTTTAGTTAAGCCTTTTGATTGATGATTGCATTTGATTTAGAGACATTGCTCTATTTTTATTTAAATTACCCTAACCCTTACCGGAAAGCGCACTCACCAGCAAAGATCAAAACTGACGCGAAACATTGGCCACATTGATGTCTTGCAGCTCTGTCTGTTTTATGATTCATCGTCGAGAGCACCACAAACCTAAGAATATAATGGTTATTAGTGTATTACTGTAATACCTCATCGTGACCATTATGCACTTTTGATACTTTTGATACTTTTGAGTGTTCACAGGCTTTGTTATATTTACTAAATGATGCATGAACCAAGTCACTGTAATTGTCACTTTTAGTTATTTTTCTGAAGACTTTGATTTAATAGAGTAATCAATAAATGTAGACCAAAAGTTGAGCTGAGGTCTTAAAAGGCTTTTTGATTTTTGATTCTTTTCAAATCCCTTTACATTTTTTTTCCTCTAAAATGTCTGACAGAAAGACAACATCAAAGCAAAAACAAAACACAAGCTCAAAGTAAAGTCTGAGCGCTTTGTGAAGGCCAGTCTCTCTAGTAATTACTCCATGTGTAAATTGTCAAAAGTTTATGTTTGGAAATCAGAGAATACAACTTTTATTTCTTGCATGGATTTGCCTTTGTATATAGTGGGAGGAAATAAACCGCATGTGCCTTGACCATGCTCATTTTAAGATACAAACTATATACAGTATATTGGTCATGTGTTTTTCTTTGTAAAGTCGGAATACATAAAGTCTAGGTTAGGTCATCATTCCTGAGACTTCCCCATGAGCTTTGAAATGCACACAATTTCAATAATATTCAATCAATGCAAATCTACATTGTTTTGAGAAGGTTAAACAAGTGCTAAAATCACAGTATGGGGTAAAAAAAAAAAAAGAAAGAAAAAGAACAAAGGAGGCATTTTTTGGGCTTTTCAGTTTTGAATAAGCACTTTCACGAAAAAGCATTTCTCTGGGTTGAAGTAACTGCCTGCAGATGCACCACTGGTTTTGCGCTGACGTTTAGGTGTAGCGTTTCATCAGGCCGTAAATCACAAATGTTTTGTTGTAAGGAAGCCTCACTATCGCTCTCAGCCATCCGCTTTTCTATTGTCTGCATTACTTTACATTTCCTTACATCATCTCTCATTACGGATTGTTTGCTATCAATTAAGATCCAATTAGGGCTCTGATTAAAATAACATAATATTAATGAGGTGAGCCGAGAAGAGGGTGTTGTAATCTTGTATGATGTGCCAACGCGGCTGATTAGACGACGGGGTTTTTCGATGGAGCGTAGTTTCAGCAGCAGCGATAACATCAAAGCAGCCAAAGACAAAGAATTTTTACTTTCCACTTGTGGACACAGCAGGGAGCAAATAGTGGAGGTAAAAAAAAAGTGTAAATACATAGACATAACATTCTTCACAGTTTTTGAAATGTAAATACTGTCCCCCTTCTGCCCGTGTGTCCAAAGATAATTTACATGTTTGAAAAGTATCTCATGAATAATATGACGAAAACATAAGTGTCAGCCCCGCGTCTGCTCCAGAACAAAGAGAGGAAAAGTGCATTGTATAGAAAGCCTTGTCATTAAAGTACATTGTGATGCAACTAAAACTAAAGATGCAAACACTTTAAGATGATGTTGCAATGCGCCCCTGTCTTGGATGTCGAATTGTTCTTGAAATAAGCACAGTTGCCCTTGATTTGCTAGTAGAACGAGTACTTTTGCACTTAAAGGCGCATTATGCAACTTTTTATTCGGAAAAAAAAGTTGATATCTGTGCGTATTTGACATTGTAGTGACCCAGCAGCTGTATGAGTGGTTAGCAGAGCGCCTTTACTTTCGATAAATGGTCTCTACAGCGCTCCAGGATGAATTGTTTTGTAAGTTTTCTAGTGAGGGGGTCCGTCAGCAGTGAAAACCTTCCAAACAATTGATCGTAGTGCGTCCTAGAGACCACTGTGATCGAAAGTAAAGGCGCCGTGCTGACCACTCATACAGTCGCTGGGTCACTACAATGTCAAATACGCACAGATATCAACTTGTTTTTCACATCAAAAGTTGCATAAGCACCTTTAAATTTGATGATAGATCTCCATCTACTTCAAGTAACGTGTTTTTTTCTTACTTAAAGTGCAAAAATACTTATTCCAATTGCAGATTTATGAAGGTGGAGAAGGAGAAGAAGAAGTAGAAGGTGGAGAAGAAGAAGTAGAAGAAGGTGGAGAAGAAGAAGAAGTAGAAGGTGGAGAAGAAGAAGAAGGAGAAGAAGAGGTAGAAGGTGGAGAAGAAGAAGAAGAAGGTGGAGAAGGAGAAGAAGAAGGTGTAGAAGAAGGTGACGAAGAAGGTGAAGAAGGTGAAGAAGAAGAAGGTGGAGAAGAAGAAGGTGGAGAAGGAGAAGAAGAAGGTGTAGAAGAAGGTGAAGAAGAAGGTGAAGAAGAAGGTGAAGAAGAAGAAGGTGGAGAAGAAGAAGGTGGAGAAGGAGAAGAAGAAGGTGTAGAAGAAGGTGAAGAAGAAGGTGAAGAAGAAGAAGGTGGAGAAGAAGAAGAAGAAGAAGGTGGAGAAGGAGAAGAAGAAGGTGTAGAAGAAGGTGAAGAAGAAGGTGAAGAAGAAGAAGGTGGAGAAGAAGAAGAAGGTGTAGAAGAAGGTGAAGAAGAAGAAGTGAGAAGAAGAAGAAGGTGTAGAAGAAGGTGAAGAAGGTGAAGAAGAAGGTGAAGAAGAAGGTGGAGAAGAAGAAGAAGAAGGTGTAGAAGAAGGTGAAGAAGAAGGTGGAGAAGAAGAAGGTGGAGAAGAAGAAGAAGAAGGTGTAGAAGAAGGTGAAGAAGAAGGTGAAGAAGAAGGTGAAGAAGAAGGTGGAGAAGAAGAAGAAGAAGAAGAAGGTGGAGAAGGAGAAGAAGGTGTAGAAGAAGGTGAAGAAGGTGAAGAAGAAGGTGAAGAAGAAGAAATAATAATAATAAAAAAAATAAAAAAAAATATAATAATAATAATAATAATGTGTCTGGGTAGGTTTTCTTAGGGTGCTGCGGTTTCCCCTACCACTTTAAAAAAATATGTACACTAGGTTCCCCCTCTGGAGCCAAGACTCCCCTGAAAAAAACATTCTTAATCTCAGTGGGACTTCTGGCTAAGTCAAATTTTAAAAAGTTGATCAATTTCTGCTATTTCAACTTTTCAAGATATCCCTTTTTGCAGTTTGGCCAAGGCCGGAGTATAGCGTTAATGCATGTGATGTCATAGCATAGCAACAGCATGGCGTCACGGCAACAGCAGCCAACTGGGAGGAAAGCCCACTCAATTCGCTGCTGTTGTTCAATTGCTGTTAAAATTTGCATACCCTCTACCCCGGGAAAAATCTCTGACCTTCCAAGTGCCCACAGGCCTAAATCAAAGGCAGATAAGGACTAGAGAGTTTTAAATGGTTTGGATTATGGCTAACCATGATGTAAACCATGCCTAAACAAGAAAAACACCCAACTTAAAAGCATTAGTGAAGCATGAATGACATTATCTCTATTAAACTGAATGATGTGTCAAATTGCAGATGACACCGAGCACGACTTAGTCTCTTGAATCCCGTAAATCACATGCGACCGCACTTCTCAGTTAAAATGACAACTCTGTCGATCAAATCAGCGGATGCACTGGCGACGCACACGGCGATCAAAAGCCCGTGCTCTGTCCTGCTCGCACTCGCCGCACCGCGCACGTAAAAAAATGAATAAATACTGCTAATAAAACTCAGCACAATCTCCGAGCCCTTTCTTCCCTGGTGCCTCTTTTCTGATCTTTTAGTCTTCTGCCAAACCCACAGTCAATATAAAATTACCCAGGCCGCAGAGTGAGAGGCTTTTGTTGAGAAAAAAAAGAAGAAGAAGAAGGGAAGGGAAGGGAGGGGGGAAAGTCCACATTTTTTGAAAACATATGCATTTCCAGTTCCTCTTTTGTTCTCTTATTAAAAGCAGCATTTGTACCAATCACAGGGGGCGCCTCGGCCCACAGAGTCTCCGAGGGCCACATACCTCCACACTTTTACTATCTGTCACGCAACAAACCCGCCCCGCTCGACAAAACAAGGCACGAAAAACAGCCAAGAGGGGTTCGGTCACACTGGTTTATTGTAAGGTTAACAGCTCAGGTAAACTCTGTACACGACATCGATCGACAGTGGGTTCAGGAAAGTTCCAGTTTGATTCATGAATTAAACTTCCACTTGTTAAACATCTGTTCAAATTATGATGAGCATTATTATTCCGCTGAGATGTATTCTGTTCATCGGGGACTTTATAATCGACAGGTTTACAGCCGTCTCTTTGGCAGAAACAGTTCCTAGTTTTAGAATTTGGATGCGACAATGGGGGATTTTTGTGTCTTAAAGGACGCTGGAGGAATGCATTTGGTTTAGTTTGAGCTGAGGTTTGTATAAAAGGTGTGACTAAGTTCATGAATCAGCCACATGTATTGGTTTTATCATGAAAACAAATGCTGGACTGAAATGTTTATTATCCCTGTCAAACTAAAAAAAGAAGTCGGTAACACTAGCCTTAGTATGAATGAACCTCTTACCCGTGAACGGAGCACTTTTTCTCCACTTTTTGGCTTTACCAAAATCTAAAAGCTTCTTGATAAAAACGTCAAAATAGCGACGAAAACGAGGATGAAAAAAGCGACAAAAAACATTGCAAAAACACATTTTTAAAAAACTACAAAAAGGCAACAAAAATGACATAACCATGACAAAAAAAGAGACAAAAGAGTGACACAAACATGTGACAAAAACCCAACAAAAAGCGACAAAAAACGCGGCGACAAGACAAAAAAGTTGCGATCAGTTTTGTAGGCCTTAGCTTTCAAATGAGGTGTTTCACTGTCGCTCTCCAGTCGAGAAGCTTTTAGATTTGGGTAAAGCTGAACTGGAGAAAATGTGCCCGGTTCAGAGGTTAACATTTAATTCATCACGAACAATTCATTAGTTACTTAACTACTACAGTTAAAGCAGTACTAAGTAACTCTTGCCCCTAGAGGCCATAAGCGCAACTGCAGGTGTCGTAGCATGTTGCGTTTTTTTTTTTTTACTTATTAATTGTCCGTGAGGGTAAATACTACGCTGACAGAAAAAGCGGAGGGATATTTTTCACTCAAACTTGGCTGTAAATACTGTTTAAGTGGTGCTAGCCCGCAGTTAGCTTTGCCCGTTAGCCTGTTAGCTTCTTCTTCGTTGTTAGTGTATATTAGTGGCTCCGGTCCGGTGGCAGACAAGTTGCAAATGTGATTTTCTGGCCAGAGACACCAGGGGGAGATGAAAGACCCCCCAATCATCCCATTAACACTTGTATTACCCCCAGAGGGACTACGGAAAGGATTCATTAAAGTAAACAAGTTACTTGTTACTGCTTTAATGCCGAACTCATTATGAATAGTTCTTAAAGGGGGGGTATTATGTAAAATTGACTTATTCAAGCTTTATATCATGTTATTATGTCATTCCCTCATTAAACACATACCTGGAGTGTTGCCTTGGCTCATTCACATATTTTTGAGTAATCAGTAAAAACTTAGACGGCAGCCATTTTAGGTGTAGCTATGCCTCAGTCCTCCTAGGAACGCCCCCACCTCCTGGAGACGCCTCTGGACCTTTTGTCACCAGCCAAGCCACCAACCACTGCTCCTCAGCTCAGCAGAGCCCCCTCCCCCACACAGTAGTGTTGTTTAGATGCCACAGCAGTGTGCTGAAGGGGGCGTGTCGGAAAGCTTCTTAAAGAGACAGAGGCCTATTTCAAGACGTTCAGTACAGCCATTTTGAGAGAGCAATTTTATTCAAGGCAGTTATTTTAATTTACTGCATATACAGACCAACAGAAGGTTACGTCATCATTGTAGTATGCTATAGACTGGTGCTATGTGATTGAAAAAAGCATAATACCCCCCTTTAACATACTTCACTTATTCATTGTTAAGTAGTTATTAAGTGTTAGTCGCACTTAACGAATTGTTCATGATGAATTAAGTGTTAATTCATCATTTGTTAAGGCTGAATAATGTGTAGTTATTATGAAGTGTTACAGAAAAGTCCTTGATTATGTAGATCTTCGATACTTTAATCACATTTCTTTCTCTATTGGGAACAATTCTGCACTTATTACCTTCCTTTACCTGAAAAATAGAAAAATCCAAACAGTTTTGAAAATGTGCAAAAGAAAAGGAAACATTGGTGACATGACACAAGAATTCACACTTTACATACAACAACTGTCGACCCAAACGTTCATAAAATAATAAAAATCAGGTCTGTGGTAAATCTCCTTCATTGCCCATGATACAGAAATGCACAGCCTCTTTATATGCCTGGGGTAGATTTTTATAAAAGATACATTAGACACTAACAGGGCTATAAAGACTTCCTGAACCCATTGTATAGTAGTTTTTTACCAGCACTGCTAACGTAACGCAATAGGCAAAAGTGCTACTCGTCATATTTCACATATTTACAACATTCATTTAAAACAATAATTAGGAAAAGTAACAGAGGTCCACATACACGGTCAGTAGTTTGAACAGGATCGCCTCGGCCTCGCTGGCTCTCTACTTTAAAAACAGTCTCTGCACACGCCCAGCCTTCCTGCTTCCTGTTGGTTTGCATATTTGACGGCGCGTCCATCCACGCAGACGGACGGCGGAGGTGCATGTGCTGCAGGGGTTGGGTTTCACAGTGAGATGGTTCCGCTAAGTTTAGCTCCTTCCTTCACCCATTACTATGATGTAAAGATGCTGCTTTTGTGCTGCTTTCGCAAATCTATTTCTGAAGTTTGCGAAACTAAACTCGCATGTTTTCATAAATTCTTAATTGTTTAGAAAGAAATGTTGCAGTAATATAGGGCTGCAAGGTTTATCCATATATCGAATCAAGGTTTTGACTACAGCAATAACCTCAAGAGACTGAGGTTTTGTTTTGTTTTCTTCTGTCTTTGGCATTTGAGTGATAGATCAAAAGCAGAATTGAACTCAAAAGGTCTGAGTTTCCATAAAGCAGATTCTAAAGTGTTTAAATAGACGCTAAGTGATTCCATCCCGGACTTGTTTTAGTCACGTGGCTGTCCCCCAGAGGTACTCTCTGAATGTCGGGGAAAGGTGGCAGCCGAACTCCTCCAGAAGAGGGCGCTGTTCACATAAAACCAATAAAAAAAAAAAAGTAGATTATTGTGTATTGTTCTAATGTGGGGCAATTTGAGCAAGAATATGTTGTTTGACTTCCTTCACTCATCATTTTAGCAGTTTATGCATTTAAAGCAGAACTAAGTAACTCTTGCCCCTAGAGGCCATAAGCGCCACTGCAGGTGTCGTAGCATGTTGTGGTTTTTTACTCATTAATTGTCCGTGAGAGTAAATACTACGCTGACAGAAAAGACAAAGATAGAGGGAGATATTGTACATCCAATTACACAATGGAGATAATTTTTTTCACTCAAATTTGGCTGTAAATACTGTTTAAGTGGCGCTAGTCCGCAGTTAGCTTTGCCCGTTAGCCTGTTAGCTTCTTCTTCGTGATTCCATTAGTGTGTATTGGTGACTCCGACTCAGTGCAGGGAAAGTTGCAAGGGTGGTTTTCTGGCCAGAGACACCAGGGGGAGATACAATTAACACTTGTATTACCCCCAGAGGGACTACGAAAAGGATTTATTAAGGTAAACAAGTTACTTAGTCCTGCTTTAAATGTATCAAATATAAAAATCACAAACTGAATCGCAACATTTGTCAAAATCGTGCAGCCCTACGCAGCATGTTATTGCAAAGACAGTTATCAAATATCAATGTTAATGTTTGGGATGCTGTAATGTTAATATGTCCTTTCTGAACACTTTTATGATAGACATTAATTGGATACTTGTGGCTGGAGTGATCTGTGTCTTCACAAAAGCCTCACTCGACTGTACAGGGCCTCAGATCTTGTGTATGGGCAAAACAAAAAGGAAGCTAACAAAAAGAAAAAGGCAAAACAGGTGTAACATAAAGCTGCCCGTGGTGGTCAGAGGGGGAAATGTATGGCTTTTCAAAATCCCACTCTAGTTTGATCAATAAGAAGACGAATGGCGAGTGAGAAGGTAGAGTCCTTTCCAGCTGCAGTGTCTCCTCCACATGTGCAGTCCGAGGCACAAACGCTGCAGCTAAATTTGGCGTGTTTTTACTATTATTGTTTTAACATGACTTTATATATGGAGGCCAGATGTCGTGATTAGCAGCTTTCTGTCCTGGTTCTTTTTCACCCCGTAATTATCTTTTGATGTTAAATCCATTTTACGCCAAATGAGCCCGCGGGCAGGCAGGGGGGGGGGGGGAGGAGGAGGTCAGAGACACGGCACCGCTCGTGCTGTTTGCTGATCGGGAGAAGGTCCTTTCATTTGGATACCTCATAGCATCAGGAAAAGCCTCGCGTTCCAAAGATGTGTTCGTACTCGCTGAGGATGAGCTCCACCGCCTGGTTTTGGTAGACCATGTTGACCGCGATGTTGCCGTTGTCTCGCTCGGGGCGCATGAGGGTCGGCCCGAACACGATGCCGATGTTTTGGGTGGTCATCCGGTTGGAGTCGGAGTGTTCCAGCACACTGTAACAGAAAGATATTCATCATTTAGGGCGCGTCAAGTGCACGCGTGGGAAGAATAGCCAAATATTTACTGAAGTAAGAGCGTTGTGTATCCTATAGGGAGCTGGGGGTGTCGATGATTCTTGCAATACTTTCACATAATCAAGAAATAATATAAGTGTGGAAAGAATGAGGAATATGACTCGATGCAATTTAGATAATGACGCTTGGAAAACCACTGGAGACCACACGGGTCATTCAACCTGGCAAGACATTCAAATTCTTTGCATATATGTGTATTTCAAACCAAGTGGAGAAAAACAAGAGCAAGAAACCAAACAGAAGATTCATTTGTACAACAATTTGATTAAAAGGAATGACTATAATATATAGTGCCAGTCATTCAGGTGGTTAATTCCGTCTAAAACAAGACAGCTGGACATTTTTGGACAGATGCCAACGTCTCCATCCAGAGAGCCTCCTCATGCCGATGGAAATGATGGAAATGGGCTCCAGGCCAAGTCCACCCATTTGATGGACATGACAGTCAAAAAATGTGAGTCCAGCTGTCTTGTTTTAACTACGCAGAACAAGTAATGGAAACTTGAAATGAAGGAGTTGGAAGGTAAAATAATGGACTTGGAAACCACAGCGTGTAGGGTATGCAGATTATGTCACAGCACGGCAACAGAGCGTGTCACTGGGCCCCATGGTGGCGCAGCAGTTAGCGCTCGTGCTTCACTGCTACAATTTGAGTTTTGTATTGTGTTTATTTACAAGGATATTGCATATTAACAAAACAGCTCACAGTGTTCATTTCGTCGACTAAAATATTTACCGTGGTCATAATTTTAATTTTACTTTAATAAGTAATATTTTTGCCTAAAACTGGGCTAAAACTAAATTAAACATTTTCATGAGACTAAAATTATGACTAAAATGTCCAAATATTTGCATCGGCTAAAGCAGTGGTTCTCAACCTTTTGGAGCCGCGACCCCCATTATAACAGTTAAAGGGGTTTGTGACCCCCTCGCCCGGGTCAAACCATGAGAAATAGGAACATTAGCCTATATAATTCTTAAAAAACAAAGAAAAAAAACAAAGGGCTAAAATAAAATGTATCAAATTATTACCAAATAATGGCACTCTGGTAAAATAGCACACACACATGCTACCATAAAATATATTATATGCTAATAAAAATATGTATATTTTAGCTACAGTACATGATCTGGCGACCCCCCAAATTTGTCTCGCGACCCCTTGGGGGTCCCGACCCCCAGGCTGAGAACCACTGGGCTAAAGTAAGACTAAATCAAAATGAAAAGAAGAGAATAAAATCATCCAAACGTCCACTGACAGTCTGAAAGAGCCTCATATCATTTAAATTCTCTGCCAGTGGAACAGGTCTGTGCTTTGTTCATGTGGGAGAAGCTCCATAAAGCAAAGGACCATGATTAATTATGATTAAAATAATATAATTATAATAATAAGTGTAAAGTCGACTAAATGTGTCTAAAATTTAGTCGACTAAAACTAGATGAAAATTGAAGAGAATTATTTGACTAAATCTTGACTAAAATTAAATGACATTTTCATCAAAAGACTAAAACTAAATTAAAATATGTATCCCACAAGGTCCCGAGGTCTGAGGGGCCAATGGCACAGATTGGCAACCTCCGTCAGACTACCCCAAGGGCGACTATGGCTGCAATCGTAGCTTACCATCGTGGAGTATGGAGTGAATGAATAACGACTGTGCGGCCCTTTGAGAAACTTGGTAACACAGGCTTGTAAAGTGCAATACAAGTGTAAGCCATTGTTATTGTCGAGTTATGAACGTGTATTTGTTTTGACAGAACATTCACGGTTCTCTGTGGAAAGAAAATTAGCGCAACTTATAATTTTATATGTATAATGTTCTTGAATGAAGGAAAGCAAATGATGATTACGCTGCCAATACGTTTAACCCCGGAGCATCAGGTCTGAATGATTGATCTAATACTAACCAAATAGTGAGAATCATTCGACCAACTAAAACAGTGGGAGGGCCATAAAGACTGACATCTTAAACGGCACCATTTAATAGATTGCCTATAATTATACGGCACGAGAGGAATATCTGATCACTGACCCATGTAAAATGATTGAGGTGCGCCACAAGACGAAATCATTAACCTATAAATAAGAGCACTATGCGGCCCCATGTGTCAGGGGGGAAAAAAAGCCCTGTGTGGAGGCTTAATTTGCAGGTTTGTCCCAGGTCTCCAGACTATTTCAGGAACCTTTCCCTAGCGTTCACATCTGCCTAAATGTGTGCTCGTTTTATGTGTCGCGCGGCTATATTTTACAGCCGGGATGTGCTGTGTATGTATCCACCTACAGCGCGCGGTGTGTGTGATTTGTGCTCCAAGGGGGGGGCCGAGGAACGGGTTAAAGCCACAGCATGAGGCATTCTTCTAAAAATGCCATTCCCACCAAGCCACAGGAGCAGCCAGCAATTGCTCAAAACTTCCACATTAAAAGGAGCGGAGGGGGGAAAAAAACGAGGGGAAAAAAAATAAGCAAAGGGACAGGGCTGAGAGAGAGAGAGAGAAGGAGCGAGGTTCCAGTGGTGGCGGCGGCGGTGTTGGTATGCCTTCCAGCAGACGAACCACAAGGCTCCCATGAGACCTTCGAGGCAAAGAGGGGAGAGCCACAGAGAATAAGAGGAAAGGGGAAGGGGGGCTTTACAAAAAAAAAAAAAAAAACGTGTATAGGAAGGAAATTAAGGTGGCAAGTGAGCAGGAGACACGGGGACTGGAGTGATTAAGCCCAAAGAGTTACACACACACACACACACACACACACACACACACACACACACACACACACACACACACACACACACACACAGATGTACAACTTGGGAGGGGAGGAATGAAAATGAGCAGAAAAGACACAAGAGTTGACAAATTCATAGCCCCCTCCACCACACCCTGGCACCGAGACAGGCCTGCGAACACGAACGCTCACCCCTGCAGTGGAAGGAAAAACCAAAAGGCGGTAAAAAACACACGCTTTATGTACTGTAAAAGGAACTGGCTCGCAAAACTTTGTACATCATTCATCCTCCTCCAGCCTTTTCATCTTCGCTGAAGCCAGGGCTTAACAACAGTGTGATCCCAGAACAGGCGGACACACTTCAGGGCCACAGCCAGAGACAGTGGGGGAAAAGGGGGCAGAGGAAGGCGAGGAAACAGCCCCCTCTTGTGGTCGAATTTATAAAAAAAAGTTTGAAGAAATGTTCAACAAGTACTTTACTTTACTGAACACTTTAATTCAGGGCTCTCGCTCTGGCAGATCTCAACAACAATACGAATATTACCATTTCAAAACTTCATAACCAAACAATTGCAAGATTTTACCATAGATTTTCACAAACCATACAATACACACGTTGATAATTGCAACTACACTGCAAAAAGTAATCTTAAGTATGAGTAGTAAGTAAGTATATAAAAGTATTTTTGTCATTTCACAGTCGAATTTCAAGAAATCTGTCCATGGGGAAAGATATTTACACTTAAATTAAGTTAATAGAAATCACCGCACTCAAAGCTAGATGAAAAATCTTAATTTACTTGAAAACTGTTGTAGGTGTTTTATCTTAATTTAAGTGTAAATGTCTTGCCCCGTGGACAGATTTCCTGAAATTCAAATGAAATCAAGGACAAATTCACTTTTTTTTATATAAGAAAATGTAACTTAAATCAAGATTACTTTTTGCAGTGTATTGCAAGGTTTATGCAGATGTGAGTCAAATGTAGTGCTTGTAATGTCCTAATTCTATATTTCTACGGCAAAAAGTGAAAAAGTCCATCAAACAGGAAAAAAACAACGCTCAAATTGAATAAAATAAACAACTTTTGAGCAGTAAAACTTGTTGAGTCATGTAATATTGCCCCCAAGAAATTAATATTAATGCCAGGTTAAATCTAAAATAAGGCTTTTTAATGAGCATTAGAATGGGTTTGATTACAACAGGTGAATGGGAGTGCTACTCAGGATCAAAGTCTAAAAGTATCATCAAGGATGTATAACATGTATATCAAAAAGTCATGAAAGTCAACCTTAAAGTGCATATGAGACGTTAGACACGATTGTTGCTAAAACATATAATAGTTTTATTTAAAATTATGCAAACAAAATGACCCCGTTTTCTTTAGTTTTACCCATTTTTGTGACACACAGGCAAACAATTGTAAACTGTTGCCGTGCCGACCATGTTACGTCAATGGGACCTAAGTCAAATTGCTCTGGAACTTTACCTCTATTTGTATTTATTTGTATTTATTCATTAGCTGGAACAAGTACAGCTACTCTTCCTGGTGTCAATCCATTATGCTGCTCATAAAACAATCTTTACACCAGTTTCACCACCGAGTGACTAAAACACATTGTGGTTATTGCATTAATATCTATGTCACTTAATGTCAGTGGCTTAAAAATTCAAATAAAGTTTACTTTTCTGACCAGCATTTCTTCACTGAAATAAAACGATAATCATTATTACTTGCAAATCCATCTAAATGAGTCATACTTTCAAAAGCATTAAAACCTGTCATGCGCACTTTAAATAATTGATAAAAATGGCACTCTGATGGTAAAAGTTTAACAACATTATACACATTTTGGGATGTTTTCTATTCTTTTGCATCTTCAAAAATCATCTGAAGGATATGGTTTTTAAGATTTTGGTCTTCAAAAAAAACTTGTCTTGTGGCTCATTTTACCCCCAGATTGGGGCAAATTGAACCACCAGATTTAAAGGTGAAATTAATACTAATATTAATACTAAAATCATGAAGGCTCATTTTTTACGATTCACTGTTTCCCATTAGCAATTTTATTCCAAAAACATATAACAAATCTTTTTCTTTTCATATGCTACTTCTGCAGATTATGACATTTTAATTTTAATTTCTCTACTAGACCCAGAACCACCAATAAACAAAGCAAAAACTATAGAATTGTACATTAAAATGTTCTGTAATTTGTCATTCATTGTTTCTTATGGCTCAATTTACCCCATTATTTCTTCTTTGAGAATACCAAGAGAGTTGTAGCCTGGTTTTACCAGACCCTCGTACTCGTTTCGCACAGAGGGTCTGGACTTTCTCAATTGAGCTCCGTTAACAGGTGGGAGGGGTGAACTCCTTTGAAACGATTGGATCTGATCTTCGCTCGACGATTTGCGCCCGTGTTGAGTGAAGCAGCTATCATAACTCTTGGGAGCATTCCTTACGCATTCTAAGGCTTCAGTTATCATTTCTGGATATTTGTGAGCCGAGCCAGAACGGATTGAAGAGCTTCCTTTACGTTCGTATCCGCCGCCATTGCCGAACTACAACCAGCAAATGCGGCGCAAATGCTTGACGTCATCGACAACACCCGCCTCCCACGCTCGCCGAGTGGTAGGTTGAAATTCAACCGATGAAACGCAGCCACTGAGATCAAGCTCAGACGTACATGTAGAGAAAAGATGTAGAGTTTACGGATGGCTAAGGCCAGGCGAAGAGAGTTGTGTTTATTTAAAGAGGGGCTATTATGTAAAATCGACTTATTCAAGCTTTATATCATGTTATTATGTCATTCCCTCATTAAACACATGCCTGGAGTGTTGCCTTGGCTCATTCACATATGTTTGAGTAATCAGTAAAAACTTAGACGGCAGCCATTTTAGGTGTAGCTATGCCTCAGTCCTCCTAGGAACGCCCCCACCTCCTGGAGACGCCTCTGGACCTTTTGTCACCAGCCAAGCCACCAATCACTGCTCCTCAGCTCAGCAGAGCCCCCTCCCCGCACAGTAGTGTTGTTTAGATGCCACAGCAGTGTGCTGAAGGGGGCGTGTCGGAAAGCTTCTTAAAGAGACAGAGGCCTATTTCAAGACGTTCAGTACAGCCATTTTGAGAGAGCAATTTTATTCAAGGCAGTTATTTTAATTTACTGCATATACAGACCAACAGAAGGTTACGTCATCATTGTAGTATGCTATAGACTGGTGCTATGTGATTGAAAAAAGCATAATACCCCCTCTTTAAGAAGAAATCTTACTAAATTATTAATCTGCTTTTATACCTAACTTAATGAGCAACCAGCATCAGGAAAAAACATTTACCTGCATGTTTTTGTTTTGTTTGTGACGATCATTTTTTGGGATCAGGCCAAACATTTACTCTGAACAGCAAAAAAAAAAGAAGCTTTTTCATAAAATGTGTGGTTGTTTTACAGCCAAATGTTCCATTTTTTTGTCTGTCAAGTTTAAATCATGTAAAGATTAAATCTATAATCTCACATTTGAAGAAAAAAATTTTATTTTACAAAATTTAAGGGTGGTTCATCTTACACACTGGCTCATCTTACCCCACTCTCCCCTATAAGCAGGCCCGGATCTACAGGGGTGCAAGAGGGTGCATTGCAACCTCATTTTGAACTGTTTGCCCCCTCAGTTTTAATGGCATCACACTGTATTTTAATGGCAAGAAACTCTATTTGCACCCTCAGTCAGTTTGTTCTGGAGCCGGCGCTGCCTATAAGGGAATGCCGAATATATACTGTAAATAGGATAAAAAGTAAGCACAATATAGTCAAAATATACAAAATAAGCTCAACATAGACCTAATAAAATGTATGTCCTTAATTTTGGCACAAACATTTAATGACTTAACTTTATATGGAAACACTGGTCTACAAAGAAAGCATGTATGTAACTCGCACCATCACTTGTTCTATTTGTCTACACGCTGTATGATCATGAGTTGTCGCTTGCACACACAAAGTGAAGTGTCGTTATAAGCGGTGGTGCTGTTTTTCTTACCGTTTGAGATGCCGGCATATGAACTGCAGCGTGTCGTGGTTGGGTGGAGGCATGTTCAGCACCAGACACTTTAAACGGTCCACTTTGTCTATGTAGTCTGTCATCTCTGCAACACACACAAGGACAACACAGACAATGTCATCATCCTGAAACTAACAGGTTATCAGTGTCACGGTCTGACTTCATATCGGGACAAAACACTGAGCATGTCTTCGTAATATCTAATTAGCATTTATCTAATCTGCAGCGCTGAGCAATTATCCACACATCCGTTTTCTGCTCATTGACATCAAAGAGACCGATACAAAAACAAGAGACGATGTGGCGATAACGTGGTTTCAAATAATTCCCCTAAATTGATATTTAGCGTCTCCGTATGCAAATCAAGTGATTACGATTGTCGATTCAAAGTGGGATTAGAAACGAAACATAAAAGGCTCAACCGTTGGAATCCCAAATCATGCAAATTATTTAAAGTCCCGTGCAAAGTGTTTTCTGTGGTCTTTAGTGACATGAGGCTTCAAAAATCCTCCCTCTAAAACTATAAACAGATGTATAAATACTGTATAGCCCTATGTACAATCAATGTGATGTGAAGTAATGTGCTTAGTGTATAACATTTGATATAAATAAGTAAAGCCTGTCAAAGCTGTGGATTCTGCTTATATAAAAATGTGGCGAGTGTTGCCTATCAGCATCATATTAATGTACAAACAGAAAAAAACATTCTCTAGGGGTTTAGTGTTTGATAAAAGGAACTTGAAAATGAAGTGCTTTCACACTCAGCAATTTAAACAGCTCTAAATCTGAAGAACTCCGGTGTTGTTAAACCTTAAAGTAGAGGTTTATAAAAAATTCAGGTGAAAGTTGTTTCTTGTTGACTTCTAGAAACCTTCACTTACTCTAAGACACATTTGTAAACAGGGGCTGTGCAACACTTTTACGGTAAGATAATACGGACATTTCTGTTTGGAAGATATGCAAATTTGCAATATTGAGTTTATCTCCAATGTCAAGAAATGTGGGTAAGCAAGTCGAAAAACTGTGGGTATATCAGGGATAATAAGGTAAAATGAGCAACAAATTGGGTTAAAATTAGGGGGGAAATTTGTAATAAATTGTGGATAATAGGGTAAAAATTAGGAAAAAAATTGGTAAAAATTCGGGGAAAAATTGGTAAAAATTAGGGGGGAAAATAGGAAAAAATTGGGGAAAATAGGGCAAAAATCAGGAACAAATTGGGTAAAAATTCGGGGAAAAATGGGGGAAAATTAGGAAAGAAAATTGTAAAAATTAGGAAAAAATGGGTAGATATTAGAAAAAAAATTTGAGGAAAATTAGGGAAAATGTTGGGGGAAAATAGGGAAAAATTTGGAAAGAATTTTTCAAGACAATTATCTGAGCGACAAAGTAATGTAAATTAAGATGTTTGCAGCACATTTTCGCACATTTCTGATGCTTTGCAAGAATATCGCTTCATCCTTGTTACCGAGAAAGTCCCTGGAAATACTGAGACGATGATTTTTAAGAACATTGTGAAGAGACGGACTGCGGTCACTCACTGACTGTCTCCACGATGTCGGTGAAGAAGCCGAAGGGAACCAGCGGCTCGGGAAGCTCTCGGAAGAAAAGTTTCAAAGCTCCGGTGATGACATGGATGTCCTCCCACTCGCCCTCGTCCAGACTGATCTTCTCCTCTGAGGGACAAAAGACAGAAGACGTGAGGCGGTGGTCGGGAACAGTGAGCATACGTTACAGGCGGGATTAGAGAGGACGAGCACGGACAGCTTAGAAAAGACAGGAATCTGGGAAGAAGTCACAGAGGCGCAAACTCGACGTGTAAAAGAAAGCATCAAGCAACGAGTGAGTTTTAATGCCTCGATTGAATTCAAAGCTGTTGTGTCCTTAGGCAAGACACTTCACCCGCCTTGTGTACAGTGTCTGAGCGCTGCATGAAAGAGTGCGAATGCGGAACAGCTGATGCAAATTATCCATCACGCGTGTTCAGTAAAATGATTGTGACGGGGCCATTCAGAAGTGAGGTGGAGGCCAGCTCAGAAATCTATGGGAGGAATTTGCTTTTTGCTGGTTTGTGGTGTGCGTTTCTCGAATCACTGGGTTTATCCACAGAACATAGTGTTGCAAACATCATTGGGCCTCATTCACGACCAGTGTTGGGCAAGTTACTTAAAGGTCCTATATCATGCAAAATCGACTTTTTTGAGTTTTTAGCCATGTTGTTATGCTATTTCCTTCTCAAAAACACCCCCAGAGCGGTTTTGGCTTCATTCACGCAGTTCTAAGTAATCCTCCTGAATCCTGCTCTCTGAGCAGCTGCTCCGCCCTCTCCTGGTAAACGACTGAGCTGTTCAGTTGTGTCGTCACAGCGGAACGGAAGTGCTCTACGTCTGTAATGTAATGCCTTACGGCCTGATTTTTATTTATAAAACAGTTTTTTTTTTTTGGAAAAAAACAAAAGAAAACAAAAAAAAACAGCAACTCTCCGACGCGTCTGTGCTGTCCCACGACGCTAATCAAGCGCACCCACGGCTGGAGGAGCCATGGATCCGAGCATAAGTGTTGTTTTTGAAGACTGAGCTCTTTCTAACCTACTCTGGACACGCCTGTTCTTTTTTCTTACCGATAATGCCACGGATGCACGTTTGGCTACGAGAGGAACAGGACTATTCAACCTTCCTAAAGAAGAGTGCACTCGCCAGAAGTTGGAATTTCTTTCCGGGATTAAGCTACTATATCAACCAACCTGATGGATGCTTGGTGAACCTTGGCCAGAATCAAAGTGGATTAACTTTCATAACCAACGCGATCTCATGGGGAGACCAGACTGAGCGGTGAGTCAATCAAAACGCGTGTTAGCGTGTGTGTTAGCCATTTATGAAACTGCTTTGCACATGTCAACTCCTTATAACTGCATTATGTGAAGTAACTTCACTTTTTGCAGCGATATTTATATTTATAATACTGCAAATGTGGAATGACCGGAGAGAGGGGCGGAGATAACTGAATCGAAGCGTCTTGTCTTCCGGGTAGGGAAAATACCCCCCAAAAATACTTATATTTCTCTCAAAAATTAGTACTCCATAGTGATAGAGGTACAATATATCATATAAATGCCTATACTTTACTTTGGAATGGCTAAAATAGCATGATACAGATCCTTTAAAAACTTTAATATATTCTATATTAGTGATTGCAACTTTAAAAATGTAATGTGTCTGTATTACACATTACTGTTTCAATAATGTAGCTGAGTTACACTACTTTGAGTTACTTTTGGCATAATATAAACTGAAAATAGTAATAAAGCCACCGAGCAAAAGTGCAGTCAGAGATTTCCTTCGCTTTCCTCATTCTCTTGTTTTGTTTTGACGACATTAACTACACGTAACTGCAGATCTTACACACCAACCTCCAACTTGATTTGATGCTGCTTTTTATTTGGGGGGAGTTTGGCATTTTTTTGTTCATACATTTAAGCATATTTTGTGTAAGTAATATGTTATATTCCTTAGTTACTGAGAAAACGTTTCCCCAACACTGTTCATGACACGTTCTTACGCACATATGGGAACCATGGTAAGGAAGAACAAATCCTAAGAACAGTGAGGAGGACATAAGAATCTCCAGTTCTGTACATGATCATATAATTGTACATATAGAATCTCGTATTAAATAAAAGTGAACATCTTTAACATCTCCCCTCTGTTTATTCAGATATAAGTTGGTAATGTTACTTGTCTTATTAATGGCAAGTAAAGTACTAATGTATTATTGCTAAAACTATATACATTTGCAATTAATGCCAACCTTGTGTTTACAAATCGGACTCTCTCTCCTCAGTGAGCTACACGGGCGGAATATCGCGGCCGTGTCCTCCTCTGGCTGGGTTTCTGCACTTCTTGTCCTTTTATGGTGAAAGAGGCGGAGATTATGCTAATGAGTCGTCACACACACACGCGCTTCCAAGATACAACCTCTAAACACAGAATGATTTTCCCTACTTAAACATGAGTCATGAATCTGGAGCAGTTTTCTGACAGTGTCTTCTTAAGATGTTCATGAATGAGGCCCGATGTGTCAGCACAAATTCAACAAAAGTGTCAAAACGTACTAAGCAGTCAGCTGAAAGGCCTTTAAGACGTGAGACAAATAGCAGGTTTGTGGACCTAATTGCAAAGAAATATTTCAGAGTTTTTACAGGTAGCAGCGAGTCAAATGTGAGGCTTTTAAATATCATTTCTAATGCAGGACTTTTCTGCAGCTGAACGTGTTTGACCATAACTTTTGGATTTTCAATGAACGTATGCAATAATAATAGTTGAGCAATCCCATTATCCCCCCCCCCCCCCCCCCCCCAAAAAGTGATTAAATGCCAGTTTCAGTTGATTTTGATGCCCCGCAGAAACCCTGCATTTAGATAGCTCTTTCAAAAACTGTGCCATTCCCGTTGAATTACATTAGCCTTTGCCCAGAAAATGTCACATCATCAAATTTCACAGCACAGACCCAAAGCGTTTCCAGAGCTTTTGTGCTGAACATCTTAAACATTACGTTTATTTGACAGCGTTAAGTACGGCACGAGTCACGATGTGGCTGGTGCTCAGTTACGTTTACTCAAGAACAAGGACTTGAGTAACTTTCTTTATATAACTGTGCTTCATGGGAACTTCTTGCTTCTACTTGTGTAATACTGTTTGACGTTACCGCTTCATTGAGTAAAACATTTGGTAACTCTTTCCACCACGAGCAGAGTACTCAAAGAAATTGTACTTCTAAGAGTAGTTTTATCACGCAGTACTTTTTAGTTCTACTTGAGTAAAATCATAATGAAGTATCTGTTTCTTACTTGAGTAAAAATAACTGTGTATTTTCCACTGTGAGTAAATATTTAAGCGGCAAATGCTTCATTTTGATTTATAAAGTAGATGTAGATCATCTCGTGCTCCTTGTTCTTAAGAATTATTTAGTTTTTTTTTAAGCTGCTGACAGGAAGTGACATATATAAAGGTAAAGTTCCACAGCAGCTTGACTCATTTCCCATTCACATAATATGGTTGCACGGCAACAGTTTAAAATAGTTTGCCTTCACCTATGTCACTTCCTGTCAGTGTCCAATAAGGAAGTGAAACTATAAACATCACAAAAATGGCTAAATGATAGAAAGCTGGGTAAAATCCTAAGCAAAATCTTAAATATAATTGTTTTAAAAAATGTGTTATATGCACTTTAAAGGTGCATTATGCAACTTTTATGTGAACTTCCTGCTCTAGGATCAATTGTTTGGAAGGCTTTCTCTGCTGACGGACCCTCTCACCAGAAAACCTACAAAACAAGTGATCCTGGAGCGTTGTAGAAACCACTGTGAATGAAAGTAAAGGCGCCATGCTGACCACTCATACAGCAGCTTTGTCACTACAAGGTCAAATACGCACACATTTCAACTTTTTTTTCCACATAAAAAGTTGCATGATGCACCTTTAAGTAAATATAATGGTCTACTCTAGCCACGAGTTTAAATGATTTCCAATTCAATATGTTTTCTGATATATACCTTTTGAGAGAATATCAGAATTTTCACACTATTTTTATGTCACATTCCATACAAAGCATCTTTTTACTTGCGTTCACAACTGTTTACGTCTCCTCTCGTAAAACCATTTCAAAGTAAATTTACTCCCACTTCTTGAGTCGATATTTTGACTAGTCTACCCACCCATACTTTGCCAGATTCAGCACATACACACATGCAGTTAGAGCCTTGTCCACTTGGGGGCGACAGCGGACACACGAGCACTCTGCACAACCTGCTGCCGAGTTATTATTACATCAGAAAACTTAAAGCAGAAATGCCTAGGGGACACACACACACACACACACACACACACACACACACACACGCACACACATTAAGCAAATGGTAGCACAACCAGCGAAGAGTTTGAGCGCTGTGCTTCATCTCCCTCTGTTTGTCAGTCTGTGTGTGTGTGAGTTCGGAGCCGCTCTTCACATTATGCAACACGTAATGCACAGAACAAGCAGAGCGAACACGAAGAAGCAGACGTTTTGCCGTTTTTGGGGCTAAACGGTCAGGAGTATCGGATGGTCTACCTTGTACCAAGTCTGAGGGGAACATATAACGGCCGTCTGTGGTCACTGCTCGCTCTGCAAAAACCAACAGTTAGGTTTTCCCCTGCTACATTTTCACCAACATGAGAAAAAGGCAGTTTGTGAAAATGTGTGATGTGTGTGTGGCAGAAACAGCTCCTGGTTTGGAGGAAAGTTAAATGTTTTGGTGCATATCTTGTCTATGTCCGTAAAACATATTATCAAAAGCTATAAAACAAAATCACCAATTAGGATCGATCAGTGTGGGAAAGAAAAAAACAAATCCAGCGCTAACAAAACATCTTCCATGTTTCAGATTTACAGTATTAGACTGAACAGCCTCAAATGACCTTTTTCTATATTTTACATTTCAACACAGTCCAGAGTCCATTCAATTTAAACAAAAAATGTAAGCAATTCGTTTTTGTGAACAGATTGTATTAACCTCGTCGCCCCCACCTGGACTGGACACGGTTTGGCTTTACCCAAATCCAAAAGCTTCTTAAAAAAAGTGTCAGAATAGCAACAAAGGAGCGACAAAAATGGGATGAAAAGCGGTGAAAAAGTGACAAAAATGTGGGACGAAAACGCAGCATAAAAGTAAAAAAAAAGTGAAAAAAATGCGATGAAAAAGTGGCCAAAATGCAATGGAAAAGATCCATTTAGATGAGTTCTGTTGGTCTTAGTTTTCAAATCAGGCGTTAAAAAATGCATTCGGTTAAGGCGGGGGTTAAGAGGTTAAAACAAGACTAAAAAACAACAGCAATTTGGAAATCATGTCTAAATGTGTGTTTTGTTTGAGGCTGTGTTGGCGTTGTAGATTGATTGATTGATTGATTGATTGATTTTTATTTCGAGCTACACAACACAGGCACAAAAGCCAGAAAAAATATAATAAAAGAAAAAATAAATAACATTCTAGCTCGAAAAGGAGTGGGAAGAAGACAAGCTTATTGACTCCCACCCCTGTTCATAAACTTAAATAATAATGTGGTTGCAACAATAACACTGTTTAGTTCTTATTGTCTTACTAAACAATTAACAATTAAGTTGGTTACATATTTACAGATGCAACAATGCAGTACATTAAGTCAACATTCACAGTATGTTATACTTTATAACAAGTGTATAATTTTGTTTCCTAAACCTATTTTATTACCATGTTGGTATTACTGTTATTCACCATCATCATTACAGCCCATATAACATTACTCTGTATCAAAGTGTTTGAATAATACATAATATACTCCACATTTATTCATGAAAGGTACAATAATAGCAGACTGATTGATGCTCATGATAACAAGATTAATCTTAATGATGTGTGTTAAAAAGGAGTCGGGGCTCTTCTTTTTTTTTTCTGTGACTGGACCTGCTGCCAGAGAGGAGCAGCCCCCGAGCAACCGGACCATCATCATAGATCTCAGTCATGTTTCTACATAGACCTCAGTGATTGTGATATATACTGTAGTTCTTGCAATACGGATATTCTGTCCCCCAATATAACGATACAATAATTTTAATGATAAAATCAACCCCATCCAATATCAAAGTAACTTACCGTGATCTACCATGAAGCGAAGCTTTTGAATGACGGCCAGGTTCCCAGACACTCTGTAGAGGCCGTCCGTTTCCAGTCCTGCAACGAAACACAAAAATGGACAAGGTTGAAATGTCTAATTGAACGGCAAAATGTAAAAGTTCAGAACAACAGTATTTGCAGTCCATGTGCTGCCCCACAGACAGACTTAAGTCCCCTGAGTCATTAGACCACACCTCTCTTTGGCCTTGCACTGAAGTTAAACTGCTTTTAAATGTATTTGAATGATTTGTTGATAAATTATAGGAACGTGTGTGCGTTTAAAGGCACTTCAACTTTTCTTTTTCTTTCTTAGTTTTGTGTTAGTATATTGTCAACTCAGACATTTGTGAGAAAAAACACTGTGCATCTAATCATAAAACATTTGTATCAATATGATGAACTTTCAGTGACCCTGAAAAGTGACCCTGCGTGTTGTGAAATGTGTCGATGAACTCGTCCCTGTGAAGAATTCAGAATCAGAATTGGTTTTATTGGAACGGTTGTCATTCTATTGCTCAAATTTACAAATTGAGAATTAGGGTAGGGAAGTTATGAATCTGTTGAGAGGGACCCTCCCAACAGGCTCAAAACCTTGTCTTTTAATGCACCACTCAGCATAGAAACACCATCTACAAAATCAGCTGTTAGGGCAGCTGGGTGGGGGTTTGTTGAGGGGGAGTTACTGCCCTCTTCAACTGGCCCGCTCTACACCCTGGCTTTTTAATGCACCACACTATGTAGGGCTTACATCACACTTCACATATAACTCAATTAAACAAATATAATAATAATGATAATTAAACCCAAATTAAATTATATTGAGGATGGTAATGACAACTGGGAAGTAGCAAGATCTCAGAGTAAAATAGGTATTAATGCACCTTTATAACATAAAAGTAGCACATTCTTTTGTTGTTCTTTATTTTGCTGTTGTTTTATTTTATTCTTCATTATTTATTGTTACTTTGCCCTATGTTCCTTTGTTTATGATTTGCTACCTTGTAAATATTAAATGTAATGTTATTATTTTTATTTTGGGGTGGGCGCTTATAAGCTTTTGGCTTCAGCCCACTCCCTTTGAGCAGGTTAACTGCTCAAACAAATAAATAAACTAAAAACTAAACTAAACTAAACTATAAGACTATAAGGGCCTGCGTAAGAAGATTACATTTAAACTATGATAAAGACAATAACAATTTGACACAGAACATCAGCGTGTACTTCCAGATGTACATGGAAGATGCAACAAAAATGTTAGGAAAGTTAGGAATGAGTTTGGACACAACTAACATTTCAATTTAGTTTTGTTCATTGTTTGTAATCTAAAAAAAATCAGGTATAGGGACTTTCAGCAGCTCCCAGTAAATGAATTAAATGTGGTATCATTAATTGAAGTTCTTTGTTTTTGTTTGTACACTGATGTTATGAACTGAAATGGTGCTATTTAATCTGGCACTGGTTCCTTTGAGTTATGAATGTAATTGCACCTATCAATACAAAGAGAAAGTTAATGACCATCTCCCCATGACCGTGTCACACTGAGTGAAGCATCAGACGTCGCTGATCTAGATGAGAAGACTCGTCTTGACGAGGCTGTAACGTTGATGCCACTGTTTCTTGTTGTCGTGCTGTCGTCAGTCTTTTGGACTAATCAATAATTTACTCAGCCTAGGAAGTTTTGTGTTGCGTAAGCCCAGAGAGCGGCGCTGGGAAAAACACCATTCTGACACTTTGAAATAGCAGAAGCTACTGTGTAAAGAAGTGCGTGTGTGATGAGCCTCACATAAGCAGGTTAAACTTCCTATTACAGCGTTAGCCTGCAGCTCAACGAAACCGCTCCTGGTGGATGAGGATTCCTGCTTTTTCAGCACGTTTCATTGTCATGATGGGAGAACAAGTTGAACTTTGTGGGCCTTTGATTATGAAATACGCACCTTCACAATGACAACGGCGGCTCTAACCCTCACGCAAAGCGACTTAGAAATAGACGACTTGCAGAATCAAAATGGATTCAGTTACAAAAAGTTCTTAAAAGCTCTAAAACTGGGAGAAATCTTGCACGGTTTCACACACGCCGGAGTTTTCTCACAATCCCCTCCATATGTCTGTGCGTAGGTGTAAAGTCTCCTTCCGCTCGTCTCCTCCAGCTCCAATTTATAGCACCGTGACACATCAGGCTATTTCTTTTCCTCTTGTAAAGGAAAGGACCAAACTTTCTGAAATATCTGCCAGTGAAGTTGTGAGAAAAGGCTCGTATTTAATTCATCAAACCCAGGTGTAAAAGCTTTTGGTCAAAAAACAGGAAAAAAAACAAAACCTCTGGGTATAAAATATTCATCTTGAGCATCGTTTCGATCCAATTTCAAAACAGGTCTATTTTCTCTCATTTGGATCTATCTCTGTCTTGGCAGCTGTCATCGTTTTATTTTTTCTCTCTAAATTTGTGCAATCATAAACACTCTGAGATTTCGTTGATGATTCATGTCACACGCAGAGAGGAAGGTGCAAAGCTGTTGTCTTAAAATGGATTCAGAGCGTTTTCTCACGACTTAATACAAATGACGAAGATGGAAAAGAGACAATTATTAACAGGTTGATTTGAGGTCATTTCGAGAACATTTTTATTTACTTATCTGAAATATATACAATCTGTAAACTGCTTTATTACTGAAAATAAGGACCGGACTGTTCCTGTGTGGAGTTACTCCCTTTGTGTCTTAGCTTCAGTTTCTCCCATTGATCCAAAACATGTACAATTAGCTGAACCCCAAGCGCTGGACTGAAGTCGCCTGCTGCTCCTGACATAGAGGATAAATGTTTTCTGATTTGGTTCGTTCTTGCTTAACCTCTTAACCCCGCCTGAACCGAGCAGATTTTCTACAGTTTGGCATTATCCAAATTAAAACTTACCTGATCCTAACGTAAAAATGGCAACAAAAACGAGACAAAAACGAGACAAAAACGAGACAAAAACGAGACAAAAACGAGACAAAAATTTGATGAAAATGAGACAAAAGAAGCCACATAAAAAGTGTCAACAACACAGCCACGGCGTGAGGAAAAAGATCAGTTTAGATCCGTTTTGTAGGTCTTAGCTTTCAAATAGGCTGTAAGAAACCTTTAGATGTGGGTAAAGCCGAACAGGAGAAAATGAGCGCGGGGGTTAAGAGGTTAATAGGCTTTTGTACTTCTTTGTTATAACGGATTTTCAAGCGTGTAATTAAAGACCCTACTGTATACCTGTTTTTTTAATTACAAACAATGAAAGAGAAAGCGACATATTTAACACCCAAGTTCTTCACAGCGCTGACTTTATGGCCCATTTTACAAGTTGCATGGTCACTTTCACAGAAATGCTAGAAGAGTATCCTGGTTTATGAAATGAATACAAATGCTTTATAATGAGGTGCACAATGTTTTTTTCCCCCACAAATGTCTGAGTTTGCAATAAACTAAAGGAGGACAAAGCAGATTTCAGGTATAGTGCCTTTAAGTTGGATAGTATTGCACAAACAACAGGTCATTTGTCAAAAGTTGTATGAAAAGGCAGTTGCATTGATTCTAATACATCGTTGAAAATACTGTAGGTGACTGAAAAACTGAGCTTTGTCTTCGCTGCTTTAACACTAGATTACGTTGACTTCTTCACTACTTAAAGGGATATTTCAGGATTTTTGACATAGGGCCTCATTTCCTAGTTTGTTGATTGTTGATTTCTGGAGATTTTTTAATTTTTTTAATTCATGCAGTCCTTTTATTTGAAGAGTTGAGAGGCGCTAGGCTAGTCTTAGGCTAGCGCATTTCTACGGTAACAGCTAGCCTGCATTAAAAACAGTCTGACCCACAGAGCCGGTGCTAAGCAAAAATCCACTCGGGGGCCCTACAGTACACATCCCATGGCTATTCGATGAAGAGCGAACCCATTTATGGTCAAAAACAGTTACACTGTGCAGTAGTGCAGGGCAGAAGTGGAACATAACCTCAATTTGGCCCTGTCCCACTGTGTGAGAACCACTAAGCCACTGTCAGACCGGAGTTTAGGACACCACTAGTCTATTTTCCCCTACTTTTTAAAATGGTAAAAGGTCACTGCCCCAGTTTGGGAACCACGGACTTTAAAACTAACTGACACCTGCACCTGATGGTTATATTTTTATCTTACCACTAAGAATCAGCCTGACAGTAATTTGTTTTAGACCGTGGTTGTAAGTTAACGCACCGGCGGAGTGATCTGCTAGAAAATAGTTCCTCAAAATGCGATAATTCATGTGATGCAAGGTCAGTTTTATTTCTAAAATTATTCTATCGACACAGACATTTATATGGTTAGTCTGACGTTATAAGTGATTTACCTCAGGTGCACTGTGGAGTGGGTCAGACTGTTTTTAATGCAGGCTAACTGTTACCATAGAAATGCGTTAGCCTAGCATTAGCCTAGCGTCACTAGACTCTTCAAATATAAGAACTGCATGAATTAAAAAAAAAATATCTCCAGACATCAACAACACTCTGGATAACTTGGAAATGAGGCCCAATGTCAAAAATCCTGAAATATTCCTTTAAATGACAGGGTATTTGTACAGTTTTTGAATGATTGTTCTGTCAGTACCTCTTCTCTCCACAGCGTCGGTGCAAAGCCGGACGAAGCGAGGGACGGTGCTCCGCTCTCTCTCACACAGCATCTCCAGACGACACCCAAACACTTGATCTAAGACACACAGAAACCCTCTTTTCATTCAAAACCACCGCGTCCTCCAATGACATTTTACAAACAAAGTCACGACCGACTTGGGGAAACTTTGAGAACTTTCACTTGTCCGCTGTGGTAGCAAACCTCCATGTTCCAGCGTGTTCCCAGCAGAAAGCTAAACACCTTTGATGATGCAACGCGCCTCATGCACTGTACGCTTCTATAGAGTGAGGTTATAAAAAGCACCGAGCTCAGAGTACAGTCCTTCACATCATCAAATACTCAGGTCTCCTCTGATTTGGCGAAAGATCAAACTGATTAAAAGTATTTCGCTTTCGCACACCTTACAAGACATGTTCTTCAAAAGCAGCGCGTTATGCAAAAGCAGCACGTTTATGTAGGAAGCTACGTGTAAGTGCCTTTCTGGCTAATAAGCATGAACTTTGTTGTGATTTGGATTACATCACATCTTGACTCCTCTTCTATCAGCACAACAAAGTCTACAGGATCTAGTGCAGACCTCAGAGGACTGCCACGCTGAGGTTTGTAGCCCGAGGCGCATTAATGTACAGTAGAGTGTGAAAGACAGTAACCTATGCTATGCTACACACTATGGATCTGCACAGTTAACACAGGGGAAGAAAGAGGAAGAAAGTTTCTCCTCCAGGTGCAGAAATTTACATGAGACTTTAAACCGCCTTCCTGGTAGAATCATCTCCATTTGCGGAAGCACAGTGGCCTAGTGGTTAAGCCTGCCTAAGATATTAAATTAGTGAGAACCAAACGTGTACAACGGAGGGAATGGCGAAATTGTTCATCAGCATTCATAACCAGAGCTGAAGCAGATACTACACAGCCAATAGTTATCATGAAATAGGTAAAAAGTACAAAGTAACTAATTTCAAGAAATGTGTCAGTGGGGCAAGGTTTTAAAGAGGGGGTATTATGCTTTTTTCAATCACATAGCACCAGTCTATACTACAATGATGACGTAACCTTCTGTTGGTCTGTATATGCAGTAAATTAAAATAACTGCCTTGAATAAAATTGCTCTCTCAAAATGGCTGTACTGAACGTCTTGAAATAGGCCTCTGTCTCTTTAAGAAGCTTTCCGACACGCCCCCTTCAGCACACTGCTGTGGCATCTAAACAACAACACTGTGCGAGGAGGGGGCTCTGCTGAGCTGAGGAGCAGTGGTTGGTGGCTTGGCTGGTGACGAAAGGTCCAGAGGCGTCTCCAGGAGGTGGGGGCGTTCCTAGGAGGACTGAGGCATACAGTAGCTACACCTAAAATGGCTGCCGTCTAAGCTTTTACTGATTACTCAAAAATATGTGAATGAGCCAAGGCAACACTCCAGGCATGTGTTTAATGAGGGAATGACATAATAACATGATATAAAGCTTGAAAAAGTCGATTTTACACAATACCCCCCCTTTAAGAAAAAACATCTGTGTCTAATTTTGAGCGTGATGAGATCTTTTTTCTTCATTTAAATGTAACTAACTTGGTTATACTTTATTTACACTACCTGGATACGTTGTACCTAAATAAATTTAGTCCAATGTAATTTGCTTGTAACGATCTGTAATAACTTGTACCTATGTAGTACATACACAATGGACTAATGTGTATTAGTACTTTGGAGGTACCTTTGTAATAGACATAAGACCCTTATGGTTAGGGCTTATGGTTAGGATTAGAGTTCGGGTCCTATGTCTTGTCAAATACGTATCATTCCATTGTGTATGTAACACATAGGTGCAAGTTATTTCACGCTGGTACAAAGCTCATTGCATTGTACCAAATTTAGCAAGTACAATGTATCAAGGGTAGTCAAATAAAGTGTTACCAAACCTTGCCCCAGTAAAATGAGTGAAATCAGGGGTTTAAATTATTTGAACAACTTATAGTGGTTTGCATACAGCAGGTCTTGCATTTAATTTGTAATTCATTATTTAAAAAAGTACTTGCTTGGCCTTTCTTAGGTAGGATAGCTGCAACTTAACATACACTTATACACAGTATTTATCGCATTAATCTAAGCAGAAGACAGTTTCATAGTTTAGCAGAAACACTGCACTCGGGAGCTCGTTCCTCACCTTTGATCAGGCCTTTCTCTTGCAGAGCCTGCAGAGGAGGTCTCTTCAGGATCAGCTTCTTGAGTCTGGACTTCACGCGCTTCCGTTCGGTGTTCTCCAGGTTGGACGAGGAGCGGGGGACTGCGCGGGACAGGGGGACAGGAGAAACAGAGGTGTGGGTTAGTGCGGGGCATCGAGCCGTGGGGCGGAAGAACAGGTGAGAGGGGATAGTGGTGAGGATGAAGAGCGGCAGCGCGGGGCGGCGCCTCAGGTGCGACAGGACCGACGGGGGAATGACCTGCCAGGGGGGCTGTGTGAAGATGTACGCAGGCTGGATGGAGCACAGGATTGAGGACAGGATGGAGGGGTGAAAAGCGCCTGTGGCGGGGCCTGAAGACAGAGCAGTGATGTGAATGGATGATGATCAAGGCAGAGAGGTGAGCGCTCGTGTTGCACCGTCACAGGGAAATGCAAATGAATGACACATAAGCAAAGCAGTTCATCCATGTATTCGTTCAATGGAAGAGCTGCACGACTTTGGAAATGTTTTCAATCGGATTGTTTTTGCGATATGGTTACAAGTGCACATCACAATTTAAAGCAGTACTAAGTAATCTTGCCCCTAGAGGCCATAAGCGCAACTGCAGGTGTCTTAGCAAGTTACGATTTTTTCACTTATTAAATGTCTGGGAGAGTAAATACTACGCTGACAGAAAAGGCTAAGGGAGAGAGGGGTGTTGTACATCCAGTTATACAATGGGAATATTTTTTTTCACTCAAACTTGGCTGTAAATACTGTTTAAAGTGGCGCTATCCCGCAGTTAGCTTTGCCCGTTAGCATGTTAGCTTCTTCGTCGTGATTACATTAGTGTGTAATACTTGCTCCGCCCCGGTGGCAGTCAAGTTGCAAGCATGGTTTTCTGGCCAGAGACACCAGGGGAGATGAAAGACTCTCCAATCATCCCATTAACACTTGTATTACCCCCACAGGGACTACGGAAAGGATTGATTAAGGTAAACACGTTACTTAGTACTGCTTTAAACACATCCAGGAAGAGGAATATTTCAAAGAAGACTGCAACAAGTACAAGAACCACGTGCATTTAAGGCATATTTGTAAAGCTCTAAACTACTGGGTGCTTGGTTTTAAACATAAGACCTGAGGAGATAAAATTTTGTGTATAACCTTGTTTAAGAATGCAATGTTTAATTTCACCCAGACACTAAACTATGTACAATTTGTTATGAGAGACAAGAGCAGCAATGCCTGAGAATAGAATGTCTATTTGTTTTGTCTACGTGTACGAGGTCTGCAACAACTATATAATTCTGTGTGAATCTCTGACTTCCTTGATGTTTGCTCCTTGATTCTTGACTCCATTCTTGACTTGATTCTCGATTGAGAGAGACATGGGCAGAGCTCTGAAAGCAGCATGTCGTCTCTCTGATTTTGTGCTTTTTGATTGTTGCTCTTGTTAATAAATCTGGCTCTGGACACGATCTGCTACTCTCCGGGAGCTTTTGTACGATTTTTAACTTCCACAGACCCAAAGGAGACAGGGATATTTAGGTTTGTGTTCTCTACCTGCAGACTTTTTCATTTTTTTCTAATTTAGCTGGGTTTAAAACAGTGTAGACTTCCCAGGGGAGCTAATATTTCTTGAGGGAACTGTATATGCTCCATAGTAATTATAGTTAACTGTTAAAAATGCCCTATGAAGCAGTTCAAGAAGCTTCAGCAAAGTAAAAAAAGGAGTATGACAGTGTATCTGTTAAAGAGGGGGTATTATGCTTTTTCAATCACATAGCACCAGTCTATAGCATACTACAATGATGACGTAACCTTCTGTTGGTCTGTATATGCAGTAAATTAAAATAACTGCCTTGAATAAAATTGCTCTCTCAAAATGGCTGTACTGAACGTCTTGAAATAGGCCTCTGTCTCTTTAAGAAGCTTTCCGACACGCCCCCTTCAGCACACTGCTGTTGCATCTAAACAACACTACTGTGCGGGGAGGGGGCTCTGCTGAGCTGAGGAGCAGTGGTTGGTGGCTTGGCTGGTGACGAAAGGTCCAGAGGCGTCTCCAGGAGGTGGGGGCGTTCCTAGGAGGACTGAGGCATAGCTACACCTAAAATGGCTGCCGTCTAAGTTTTTACTGATTACTCAAAAATATGTGAATGAGCCAAGGCAACACTCCAGGCATGTGTTTAATGAGGGAATGACATAATAACATGATATAAAGCTTGAAAAAGTCGATTTTACATAATACCCCCCTTTAAGGCCCATCACGGTGCAAAGTAAAGTTAAGTTCCAAGGTTAGTGATAGATTGTCTGCTCGGGAGGGACAGTCTGCTGTGCTTTTGGACAGATCTAGTTTTCACCGTCCCGCCCTTGATCCATAGACCCTTAGCCCTATTATAATGTTACGTTATGGTAGAGAATTTGGGTGTAATTTCCTTCCTAAACGAGACGACTTGTGGTGAAGTGAGACACAAAAAGTGCAGAGGCTTACGGGACGTTTTCCTCTCGTCCTCGTCCCCACTTTGCTCCAGCATCTCCACACTGCCCGCTCTCCTCAGAGAATACAGCAGCACATTGTCCAGGGGTTTTCACGATCCTGAAGAGAAGAGAGAAAACATTTATACACAGGAATGATGATTAATTATAAAATGTAACATAAAATATAGCCATAGCTTCAACAGAGACAACTTTCATTTCCTTCCTTTATTTGAAGCATATTCTGTGTAGTAAGTTTGTCACACTAACAAAATGTGTGAGATCAAAGGAACAAGGTCAAAGGTGTGACTCATAAGGTTACACACGTACTCGCTGCGACAGAAAGTCACACCAAAGAAGAAAAACCGAATTGTAAAACAAAATGGTTGCGTTACCAGGCGGTCGATGACGCTCTGGATGGTGTTGAACCACTCTTTGATCAGCGAGTCGGTCTCTGATTGGAGCAGGAACTCGTTGCCAGTCACCGTCCTCAGCTGAAACAGTTCGACTCATATCAGTGCATGTTTGATTTCACCTTTTTTACGCTTGAATTAACGACTTAGTCAACGCCTGAACCGAGGACATTGTCTCCAGTTTGGCTTTAAGCAAATCTAAAAGTGTCTGGAAAAAAGGGTCAAAATAGCAAGGATGAAAACGCAACAAAAATGGGACAAAAGGCAAAAAAAAGCTAAATTAAAAAATGACAAAAAATGTGACCAAAACATGAAAGAAAAGCATCGAAAGAAGTGATTAAAAGAGCGACAAAAAAGTGACAAAAGAAGCAACGAAGAAGCAACAAAAGTGTACCAGAAAAGCAACTAAAACACAACAAAAAGTGTGACAAGAGCAACAAAAACATGAGAAAAACGCTTCAAATATGGGGCAAAAACCCAATGACAATGCGACAACTAAAGTTAGGATCAGTTTTGTCGGCCTTAGTTTCGAAATGAGACATTACACTTAGGGACGCACCGATCCGATACTGGTATTGGATATCGGAGCCGATACTGGAAAAATACGATATCGGTTATCGGCTACAGATATCCGATACTGAACCGATACCAGTTTTGGCTCTCAATGCCTTAAAAACACAACTTTTACCACCTAAATCTAAGTGTCATTGTAAAGCTATAAACCAGGAGAAACCAATGAGTTGGTTTTAACCTCCACAAATGTATTTTTGATTGCCGCGCATAATTCTGCCGTTAGCAATAGCATGCTAAAGCTAGCGGGAGCATGCTAATGCTAATGAAACTAATCATGGCTGGGACCGAAACTATGATAGAAATACCTAAAGTAGCCTCATAAAATAAAATAACCACTGCAGAAGCCAAGTGTTTGTATTTTAGTTTAAGAAAAAAAAGACATCTCACATATTTGTAATGATCAGATCACTTCATGTGAGTTGTTTGTATCAATGTAACCTAAAGCTGGTCACATACCCAAGGCTATTTAGAAAAGTCATCCTTGTTAAGTGTCAAAACCAGACTTAGAGAGACTCATCCATGCTTTGTCTCCAGTAGGTTAGACTACTGTAACGGCCTGCTCACTGGCCTCTCTAAACGAGCTGTTAGACAGCTGCAGTACATCCAGAACGCTGCTGCTCGAGTCCTGACAAGAACCAGGAAATACGACCATATTAGTCCAGTGCTCCGGTCTCTGCACTGGCTTCCTGTCACTCAGAGAATAGAATTTAAAACAGCTCTGCTTGTGTACAAGTCTTTTCATGGTTTAGCACCAAAGTACATCTCTGACATGTTAGAGCCGTATGAACCATCTCGGGCCCTGAGAACTTCAGGAGGGGTCTCCTGGTGGTTCCCAGAGTCAATAATAAACACGGTGAGGCTGCGTTTCAGTTTCATGCAGCTAAAATCTGGAACAGTCTTCATGAGGATGTGAGACAGGCCTCAACTCTGACAACGTTCAAATCCAGGCTGAAAACAGCTCTTTTTACCCGTGCATATGAAAACTGAAAGTATTTTATCTGCACTCTTGCCTTTTGCTGTAACTGATTAACTTTATGTTGATGTTTTATTGATTGAGTTGATCTGTTTTCTTGTAATTTTTCTGCAACTGTGAAGCACTTTGAATTGCCTTGTGTATGAATTGTGCTCTACAAATAAACTTGCCTTGCCTTACCTTAAATGTTTATCCAAGAGTTTACTAATAGATATAATTGATAATTGATCCGTAATATCATGACAATAAAATATGACTATTGATCTTACAATGGAGAAGAATCCAATTTTTCACTCAGAGAAAGACACTTTTAAGAAAGTCTCTTGATATCGGTAAATATCGGGTATCGGCTCTCCAGTTGAGAAGCTTGTAGATTTGGGTAAAGCCGAACTGGAGAAAATGTGCTCAGTTAAGGCGGGTGGTTAAGAGGTTAAACATTGGTATTTAAAATCAGGTTCACCATTTTCCTGGTTCAGGCTTTAAACAATGGGGTGACATTTCTATGAAATACAAAGGACTGTTACATTAGAGTTAATTTAAATACTTCCTCTTCCACAGTAAGGCAAACAATGGGGTTTAGTTATGAGCTGAAAGGGCTTTACACTCTCACTTCCTCATTCTGGATGAGACAGGTCATTTTCATATAAAACTTATTTGCATCACATTATAAAAATACACTTCATCTTTCACTATTACCCTTATTCACAGATACTGAAGACATCTTACCTTAAAAACGTTCTTCTTGCTGGATAAATCATTGGCCCAGTGTAACTGTGCTCCTCTTAAATCCACACTGCTTTCAGGTCGACTGTTTCCTGGCCTCTGTAATACAAGTAATACATTTAGTACCAGAATTTCTCCCAGTAGTTAATTATAACAGCTAGCTAAAAAGTACCCTTTGGTATTACTTACATTTCTGCCTAAATTGGTTATACAATGTGGTCTAAAATCACAAGAATGAGTATGTGCTTGAACTAATACGACCCAAACAATTGCATGTCATCATATTTTTTATTGGCTATAACATGTAAACATTCACAGGTTGGCTCACACCTGACTCTAAATGTCTGCATTAATTTGCATTTGTCTGCATAATTAGCTCTCGAAGGATCCTTAGCCAGGGGGTGTACTCACTTATTCCATGCTGTCCTGTAAACGTTTACATGTTATGGCCAATAAAAATATGACAACATGTAATTGTGTGGGTGGTATTAGTTAAAGCAGATACTGTTTACTCATTCTTGTGATATTAATAAAGATCAGACCACATTTTATGACCAATTTAGACAGAAATGTGAGAAGGGTGTACTCACTTTGTCCTCCCACTGTAACAGGAGCAAGGTCTTCTTTAGGAATTCACATTATTTTAGCATTGGTGTACTTTAAAAGGCATTTGCTCTCTCATATGTGCACTAACATGTCTTAAGGTTCTATGCTGCAGGATTGCCGGATTTGCCCCTGGGCCTGACGTTGCCTGCCTCTGCTATGGTGTCCAATTATGAGGAAAATATAATGACATGCTGCACACTAGCTTCGGGGTTTAGTCTGTGGCACTTTGACGACCTCGGGTGAATTTGCCTCGCGGCTCTAACAATTTGCTGACTGTCTCTTCCATGCACAATAAAGCCTAAATCAATCTAAATATAGCAGAAACGCCGATGACAGGCCCTTGCTGCACATGAAGTTGAAGTTTCTAGATTTAAAACATTTGTAGTTCCTGACATAATCCAGTGGCTCTATGGGTTTGTATAGGGTTTCCACTGGATTAATGGGACGGGTATTATTCCATTTTATAGAAATCGCCAAATATATCGAAAAAGGCTAAAAGTCGGTATGTGTTTATGTAGACATGTGCCCATTACTTTGTCATCTGACCGTTTTTCCAATAGTGCCGCACTCCGTCAGTTCAGGATACAAGTGCACATACAAAAACGTGACAAGAGGAGGCAAAACGTGAAATGTCTGTTTGGGTCTAAGCCCTTGCTCTCCGCTCGCTGGCGCCGAGTCAGCTGATGAGGGAGAGTCTGCAGCTTTATCCCAAAATAGGAAATCCATCATGCAGAAAAAGTGATATCTGCCTCATGCATGACAAGAGCTTTTATAATCAGCAAATGTACGTGCTCACCCGCTCGCACCAAATCATTTAAATTCAGCTCTCTGCGGTTTTTTTTTGCACACCGCTTACCCAGCTGGACGGCGTCTGTGATTTAGGATCTTTGAAGAAAACCAGGCTGTTCCCGACCAGCACCACCCAAGAAGCGCTCCAATTTTTCCTGTAAACAAAAAGCGCAGCACGCAAATTCAGTCACGCTTTTTATAATCATTCACACGAGGCTAGTTTTAATTACCTGAGTTTCCTTCCTCCTTCTGCGATCTTGGTCTTATTTAGCAAACCGGCTTTCTCCAACTCCTGCCACAAAAGTGCACATTACATTGATCACTGAAGAACCACATCCAGTGACATTCAGTCAAACATTACCGGGGACAGCCATAAGTTCAACAAAGCAGGAAGAATAAAAAAATGTGCATGTAAGCATAAAGCTTTTCCTTTTGTAATAAGCAGCATCCTGAGCGGAGAGTCGAACTTTGCTCTTGCGTCATTCAGAGTAAAAAATAAAATAATAATAGTACAAGAAGGGAACTGCTCCAAACTCTCCACTGCGGACTGGCCCCATTTAAGACATGGATTAACAGTAACAAATATATTGAAAGGAAATCAACTCTTGGGACATTTGCTTTAATATCATGTGTGTATTATAGGTAAATTAATGTGATCATTCAAGAGGCGCTTAAAATTGAGGTTGAGGGCAAGTGAAAATTCAATGAAGGTAACTATGGTAACTGGCAAACTGCAGATTTTTTTGTCCTGGTTTTTAGCGAATATCTCATAGTCATCACATCATCACACAGTATCAAAGCTCATTGTCCTCTCTGTCGGGACACATAAACTGATGTCCAATCGCTATCTCTGAAAGGCGTCCGAAAGTGGTGACAATATTCAAAAACATGAGCGTGATGTTGGCCAGCAGAAAGGACTTTCAGACATAAGGTTTGTGAATCCAAATACTGATGAGGAAAAAACTGTATTTCTCCCATGGGGTTGTATTGGCACCTGCCCTCCACCTGACATTATGACATCATCACAGTCTAAAAAGTGAACGCAACTTAATGTGATTTTTCTGATGGAGATTGTGAGTAGATTTGCAATTCATGTTTTAAAATGAGAAGATTAACATTTGGGAAAACATTGAAATTTGAACTAATCCCAGAATCACAGTATATACGTAGATACACTGCATGACCAAAACATAATGTCGCCACCTGAATTCTGATCTGGGGTTGTGCCCAAAGAATGAGATCAGCTGAACCTGAATATCCTGAATGACCAGGTTATTCCATCGATGGATTTCGTCTTCCCTGATCGCAGACACATTACCCAGGGTTCATCGGGCTCACATTGTGAAAGAGTGGTTCAGGGATTGGGCACAGAGTCCAGATCTGAACCCCATTGAGAATCTTTGGGATGAGCTGGAGAATGCCTTGCGCAATGGTCACACTCTCCTACTGCAGGCCTGAAACAACTAATCGATTATTGAAATAGTTTAATAGTTTACTATTTTAGTAATCGATTAATCGTTTTCTGGTTCACACAGACTCAAATAGAGCAAAAATGACATGAAAATGTAGTATTTTTGATCAAAACCTACTTTTTTTATATATATTGTAAATTTTATGAATATCTGTCTGTGTCTCATCCAATCAGAAAGCAGAATTAGCGCTAAGAGCCTCTAGCAAACTTTCACCTTAAGTTACTCCATCAACATGTCCTCAAGCGCCACCACTTTAGCTTTATGTGATTAAAAAAAAAAAAAATGAAAAAATACAATTTCCTACACCAGCCATTCCCAAAGTACGTGACGTCGCGGCCCCCTTATCGATCAGAAAATCTCCTGGGGGCCCCCAATAATAATATATTTACTCTATTCTGATGAGTTTGTTATTATTTACAGGTAGAATAAAAGCATTTAGTCATGACTGTAGGCTAAATACTGGTTTAAAATAGTATAATGTAGCAAAGAAATGTAGCTTTCCTTTAAAAATATATTTTTTTCAATGTACTTGTTTTGTAGACAAGCTTTGGGGCCCCCCTGCAGTGCCTCTGAGGCCCCCCAGGGGGCCCCGGACCCCACTTTGGGAACCATTGTCCTACACCATTCACAGCCAAGCGATTAATCGATTAATCGTAAAAATAATCGATAGATTAATCGATTACAAAATAATCGTTAGTTGCAGCTCTACTCTCTCATCATCAATACAAGATCTTGGTGAAAACATTTCTGCAACACTGGATCTTTTGACATTGCAGAAGCTTTTTGAAACAATGCCACCTCTGTAGTCAAAGTGAGTGACCTTTTTGTGGCAACTTTTTTTTGGTTAGGTAGATTGTTATAGTGAAGTGCACACGCAAGAATGTTATGAATTAAGTTCCTATACAATTACTGTATTGTTAAGAGGAGCTGTTTGATATAATTTGTTACCAAGGTAATTCCCCAGTTTGAAATTACCTTGTGGATCACATGGGAAAGTGTATAGATGATGCAGTGAGCAAGTAATTTAAGTCTATTGACTTTCTCCTCCTATATGTCTGTAAATTATATACTGTATACTATTCCTGTATGCATCTTTGTTGCTCAAATAAACTAAACTAAACTAAACAATGAAGCCAGTGTGTCTCTATTTAAAGTAAGTAAACATTTCCTGTGATTTCTGGCGCTACAAATGCTGTAGTTCATCAGGCATTTCTTCCTTGTAAAACCTGCCTGGCCAAAGATGAAATTATTTTTTTTAGCTGGGACGGATCATCTCAATGGAAATTAAGCAAACATGTACTGAATACCATCCACTTAACAGCAGCATATCACAGACAGTTGTATACAGACAGTTCCTCGGATATACGCGTAAAGGCTATAACCTATACCAACCAGTTTAATGAGAACATATCTTCTTGATTCTGAGGGTTAGGTGTGTGGTCTTACCGGCGTGCAGCTCTCACTGTCAGGGAGCTGGCTGGAGACGGTGGCTCCACCACGATGTTGGTCACATTACACGTGTAGTCTCTGTACGGCTGCATGAGCTGAGGAAAGACAGTTAGATTTAGGATTGTGAAATGTATGCTTTGAATTTTTTTTAACACTGAAAAATACTGAAAAGTGACTATAAATGACAACACATTATTCAGTTACTATATAAAAATTCACAGACATTTCATGTGCGTGTTTATGCACCTTGCCATTCTCAGGGAAGACGAGAGACTGGGAATGGCTGAGCTGCTGGTTGGACTCGTCGCTTTGACTTTCAGAGATGCTGTACGTCATGGTGCTGAGAGTGTCAGAGGACAGAGCTCGAGGAAGGGTCTTCACAATGTCACACAGTCGACGAGGACAGGACAAACACAAGATCCACAATTAGTAACGGAATAATAAGATGCAGAGTAAACATTAACAAATGAATTCTTGGTATCCCATAAATTTAAATACATTCTGCTGCTACGCTGTACGGTGCTTGATGGATAGTCTGGAAACATCTGAATGTGAACATGTTTACATCTTGACACGTGCTTATAGAACTTTGCCACAACATTCATAATTGAATACCTTTGCAAATCCCTGTAACCCAGTTCCAACAATCAGACTAAACATCCCTCCAAATGTTTGCCATCTCTTCATGCAAGGAGGATTAGTACTAAGAGCCAAATCTGCTCCTTTGCTAAGAGCAGGCCTTTAAAAGGGCTTTAAAGCTGGCGCACCCACACCCCACTGTGATGCAACATGTTGCAGTAAGAGCTGCTTGAGTAACAGCCTTTCTTTTTACACCATGAGTTGTTATTTCCAACTTAATATGCATAAATGCTGATCACTGGGAACGTGAAGCGCGTAGCTGGCATTAAGTTAATGCATTCTACTGTGAGACGGTGCACATGCAGTTTTTGCAAATCTTACGGCTCCAAGTCGCTGATTTTAGAAGGAAAATACCCCATTTCCAAAGGGCTGATAGTGCTGACACTGTACAGATTACTCTCGCAGCCAAGCAAAAGGGATATCATGTAATGGAGATTGGGCATTGAAGTTGGGGGGCAAAAAATGATGAAATAACTTGTGAATAAAAAAGGAGGAGTATCTCTTTAGAATAAGCCACCGCTCAATCGTTAGGTGCTGCATGTGTTTTTTTCTAACTTTTGCATTAATTTGCATTTATATCCATAACTGTGGTATTCACTAGAAGAAGTAATCTATGAACCTCGAACAATACTGTGGATTAACACAACTGGAAACATGAATAAAAGACAGTCACCTGAGTGAGGTCCCAGCCGCTGTCAGAGTTCCTGTCGTGACTCGCAAAGTTACAGCCAGGAGGCAACTACGAGAGAAGACACACACAAACAAAGTCATGTGACCACATTACAGCAACATAATATGTTCTGAGATGTTTAAGTTACATTATAACTTAAACAGAACCATAACTGTTTGCATGTCTTCTTTTTGACTCCTTCATTAAAAACAGGATGTTGATGAGGCTTTTCAGTTACACTCAGCCATCACACTTAACCCACATGTACTGCATCCTGTCAGCTGAAACCGCCTTTGAATCACCACCGCAGCGCACGCTCAAATTGCATATTTCATATTTTCCTTAAGGTTTGGAGGGAAACAGGCTGCTCCTTCACCTCCCGGGCTCCACGTGGATCAAATATTCATCGCGCACCACTCCTTTGATTCATACATGCCATTTTCGAGCAGGTGAACTGGCGCTCTTTTAAGAAACAAACTTCACATCAGCTGACGAGATATCGCTCACATTAAGCGGCAAATGTAAAACTGGGCGCTCTACTTACAACAAAGGTGCTCATGGCTGATCGCGGGATGAAATAATCCAGCTGGTCATTAGCTGTTCGACTCCTCAGATGTTTTGCTCATCATGACTGAAGTGTGACAGTTAAAGCCAATTCATCACTCCCTCCTGTCAGCCCAAACCTACTTCCCCATTCTAGAGGGAAGCAGGTTTATCAGCCCGTACCATCGGCCTCGTGCACAGCGGCGGAACCAGGAAGAAGGCGAGCTAAATTAAAAAATATTTACCACAACCTACAACAACTATTGGCACATAACCTGACGGCCTTTGCTCAAGTGAGAAAACAAAGCTCTGACATAATGGATTATAATGAAGCACATGATGAAGTGCATCTCTACTTCCCTGTCATTATGTAGTTAGTCTGAAACAAATGCTCAAATGACCTTTATGCATGTTCAAAAACAGCACAACTATAATCAGGAATAATGCAATGGGTCTGCAGTTGTTTTATGTAAAATCCAGTTTTATCCATCTTTTTACACTTCTCTTTAAATATACATGTGAAACTTTAGTCAATGGAAACTACATTAATTTGTTTTCAGTTGGTGGTTTAGGGTTTTACAGATTATTTACAGACATCGAAATGTTCAGAATAGTAATGAAGACTGACTAACGTAATTTCCTTAATGAATTTTACCAAGCATGATTGTCAGCACTGGCATAAATAATAAAGGAGAAATCTGTTGAAGTCAATCTCTTGGAACATGCATAGTAAATCCGCTGCTGTGAGTCTATAGCCAGGAGATAAACCTCCTCTCAGAATCAGTCAATCATGCACTATGCATCGGCTGTCACTGCTGGAGTTCCTGTCTGGCCACACCTCTGAATTGAAGGTGGCATATATAGGTCAGCAATATGCATCTCAGTGTAACTTGATGGGAACCACTTCTTTGATCAGGAGCGTATTTTTGATGAGCTACATTAAATGTGAAACACTGATGCAAGAATGAGGCAAGTCTGCTTTCAGATGCAAAATGCTTATCTTCCACAATCTGGATCACGCAGCGCGCGATGCCGTAACAAGTTCATGTCGTCACTTATTCTATGGATCAATTTCAGTCATTCCTGTTTTGCACAAAACCTTTTCATCATCGCCTTTTCTTTCAACAATAAAATCTCTCCTTTATTGCTCAAAGTTTACAAAAGGAATCAAACTGTACAGTATAAGTTTTAACTTCACTAAAGTAAACTTGAGTGGTTTGAGAAACAAGTTAAATAATGTGTAAGTAAGACATAGATTAGTAAAATAAAATATATACTTTGTGTATTAATTTTATGATTTTGGGCAAACTGTTTTAGCTGTATTTCATGTAAAACAAATGCTGTTGCTGTAGTTTACTTCTGGATTGATAGTGCGTTGCCCTCTTGGCCTCTGCCGAACGGATTCAGTTGAAGCCTGACCTTGTTATTTCCCTGTGGGGATTATCCCGACCAAAACACCATTTGGATGTGTCTGTTACTAAGTGAAGCTGTGACTGGGTCAGTTACTGATGGCTCATGTATAAAATATAATCTGCCTTCATTTATCCACAGCCTTTTGCACAGACACATCTTTTTTCTGTCTGGTTTATGTTGTTTAGTATTCCCAAAGGTGCCTGGGACACTGAACCACACCAACAGAGGAGGATTAGATTGGGTTTACAAAGTATGTTCTAGCTAAACCTTGTTATGTTGTCATCACCAAAACAAGTTCACTTTCAAACAAGGAAACCTGTTGGCTCTATCTATCTATCTATCTATCTATCTATCTATCATTTTGTAAAGCCCAATATCACAACAGCAGTTGCCTCTCAGAGCTGCACAAATATTTTTGATTTGATAAAGAACAGAAGAACAACTTAGAAATAGAAAAAATACAAATATCAAACCATTAAAAAGTAGTGTCCAGATGAACAGTCAGCATGAAGCTGCAGATGGACAGTTTTCTGCTATAACTGCTATATTAGTTTAGTTTTACCTGTAAATGTACACGTTATTTTTAAAACTTTATTTTACTATAAGAAATGAACTTTCAACAAAAGGTTCACCATGAGGTACAATTTGCACATGTTCCTCTTTGTGGCTTGCAAATGAGGATGGAGAAAACCACAGCAGCAAATGTTCAAGTTAGACTCTTCATAAGTTAGACTCAATATGAAGAGCTGTCACTCACTTTTCTAACATTCTTACCCTGTGCGTCTTCCCATTAACAGCAGAAGGCAGAGGCAGAGTCAAATGGCTTGTGTCTCTGGGTAAAGTCTGGGCTTGAACCGAATTGGCCTGGAAGAGAATCACATGCTTGGAGATAGTGGTGTTTTTAGGTCTTTACACAGGATGCCCTTCCCCAACAACTACTCATCTAGACTAAAGCTAGGCTGATTCCGAAACCATTAAATTGTAAGTACTAACACGCGCAACTAATCCTTAACCTTTCATGGGGTCAACTGTTAGATCTCTATGCGGTTTGTGAACTTCTGCTTCAGCGGCATTTGCCCAATTCGACCGTCCTTACCCAGGGGAAGGGGAAGTGACATCACCAACAGCTGTTTTTCTTCTTCCTTAGGGATATTGGCAGGCAAACAAAGTGCATGCCGCCACCTACTGTATTGCATATGCAACAACATAGTGTCCACATAAAGACATTTAAGGAGAAAAAAAAAATCCAAATGAGCCATCACATTTTCCTTTAGCCTTATTTTATCTCAACAGCAGTTTCATAAAGCTACAGTATGCAAATTAGCCATGTGGCTTAAGTTTCTACTAAATGAAAGCAAAAGCACAAACTGCCTCCATTTAAGCCATTTACTGAGGAGGCTCTTTAAAACCATGTGACTGTGCTGTGATGACTCTAACATGTATTTCGTCACTTTCATAAAGTTTGGCTTGTGCAGAATCTCTTATATATATATTTTTAATTAATTGTGCACCTGTCAATCAACAGTGGTTGCGCATGAAGAATCACTTGAGGGTGGGGGCATGCGGCGCAGTGGCTTATGGGATGGCACATGGCTCCTAATCGCCAGTGAGGTAGCATCAGAAATCCCTATGCTAAAGTGGATATGATAGTTAGCATGGAAGCTCCTTTCCCCAACTCCTTCCTAACTGACAGCCCAATTCGGAGGCTACTTATCATGGCGGACGCTGACGCACATCCGGTTTGGCGTAAGACCTCTTACCAATTTACTGGTTTCGGAATCAGCCCAAGAGATACTATTGACTCCTAGTGGCACGATTGTACAACTGCATAATGCCATATATTCTGCTCAATCGAGACACCTGGACATTTCTTGATCCACAAGACAGACATTTAACCAAATCACTTCTCCAGGGCCAGAGTTGGTAATTGAGTTGCCACAAGACGGCAGAGTGGGCGGTGACACGCGAGAAACATTTTTTGTTAAGCACAGAATGTCAGCTGTATCAAGAATTGTCCAGCTGTCTCAATTTACGTACCTGGATGTCTGAGAATTCCTCTATATATTCTGATATTTTCAGGGACTAGATTTGTATTCTTTTCAAAATCAAGGCAAAAATCAACTCAAATTGACCTAAATTCTTCAGCAAGAAATTAAAAAACAATGAGAAAGGCCACGCTACTTTTGGAAAGCTATGGACTAACAATATCTGTGTGCGTCAGTGGCCTTTGTTCGAGATACTGCATATCTTTTTACATTGTAAAAACAAATAAAAAGGAGTCAAGGCAAAAATAGGAGCAGCCAAATGAAAAAGAAGAAACGGAGTAGTTGTATAAGGCATTATGCAAATCAAGTCTGCTTTAGAGCTGAAGTTTTTTGACTATAAATGACCTTTTTAAATGCTGATACGGTCAAACTTGAGAGGCATACAAATGAGCAGACGTTTTGGTGATTTAAAAGCTTTCCCCCTGCTCTCAGTGTGCACCTTAGAGCTGCTGCCAGTGCTGCTGGTGTGAGAGCGTGCCCTTCGTGGGGGCTTCCAGGACCTCTCCTTGGTGACACTGTTGACGTAGTACCACCTGCCTGAGGCCATGTCTGTGTACTGCTCCCACAGATCCAGGGTCTGAAGAGGCTGCTGTCCCGGGGCAGGGCTGGGGGGCTCCTGCTGGGACAACCGCTTCTCCTGCCGAGGGTCCGTGTAGAGCGGAGACACCTGCCACGAAAGCTGCGACACGTACGACTCTGTGGGACCTGAGAGCGAGAGAGAAAAGCAAAGACACACAATGTTTTCAGACGGAGTGATCATGTGATGCCAACATGACGTGTTTACAGTAAACAAACAGTGCATGACAAATAACTTGTAGGTTTAAAAAGTAGAGATTACATAATAACATAATAAATACCATTTTGCTTTTTAGAAGCTAAGAATAGACACATGGGTAAATATTTAGACGATTCAACAAAGCAAGGAAAATCAATACGTCTGATCAATTATTTACAGTGGTTTGTGAGCGAGCAAACATCAGGGACTGGCAGCTTGATCCCTGTTACATAAGCCGAGTCATGTCTAAGGGATCATAATTAGGCATGTGTTTGGACATAATAGGTCTCTGTTCCAGAGTCATAGTTTACAGCAGAGGGCAGCACTGAGCCTCACACTCACCTGGAAGAGTCACATTCAGTAACTGTAGATAGCCAAGTATTCATCATAGTTTCAGGGAACTATTGCCCACTCTTTCTTTTTGCTGAGTCTATTATTGTATTATTTGTCAATGAAATGTATTGAACAAGTTCCTTTTTGTTTCCACCCCCTGTTCCGGTCATATTATCATCTTCATGAGAGATTGAGCTTATTTACAGTTGGCTGCGTGGCTCTGTGATGCACGTGACGACATTAGCAAACTACACAGGCTTTAATGATGCAGGAAAGCTCAGCGTGTTAAAGCCTTAACATCGATGCTGTGACAACAACTTTATAGTCAACAAACTGAAAACATTTGATTAAATACACATTTATATGTACTGTATATGTGAATTGTGTATAGCAGTGGTTCTCAGTGGGTCCCTGAAAGAAAAGTTGATGATATATTCTTAAATGCTTTCATTATTGATGAAACTGCTTCTCCAATAATCAAAATGAAACACTCTGAACATAGTAACCTTCACTTCAATGTGAGTCTTATTATTGGAATAACTTTAATAAACTCTTAAAATCATTGTCCGTGGGATATTTTGTTCACTAAAAGGGTCTCCAGCCCCACAGAACCTCTAGTGTGTTGGTGTGTTATCATTTGTGTTATTTTTGCAGCGTATTCACTGTGCTCTGCTTATGTGTATCTATGTGTAGTGTATGCGCATCTATGAATTATATTAATCTATAATATACATTACTGTGTGTGGCAAACGGTACAGATTGAAATATATTAAAAAGTGTGTTCTGTAGGAAAGGGAATTGTGACCTGGATGTGACAGCAATAATCCTGCTTACTGGCTTTAAAGCATGAGAGCAGAGGAGCGTAGTTGTGCAGCAGGACAGAGCAGAGAAATGGAGGGAAAGAGAAAGTGCTGTATATAAGAGCGCTGCCGTGTCCTCAGAGATCACAGCTCGTACTTTTAGAGCCACTGCCTCATGCATGATTCAGGGCAAGGCAAAAAGACACTTTGGATACGCAGATTTTTCCTGAGCTGAGACAGATAACCTTGATTATTTCTCTCACCAACAATGTCTTCTGTAATCTCGTCTGATGTAATGCAGGGCAGCTCTGACATCATGCCAATGCTGACTAGATTGGTGCTCTAGGAGGATTATTGAGGTCAAGATACCATGTCGATGGAATACCGCCTCAGCTGTTGCGGCGGCATTAGGTTTTAAAGCAAATTCAGACACAATTTAGATTTTTGTAGCTTTGTGGTTAGTTATTACAAAGACAGTAGGTTTTGTACAGAATTTGTTATGGTTTCTCATACTGTGTTCACTGTGGAGAAGCAATGGCTACACAACTTTGATGGATTCCTGTCTAAGGTCATGTATCTGCCTCTCGGAGTGGAAACAGATAATGTGATTAGTAACAACATGGCCCACTTAAGTTCTACCAATAACAAAACCTAAACTCATTGTGTGTCACGTGTCATGAGCTAGTTTTCCATAGCGCAAAGTGTACTAAACAAAACACATAAAAAAAAAGACCAGATTGTCCCGTACCTGCAGGTGGTTCCTCTTCTTAGGGGTGCTCGTCACGTCCCACTGACTCGACGACTTCTTGGGGGCTTGTAGTTATTAACTCGGGTACTGATGCCTCCTCCCACCTCGTCGTAGGGGTTCTCTGCTACATTTTCTGGCAGGTTGCTGGAACTTTGGCTGCGGGTGATGGTCGGAATCACCCTGGAGTTTGATGGGGCGCCTTTAAACGTGGACACGGAGGGAGGCCTGGGGACCGTGAGGTGGCTCGACGAGGAGGTGAACGAGTTGGGGGTAAAAGTAAAGCCAGAAAGGGGCATATTGGGGAAGCGGCCATTGCAGGTGTTGCCCGGTCCCCGGTAGGCACTGCTGGAGTAGAGGTTCTCCATGGAGTGGTAGACAGGCTTCTGCGCCACTGTGGAAAGAGTTCAACTAAATGTCATGGCACGGACACTTGTCTGTATTACTAAAGCATTTTAAGATAAAAGAAACTTAAACCTAAATTCACAATAAATTAATCCCTTGGTAAATGTTTATTGCATAGTTATTTCTAATTGGATTCCTTGGAGATGATACAGGTTTAGTGACTTTCTGACACAGCTAGACTTCAAAAAAGTGGCTCGATTGATGCAAAGTCATTTTCACAAACAATTTGCGCTAAAACAATACATATTATATCAAATCAATGCTTCATATGAGCAGTGCTGTGAACGTAGCACTACTATCATTATGCGTTAAATTAAAACTAGTGGTGGGACTTGATTCCATTTTTTTAAATCAAGTTAATTATGGCCTTTGTTTAAGCATCATTTATGTCGGGGTTGTACTTATGTTTTAGAGGTATATTTTAGATGCTTCTTTGTATTTTCCAACATTTTCACTTATTTTAAGTGGAGTTGTGAGGCCTGTGTGATCATTTCAAACACTTCAAAGACAATAGGAGTTTGATTTATTTTGGAGAAAGATCTTTATAAGTTAATGTCGGTGAACAAACAAGTTTGACCGTAAAATAGTTTTTGGCTTTTCGCCGTGTTCGTCCCAAAGCAACATCTTACAGGAAAAAGGGAACTGAAAAAGTTAATATTTTTAATCGCACTAAACCTTATGTAATTAATGAATCAAAATAGGTTGCGTTCATGTTATAAAATGTGATGATGGAGGGCAGGGGCCAATACAACTCTATGGGAGAAATACAGTTTTTGTAAGAATTCTCCAAAACGAAAATCGACAAATAGTGATTGGATTCACAAACCCATCATACTATTTTTAAAGCAGAACTAAGTAACTCACGCCCCTAGAGGCCATAAGCGCCACTGCAGGTGACGGAGCACCTGCAGTGGCGCACCTGGTTTTTTACTCATTAATTGTCCGTGAGAGTAAATACTACGCTGACAGAAAAGACAAAGGGAGAGAAGAATATTGTACATTGTGCCACAACTCAATGACACAATGGAGATAGTTTTTTTGGTTGTAAATACTGCTTAAGTGGCGCTAGCCCGTAGTTAGCTTTGCCCGTTAGCCTGTTAGCTTCTTCTTTGTGATTCTATCAGTGTGTATTGCACCTCCGACCCGGTGCAGCCAAAGTTGCAATTGTGTTTTTCTGGCCAGAGACAAAAGTGGGAGATGAAAGACCCCCCAATCATCCCATTAACACTTGCATTACCCCCAGAGGGACGACGAAAAGGATTTATTAAGTTAAAGAAGTTACTTAGTACTGCTTTAAGTCTTAAAGTTCTTTCTACAACATCACACTCTTGTTTTTTAATACTGTCTCCACTTTTGGACACCTTACAGAGAAAATACTTGGACATTAGTTTATATGTGCTGACAAGACAATGAACTTTAAGACAGTTTTTGTTTCATTCATTTAAACCTTTATATAACCAGGGGGGAAAAAACTCATCGCACTCTAGGTTCATGTGGATTCTCCCAGTAATAACTGAGATATTAACATAAAACTAAGACAAGCAAATCTGCAGTTCACCAGTTACCATAACCTATTCATCAAGTCAAAGCCCTAATAAAATCTCACCAATGGTGGGTCACGAATCTTTCAATAATTCTTGGAGAATCAGTAAATTCCTAAACTTCATTAACCTGCTCAGTTCTATAAGTCTGGCTGGTTGGCACAATCATCTACCACTTGTCCAGTTGGTACGAATGAACGCTGGATAAAACCCACATTTGAAGCTTAACTTTTTCACAAAAGACCATTGTACAAGACCCAAATGTCACAAATAGTTTCCAGTTGTGTAACAGACTTTACTCTTTTACCCTTTTGACCCGGAATTGCGATCAGTGTTAATTTTGTCGTCTAATGTCATTTCATCATAGATTATTTTATAAATGTAATATGTAATGTAAAAGAAAAAGTAAATAATGACGGCAAAAGCTTCAGATATTTTTGTTAAACTAAATAAATATGGACAGAATGTAAACCAGATCCAAGCTCTTGATGAAACAATTTGGATTGAATATCTGCCTTTTCAATTGTAGAGCCCCAAACTAAACAAATTCACTGTTACCTTATTCTTTGATAAGTCCTGGCATTTGTTCATTTGCGCAAAGATGCAAAGCAAATTAGACATTTGGAGTGACACAATGTATTATAGATTTAGTTGTTTACATTTCTTTCATGTTTTGTCCACTAAACCTCTTAGTAAAAATAATACATTAATGTTAGTTGTCAAAGTTAGCACTGATTACCCTGTACCTGTACCTTCACGCCTTTCGCTGTACATTGAATGTGTTGGGCTGGGGTGAGAGCGACTCTGGGAGGTGTCCGCAGGTTGGAGTTGACTGACGCCGACATGGCCAGGCGCTGAGGGGAGGGCAAGGGCTGAATAGGCACCTCTGTCACATAGGTGGCAGGAACGTACAAAGGCTTCGTCTTGCTGGCCGCCCCAATCCTCCGCACCTGACACAACAACAACAAAACACATTTTCAGAGGGCTATTTCTGCCACAGGAATCCAGAGAGAGCCCGAGCCGGACGCTAAAGCCACGTATTATCTCAGTTGTCAAACGTGTCAAAGACCAAAAAGACATGTCAAAATAAAACACCAAGGACAGATACAAACACAAAACAAACCAAGACAGGGTAACAAAAAGCCGAATCGTGACACAATAGGGCTGCATGCGCTGGTGTTCATAAAACAAATTGAAAACAAATTAAATCAGCAGAGAAATGAATCCTACCATCTACACCAGTGCAGCGCTTTATTTGTGAAAATGTTTGTGTATTATGCATTTGAACAAAAAAAATGAATGTATTGAATATGTATGAACTGTTTTTGCATACTGATATGTTATAAGATAAGATAAGATAACCTTTATTGATCTCGCGATGGAGAAATTCACTTGTTACATTCAGCTCTCAGAAACACTCAGGGTGTGCAGAATAGAAAAGTGCAAACAATTAAATAGTAAATAGAGATATCCTTCCTATATACAATGACTACCAAAAACTTTAAGGGGGCAAGAAGTATAAACAGTAAAAAATAAACAGACGTACGTATATTTAAAAAGTCAGTATTAGCAGTGCAGGTTAACAGTCATAATGCAAGTGGTTGATAAAGTGACGCAGATACAGAAATTATTGCAAAGAGGTTATTGCACATTTTACTTTACAGTAGCGTTGTACAGTCTAACAGCAGTGGGGATGAAGGCCTTGCGGTAGCGCTCCTTCTTGCACTGAGGGTGTCTCAGTCTTCCACTGAAAGAGCTGCTCAGCTCCTCTACAGTCCCGTGCAGCGGGTGGGAGGTTTGTCCATGATGGAGGTGAGCTTGGCTAATACCCTCCTGTCACTCACCTCCTTCACCTCCTTAGCTTAGGAGCACTTCGACGGACTGCGCGGACGTCGAAGTGCTCCTAAGGTGTTATTACGCCTTACAATATAGTACCCATTTTTATCCGCTTAGAAAATCGACATGTTTAATTTTGTGTGACTATACTTGGATCGTGTAACTACTCACGTAACTGTATTTAAATAGGGAAAACGTGGAAGAGCTTGCTCGCTTCTAACTTATATCAAAAATAATCTAAACTCACTTTTCATTAAAAGTGTTAGTGAGAGTGAAATCATTGAAATTGAAGATTCTTTCAAGACTAAGAGATCAACAGATGGATCTGACATAGATATGGTCCTCGTGAAAGATATCATTGCTTATATTGTCACTCCTTATATGTAATCAGTCTTTTCTAACAGGTATCTTTCCGAGTAAAATGAAATCTGCTAAAGTAATACCTACTGTATATTTAAAAGTGGAGAAAAGCAACAGTTTACCAATTACAGACCGATCTCAATACTCTCGCAGTTTTCAAAAATACTGGAAAAGCTATTTGTGAAACGACTTGATAGCTTTGTAGACAAGCATAACCTGTTAAAGTGAACATCAGTACGGTTTTAGATCTAATAGGTCCACTTCAATGGCAGTCATGGAACTAGTAGAAAAGATATCAACGTCTATTGAGAACAGTGAGCATGCTGTTGGAGTCTTTATTGACCTTAGCAAGGCCTTTGACACAATAGACCTTTCATTGCTTTTAAATAAATTAGAAAGGTATGGTGTCAGGGGCTTAACACACGCTTGGTTCCAAAGTTATCTAAGTGACCGAAATCAGTATGTACATTTTAATAATATCAACTCAATGGAGGCAAAAATAACCCAAGGTGTTCCCTAGGGATCAGTTTTGGGACCTAAACTATTTATTATGTACATTAATGAAATCAGTGAAGTCCTCAACAAACTACAATGTATCCTATTTGCGGATGATACCAGTCTGTACTGTTCGGGCAAAGATCTTGAGCTGCTTTTGAATACACTAGGAACTGAACTTAACTCTTAACTGCATAAAACTAAATATATTGTATTTGGAAACAAGGAAGTAAACAAACCATGTCGAATTAAAATTGGGGAGGTAGAAATTGAACGGGTATATGTAACAAAGTTCTTGGGAAACAATATTGATGATAAGTTAAATTGAAAAGTGCACATAAATACACTAAAGACTAAAATTTCTAAACTTATTGCCATACTGTGTAAAATAAAAACCTCTGTGAATCAAAATGCATTATATATACTGTACAATTCCCTCATCCTTCCATACCTTAGCTATTGTGTGGAAATATGGGGGAATACCTATAAAACTAATATACAACCCATCTTCTTATTACAAAAGAAAGCAATTAGAGTGATCAGCCATGCAGAATACCTTACTCCAACAAATCCACTTTTTATTAGACTAAATATATTAAAATTGCATGATCTTGTTGATGTTTACACAGCAGTTGTGATGTACAAGGCTCACAATCTCATGCTTCCTCACTGTTTACAAGAGATGTTTCATACAAGAGAATCTAGTTACAACCTCAGAGGAACTGATCTGCTACAAAACCCCATGGCGAAGAGTAATACTAAGAGGAGGTGTTTATCAGTCAAAGGAGTTGATCTATGGAACGGTTTATCTATTCAACTTAAGGGCTCCAAAACTATTAATGCACTTAAGAAAATGTATAAGTTAAACATTATGGAGAAGTATAAAACACTTGAATGAAGATCATTAGAAAAGAAGTTGATCGAGGATGCATAACATAATGTATAAGATCTTTGAAAATCATGTGACCTAAGATCTAAATGTTCTTATTATACGGCCCTTCACAATGCAAGTAGAACGCTCCATTGATTTTAATGTGATTTCCCAACGTTCTACCGGTCATTATTTTTGATAGAAGACCTCTGAAAAAAATAATGACCGCTTCCAATGGCAACGGAGTTCGTGCTTGTAATACAGGTCTTTCATATCACTCCGCGAGTAGTAGTAGCGGACAGGCGGACACTATCTCTGTCCCCGTCCCTGCGAGAGAAGTTGGGGGAGTCACTCGTGAAGTTAACAGGAGTCCGACTTTCAACTTACCCAGAGATTCACCACCATTCGTCCTCTCCAACTGCACCTTCAACTAAGTAGCTAGGCTAGCAATAAGTAGCTAGCTGTGCTGCTACTAGCCTCGCCACACTGCCTGGAATCAACAAACGTTGCCAAGCAACGCGCAAACTTTGGGAACTATTCGCCGCGGAAATCATTAAATAAACCTTTCTGCCTTCATAAAAGTGTATGAAGTTTATTTGTGTGTGTACAGTTGGCAAACAGCCGTATAATAAGCGGGATAATGTATAGAACGCCGGTCATTATCGGGAAAATAAGTACCTTCAGGGCGAACTGTCAGTAGCCCTGTCAGTTCGCCCTGTCAGTACTTATTTTCCTGATAATGACCGGCGTTCTATACATTATCCCTTACATAATGACCGAAGAAAAATAAACTATAAAACTAAAACTAAACTAAACTTAGTTAGAGGAGAGTTGGAGAGGCTAAATGCTAACAACATCTTTGGTCTTTTTGCGTGACTGGACGCACGCGTAAAGACCAGACAGGTACACATCAACTCGTCTAAGCTCAGGTAAGAATATATCTCAGTATGGAAAAACGGTGGCCTATTCTTTTAATGTACACGACGACAGCAGTGGTTCACCTTTTCCCCATGAGCCCCCCTGCGCATGCTATAAATTTGTCCCTGTGAAGGATTGGGATGCAACAATGGTAATGAGTTTGGACCACAGCTTCCTCTTAAATTTTTTGTTGGGAACCACAACTATTACTGACTCACCTGCCACCAGTCTGTGTTAGTCTTCTTCAGGAGAATGAAGCGCTCCCCCTCTCTGATAGACACCTGCCTCCCGTCCGACGCGCGGTAGTTATAGTCGTACTGGGCCTCGAGCACCACCGTCCCGCTGGTCACCCCGCACACCGCTACCCCCCTGGCGTTCCTCGCCGGGAGAGTGCCAGACTGCTGGGGTCCAACAGATCGCCGCCACGAACCAGACAACATGGCTGCCCCGACGACTCCGGACTCACAAAGCGCCTTGAGACCTGGTCAAGCAAGGCACAGGAGACAGGAGCCAGGTCCGATCCATGCTCTGCAAACCGACAAAGACGTTGCTGTCATGAAGTTCAGTCAGTGGGAAAGAATAGTACTCAGTATTTGACCCATAATCAAACAGTGTCTCAGGCAGTTGTCATTTTGACATATTTCAATTTAGTTTTAATCTTAGTCTTTTTTATTTAGTTTTAGTCAAGATTCAGTCAAATAATTCCCTTCAATTTTGTCAACTTTGCATTTATATTATTTATTATTAATCATATCTAATCAATGTTGTCTGCTTCATGGACCTCCTCCCACATGGACAAAGCACAGACCTGTCTCTTTGGCTGTGAATTTATACATTTATGAAACTCGACTCAGACTGTCAGTAGAGGTTTTGATGACATTAGTCTTTTCATTTAGTCTAATTTTAGTCAACAAAAAAAAATTACTTTGACTGAAATTATGACAAAATATTTTAGTCGACAAAATTAACCTCTTAACCCCAACTTTAACCGAGCACATTTTGAAAGGTAAGACCTACAAAACTGACCTGCACTCTTTTTGACGCGCTGTCGCCACTTTTTTGTCACTTTTTTAACGTGTTTTGTAGTTTTTTGTTTTGGTCACTTTTTTCTCGCTCTTTCGTGGCTTACTTGGTTTTTTGCTGCTTTTTCATCACTCTTTAGACATTTTTTTGCGCTTTTCTTTCTTTTTTTTCAAATTTTGGAAATGTGTTTGTTATGTTCTCGTCTTTATTTGCTCACTTTTTAAATCTTTTTTTTTTAGTTGGGTTTTATTGTCGTTTTTTGTTGCGTTTTCGTCACTCTTTAGGTCTCGTTTTTTGTCACTCATTTGCCTCTTTTTTGCTTTTAGATTTGGGTAAAGCCGAACTGGAGAAAATGCGCTGTTTAAGAGGGGGTTAAGAGGTTAACATTGGTCTCAGGGCAACCTGATCACAGTGCAGCGCCGGGAGATCTCCAGATGTTGAGCTATAGCCTCACGGTCAGGACTTCCTGGCTCAAGCCAAGGATTCGCCCTAAAGACTGTTCCCATTCAACCAGGAAATTGAGCCTTGCTGCGAGAACACAGGTGCCAACCTCTCAGCCATCATTTGCTAATATCACCAACATAAGATAATTTAACCTCTTAACCCCCGATTTAACCGACTGGAGATTACAGCCTATAGGCCAGGCCAACCTTGTCGCCGTTTTTTTGTCACATTTTTAAAGCGTTTTTGTTGTGTTTTCATAGGTTTTTTTGTCACCTTTTTTGTCGCTCTTTCTTGTTGATTTTTCATCACTCTTTAGCCACGTATTTGCCACATTTTGGAAGTATTTTTGGTGTGTTTTCATTTTTTTTCAATCGCTTTTTTAATCTTATTGTTCTGGCTTTTTGTTGCTTTTCCATCACTCCATAGTCATGCGTTTCTGTCGTTCTTTTTGGCTTTTTTACTTTTAGATTTGGGTAATGACAAACTAGAGAAAATGTGCTAAGTTTATATGGGAGTTAAGAGGGTAAGTCTAGTCACTAAGCCAACTCTTGCTATATTGTACAGCACAATAATAGATTTAGTTTTTTCTCATGCTAAACTGTCCCCAGTCAGCGGCCATTCTGTGTGAATACTCGTTTGTTTTGGCAATGAACAAAAGTGGATCCAAAATAGCTTCCATCTCTCCACCTGAGCCAGCGTCCCTGAGTGAACCCCTCTCTCCACCCAGAAGACCGACTTACATAACTCCCATCTAACTTACCCCCCAAAAATATATAAAACCCTTAAATGCATCTAACAGACAGGGGAACATCACTGGGCACATAGCAACAGACCTTCAGTCCCGGTCACGCCCGGCTCATCGCAAACAAGGGAGAACGGAAACGTGTGTCAATAGACGGAGGGTTTAAATGCCATGGATGAAGAAGAAGAAAGGGCAAAGCAGACATGCCCTAAGACCGGGGATTGTCAGACTTCTCAAGTAGATACTTATAAATATCTGGGAAAGTGGAGAAAGCAGGAGACACTGAGTGGGAGTTGTAAGGAAGACGCGGGAGTATGAAAGCGCCGTAGGAGAAGGCAGGGTTAGTAGCACCGACCCCTGGTAATCCTGCTGTTATTAAAGCAAAGAGCCGGTGACCCCCTCCCCCCCCACCCCCACGGCAGAGTATTACAGCAAGCCCCTCGGTAAACTGACACATGGGCAGAGGGAGTTTTCTCTGTCTGCATAATGAAGAGCTGCAGCATAAACATGGACGATATTGTTTAGGCTCATTGTATAGAGAAATCTATCGGCGCTTCTGACCTGCATGCAATAGAGCTTATTTAAAAGTTCAATAAGTTACACATTATACAGGCCTTTTGAGAATACTAGTATTAGTAACTTACATTTTAACACAAAATAATGTTAAAAATGTTGTATTTCAGTGTCATAAAGGTAAAAACAGTGAAACTCATGGTATTGCGTCTCAGGGCTCTTTGAATCATTGACATCAATCTCAGACGCCTGGGATGATTAGTTGTCAGGTAAGCCAAAAACTACTGAAAAGGGGCGTTAATCATTATTAAGCAGACCACCATTTTCAAACAATATGGGAAAGAAAAAGGATCTCTCTGCTGAGGAAAAGCGTGAAATTGTTGAATACCTTGGACTAGGTATGAAAACCTTCAATATTTCATGACAGATCATGCGTAATCATCGTACTGTTAAGAGATTTGTGGCTGATTCAGAGCACACACGGGTTTGTGCAGATAAAGGCACAATGAGGACAGTTTCTGCCAGACAAATATATCAGATTAATAGAACAGCTGCTACAAAGCAGCAAACAGGTATTTAAAGAGTAACTAAACACCAAATCAAGTTTTTTTTACTGATAAACTGTCTCAATGGGTGTCTCATAGTGTTGTCCACTGGTCCCTGACATTATTCTGACATTATAGCGCAAACATGTGTAAAATCCTAACTTTGGCCTGAAAACGAATGGGTTCCGCCCCTTCAGGGTAAACTCTGCTACTAAATTAGATTTTCCTGATTGGCTGGAGAGTGTCCACGGCCTCCACAGAACGTCATAAGCCGCACCAGCTCCACACATCGTCATCAGGTGCTGCCAATTGTCCTGCCCCTGTACCTGTGGTATATAACCAAGCCCCTCCCACGTAATCAGTCTGCTGTGATTGTGCCAATGCAAATGCCCACACACTCACCCCCCGCATGTCACCCCCAAACTTCAGAGACCGCCTCTTTCACAGCACTTTTTGACTTTTGTTTGTGGGTGGGGAAAGGCTTTGGCACGCCCGTTTAGTTACTCTTTAAGCTGCTGGTGCCTCTGGAGTCTCCTGAACATCAAGGTGTTGGACCCTCCAGAGGCTTGCAGTTGTGCATAAACTATCTATCCGGCCTCCCCTAAACAGTTCATTGAATGCTGACGAGCAGAAACAGCTGCAGTGGGCCCAGAAATACATGAAGACTCATCGTCTTGTTCACATGAGTGCCGTGTAACCCTGGATGGTCAGATGAATAGAGTAGTGGATGATGACATCTGATGATGGCCTGCAGATGGCCGCTGAAACATGTAAAGGTAAAGATTTCAACATCTCTAACCCTAGTGTCTGACAAAATTAACCCTGAAAGTTATGGAGTAGTGGATGGTGAATGGCCACCATGTCCCAACAAGGCTGCGACGTCAGCAAGGAGGGGGCGGAGTCATGTTTTGGGCCAGAATCATGGGGAGAGAGCTGGTCGGCCCCTTCAGGATCCCTGACGGTGTGAAAATGATCTCTGAAAAATATGTAGAGTTTCTGACTGACCACTTTCTTCCATGGTTCAACACCATGTCATGCTGTGAAGAATACGTCTGCATCATTGGCTGCTATGGTCATAAAAGGAGACACACTCATGATGTGGACCCCATCCTCCCTGACCTCAACCCTATTGAGAACCTCTGGAGCATCAAGCAAAACATCTATGAGGGCGGGGGGCAGTTTTCATCCAAACAGCCCCTGGGAGGCTATTCTGACACCCTGCCCAAACCCAAGCAGAGACTCTCCAAAATGGACGTATTTTGAAGCTGCTACCAAATAAAAGGTCCTATGTTAAAATATAACTTGACCTATTAGGATGTTTTTGATTGAAATAGCTTTTGATTTCAGTAAATATGACCTCCTAATGCTGCAAAGTCAACAAATGACCATTTTCAGTTTTTTACAACCTTTAAAATGTATTGAAACGCTGCTGTGCATAATCATTTGGAACAGGAGATTTTAAGTGCATTATTATTATTATTATTTTTGGATTAAAATACTGTTATCCCTGGGAGTTTTTTTCAATCACATTCATATTATCCTCTAACAGTTAAAGACTTGAAAATGATGCTGACTGTCAATCTGAGAAAAATGTCATTTGCATAATAATTTGGAACATACTTTATATAACTAGCAAGACAGGCTTTGTTGTGGGGACAATGAGTAATGAAACGCCAAGAAAGAGACAAATAAAAATGAAGAACGTGAAAAAAGCCGATGAGGAGAGGAGCAACAGTTATGAGCTTTTGAGAATAAAAATTATTTCAATTTTTTTTATTCCACTACAAGATAGAAAAACATAGGACCGTAAGTCTGGTTGTAATGACCTTTTCAGCGGTAGTGTGCCAGACATCATACAAGAACAAGCAAACAGGAAACTACACAGTCACAAAGGCACAACCACACTTTAGGCCATATCCTTTACATCTTGTCATTGTTAAGTTACACCTGCATGAGCGCTCATACTGTAGATTTACTACAGTATAGAGCTTTGGGGGAAAAATGTAGTATAAAATGTTCGATAAGCTTAATAGTTAAAATAAATGGATTAGATCTTTGCTGGGGCTAAAAATAATATCATTGTGTCGTATAAAAACCACAATGTGAATGGTTGTAACTGGCACCACAGGGATCTGCTGCCACACCACACGCCTCTAGGCTCCCTCAGATCAGCAAGTCTCTCGAAGTCCCAAAGACAAAGTGGAAGCAATTTCAGAATAATCACAAACAGACACTACTTCCACCAGATAGATACTTTATGCAACAAAACACAAATGATTAAAAGTCTATTAAGTATTTCAGTGTGATTTGACTAAATGACGTCAGCACGGCTTGGATTAGCCAAATGTGTTTTTTCTCACAACATTCTGTCTAATCCTCCGACTTGTCCCGACGTCACTCACACTCAGCAGCACCATAAGGACTGCACAATATATTACCATATTATTGTTATTGCAATATTCAATCACCACAAATTAAAATATATATCGCAAAATCACTCAGGTCTAAAATTTATTTTATTATAGCCTTGTTTTGGTCTTGATTAAAGGCGCTATACCTGATTTTTATCTAGTAGTGGTGGCAGTAAATTTATATTGTAAACTATGATAACTGAGAGAAAACAGTGTATATAAATTATACACAGTGTATAGCGTAACATTTGTGCTGAGTAGGAGCGCACTTTCAGATCTTGCCACTCCAGACTTGGCGCTTTTAAGTGGGAAATATGTAGGGTGGAAAAACACCCATGACCAATGGTGTTGTTATGTACAACAGCCTCTTCCTCCAACCAGGGCGAGGGGGAGAGAGAGGTGGTTGTGGGAGTGGGGGTGAACATGTGCTTGTGTTTTGGTCGCGTTAACACAATCACGGCCAAGTGAGTGTCGACCTGCGCCAAAGCAGGACCGGCTGTAGGCTACATCTCTTCCTCTCGGGTTTAGCTCACGATGGGGTTAATAAAGTTTTTAGTTTGACCAGTGAGTGCCTATTATGCTTAAGGAACACAAGGCAGCGCGATGTAAAGGAGGAAATGAATGTGAGGCTGCCATCAGAGCACCGCTTTCAGTGCTGCTTATAATAAACCACGCTTCAGTCGACCTCTTCTCTTTTTATTAGCGATGCCCTCTCGCAAATGGCACAGCCACACAGCTGCGCCACATGGAAGATAACCATAGAGCTTGAAGCTTGCGCTGTCCTTGTGCCAGGCACAAGATCTGGCCAGAAGACTGTTTATAGACAGACTTTTGCACAGCAGATTGGTTAGTAATTAGTTACTTTACTCATTTACATTTCCTTCTCGTCTTGTAAACACTGCAGACCCAGCGTTGTGGTTAAATCAATGGAAAGCACTGCTCTTTGGCGGGAGCTGACATTGCTTTAATTACTACCCCCGGTGGCCCAGGGCGACTCCGAAAGACACTTGATAAACAGGATTCCTATGTATCTTTGGACCTCCTTTGCACGGCTTAAGCCTGGCTCCAAAGAGTTTTTTTTTTTCTAAAAATTGCTGTGTCATATTTCTAACCATGCTGGTTTTCGTACATCAGCAATAAAAAGTTGAAGCCTAAGGAACAGGCTTCATAGGAGGAAATTGAGCAGCCATGTTATTTTCATAGACCCCACTGAATGGGGCTGAATAGCTAATCATCAATCTCTTATACTGTATGTTGTATCTTTGGGTAAAATGAAGACAACATTTAGCACGTAGTGTATTCTGTAATAATGTCAGCTCAATGTGGAATATATTATTCACACAGTGAAGAAGTCTCCAGTTTGTTGCTCTTTGCTCTCCTCAGCGAGAGGAGTGCCCCGTAGGAGCCCTGCACGTTAAGTGATATCGGTTTCTGGTGTCGGGATCATATTAATGAGTGCGAGTATGAGCTTGTGGTATCGAGCCCATACCCGATACTGGTATCGGTATAAATTTGATGGGAAAAATAAGAATTGCTTGTGATTTTATGTTTAAATTTAATGAGACAGACTGTGTTGAAATACCATACCATACCAACTTTATTTATAAAGCACTTTAAAAACTTAACAGCTCGACCAAAGTGCTGTACACAAAAAACACACACTGGGGCAAACATATATATAAATATACAAAACAATAATACATGAGGTCAGACATGATCAAAAATAGTGTTTTTGTGTAAGCTACAATGTTATTGTATGACTGTGCGCTTATATTCAAGACAGTTATCAAATATTGCAATTATTCCTCATATCATTTATATATTTTGTCATGTAAGTATTTTGTAAATAATTGTAGGTCAGATGGCACTGGGCAGAACTCAGCCTTTAACACACAGAGAGGGCCATATGGCGTCCCAAAGAGGAAGTAGAGGATAGAGCCAAAAGCTAAAAGAACTAAGCTTTTTCCCTCATACTGGTTAAAAATAAATGAGAGAATCTAAACCGGAGATATTTCTATATAGAGCTCCATAGATGCTATAACTGTCTCCCACATGGCTACTCCTGAGTCCACTTGTGCATGAGCCAAATATAGTGAGACAGCAGAGTCACTCACCATAGTCTTGTCCGCAGAAAGCTTTCACATCAGAGCGGTCACAGTTTTCCAGTTTTATCCATCCCTAGAAAGAAAGAAAAGGGAACAAATCTATTGAAATTTTGTCGAAAGGAGATGTCACGGTTGTCTGCGTGATTAAGGAAAGGACTACCCAGACTCGAGCGCACATCACAATGCCTGCAATCTCAATCTCTCGAGCACACATACAGTTATAATCCAACCCAAGAGATCCGGCCTCTACTCAATGAACCCTCAGTGACCTTACCTCCCTCCCATTAGCAAGCAGTCGAAAACAACCGTGGAGTACGTCAGCTGAGGGAAAAGCATCAGCTCGATCACATTACACTATATAGGAACTTTAAGAGAGGGGATTATTGTTTGGGGATTTAAAATAAAAGTGAAATGAATGTCCAGCGTGTGAACGATATGGAGAGACTTTGCAGCTGTAAACATCTATCGAGTTATTGATCTAGCCCCAAAAGCTGCTCGGTCAACAGAGCCAACGGACATTTGAGATTTACCACCTCGTCCAATGCAGTGTTGGCAAAATCTCAGCAGAAGATATGGTTTACCCACAGGGGGAGCTTGTTCTCTGTGATATTACTTTGTTAAGCCAGCGAACTACATATACTGTACAGTACCCGTAAGACGTTTGGAAGCACCATTTACATTGTGTGATTCTCATTGGGGGTGATGAAGGAAACAAAAAAAGTGTGAAATAACTCAAAATATGTTTTATATTTTAAATTCTTAAAGGGGGGTATTATGCTTTTTTCAATCACATAGCACCAGTCTATAGCATACTACAATGATGACGTAACCTTCTGTTGGTCTGTATATGCAGTAAATTAAAATAACTGCCTTGAATAAAATTGCTCTCTCAAAATGGCTGTACTGAACGTCTTGAAATAGGCCTCTGTCTCTTTAAGAAGCTTTCCGACACGCCCCCTTCAGCACACTGCTGTGGCATCTAAACAACACTACTGTGTGGGGAGGGGCCTCTGCTGAGCTGAGGAGCAGTGGTTGGTGGCTTGGCTGGTGACAAAAGGTCCAGAGGCGTCTCCAGGAGGTGGGGGCGTTCCTAGGAGGACTGAGGCATAGCTACACCTAAAATGGCTGCCGTCTAAGTTTTTACTGATTACTCAAAAATATGTGAATGAGCCAAGGCAACACTCCAGGCATGTGTTTAATGAGGGAATGACATAATAACATGATATAAAGCTTGAAAAAGTCGATTTTACATAATACCCCCCCTTTCAAAATAGCCGCCCTTTATTCTTTGGCTTTTTCTCAATGTCCTTTTCTTTTCTTTTGATGAAGTGAATCTGCTGCTGCTGTGTCTGCAATGAACGGATTTTATATTGGACTTTAATGTATAATGTATTATTATTACATTGCAGGGCAAATGTATTGGATGTGTGAGCAAGCCAAAGGCAAATGATGTCATTATATCATTGTGCATGGGAGACAATAACGATTTTCTATTCTATTCTGGTCTGAGGGCCGCATTTAGTCCCGGGCCGCACTTTGGGCACCCCTGGTGTAAGCCATAATTATCATTAGGTTTTATTGAAACATACAAGTCAGCAAACTCATCAATAGAAAGTTTGTCGTAGGCTCATTCAACTTGCAATTATTAAAAAAAAAAAATATTCTCACCTTGAATGTTGTTGCTCAATAACATATATGTTGATTGTTGTATTGATTACAGTCTTGAATATGTCGATAACAATATTGCAATATTTTACTAAACATGTTAACACTGTAAAAATGTTTACTTTTTTAAATCAAATAGTGTCAAAACAAGACTCTAATATCAGGACAAAACAAGGCGAAAATTTAACTAAACTGAAACTTTTTACAAACTTTACCATGCATTTTGTTTCTGTGTTAGCAAAAAATGTATAAACATCCACAGTATATATTCTCTCTTCTTGCATGATGAATAATGCGATAACAAATGGGTGATATATTGTGCATCCACATACTAGTGCATCAAAAGTATCAAAAGCTTCAGATTCAGTCTTTGAAGAACAAACTTTTATGACGCAGTATCGCATCAGTTCATATCAGTTTTAGTGATGAACTTAAAACTGAAGTTTGTGAAAAAGCCTGAGGCAGCGACGACGATGAATGCTAATCACACATTTCCTATAGTCACGAGTAAACAAGCCACCAGCGTTTACCTGTGAAGCCGCTAATTTTATTTCTTGGATCAACTCACTGCCAAATACTGTGAGGTTTCAAATGCCTCGAGACCAGGCTGCTGATGTCAGTTCCACCCATATCCATATTCAGCCCATACATTTGGAGCAGACGCCTTTAATAATCATCACTACATGCTCTTCAAAGGGAAAGCAGGCGTGGAGCAGAGGGTTAAGAGTGAATGAAGAACTTCAAAGGCCCAACTCCAACAGCAAAACACACACTCGCACATTCACAAAGCCTTTCACGAGATCTACATAGAAATCTGAGGGTTGGAAGCGGCTTATATAAACAATAATGCAGTTATCAAAGCCTCTCGTGAGAACGGCTGTCCCTATATGTTTGTGCAGGCGCTCATTCGTCCAGGAAGTATTCATCGTGGTGAAGTCTAAATCATTGACTGGACTGAATTGGTCGAGTTGACGACGTCCATATCTCACTGGAGAGTAAATGAGTGACAAAAGAAAAAAGTTTAATTTGATTGAATCTAATCTAATCTTTCATCTTCCCCGGTGCCACCAATACACACTCATGGAATCACGAAGAAGGAGCTAACAGGCTAACGGGCAAAGCTAACTGCGGGCTAGCGCCACTTAAACAGTATTTACAGCCAAGTTTGAGTGAAAAAAATTATTTCCATTGTGTAATTGGATGTACAATATCCCTCTCTCCCGTTGTCTTTTCTGTCAGCGTAGTATTTAATCTCACGGACAGTTGATGAGTAGAAAACCGCAACATGCTACGACACCTGCAGTAGCGCTAATGGCCTCTATAGGTACATGAGTTACTTAGCACTGCTTTAATCTAAATGTGATGGCATATTCTTTAGAAAAGCAGATTTTTTCAAGTTATTATATGTTTTGTCTGCCCTATTACATCAACACTCAAACATAAATCAGACTTTTGCATCAGAGTATTAGTTTTGCAGATCATATTTCATTTTTTCTCAAATGTAACACTTCTGGACATGTTTACAATATGCGCTGTGTTGCAAGAACATTTCAAAAGCGATTTCATCTTTGGTACTGTCATACATTGCAGGTTTCAGATTGCGTTTTTGCTTGTTTAGTTATTTCCCGACTTTATTTTCCACCTCCCCTCTCAGATTACAAATACGCCCTCAAAAGGATACTTATCGACTCTATAGTTTCCACAGGCATTGTAGTTGTAAACGGCTTCACAAAGGTGGCACGGAGCGGTTTCTCTCAGGCCCAAAGGTCTCTCGGTCATAAAAATCTCTGTGAATGTTCATATTGCAGGAAGACAAAGTTACATTTTGCAGTCAAAGTGTGAACATGTTTTAATTAATGTCAGAAATAACCTGCGCTCTCTGGCTCCGCAGCCTCACGCGTCTCATCTCGTAGTCAGGCTGTGTGAGGTGGAGGGTTGCATCATAGACTCTACATCATACATTATGGGTAAAAGGGATTGTACCACAGCACTACATCTTTGAACGGATACAGAAATGCCTTGAAGTTTTCCTCAAATCAGCCCCAAACCAAAGACTGTTTTAAGACTTCACCTCGGGCCGAATTGAAACTTGTGTCAAACACATCTATTTGGGGTGGATGGATTGAGAAAGAAAACTTCTGGTACATGACACTGGAGAGCAAGAGAGGTGATTGGACTAGGGGTGTCACGATTTCAATTTTTTGAGTCACGATTATTGTGTGAGAAAATATTGCGATTTTACGATTATTCACGATTATCGACCGAATGAAAGGAAAGAACTGATATTTTTAGGTTTTGTCTTTAAAAAGCTTTTTAATACTTGTAAACTTGTAAACATTCACCATTTCTAAAAATGAAAAATGCTTTAAGATTGTTTTGCATTAAAATAAATAGGCCTACATTGAATAATATAAAACAATGTCGACTTTACTTCTTTATAATGACCATAATTATCATAATTATTTTACTATATATCATTAGGCCACAAGCTAGGCTAGGTTTCATGTTCTCAAACGTTATGCTGTTGCTTAATTATTGTCAGATGTTTTGATGAACAGAGAATGAAACGTGTTTACAAAATGACTAAGGAGACTCTTTTGAACAGCTGATTTCCACATGTGCGCGGTTTCACTTTCCTTTCTGCTACGCATCGCTGAAGCAGAGCGGAGCGCGTTAGTTTTGTTTACATCCTGAGCCAGTTGTGGCGGCTATTTCCGAACATTTGGACAACTTTTTTGGAATTATGCAGTTCGTTACCTTGACCTGGACATTTACAGCGAAGGATTATCTCCAAGATGTTGTTTATATTCGACGTAGCCGATATCAGCGCCTTTTGCCTTTCTGACGACATGGTTTGCATAACGAATGTCCATCGACAACAACAACGTCTTTGTCATCTTTTGGATCCTAAAGAGGTCCCACTCTGCTGACTTCAATCGTTTTTGGGTGGATACAACACTGGAGGAGAGCGTCCTTCTGCCTTGCTTAACTACCGGTGAGTTTACGCGCTGTTTATGGCGTGCAGCAGCTCATACGTCAGCGTGAAAAATTTCCGCGGTAAACCGTGGCTTCTGAAATTCTTACGGATAACCTACCGCGTCCTTTTATAATCGTGGTAATCGTAAAACCGGTTAATCTTGACATCCCTAGATTGGACTGAGAAATCTTTTACCTTAGATATTGTGATCTTGCATTTTTGTATATACAGTGCTACTGTATTTTGTACTGTGCTACTTATTATTACTTGTGTGTTCCACCACTCCAGCCCCTTAGTCTGACGTTCTCAAGTTAATCTGGTATTGTTTCAGAAAGTCCTTTTAAGGAGGTACTACGCTTAGCTAAACCAATCACAAATTGTAACATGTGTGACCTGCTCATTTTCTCTGTGAGAGGAGACAACTGTAAATTACTTCCAAATCCGGTAAAATGGCAAAGGCTGCTGGTTGATCTTGTATCCTGGATATGTGGTGCCTCATTGATCGGGTGAGAACGCTCAAGAAGAAATCAAACCTTTCTGGAGAAGTACCAGGTGAATTTCTCTCTATAAAATACATTTCTATTATTAAAACAATTGTCCTATTTAAAACTATTGTGTTGTATAGTATTGTAATGTATGAGACTATAGTGACATCGCCAGGCCAAATCACAATCCTATATTCAATCCAATCACAATGTGTTTACTTGCCCTTCAGAGTTCAGCTGATTTGGTTTCTTTGTGTACATGAAGAACATGTGAAAGAGCGCTCACTTTGTGAATACACACTTCCAAGTGCCGGCACTGATGTCTTTCTCGCTCCATAAGAGACACATGCCTCAAGCCAAAACAGCCTTTCATCCTCAGAGCCATGCATTATTGATGACGGGACCACAGCGGCACAGAGAAGCGGCGCGTTTCCCTGCTGTGTGATACATGCCTGTGTGGATAGTGACTGAACAGGTGGGCTGGGGTCTCTCTCACAGCCCAGCACTGATTAGCTGTGTAAATCGTCAATGAGCCAATCAAAAAGCAGAAAAGCCAATAAAGCCGCCATTGGTCCCTTCTTGTACTAATATCATGACAACAGCACAGTGGCTCACCAGCTCCCATGTGTTTTTCTCTTTTCTTTATAACTAAATTGAATACGTGTGATGCCATCATTTCGAGCCTTCGCTGACGCAACATTTGTGTTTACAATGAGCCAGGCGGGCACATGGAAAACTTCTTCACAGAACAAACTGTAGAATATTCAAGTCGGCTTCATTTACATACAAACAACAAGCCGACCAAGAGGACAGAAATGTAGGATTGCTAAAGGGGATTTTAAACCCAACTAAAAGAATTAATTCCAGCTAAGGCTTTAATTAATTCATGAAAGAAACGGAAGGTGAAAAGACTAAATGAGACGCTGCCTCAAGTTCTCGTCACAAAAGTTTGGTGAATGCTTTTCTGCCTGAATATGAGCTATAGTTCAGTCATCCACGGTATTAAAAAACGTTCACCATTACCTCACTCACACCCTACATTCACACAAGTTGGGGCCTAAGCATCCAGTTCAGACCATACATTGCAGTACCTTGCATATTGATAGATATTCTCTTCATGTGAAAGATCAATAATATATCACTGATCTAAAACTTTTGACACTAACCAACACCTGTTCAAAGCAAACACTAGAATAGGGCAGGGCAATTAAATGAAACTGAATCGAAATCGCGACTCTACATTGGTCATTCTCAATAGTGTCATGGGACTTTATAATTGACAGGTTTACAGACATTTCTCTGAAACACCACCTATAGTTTTTGGAGTTTGGATGAAACAATGGAAGATTTGTGTGTTAAATGATAATGGAGGACAGCATTTTGTTTGAGCTGACGTTTGTATAAAAGATATGTCTAAGTTCATGCTGCATGTATCTTTTTAATTATTAAATCAAATCGAAAAATCGAGATCAATCAATATGAGAAAATCGTGTTTTTTGTCCTACTGTCCAGCCCTACACTATATGTAATAAAAACAGAACAATATTCATACCATTAAGCTTCTGTAGTACATACGTAGTACACCCAGTTTGACTACTTCCTACACAATGTCCACATTTTCCCACACAGTCCTTGACCATAAAAAACAATGCCACAATAAATTAATATACAGTAAACTATATCTGGTTATCAAAAAGCCAAATATAAAAAATTGTACTGCAATGAAAAACAACATAGTGCAGAGGGGCTCGTCCCCGATACTGGTCTGTGGGAATGTGTGTTACATTGATGTTTCTAATGAAGTGCACTGAGCTTCATTGATCCAACAGGATGAGAGTGAGCTGTCAACTGCTATCAAGCGAGTCGGAGAGCCACATTTAGTCCAGTGCCACTGCAGAACATGATCGTCCGGGCACAAGGAAGAGCAGTACCACCTTCTCAGGCCAACGCCGAATACTGCGATTGGTACATTTCTCCTTGGACCGAGAAAACAAACACACGACTACTGGGTCATCATGATCAGAAATAAAGCTTGTGCCACATGCAATATCAATGTAGGATTAAACTAGATTGAACTATTGCTCCGGTCAATACAGTATACGGTTGTGATTGTAAGGAAGTCGCTGTCAGTAACAGTCCAGAGCCGTCTGCATTAGAGGAACTATAACAAAACCACATAGAAACAACACTCGCTGCCTACGTGATGTACAACAAGTTGGCATTTAACACAGCTCAATGTGGTTACGAGGGATTCAGCACTAAACTATCCCTACCTTGAAATTATGATTCAATTCAAAAACAACATGAAGCTCATTTGAAATAGCATGGGACTTGTGTATTATTTGTCTATAGCTGATATGTTCGGTCTTTTCTCAAAATGACGATGCTCCTGGACTCATTTAATGCATGCACTGCTGCAATTGCAATCTTTTGGAAAACATAATGAACAAATCTAAATGCAATACTTGTCGATTAATTAGAAATATACTTTTTTTTTTTTTACAGATCATTGTGCCCATTGTGCCCTCCCTCACACAGAGCAAACCTACCACCATAAACACATTTTCTCTGTAACCTCAAAAATGTAGACAGCAGCAGTGGCACGTCATGATGTGAAATGCGTCAGTGGCTAAATCTTCACAGAGGCATAGAGCACACTAATAATTACAGTTCACATGTAACCCTCCTCCTGCTACTGCCCAGGCTACTGTGCACTTTTAATCAGGAAAGTTGCAACTGTGGAGAATAATCTTTCAGGCCTGTGTCGTCACAAGCCGTCAAGAGAGAGAGAGAGAGAGAAAAAAAAGGGTGTAAATCTCCTGCTTTGCTTGGACTTAAAGACGGTTATGAAACAGCAAAATACAATGAGCGCTTACAATACATTGATTTATGGAAAGAAGACAGCCACATGGAGAGATAGGTGAATAACCAAAACTGAAAGCAATCCTGCAATACGTGGCAAAACCAGTTAAGCAGCACAGAATAAATCAATAATGAAAATGTACGCTTAAAGGCTCTATACTTGTTTTTTCCCTCAGTCATGTTTACAAATAATGAAAGAGGGAGCTTATTTTAGATTGTTAGCTGTGGTCCAAAGTAGGGCTGGGAACTGTTAAACGATCCCATATGGTATTGGAGAAACAAAGTTTAGGTACTGGTGGTATCGGAAGTAAAATTGTTTTTTTCTTCAGATACCAAGTTTTGATGACTGTTGAGCCCAGAGACAGCACTAAAGAAAGTATTAGTTGTTTCAGCTCAAATAAATGGTACACAACGTAAAATAAATAGTTTTATGGACAACATTAACATTGTTGTTAAATGTTAATGGCATAATAAAGTATCAGTATAGAAAAACAATTAATGGTACTCAGCCCTTGTCCAAACTCATTCCTAACTTTCCAAACACATTTATAACCTCCCAATTTATCAGAGGAAGGATAATAATCATGTTTTCAGTTTTCAGGGAGCAATATCATCAACAACAACTATTCTGCTGTTCACAATCATAAAAGGGCTTTATGATTAGATGCACAGTGCACAAGGTCTTTGTTTTCACAATTGTTCTTTTACAATATACGGAAGGACTGAACACATTCATTTCGCAACTAGAAAAAAAAAATCAGATGTGCAGGTTTAATCAATTGTGCATTCTTGCAAAATAAACCAACCCATAAAAGGTTCAAAAGAAAGTAGAGATGTGTGCAGCTGTGTAGGTGTTCTTCCACAGGAAATGGTTGAAAGTGGCCTTGTCTGACAGTTATAGAGTTATAGGTCTTTGGTTGACATGACTCTATTAACACTTTTCGCAGAAGTGACCACAAGCAGTTGACATATTTTTGAATGTGACGAGCATCATCTATTTGAAGTACCTACTTTGGTGACGCACTGTGTGTATGCTATTGTTCAAATAACTTTGACATTAGTTTTGGAAACAAAACAATTAGGCCACAGCCCCAAAAACTTATAGCCACTTTGAGAAACTTGGTAATACAGGCTTGTAAAGCAGCATTACAAGTGTAAGCATTATTAATATTATTATTAATACACAAGAAACAACACAACTAGCAGGCAACTTTAATCTACCCCAGACAAATAACTTAAAATCCATAATGATTAGACATATCTTATCTCATAGCCTACAGTCTACCAAAGAAATACAAGCTCGGCCTCCCTGCTTTCTGGCGATGAAGCAATTATAGAATCAAGAAGATGACAGCATCACTCACCGTGCAATTGGATGACAGCTACTGTGTTTTGGAGTGAGCTCTAGAGATACAAGTCGCTTCTTGCTTTATTCAATCGCATTACAAATAAAAACCTGTCTGTAAAATGTAGCCAAAACAATGCATGCTCCAAAACTCCACTCACTCTAGCACACTCGAGGTCGTTTATGAAGTTGTCCACCACACAACATCGCACAGACTCCTGGCTCTTTAAGCGGATAAAAATTGTTTCGCACTGTGCAGCATTGGCGGCACAACATTGGCTGTAGTGCTCGGGTATGACTTTACTCTCAGCGAATCAGATAAATGAAAGGATCATGTGAAGGGAGCGCTTGTTTACCATGTCGGGTTTCACCGCAAAGTCGGCGCGCTGGTGGTCAAAATGTGATTTCTTAAACCGGGCAATCCGCAGAACAAAAGCGAGCACATCCACGGCACGTGCGCCCCACGGGTTTGTGGGTGATGTAGTTCACAAATCATCCGTTAACGTGAGCAACGTCTACGCTAAAACTACAACGCCGCCATTTGTTTCCGGAGCAACACAGCTTGCATCAGCATGTACAGAGGACCACACTGACCGGCAAAGTTCTTCACGCTGCTATTCTTGTTGTAAAAAGTGAAATATTTAGTTTGTTAAAACCAGTATAAACATTAGAGGCGGAGTAACTGCCAGATGAAGCTGTTTTTGAGTGAAGGCAACCCCCATTGCCTGAAGGCGTTAGCCGCTGTAGAAGTGACAGGAGCCAAGTGTGACGTTGAGTACGTCAACCACGAAGGTAAGCGAGCATGGCTATATTCGCATCTTTATAAAGTTTAATGACACAGATGAGATAAAGTTGTTGTTCACAAGCTTATACATGTGGCGCCATTAAACGACATTTGCGTTATAACTGATTTGTAACGTCATTTTCTTGCTAGTGAGTCACGTTTGATTGTGTTGTCATGTCAATCTGAATAATGTGGGCACCTGTCGTCCACCTGAAGAGCTTATGGAAAGGCCTTTCATGTCTGCTTTGTGGAGACTGTTCCCGTACAACTGTTTATTGTCACTTAATAATGTAGCATAGTTGGTGCTCACAGATGTTAAGTTCACAGCTGCTGGGTTGGGCATCCACAAACCTGTCAGTTCAGTGAATGACCCAGAGACACACAAAGAATACCAAACACTTACTATGTGTACTTTCAGAAACGTATTGCATCATATTAGTTTAATGCTTAACTTTTGCCTTTAAACTTTTACAGTAAAAGTGGTGCCCTTCCTTACCCGTCCTGCACTGCCAGCCCTGTTATTACCCAATGGACAGCACCTGTTCAGCTCCAATGCCATTTGCCGGTGAGTGTATTGTTAGAGGTATGATTTATAATATTCATTACCATTATGTCACCCTTTCTATCCCTTCAATTTGAAACTTTAGGTACCTGTTTGAAGTTAGTGGACTGGAGTCTACTGCGCTTTGCAATCAGTGGCTTGAGTGGGAGGCCACAAATCTCCAGGTAAACCTGCTTGTGGTGGTGACTTTCTGCAGTGTAGAGAATATCTTTTCACACATCAATCGATCACTGTCATGGTTAAGTTATCTTCATCCTGATAAAGTACATTTCTCTGAATCAGACATTCAAAATCTGGGTCAATGGATCCGTCATTATTTTATTTTAATTTGCGTTTTGTTTCATGCTTAATGTTTGTTTGTTTTTTGTCTATAGCCTGCACTTCTACAGGCCCTGCACATGGCAGTGCTGCAGGGGAAAGCCACCGATGTCTCGAAGATCATTCAGGGGCCACTAAACTACTTGGACCAAACCTTGAGCAAAGGAAGACGACATATATGACTGGAGTAAGGAGATATTTATGTTTCATCCAAGCAGAAATAGATTTGCATTTAAAGTGCATATGACACATTAGACACAATTTTTGCTAAAATACAGTTAAGATGATTATATTTAAGATTTTACTAAAGATTATACCCAGTTTTCTTTAGTTTGATCATTTTTGTGATGTTTATGTTTTCACTTCCTTATTGGACACCGACAGGAAGTGACATCGAAGAAAGTAAACAATTTTAAACTGTTGCCGTGCAACCATGTTAAGTCAATGGGAAATGAATGAGTCAAACTGCTATGGAATGTTACCTTCTTTTATGTCTTCATTAAAATTGCTGCTTCACTGAAAAAAATGATAACTATGCAACTGATGAACTTGCAACTGATGTAATCCCTCTAAATAAGTCATATTTTCAAGAGCATTAAAATCTGTCATATGCACTTTTAAACCTGAGGTGGTTTCATTTAGTTGCTTAGTAGAGTAATGTTTGGACTTTCGAGCTGTTTCATTTCAGTGGCTCTTTGTACTGTTTCTCTCTTCAGGAGGCTGTGTCAGTTGCCGACATCGTCTTGTGGGCTGCATTGTATCCTCTTTTTTCTGATTCCACAGTGCCAACAGGTATGACTTGCTAAAGACAAGTCAAGAAAGAGCCATAATAATACATTTGTTCATGCATATTTAAGGTGAGCACAAGACTGTGACACTCTGGTTCAATCGTGTGAATGGTATGACTGCGTGCCAATCGTCAGCTCAGAAAGTCCTCCAGGGAAAAGGCCTGCAGGGCATGAAGAACTACATGCAAAGACAACCAGCCCCTCAGAGCAGAGACCGCAGCCAAGCACTGGCAGTCCTGTCGAGGTACCACACAGCATCTGGGAACTGTTTGATTTTAGGCACTCATAGATTACTCAAAGCAAACAGTAGTTACATCTCAATCGGCCTGTGCTCCAATTGAAGTTTAAGTTTCTTCTCTGTGTGCCTTGGAATGTATGTACTAAACTCTATAAGCTCTATAGGTTTTGCTCATAATCTTTAGTGTTATTAATTTTTACACTTGTACAGGGAGATGATGGGGAACGCATGGTTTCTGAAGAAGAGATGGAGGCAGCAGCTGTCGCCTATAGCAAAGGTTTAAGTAGCTGTCAGGAACCTGAGAGAAAACATCCAATGTAAGTAATGGTAAAAGTGATTTTGACTTCTATTATTCATCCATTGTTTAAAATGGTATTATTTGTTTCATTTTGCCAGTTTGCCTCAAGAGGGCAAGAGAAACATCCTTGTGACCAGTGCCTTGCCTTATGTCAACAATGTCCCCCACCTGGGTAACATCATTGGCTGCGTCCTCAGTGCAGATGTATTTTCCAGGTACAGATGCACTTACAAATAAAAGACCTGGTCATCTTTACTGTTTATTACCGTACAACTATGGACTTACATCGTGTGTTCAAACTCAGATACGGCCGTTTGCGAGGCTGGAACCTCCTGTTTGTGTGTGGTACTGATGAATATGGGACAGCTACAGAGAATAAGGCCAGAGAGGAGGGCCTGACCCCCCAGCAGATCTGTGACAAGTATCACGCCATTCACTCCAACATCTACAATGGTTTCAGATCGACTTTGACTTTTTTGGAAGAACCACCACGCCAAAGCAGACAGAGTAAGTGTTAAGACCACAAAATGGCCTCTGTAAAATAATAATTTGTAGTAGTAGTAGCAGTAGCAGTAGCAGTAGTAGTGTCATTGCAGTATAATGTTACCAATGATCCATGTAGCTTTATTTAAGCATTGTGCTGAAACCATTAACTATTGTTCATAGAATTGCCCAAGATATATTCTGGAGGCTCCACAAACATGATTTCTTGGTGGAGGACACAGTGGAGCAGCTCAGATGTGAAAGCTGTAAGCGCTTCCTGGCAGATCGCTTTGTCGAAGGCACATGTCCTTTCTGCAACTACGCAGAGGCCCGCGGTGACCAATGTGACAAGTGTGGACGGCTCATCAATGCTGTGGAACTCAAGGTAAACTGAAGAAGATGGGCTGGGCAAAAGATGTAGCAGAGTTTGACCCATACAAAATATCTTCCCCGCGCTATTTTCTGCATACCCAACTTTCTATATTTTGTTTTACTAATTGCTCTTGCAGGAACCACAGTGTAAGGTGTGCAGGCAGACTCCGGCCATCCGCACTTCCAAACATCTTTTCCTCAACCTGCCCAAGGTATTGTCTGTTGTTTCCTAGACTTTAAATCATTGATTCTCTTGAGCTTTATTCAGGCCCATGGATTTCATTGAAATTTGTCCTGCGACGTACACGATTTTTCTATCATGTAGAAAAGAATATGTGTTGAAAGCAGGGAAGAGTGACTTGCTATGTGTACCTTGTTATTTTTGTGCAGTCAAAAAAGGGCATCCGAGGTACTCCGTGTTCAAAAAAGTTAAAAGTACTTTATTAGCAGCATGGACAGCCTGCGTGTTTCGACACACGCGTGTCTTTGTCAGGGCAAAAAGTGTTTTGATTGTTAATTGCTTTATCACTTGAGACCCATGGATAGAGCCTTGTATACAAGTACATAACTCATTCAGTTTAGCTTGTTTGTTTTTATCCAGTTAGAGACACAGTTGGAACAGTGGCTGAATAAGTCCACCAGCAAAGGAGACTGGACAGCCAATGCCAAACAAATCACTCGGTCCTGGTTAAGGGATGGACTCAAACCTCGCTGTATCACCAGAGATCTAAAGTGGGGGACACCTGTGCCTCACCCCGACTTTAAAGAAAAGGTTACAACTTTTTTCAGTAACACGTAAAATACTAATTTTAGAAGTAATAAAAAAATCCTTCTCTTTTCCCTCAGGTGTTCTATGTGTGGTTTGATGCACCTATTGGTTATTTGTCTATTACGGCTAATTACACCGACCAATGGGAGAAGTGGTGGAAAAATCCACAACAGGTAACATATTTTATCTCAGGCGTATGTTGTCTCATTGTTTGTGGCAGTCACACTATTATCCAAAAGAACGAAAATGTAAGAAATAATTGCACTTAGATAAATTAAGAAATCCTTGGGAGGTTATGGACAGGGCCATTGTATCCTGACTTTCAATGGGCACGATATTTGTCACTTAGAAATAAGTAAACTCACAAAAGAGTTACATTGTCAACCAAAAGTTTATAATTTTTGACTGACTCATTCCTCTCTGCTAAAAGCTGTGGACTGGCTCCTTTCCTTCTGTGTATGTGTGTGTGCTGACCAGCAGTTACATAGGCGGAGGCGGGGTTGGGGAAGAGCTGATAAGTCGTCTTTGAACTGGATGATCTCATGATGATCTAATATGATGTCATCCTCATGCTGCAGTGTTGTGTTTTCACCACCAGGTGGAGTTGTACAACTTTATGGCCAAAGACAATGTTCCGTTCCATAGTGTTGTATTTCCCTGCTCTCTACTGGGAGCCCAGGACAACTACACTCTGGTCAATCACCTTGTAGCCACGGGTAATGTTTTATTATTAAAAAAACCATAGGTCAGCCTATGTCCATAAGTTAACAGTGTAACTTGTGCAGAGTATTTGAACTATGAGGACACCAAGTTCTCCAAAAGCCGTGGTGTTGGAGTATTTGGGGACATGGCCAAAGACACGGGATCCCGTCTGACGTGTGGCGCTTCTACCTGCTGTATTTGCGTCCAGAGGGGCAGGACTCTGCTTTCTCATGGGCAGACATGGCTATGAAGAACAACTCGGAGCTGCTCAACAACCTGGGCAACTTTATCAATAGGTTTGACACAATTCTTCTTCTATTGTTTAGTACTCAGCTAAATCCACAAAGTAAATACATTGTACAATTGTATCAACTGCATTAGGCCGTTATAAAGATTGTAATTTAGTTTTCTATTGTGGAAATTCAGGTTTAGAAATAACCTAAACATGGAAACTATGTGTGATTTTTCACCGACGCATTAATTATGTACTAAGTTCTTAGATTGTTGTACAAAACTCTGCAAGCTGAGTAACTATTACGAGAGTCTCAGCCTAGTTTTCTAAATTTGTTTGGGATGGCGTAATTTGGCCCCAATTACATTGCCTCAAATAATTTTTAAAAGATCAGGGATAAATCCTACATCAAAGATTTTTCTCAGTAGCGTTCCACTGGAGTACCTTGATCTTCAAATTGGTCTCGGGCAGCTGATGCCTAATTGGGTCAAAATATCTGGTAGATTGCATAAGGCCTAAGGTGGTAAAGGTAGAAAATATTCTGCTTCAGAAAAGAAATAGTCCTTGCCTAAATCCATCCCCGAGTCACTCAATCCCCTGATCCAGTAGCACATGAACTTGTGAAGTTTGAAATAAAGTTACTCAAATGTTGCATATTCCATAACTAGTGGTTTATCGCCAGAAGCACTAATCATTTCTAAAGAAACAACCTCCTCTGACAAGACTGGATGGTGGCTACTTTAACAACCAAATACTAAATAAATCAAATAGGGAAAGTTTGTTATGCTTCAAGAGGCCTGTTTTTGTCGAGTTGCCGCTGTACAAGCATGCTGTTTGGGTCGCCTCTCCACAGAGGCTCAGAGATGAGTAAACTACAGTGTAGTGTGTTTCATCATACATGACAAAAAATGGAGCATGCCGTTCCAGCCTTTTGTTGCACACCACACTTGCTTCAGCTATTATTTAGATGAAATATGAAAACTGTGAGAGTCATTGCAGCAGTATTGTACACAGGCATATATGTCGAAACAACAGCAGATTTTGTAATTTTAAATTAAAAACAATTATTTAAACAGGTCTTAAATATTTTCAATTAATTGATTTATTGAATCTTATACTGATTTCGGCCCCTTTCGTCATCCAGAGCCGGCATGTTCGTCACAAAGTTCTTTGAGGGCTGCGTGCCTGTGATGGACCTTCAGCAGGAAGATAAGAGACTCCTTGCTCTGGTGGGCTGGGAGCTGCAACAGTACATTCAGCTCATGGACAAAGTCAAGTGAGTTATTTTGCTGTGTATGCATCTGTATGTGTATGGTAAATAATAGTGCTTCTAAGCTACATAATATGCACTTAATTGTTATGCTTTTTTTGCTTTTGAATATCTTTCTATATCATGGATGTTTATTTTAACAGACTTCGTGACTCTCTCAAACACATTTTGAATATATCTCGGCATGGCAACCAGTACATTCAAGTAAATGAACCCTGGAAAAAGATCAAGGGAGGGGACGCTGAAAGGTAAGCTGCACAATTCAAATCAATTAAATTTTTCATATGTTGTAAATAAAGTGAAAGCATCTTGTGTAGACCTAAAATCCTGACCACATTTTGGTTCACTAAGTTTTTTGCTGGGGCCTGTTTCTCTGTTTTTAAGGCAACGTGCCGGCACAGTCACTGGTGTGTCAGTCAACGTGTCCTGTTTGCTGTCAGTGATGCTTTTGCCATACATGCCAACTGTCAGCCAAACCATCCGGGATCAGCTCAACGCCCCTCCGTCCTGCATCAGTACCATGTTGCAAGGCTCTGGCACCTTTGTGTGTGCCCTGAGCGCAGGCCACCGCATCGGCACAGTGAGTACCCCGACAGGCCACGCTCGTCCAGCCCACACCTGTAGAACCTCCAACCTATTGTTGACGCAGGGTGATACAATGTGGATGCAACAGCATGTCAGTGTTTTCGACTCAAGACTCTGCATTTGTATAACCGCACGCATGCACAGACTTAATAGCCTGGAGGCTGTTTCCAGGCCTCTGTCATTGGTCCGGTTTCTCTCAGGCCACTTGTCCCTTTTGGCCTTTTCGTAATGACCAACATGGCATTTCACCTGATTCGTGAGTCAGAGCTTGAATCGAGGAGCTCTTCCTGCTCATGTTTAACAAAGAAAAGGGTTAGTTCTTGAAGCGGCAATATAAATTACAGTGTCTTATGTTAATTCTGCACTGGAGTCGTTTCTGTGTAATTGAAGGTATTTAAACTCAAGTTTCACATAGTTCTCAGATTCTTCATTAGATTGTGGCGTTTATTTTATTCATATTATTAGGTTACACATAATGCTGGAATAATCATTTGATTTCCCAAAACTAGGCACATGTTTTATTTGATTTGGATAGATCATTTGTTTGTATTTGTTCATTACATTTTAGACCTTTTTTTCTGTGTTCTATTAGGTCAGTCCGTTGTTCCAGAAACTGGAGACTGATCATATTGAGACGCTGAAGAAGAAGTTTGGCGGACAGCAGGTATTTGAATGAAATGTTTTTCTTGGTTAGACATGTGTATTGGTCACAACTTCACAACACAAATAATACATTATAAATGAAACCTTAAGTTATTCATCCTTTAGTTTAATTTATTTTTTAATAACTTCTTCCTAACCATCTGTGTCTAGTTTGAAGATGAACCGTCCAAAATACAGGTATCGTGTGGTGATTGTGCCGTTCGCGTCGCCCATGTTCCGTTGATGATGAACTCGGCTACGTTTTCATTAACAAAATCCCTAACATTTTTACACTTTATGTTTGAATGAGTGTGCATCGTGACTCACTGATAACTAAATTAAAGATTATTTGATATTCTAGATTTTTGTTATAATAACTTAAACCATTATGCTTAAAAATATATATTTTAACTTATATTTTGTCAGCCAAAAACTGAAGCTTCAAGCACCGCCAGTCCTCAGCCCAATGTGGTGCCCGCCACAGCCGCAAAAGAGACAACGGCAGGCGGCGTGGACCCTGAGAAAGCTCAGCAGCTCACACAGGCTGTGGCTGAACAGGTATGTCATTCAATTCTGAATACAAACAAGCTTACGTTTTGGACATTATGAAGTAAGAAGAAAGTAAGTAACGGTCAATTGAAAATAATGACTGTTTCGTATCGTATCATCTTTTAAATTAAAATACCATTAAATGTTCACAACTTGACGCCATGAACACCATAATTACTATTGTTTTATTATTTTATTTGGCACAGAATTGTAAACTACAAACTGTTAGCGTCATTAATGTTTATCTCATGCAGGGGGATAAGGTGCGTGCATTAAAAGCCCAGAAGGCGGAGAAGGCAGTGATCAATGCAGAGGTGGCCAAACTGTTGGACCTAAAGAAAGAGCTGGCAGCGGCTGAAGGAAAGAGCTCTGAACCAGCGCCACAGAAGAAGAAGAAATGAAAGCGAGACAGAAGGAGGTTAGTCAGGGAGGAGCGGCTTGAGGTATCATACTGGAGAATACAGGGAACAAGCTGTACACTAAAAGATGAGAGTATTAGCTTAAGGCAAAGCCGTAACAGGATTGAAGACAATGTGGTACTGGCACTGAGGACTAATGAAATGCTGGATAGGCCGACAGGGAAAAGAAAACACACAAAGACGCAGTCAAATGAATACAGCTACAGAATGGAGGGATTTGGAAAAATCCCTCCACCAAAAGAAACTGATTTTATACTCCTCCTCTGATGGGCTGCATGCACTATTAGCATTGTGCGGTGTGTTGTGCATTCAGAGGTGTTTTTATATTATTTCATGTTTTTGCCATTTGCTACAAATACCATAAATAAACTGTCTATATTGTTCATAATATTCAAGCCTTCTCGAATAAAAAAAAAACATTGAACAAAGCTTAGTTTTCCGTTTATTGTAAAACTGAGATTACATTTAATTACAAAATCAGTATGGAGAAATTCATAATATGCCATAAATGATACGAGTCATGCATACTTTTGTACATTTGTTCAACGAGAAAATACCGTGAATATATTTCAGAACAAGGAAAGCTAAGCCATTACAGTACATACATATATTACAGCATTATATAAAAATAGTAAATAATGGCTGAACCACATTTATTTTATTTAAAATCTCATTTTAATAGAAAAGGTCAGCTTAGAAAGTATAGCCAGTTTCTACTGCTTTACTTAAGATACAGACACACAAGCTGGAGGTTAAAAAAGTAAGAAAAGATACAATATATTTTGTCAAAAAAGTCATCCTCACATATTCGCATTGTTCTGGGCACTTTCAAAAATTACCTGAGCTCTGAAACTCTGCAAATTGGGACAAATAATCTCTATTAGCCAGTTTGCAGCCCTTTAAGGTAGAAGGAGTAGCTACTTGTTACGATATGGTGGGAAAAGGCTGACAATGTAGACCTTTCTCTGAAGCACACTCCCCTCTGTGCTGTGTCCTACTTGGGTGAAATGTCAAACTGTTCTTCAACAGTTGCATTCATCACATATGACACATGCATTTGTACACACAACATTCACCAGAAACACTCAAGAAGTTGCACTTGAATCCATATGTTCTTCCGTTCCTTAATACATGCCGTTTCTTTTTATTTGCCGCATTGCTGTTGCAGCCTCTTCTCTCACTGCCCTCAGCCCTAGACTTTCATCATCCTCTTTCTTCTGGTCTTTTAAAGAATTCTTCCTCATACAAAAATCAGCATCCTCAATTAATATCTTTGGTTTTCATTTTTTTGCAACTTAAAACTTCACATTTCTTTCATGTCAAACCTTTTCCCACCAATGCTAAGTCAAACTGTAGGACCTTTTTTGTGATTTACGTCTCATTTCCTGGTGTTCACAAGTCTCTCAATCAGTGCTCGGCGTGTCCTCTGAACCTCCTCGCCGAGCCTCTCGATCTCTGCTTTCAAACGCTCATTCTGCTCCGTCAGCTCCTGGACTTTCCTCTCGTTCTCCTGCTCCCTCTCCTTGCGACTCTTCTTGGCCGATGAGTAAGATGACGATGTTCTCGGTGTGGCACAGGAAAAAGGGGATAAGGCACCATTGGCCCTCTCGCTGGAGCTCCTCGTACGTTTCCCCAGGCGAGAGGGCTGATACACGGACACGGGCGAGGACATGGGCGACGAGGGTGAAGAGCAATTTTGTGAAGGCGACTGGGAGGCAGAGGAGGAGCAGGATGGGGAATCGGGGACACAGGGCAGCTCCTCCTCACTCGCTGAAGGAGACGACCCGGGGTGATTATTAGTTGCCGGATGGTGGTGGTAGTAATAGCCCCCGCTGATGACCTCTCCACTTTGATCCACCTGTCCTCCATCACTCAACAACGCAAAAAACTCTGGAGGAAGCAGGTCACTGCCACCTCCCGTAGAGCTGTCTCCGCTTCTGCCACTGCACCCCTCGCCCCTGCGCTCCTCTGCCACCGCGGGACTCATGCTGGAAGAGGAGGACGAAGATGAGGAAGAAGACGTGTGATGGAGAGCCTGGATCTCTGTTGCCCTCTGGACGCCTTCACTCCACGCCTGGCTTCCGTCCGACAACCATGTCAGAGAACAACTCTCCAGGACGTCCAGAAATTCTGGCTCTCTCTACAAATCAAAATGAAATGTCAATAGCGGTCAAAATCTGTCAAATGTAAAGGTACGTAAAAGTAAGGTTTCAATTATTGATAGCTAGTGTATGGAGTGAATATCAATGAAACTCGAAAAAAATCCAAACCAAAAGTAAATGCAGCACACTCTGACTCGGTGCAAAGGCGACTCACCTCTGTACAGGTGGGTGCCCGTGCCACTTTTGCCCCTCCTGTGTCAGAGCCTAGAATGTCCTGCAGGTCCTCATACCACGCCTCCAACTCTGCACCACACAGCGGCCCCACACCAGGGGGTACGGCGGGGGCAGGTGAAGCCACTCGGCAGTCATATTGCCAGTCACTCGTAAAGCAGATGCCCGGCTACACAGTTCACTCTGGACCTGTGGACAAACACATGGGACGAGGGCAAATGAGGCGCAGTGAGCAGCGATAGTAAAACACAGCAGTGAGTCTGTCTGTCATAGTCACACCAAGTCATCTTTTGTAATAACCCAAGTTTAAAGGGGGAAAAAAAGATTACATTAGAAATCAGTGAAAATAATATGTTTGTTTTTTTCACTGAATGGGAAAGATATTACAACCCCATCTAATTTGAAGGGACATTAATCAGCTGCACCACGTATTGTAGAAAACCATACAATGCATGATTTAAAATTGTGTAAGTGTAGAAATAATTTATCCCAAAACATACCATTGCATAAATCAGTACAAACAAAAATAACAGGATGCTACTCTTTTTTTTATTTTTATCATAAAGTTATTTACCTTGTCACTGTTAATCAAGTTTGCCAATTTGTTGGAGATAGTTTATCCCAGCAATTCTGGAAAAAAAATAAAACACAGTGGTTAATGAATCGATCTATAACACATTTTCGAACAACTGAAATTTGCTGAGATGTCACAATGAAAATGATGATTTGCACAAATACAGCACATCATCCAGACAAAGAACCCTTAAAACAAGACACAACTGCTTTATCCAATACAATAATTGTATCATCGTGTGTTTTTACAAGAACTGTTCATATAAATGATTCAAATAACAACCGAACTGAAAACAATACCATTAATGTTATCTAATTCCTGTAAACAAAGACCTAAACGTTCTCAACGGCGCCCCCTGCTTTCCACTTTCTTAAAAACACCTTGGCTCTGATAAACAAGTGGCCGACACAAAGATAAGAGAATCACATCATTGAATCTCCTAGATTTGACTGTTCAGATCAAATTGAAGAAAGTCCGCGTTTCATTTAAATACGGAGTGTTTCTCTTTTATTTCACAAAGTCAACTAAAACAAAAGAATATTTTTTTTCTCATATAGGCTAGCCTAACTTGTATGAAATACAGAAACACACTGCATTGACTGATTTTTTTTTTCTTTTTGGCCACAAAATCCTTTTTGACCCAACAAAATGAATGTGAACTGCAGACACAAGCACACTTATGGACACTATTATAGGATACCATTGACAGCGCTTATAGAAACTAAAGGGCGTAAAGTTGGGAAAAATGCCTTAGGTTAGGCTTGAGACTTGTCCACTTAAGCCAACACAATTACGTCATGGAAATCAAAGTCCAGCAGAGAAATGGGCGAAACAAAAGGAAGCGCGCAAAGAAAGAAAAACACGCTCAAATGAAATCCTCGTATTGTCTTGTCAATCACGACAAATGTTATGTCAAATAAGAATAAAACTAAAAATGACCCACAATCTGTAGCGCCACTACTTCCCATGAAAAAATCGTGACAGCATGCTTATGACATATTTCGTTTTTTCCACATGACATGACATGACATTGGTGAACTTGAATAAAAAAAGCCAAGAAATGTAGTTGTTAGTTTGTAGATGAGATGTTAATTTAAAACGATATTTATTTCAAAGACAGCACTGGAGTCTCAGTGTCTTTTAACTTCTGCCTCTCTAGCCCATGCTCACCGCTCCTGGCGACTTATTCCCTTAAACTCTGTTCACGACAAACAAAACTCAGTGACTTTGAGCGATTGAGACAGCTGTTATTCTAAAAACAGATTTGGGATTTCTGCCAAAAATGTCAACATTGTTAATTCCTTTGAGCACCGTATATGAACTCGAGCTATGCCATAAAGTTTAAAGATATGAGGATACAGAGTAACAATCAACACCAACCACACAGCAAAGACGGTCACGTTTACTCACCCTTTTTCGTCTATTCGCTCGTTGTTTTAGTAAAAATTGGTGATAGCTCATGTTAACCATTGTTCAGTCTTGACAGCTGAATGTGGCTTTTCGGAAACTCCCGGCGGTGTTTATATTGAGAGCCCAGTCAACCACACTATACAGGGGACGGCACTTTGGAGACAACCTAGCAGTCAGTCCATGGATGGCGTTCCCAGTGCGCAATCACAAACGCGCACTAATGATCTTCCCCTTGACGACAGCGAATAGGAAAACCAGAAAGGGCCATGGGTGGGACCTGAGCGAACCAGCTGGTTGCTCCTTCCCTAGCCCGTATAGTTTGTGCGAGGAGCAATTGTGATGCAGTCATAAGACGGCCAGGACGAATTTGGGGCGTATGGGAGTCACATGAAAGGAATGATGCAATGCTTGGCAACCAATTTCTAGCTGGGGATAACACCAGCAGAATCAGAACATGTTTTATTAAACAGTGTTGGCTCTAACAAAAATCTAAAATATACACATATGCAAGGATATCTAATGTCGAAGAATGGTTTGTTTACGGAACAAAACACTTTAATCAAAAATGTTAAAAGAAATTACCGCTGTAAAAAAAAAAAAAAACATTGAAGCCTTTTCGTGCCGCTTTAATGAATTCTAAATGTTATTCATGGCTTATAAGCTAATTACATGGATTGTCGCAACTTTGTCGTTGATTGAGTTGATTTTGCGTCATAAGCTAAAATCAATAACAATTTCACTGGTTAAAACGTCCACGTTTCGGACCTAATGGTGTATTGAGGAACCTGTGACTTTAATACGTGAGGGACGTCGTTGATGAATGGTTAAGTAAAGCGCACACGGACAATGGTGTCATATTCCCAGCCCCATTCATTTGACTGCGCTTCACCAAAACACGCCCGGCTGCGGGAGCGTCTGTGGCGCGCAGCCGCCGCACGGTGTTTTCCTTTTTTACTCGTCCGCCTGCCCTCAAACCCTTTGTCTTTTGATAAACTATTTAAACGTGTTTCCCATTTTTATATTGGTAATGCGTCCAAATCTATGGAAAAATACCCTTCTACCTCAATGGATTCATACTAATGGTTTTAAATGTATACTTGTACCCTGACATCCTGAAAGTTAAAGAAAGAAATGCACCTGTTTCTTTTTTCTTTCTTTTTGTCAAACAATGTCATCCTATCGCCTGTTTCCTTGACTTGGCTAACAATAACAAAGCCTGACAAATGCCAATAAAAGTAGAAAAGTTATTAGACTATTATTAATAAATTAATAATAATCACACTATACGACTACGTATAGATAACTTTTAATTTAGAAAAGGTGGGAAAAGTCATAATTTGGAAACTTTTTATTTATATTTCATTCACCGGCGCGTCCCATTTGTTATATCACATCATTGTATTAATAGTAGCCTATCAACAGTCGATATTGTTTCTAAGCAGACTTTCCAAGTTCAACAGGGTCAAGTGGTAAGAGTCACTCAGTGCCAAGTTGATGGTTCACGGCCACTAATGTAAACAACATCTGGTGGGCTACAGTAGTGCGCCAGCAACAACAGTGTCAACAAACAGGACCACGTTTCATCATGGCGTGGTCTGGACGAGCTCCGGTCCGCGACACTTTTTTTTAAATTATTTATTTTACTCTAATCCCAAACTCCGCGCGCAAGTGTTTTCCGCGCGGTGCCCCACGTGCACGCAGCCCCATAGCAACAGCGCCAAGTAGCGAATAGAAAGCTCAAATACTGTCTCTAGGACCCGGGTTAAAGCGCTGCAGGAAGCACCGCGAACACGTCACGACTTGAGTGGCTGTTGCTGAGTCTAGTTGAGCATACTTTCACTGGCCCCCCGTCCTCCCCATCCCACTCCACCCCTCTCCATCCTCCACCCAGCCGTCTGTTTGTTTTGTCAGTCTCGACGTCTGCGTTGTGTTCATTATAAAACACTGTTTACAACCCACATCGAGGGTGCCTCTTTGAACAAAATCAGCATGGCGTTTTGTTTATACAGTTCGTGTTGTGTAATAAAGACTAATTTTACATTATGACGCCAATATCAATAAATCCTAATAAGTCAAACTTTTTAATAATTTCACATTACAAATTGATTTAACATTTTACACAACAATAGACTATCTTTATTCTGTTTGAGTAACATGACCGTATATATAAGATCCTCAAGTTTTGCTCGCCTTCTGTCAGCGCATAGGGATGATCTCTCCTCACAAAGCGCTCACTTCACTTTATTGATCGCTGATGGTCGTCTGTAATCACAGGGTTTCTCCTTCTCCTTCCCATAACTTAGAATAATTACTTTTACAAATATTTGACCCAACAAAACTGTCATTACTTTGCAATAACAGTGGTTCAAGTTAAAATACCCAAGACAAAAGGAAAATTCTCCACAAACTCGGGGTCGATACAGTGGGGGGGAGATCTTTTATTCACAAACAAATGATATGTAAAACTATAAAAAATAAATCTGAGAAATCTCACGAAATGTATTCATAATTTAGTGTGACCATGAATTTTTTTTCTTTTTCCCATCAACCTTTTCTCTCAGTCACCAAGCCGCTTCAAAACGTGTGTGATCATTTTATATTTTTCACATTTTGTCAAGTTGAAACCAAGCAAAAAATACATATACTATTCCAATATTAACTACTTATCAAATGTAGTTCTTATCTCATTTTCGACCACAACTTTCTTTTAGTTTTTGCAGATCCGAATGTGGAATTTCCAGCCGCCGCACTCCGACTTTCCCCTGGTCTCTGTCCTCTGCCCTCGGTCAAGAGTCCACACCCACGCCTTTATCACGACGCGCACATAGACGGAGCAGCTGTCGGAAAACGGTCCCCGTGCTGCGAAAAGAGACTCGTACAGCTGTTATCATGTGCCGGTGATACACTAAATCTACTCTGCTCCTCTTGGCTTGCCCTTTGTCGCTGAAGCCGCAACTGTTTCCCCCTCTTTCCCCCAAACAGACAAAGAGTGGGGTTTAGGAAGATGATAAAAAAAACACATGAAATACATTTTAATCAAGAAAAAAAGTTCAAATCAGACAAAATAAATCAAACAAACTGTATTGTCTGTGCGTTGATTCATCTTTTATGCCACTGTCGGTTCTGCCAGTCTACACTCCGGTTAAGGCAGCGCATTACTTGAATTTTAACCAAATGGTGATTACATCTATGGTCAATCTCAATCACCCGCAGTGATTTTGAATCAGGGGGGTCGACTGCCAATCCTATAGCAGCAACAGCGCATTGTTTATAGTGGAGTTTGGACTTTAAAGAATGAAATGGAATTGGAAAGCATTTCCTCTTTTATTATTTTTTTGATACATCTTATGAATCACATGGTAAAAGCTGTATTTATTCATTTTTATTATCAAGAAAAGGAAGAAAATTGAAGTTGATCATTATGAGGAGGAATAATACTTTTTCTTTCCTTGATGAATCCCCCATCCATAACGCAAAAGCACTCATTCATCAACCTTTTTATTCTCGTGCCAGCCCCAACTATTTCCGAACAAAGAGCTGATTTTGGAGGCTTATGTAAATGTTGTGGGATTTTTTTTTTTTACCTAATAAAACTTAATATAATTAGACAAAATAATTCAGACAAATATTGCATTATTGTCTGGGGTTTGATTAATCTTTTATGCCAGTGCCAGTCTACACACGGTCAGTGGTTCATCAATCAACCTGTTTACTTTCTTTGGCGCTCGCACCATCGATCACCCCGTAAACAAGCTGTCCTCGACTTACAGTAGTCGGCACAACAGCCGCTTTTTTAAGGCACCTTTAATCACCGCTAATGTCATTATAATTCTTTTCTTCCACTGATCGGGCTCTATCCACTCAGTGCCATCTCGAGCAGCGATATCCCCAGCTCTGTGTCGCTTCCACTTGTTGAGATTTGTGCGCTTGGAGACTTGGGGACGCGACTTTGCCGATCATCCCGTTAATCTGTAAGCCGTGTTTACCTGTGAGCTCACCTCCCTTTAGCCTATACCGCCTCAGTCTTCCCCCCCCACTTTTCATTCGCTACAGGCTTTAACTCTGCCTCACAACCGCATCCAGCCTAGTTTTTAGCCCTTCAGTCCTCCTCTCCTGTCCGGTCCCATTCAGAAAAAACCTGATAAATTCATACTGGGGGCCCCAAATGTGATTTATATACCCGTCTCTGTTTTTTATGACACTAGTGGCTTCCTGGCTTTGTTTTACCCACCGACTGTTTATTTTTAGCAACAATATTTGAACATTATTGGTCAACTATAACCTCAACTCTAGCAGCCTGTTGTTCAGCTTCACAATCAATAGAAATGGTACAGTTTTTGTCTGAATTTCGGACACCGTGTTGTTAATAAGGAAGTGAGATGTTGTACAAACAGTCAGATTCTTGTCATGGATGTGTCAAAAGATAAAATGGGAAAAATCTAACTCGGAGCAGAGACAGCGGGGCATTAAACTTTCAAAGGCTGTCTGAACAGGTGGGTATTCTGGCAGCGCAACCTTCGGGGCGCTCCCCACAAGCACCCGCTTCTCCTCATTCCTCACAAACTCGCATGTGAAACAATCGGTGCTGCCCGTGTAGCCTCTTTTGTGTTCAGCTGCCCAAGGTGGAGACCCGCAGTTCTACCCTCTCCCGCGCAAGAGCCATTCAGGCACATGTTTACTGTGCCTAAACTGACTGATTCATCTCACTTTATTGGAAATAGTTTAGCGTTTGTTTAGAAATATCTATCTCTTTCCTCTCACCCTAATGTGGTTAATGTACAGCTTATTTTCAGCAATAATATGGTAATAAAAAAATCAAAAGTAAGCTGCCATGGACATGCGTGTCTAATATAAATACACAATCACCTCAAAGATCTACAAATATCCTACTGTAAAACCTCTTTAACTATACATTTTTGACGGCTTGGTTATAATTAACGCACACTTAAAACCCACCCCATTGGTAGAATAAAGAAAAAAGTGCCACAAATAAGTGGACTTAATTTTCTCCGTTTGATCATTTATGAATATTAATGAAAAGGCAGAGGATTGTTTAATCTGAGCCAAAGTGTGAGCGCGGTGATCATGAGAAATACGGTATAACAATAGTGCGATAGAAATATTGGTTGCGGCTGCTCCGCTCATAGTCCTCTCAAAGGAAGGCGCCTCGACACCTTACAGACATTTTTCCCACAACATGTTAAGCAATGAATGTAGCTGCTTTTCAGGTCATTTTTCAGATGAGTTATTATTTATAGTTCACTAATAAAACTAGTTAAAGTGAAGATGAAAATCAATGGAAGATCCGAGCTGTGGGTGCTTCCCTGCTTGTATATTGTGTATTGTCTGTTTTTGTGCTGTAGGCCTTTTAGAGTTGTTTTTCAATGTGCTGTATACATTTGATTTGACTAAACCCTAAAAAAAAACCACTTAGGAGTTGTTGGTAGTAAAAACGCTATTGGCTTAAATTAGACATAAAATGCTGTGCAAAACAATGAACAGAATCTTTAAAAAAATATTTGTTTTCCTTTTTAAAACAAAGATTATAAAATAAAATCTCTTAAGTTACGTGGCAGGGTCTCGACATGCCTGATGGGGTGCGGAGGTACTTGGACACATAAAAGGTGGAACTGAGTAGATTTTCCATATTGCCTTCAAAGGAAAAGGAAAAAGTTTGAATTTGAGAGTATTTTTTTACATCTTTTTGAACATGAACTAAACAATGAACAATCTGAGTTAAATTTAACACTTTGTAAAAACATTGGCAGGATCCTTGAGAAGCGGGTACTTGGTGTATGAATAAACGACTAAACTGGTACGCGAGACAAAAACTGTTGGGAACCACACTGTTATAGAGAATGGAAAAGTTGTACTTGATTGGCTTGAAAGTCATTCTAAGTAATCTAATAAGCTTGTTCCCGTCAATATATTTAATGACAGGCAAACTGCTGCATCTTCAACATAATGATGAAATGATTTAAAGTCGGCTTCAGTCTTTAAACCGTCTAGTTTTGATTTAAAAAAGGAAAAGAAAAAAAAAGTCCTGTGTCTTGTCATCGGTGTTAAAAATAGAGACCAAATTCTATACAACATGTTATAGGCCTGTCGGTCCCTGTGATCTTTGAGGGCATTCCCCCTTGAGCTGGCCCTGGGATCTGATTCCCTGAAAACCAATATCTGCTGCCAAGCTGGGGAATATATTTACAGAGGTGGGTCCTAATGTAAGACAAATATTAGATTTGTTCTACATTAGGACAAATCAAATATTTACAAACATCACTGAAATGAAGTGATGTTTGTATTGGAAAAACAAGGCTCTGTCTGGGGATCTTTTTTTCTGATATTAGTAGGCTACTTTAAATGTACTTATTTTTGCGATACACTATTTCCTCTGTATAAATATCAAACAGAAGATAATCCTCTAATGCGGACTCGGGCATCAGATTCCAGTTGTACCTCAACAGGTAATATTGTACAGTGTAATGAGGAAACCTGAGTAATTTTCTGTAATTATGCAGAAATATCTTGAGGGTGAACTCCACTTAAGTCGAACAGTTTCATCGAAGCATAATTAGGCCTCTGCCATTTTTCTGTTGCGTAAAGGTAGCTCAAAGTGTAAAGGTGGTTGACCTCTGAGTTATAATTCACTGCAGTCTTTGTTTTTGACCCTTTGCCAACATTGTATTGGCCACTGAATATGAATAGATACAAAGACTGCCGAGTTAATGTTATTCATTGTACTTTCAATACCAATACACTTATACAATAGTAAAACACCTAAGCACTAAACTTTATTTCTTGACACCCTGGCCTACGGAAAAGGGCAGACTTTGAACCTCTTACCCGGTGTGTTTTGGCTGCGCGCTCCACATTACAGTAAACTGATAATCCACTTGTACGGGGCAGAGAGGGCAGAGGGGCAGCAGGGGCAGCAGGGGCATAGATGAGCTCGGGGATCTGAGGATGACTCACCATCACAAGCTCCTGAGCCCTCCTGGTGCTCAGACTTCAGCCTTTGTCACCTGATGGACACAACACAATCAGCCTGGGGCCACGGTGGCTCAGTGGTGGGACAATCGCCCACAAACACAGAGGTTGGTGGTTCAGCTTCTCCCATTGCGTCCTTGTCCCCATCACACCAAAAACAGACTATAAATGAAGACTTCTAGAAGAACGTCTTTGCTTTTCTTGGAGCATTTTAAGTTCTTTTAAGCTACGTAATTTGAGCAGTATAGCCTTATCTGCCTATATGAGAAACAAGTTATTTTAAAATCATACAGAGGGAGTAATCTGCAGTAAATCTATATGTGATTGTAATATATCTAAATATCAAATATCTCTACACAAATATTAAATATTTTTGGTGTGAACGATCACATCTTAAGGCTTAGTGATGTTAGTCTTGATGTGTGATATGTGAATGCTCACCAGTATCCGGGCAGCAGTCTGACTCTACCTTTGCCTCCCTCTCACGCGGGCGAGTCCTGGGCATGTCCTGACATGTCGTCATTGTCTGTGACAGACTGTCCCTTTAACATGACAACGGGTCGATTAAAATCATCACATTAAGCTCAACCCTATATTTATATTCATATGTACTCATTGAAACTTAAGTAAAAATAGAAATGTGATTTTAAAAGAATATTTTATTATTTAAGCCGAGTACTTTTTATGATTTGCTGCCATCTTGTGTTTCTTCAAGGTTATAACAGTGCAGGTGTACACATAACTTCCTCCACTGGTCCTCAATACCTTTACCTTCATCTTACCATGTCTCTATTTGCTCAGGTTCGCCATGTAATGTTTGCAGCTGATCAAAGATAAGAGCTATACAGATGAGCAATACGTAGTGCTGCATTAAAGGCATAACATTGTGAAACATACTTTTATGAGCAATACAAAACATGCTTATGACCAGGCTGCCAGACACAGGTGCTATTTTTGCAGTCGGTAATCAAAGAATTTGGATGTGGACCTATCCTATTTAAATCTTGTATTCGGCTTCCTTTTGTCAATATCACCATGGAAACGAGCTGGAGACGTCCCATTTCAGGAGAGATGAGCCGCTCACAGCAAAACACGTTTCTTTGGTCCTTTAAGTATTTTTCAAAGATAGAAATATCTATTCAAATAATTGCTTTTATTTTATTCTGTTTATTTGTTGACACGTGACATGGTTTCAACAGGATTAAAATGTGTTTAAGAGGAACAAGATGAGGGTATTTTATACAGAGCGTGTTTTTATTGACCACAAATGTACAATGTGTGCACAGACAGACCAGATTAAGTGTTGGCTGTGGCGTTTGGTTCGGCCTGGGTCATTTTATTATTTTTTTACAAGCATCCGAGTTTGCAGAAATAAACAGGCGGATTTACAGGCTTCCTTCTGTGACATCCCCATGACACTATTAACAACTTTACACATTTGACAATAAATCATCAGAACCAACAGTATTCCACCATGTCTGTTTGAGCAAATTTAACATTACAAATGCAATATAAAGATTTATAGGAATGACATTTTGTTTTACTACTAATAATCATAAAAACAAGCTTGGTTAAAATGAAAAGGCTTAAAGTTGTATCCACATACTTCAGAGTGGTACTTATGTTGGTGCCTGTAACAGCTGCAGACAAGACCAAAAAGCACTGGATTTAAATAGTATAGTACAGTACGGCTTTAATTACAGTTGGACTGCTGCTCTGAGTGTGTCCAGTTCTCTGTGCAAACATCTACAGGTCACCCATCGATAAGTACCACCCTCGTCTTAAGTCCAGCGTGACTTTGTCGGGGGCAGAGAGAGCAGAAGTGTCTTGACTTGATATCGTTGAATGCAGGACAAAAGTAAAAGATGCGAGGACATTTGGTCTATGAAGCCGTCTTTCACGTTCAACTTGAAAAACAAGGCAAAGGTGTTTGCAGAGAGCAGGAGACAGATGGCCATAGAGGTCTGAGGTCAGTCCAAACCCGCTCCGCCATGTTCTCCAAGCCCCATTCATTTGTCCGTGTCCACTCTCCTCGCCCGACCCTCTGTGCGGCGCAGTTCACTTGGACAGTTTCTTAATCCGCTCATCAAGTGCTGAAAAGTTCTCCTCAATAGCCACAAAGTTCTCCTTCATTGTCTGTTGAACCTAGAACAGAAAACTACTTTTAGAAATTGGTTGAACGTTATTTACCAGTTTGAGAATTAAAATGGATCCATAGGCAGAAGACTATTAAATCTATTTAAAACAAAAAACTAATTTAAGGGCAATGTCTCATCTGTAGCCCAGCCCTGAGTTTGAATAAGACAGGGGGAAGGCAAAGATGATTTTGAGAAATATGATGACACACAACACAGGTCTGAACACCTTTTTTGGCATAAATGATGTACAATAATAGTATTTTATAGAACATGAAGCAAATGGTCACAGCAGAGAAGCGTCTTTCTTAAATATCCTCAGAAAACATCACATCATTTTCCTTCCCTTTTTACTATTATCTCTACTATAGACACCTGTGACCCATTTTGAAATACAGACTTCCTGTTGTATTGGCTCTTTTACCTGTGTTAGCAGAGTGTTGTTGTCCTTGAGTGTGTTGTTGATCATCTGCTGGGTCGTATCCAGGTGGGTCAACAGCTGCCCGAACTGCATCGCTGTGAAACACAAGGAAAACGGCTACTGCATTTGTGCAAGCTGCAAACTCTGAGACTGGGGTTTTTCTTTCCACTCGCTCTGATGTTGCTCAGCCAAAAGATAAAGCCGACTGGGAGGAATAAGTGGCCATCTCGGCAGGCTGTGACAGATTGGTGCGAGAGATCGGTATGACAAATGACCTCTTTTAAACTCTGAGAAATGAGTTATGGGTATAATCTTTTACTGGCACGGTTCTGCTTTCATGCGCTCAAAAAATAAGACGCCGATTTTTTTTTTTTTAGCCCAAGGGGGTCTTTACCAGCACAAGGAGAATTAGTCTAATTATATTACCATTTAAATCTTTTTACTGATTTTTTTTTGCCCTCTGTGATACAATGCCATGGTTTGGGTTAATTCCATTATCCATTTGAATCCCATTTTAGTGGAGTGTAATCCCTGTCGCTCATAAAGTGCCTATTGTGGACGGGTTTTGTCACAGTGCTGAGGCTGCCTGACGTGACTCTCATTCAAGCGCTGGTGCACACATTTGTTGAACAGTATTGTACTCCCTCCCGCTTTTAGCCCAAATACACCACTTCAATTGTCCTTGAACTCTCCCGGGTGCGGGTGGGGAGGGGGCACTTGGGAACATAGTTATCCAAGATATTCTCTGCGCCAAAGCCCTTAAGGTACAGTACAGAGTGAGCAGAACAAGTGCCAAAGGCTGAACCTTTCTGTATCCTGGGCAATGAATGACCTTCTTTAGGGTCTGAATACATGTCACATTGTTCTTATTTAAATTGAGAGTCAAAACTTTCTAAATGCATATTTATAATGTGTGATTGTAGGGTAATCAGTTCAACAATGTATAAGAAATATATGATTTTAGTGCCAGATTGCCAAACCAAATAACAGATACATCCGAAGCCATTGATATGAATTCTACTCATGTTGTCACGATAAAATTTCAAACTCAATTTCGATACTGAAAAAAAAAAAACTCGATACAGATTTCAATACCGCGGCAAAAAACAAAAATCCTCCTCTAAAATATATACTACATTTTCTTGTCTCATTATCTACATTGCTTTTACCATGTTCTTGTAATAAAAGGTCTGGGTTGTTCTCTATATTATACTGTACCAGGCGATATGACCGACAATATAAACTATTTACAGGACTGATTTTGCCATCATGTTAAAACACTGTTTCTGCCGTCATGAACAGTAAACAGTCGCTGCTTTTAGGTGCATAACAGCGCATTCATTCAAAGCAAACAATGTACCTTTAAAATGCCTCCAAATATATTCATGAGTACATTTGGCTTTGATAATTTTATTTTGTTGATAATTTTTTTAATTCTCCTGAAACATGTAAACGGATAGAAGCGGCTAAGCTAAGCTAATGCTAGCAACACTCGCAAATTCTACAGTTTTCACAAAACGCCTGCTCCTTTCCACATGCCCCGGCAGCAGTGGTCGTATCATACATTTCCACAATGAATGTATTACGTTTTAGAACTTTATACAGAGTTTCATTAATATTCAGTGCGCACAGACAGTATCGATACTTGCTCAAATAAATAATGAACACTCGATACTACTTTTAGTATCAAGGAACCGATTTTTTGACAACTGTCCAAATGTCATAACTTTTAAAGCCTTAGTTAGAGAAAACCTAATGTAGTAATAATTAAAACAGGCCTCCATGAGAGTAAAAGATGAATCTGTGTGGCTCTTACCTTGTTCATGGAGCTCCTTGAGAGAGACCAGCCTCTGCACCACCTGAGGCACTGAAGTTGACATGGAGTCACACTTCTGCACCAAGTCGTACAACTGTGCAACCTGGGACACACAGCACAGTCTCAGTCTGTTTCCACAAAAAGACTGGCTTTGTTCAGACTTTTAGCATTCCAAAAATAAAAAATGGAGAAAAATATAATTGCGTTTTTCTGAAAAATTAGATTTGCAATTTATGTTTTTAAGTCCAGTCGCATTGACATTTAAGAGAAGACTGAAGTGCTAAACTTAACAGGAATCGCATACATTTAAGAACATATTTGTAGAGGTTTAGCAAGGTTAAAACATAAGACTAATGCAGAACGGATTTTGTTGATTGTGAATATTGTTCTTCCTAAATAATTGCAGTCTTCGCAGTTTACAAAAACAACCATTAAAATTGCAACTTAGTTTGTGATTAATAGTGAAGCCCCACTTCCTGTATGATATTCTAATTATATGACATGTATATTCTGAAGCAGGAACAGACCCTTTCAGTTCTATGAGATCATCAAAGAACAAGACAAAAACGCAGTGGACAACCAACCTTGTTTTGAGTCTCCGCGTCCTCAATGGCTGCTTTGTGCTTCGCCATCTCATTCATCTTTCCAAGGACACTCTACAAATCAATGAAAGAGAAAGTTAACACCATTAAAAGCAAGACTTTCTATTCAATAAGACCACAATGCTTTTTGCAAGGAGAAATGAAGGCGGAGTATATTTACCTGCAGCCTCGCCTCCACCTGATCCAAAGTCGCAGAGTCTAATGCACTGACTCTGGCCTGAAGCAGCTCTATGGTGTCCTGTTGCATAACAAACATACATTTCAATGCAATATTTCTACCACAGCTTTTTTGTCCTTTTTCTTCTAACAACTAAGACAATGTCATCTTTGAAGTGTGACCCAGCTCCGCAGCTTTGTCTCAGACGTGTGAAGTTATGAATGCAAAAACACTACATACACAGCATCTGTTAGATACTTTAAACAAAGTGCCACAGACTGGTGATCAATGCACCTTTATTTAGGGTCTGTGGGCTGCATTTGGCCCCTGGTCATAGTTTGGACTCCCCTGTTTTAGATAGTGTATTAAAGTTTACCATCAAACTGGCTCCTTGTGCTCCAGCACTCAATGGCCCCTGTAACACAATAGAAAATATAATAAGCACGAGATAATAAGGCCACTTAACGTAGGTAATTTTTGTTTTGAACTAACAAAGCTGAAGACTGATGAGGGAAAGTCATTTACCAAGCGTTTGCCTCATGTTAAAACAAGTAGTCACGCATCATTCTCTTATTACATATCAGATTTGGGACTGTAATACTGTAATACATGCCCACAAATAGCAAGATGTCATTTTCCAACTTGCACTCACTATACATCACGTGTCTTGATAAATGACCTCTGTGTGAGACGAGCATTTGGGAGGAGGTGTATGCTGGCTGCTCCATACCTGTTTGTCAGATCCTGGGCCAACAGCTGTCTCCAGCTCCGCCAGACGCTTCTCTAACACTGCCATCTACACAACACAAAGGTTCAGTCAGTCGATGCTTATGTGAAGAAGAACTCAGAAAAGCCTTACTTTAGCACACGTCCTGCTGTACAAACTCTCGTACATTGTGTTATTTTGTATCAGCTGAAGGCAAGTGATGTATCGTATTTTCTGGACTATAAGTCGCTCCGGAGTATAGCCTTAGCAACTACATGGGCCTGGAGGCGTAACTGCACCGTTTACAAGCCTCTCCCGGCATCACATTGTTCAAGCTCTCATTTGCAAACTCGTTCCTCTAGCTGTGGCCATCCAGCTTTTATCCCGCGATTAGCTTTTTTTGTTTTCTTCATTGCAGTACTGTAAGAGTAACCTCCGCTTTTCACCAGTACCTTAGAAGTTTGTCACTCACTCCAAACTTTCTTTCTGCTGCTCGATTACCGTTTTTTAAATCTCTAGCGGCTGTCAGTGTACAAACAACAAACATGAAATTATATATTTTGATATACAAGTCGCACCTGAGTAAAAGTCACACCCCCAGCCAAACTATGGAAAAAAGTGCGACTTATAGTCCGGAAAATACGGTATTTCTTGTTGTTTTTTAGTGGTATATTCAATAGTTAATGTTTATGACAACTCATCCAGATGTACAGTATTCTATCCTCGCAAAAGGTTTTCATAAAGTGGTCATCTGGACAGGGTGTTTAGACCCACAAAACAAGCCCAAGCCAAATGTGTGTCATAGCTCTGCTCATTTTGACAAGTATCCCCTGACATCTTTAAAATTACTATCCCGCCTACGCCTGCCATTATCGCCTTCACCTTGGCGGCGTTGTTGAATTTCTCCTGCTCCGGTCGGCTGTGCAGCTCATAGAGCACCACTCCATCTGGGCCCTTTTCCGTTGCTGTGGGCTGCCCGCCTCCCGTGGCGCTGACACGACTGCCCTTGGCCACCTCCAGCTGAGTGAGCAGACGCCTGGGAACAAAGGAAATGGAGACACAAAGGGATTTTACGGTACGTTCAATACTGCCATCAGCGTCACTTCGTCTCCGGTCCTTTTCTGTTCTCTCGCTTTATTCACTTAGGACTTGGCTTTAAGCAACAATGTCAAGGTGAGCTTCGAGACCTCGTCTTTCTGGCCGATTAACCTGATCCACGCCACTAGATTTTCAGCAAGAATTTGACCAATTGCGGCCTTGTGTTTTTATATTAAAGCAGTACTAAGTAACGTGTTTACCTTAATAAATCCTTTGTGTTAACGGGATGATTGGAGGGTCTTTCATCTCCCCCTGGTGTCTCTGGCCAGAAAACCATGCTTGCAACTTGACTGCCACCGGGGCGGAGCAAGCAATACACACCAATAGAATCACGGAGAAGAAGCTAACAGGCTAACGGGCAAAGCTAACTGCGGGCTAGCGCCACTTTAAACAATATTTACAGCCAAGTTTGAGTGAAAAACAAAATTCCATTGTATAACTGAATGTACAACACCCCTCTCTCCCTTCACCTTTTCTGTCAGCGTAGTATTTACTCTCCAAGACATTTAATAAGTTAAAAAATCGTAACTTGCTACGACACCTGCAGTTGTGCTTATGGCCTCTAGGGGCAAGAGTTACTTAGTACTGCTTTAAATCCTAATTTAGCATCAGTATTGCAATATTCAACAAAGCTATAAATGTAGCTAAAAAAAAATCTACATGAATGAACAGTTATTGAGTATTTCCTTTTCTCATATCGTGCCAAGTAAATCACTTTCTCTCTGAATCGTTTCATCGTGTCTTGTCATTAGTCTGAGCTTTCACTCTATTTGGTTTGTGTGAGCTGCTACATACAATATTAAAACAAAGATTACCTTGTTCAGTTTATTCACTTAAGAGTTTTTTTTTTTGAGGAGTCTAGACAGTGCATGTTAATGAGACTGAAGCATGTGACGCCACACTGGATTAGCGCTCACAAACACCAACACTCTGGAGGCAAGGAGGGTGAAGCCACAGCCCCAGGTCTTCCCACACTCTTATACAGTCAATGACCAGGTCCGACTTTGTTTAGCTTCCAAGATCAAATGAGAAGGTACGGATTCCTACATTGGCCTCTGCAGATGGCGTCATGTCTGCCAGCCTGTGACCGTCTGAACGAGTGGATTTAAAAAAGTTTCTGTATTGTTGGGATATCCCGCGTTGTGTCGGCTCACCTGGCCAGCGCTCCATCTGGGTCGGTGAGGTTGATGTGCGCCTGTGGTCCCAGAAGTGTGTCAAGGTGAGCAGACACCAGCTGCTGCTTGAGCTGAGCTGCCTGCTGAGCCAGGACCACGGGGGTGAGGCGCTCCTCTGAACCGCTCTCCTTTGTGGCCGTCTACAAATAAATTAATAAATGTTATCTTTAATGTCTTGTTTTGTGTTATTATAGCTTAACCACATGCATAACACTGTCCAAAAAGAGCTGTCAAAGCGGAGCGAGAACGACGACCTTCTCATCGCTTCATTGATGATCATTTCAAGTCTCTGAATCTCATTCCAGTAAACAGATGGGTTAAGTAGAAGCATTTTCATTATTTTCAAAGGTAAGATATTCCGCAGGGCATTGAAAAGCTTTACAAGTCACTGAATTAATTGTGGAAAATGAAGGCCTTGTGAGCGATTAAAAAACATTACATTTGATTTAAATTGGCATTAAAAGGTACATTATGCAACTTTTTATGTGGAAAAAAAAACTCGATATTTGTGTGTATTTGACCTTGTAGTGACCCGCGGTTGTATGTATTCAGCATGGCGCCTAAAGAACTAAGAACTAAGTAACTTGTTTACCTTAATAAATCCTTTTCGTATTTCTTCTGGGGGTAATACAAGTGTTAATGGGATGATTGGGGGTCTCTCATCTCACCCTGGTGTCTCTGGCCAGAAAACCACAATTGCAACTTTCCTGCCACCGGGTCGGAGGCGCAATACACACCAATGGAATCACGAAGAAGAAGCTAACAGGCTAACGGGCAAAGCTAACTGTGGGCTAGCGTCACTTAAACAATATCTACAGCCAAGTTTGAATGAAAAAAAGGATCTACATTGTGTAATTGGATGTACAATATCCCTCTCGCCCTTTGTCTTTTCTATCAGCGTAGTATTTACTCTCAGACAATTAATGAGTAAAAAACCGTAACATGCCACAACACCTGCTGTGGCGCTTATGGCCTCTAGGGGCATGAGTTACTTAGTTCTGCTTTAAATCAAACATTGCTCCCCTATTTTCTACTGCATACATATGGCAAATACACAAACATCTAAAACAAATTCATATAGTTTTAAATATTAAAACTTCCCCTCATCCGCCTGTTTGATTGAACGTTCACATTTGCAGCATTAAAATATCGTACTATTTAGGGATTAACATGGCATTAAAAAGCATTCAATTTAACTTGCTGAAAACCCTGAATACAGCATGAAAATCATTGAGATACTACAACTGCAAAATGAACAGACCTCGGAGCTTGTGATCGTAATGTTTGGCGATAAGGGCTGGACTGGCTAATTGAAGGTTGTTATCGTTGTAATTACAGTCTTGGACCTTTAACCTCAACTAATAAAGCGCTTCTGAACTAACAGTTTCTGAGCTTAATATGCAGCAAATTAACGTTGTTTTCATTTGAAGCACACATTGCTTTCCTTTGTAGCAAAAGACAGGAAATGTAATTTGGCATTAACTGAAGTCTATTCCCCAGAGAGACCGGGCTGAATGTAACATTGTGAACTCATAAAGACCTGTTTATGTGAAAAGTGAAAACCGTTTCCAGATTGAAAGCAGGACCTGACAGAAATATTAAACCAGTACAGGCTGTTCCCACCAAAAGCAGCGTCTTTGGCATTTCTTTTCATGTTGAGCATAATGAATATTAAAGTGACCTTGTTTGACTGAAGCCATTGTGAAGTAAGCGCTTTAAAAAATTAAAAAAAAGGAGCCCACCTGGATAGAGTCCACCTCTTTGGAAAGCTCCTGTATCTCATTGACCAGGCGCAGGTACTTCTGCTGCGGTGTCTCCTTCACCCCGCTGCCCTCTCCAAGCTAAACACAGATCAGAAGAGAGTTTTAATGTCAGCACTGTTTGAGAGATCACACGAGCGTCTTCAAAGAGCCCTTGTTTAATCTGAAAACATTAGAACCAAAAAAAAAAAATATGGCACATCCCAAAAAGTCTAGGGAAAAAAAGGTGATCAGTCTTTTGCGGATGTCGAGGCAATTTGTAACAACGAAAATGAACAAAAGGATTCATGACAACTGTGACCAAATAACATCTGGTAAAGTAGGAAAAGATCTTCACCAGTACTTACAATTTCAAACTCCCCAGACTCATAACCCACTCGTCTGCTTGCACTGATCCTGTCGGAAAAGTCTGGGAAAGAAACGATAGATTTATGTTAATATCAAGATTCAGATTTCAAACTTGGCCAGGAGCTTTAGGAAAGACTGATTTATGAACTGTTAAACTAATGTTTGCAGAGGTCTAAATGAACAGGTAACAAGACATAAAGATAGGACATTTCACTGTTTCCTTAATGACTGTTTCCTTAATGACTGACATTTATGCGTTTTGCTATTGCACCCAGACATTTTACAATCTCGATCTGATGGCAACCAACTGTCAAACCCTCCAGATCAGCGGTTCTTAAACTGGTGTAGCATCATCACCCTCTGTCGACAAGCTATGACCCAAGTAAGATTTCTTTCAAACTATGAAACACTGTGTAGTTTGAATCTGTTAATTATGAAGTAAAATCTCATCACCATAGAGTACTGCTGATTTAAAGCACTAAGTAACGAAATAACTCATGCCCCTAGAGGCCATAAGCGCCACTGCAGGTGTCGTAGCATTTGTGTTTTTTTACTCATTGTCCTTGAGAGTAAATACTACGCTGACAGAAAAGACAAAGGGAGAGAGGGAAATTGTACATCCAATTACACAATGGAGATCCTTTTTTTCACTCAAACTTGGTTGTAAATACTGTTTAAGTGGTGCTAGCCCGCAGTTAGCTTTGCCCGTTAGCCTGTTAGCTTCTTCTTTGTGATTCCATTAGCGTGTATTGCACCCCCGACCCAGAGGCAGGGAAAATTGTAATTGTGTTTTTCTGGCCAGAGACACCAGGGTGAGATGAAAGACCCCCCAATCATCCCATTAACACTTTTATTACCGCCAGAGGAACTACGAAAAGGATTTGTTAAAAGGTAAACAAGTTACTTAGTTCTTCTCTAAAAAAGGTACACTGCGTAACATTTTGGACTATGCTGTTGCCGGCAAAACAAAACATGCTCCTAATGACCAGCTCAACACAGAAAATGACATTACTGCAGTGGGTAATCAAAGAATGGATTTGGATGAGAAGCTAATCTGTTTAAATCTCAAAGTCTACTGCCTTTAGTCACATCTCCATGGAGACGAGCTGGAGACTTACCCACTCCCGGTAAAGTTTACCGTCATATCTTAGGTGAGGTGAGCCTCATAAATGTGTGTTTGTACATTTATGAGGTATTTTTCAATGATGAAAATATTTGTCATATAAAATTGCTTGTATTTCAATTTAATTTATTGAGTAAAATTCTACACGATGTAGCTTTAAAACACTGTGCATCCAATTATAAAGCATCTGCATCAATGTCATGATCTCGCCGATAAACTCGTCCCTGTGAAGAATTCCCCTTTCCCTCTTTCATTGTTTGTAATTAAAAAAAAAAAAAAAAATGTATAGGGCCTTTAAAGACACCATTTTAAACAAACTGTGGTTGTGTTTTTTTCAAGCAGATCAAATATTGAACGAAATGTTCTCTGGGAAAACCTCATGACCCAGTGAGGAACCTCTGCTATAAAACCACATGACCAATTTTAATCAATTTAATGAAGTCGAAAACAACAACAACCTTCCTCTGTCGCTACATGGCCGACTCTTTTAGTTGACAAGGAGTTATGATCGTTTCCATTTTAATTTGTATAATGCTCAGTTTGATTCACTTATATACTATATAAATAAAGTTACTTCTTCCACAATATTGATAAAAACATTGATGACTGACCGAGTCCTTTGGTGTTGACGAGTTTATCTTTGAACTTGTCATAGGCCGCATTGGGATTGATGACAATCCTGTCCACGACCTCACTGCAGAGCTCCTCCTGTCGATACACACAGGGAACAGTGTCATCGTCAACATAAACACACTTTTACTGAGAGTTGGACAAATTATTAAGTGACCCAAAACTTTCCAAACTCAGGCAAGGGCTGACGGGAAATTGAGTTTCAATCAGTGGCCAGAAAGCATTCAGTGTTGTTGGGTGTAATTTAGATAGTCAATAGTCCAAGGTCAGATGATGACAAATGTGGAAAATCAGAAGAAAAATAATCGTAATGTGATTTCAAAGTTTATCAATTTAAACATTGTTGCTGTTTTTAGAAATGGAAAGCACATTATCAACATAATTATTTACAAACATAATGTAATGTAAATGTTTACTGATTTAGTCCATATTTTAGCATAATTTACACTAGATTAGATGTTTATTAGCGATATTGTTCCTGTTACATGGGCCCTAGGGCTGTGCAATAGGTTTATTCGGGTCGTTTTATGGACCTTTTATTTGATTCCATCAACAAAATGCTCATGCCCAGCCCTTGGACGCATTACTTTTAACATCTACAGGAATTAGTTGCCTTAAAAATAACATGCACTACCAATTGATCGGTCTTCACAGTGATCAATGGAGTAGATTAAAATACCGACAGAGATGACACACACACACAAAAGTAAGTGAGACAAACACATCAGCAAAGTTACACGGTGTGCACAGATGTGGAGGTGGGGTGGGAAAAGGAGTTTGTTAGACTCTTACCAGCTCCTTGGGTTTCCAAAGAGAGTTAGAGAAAGTAACGCGAGAGGAGAGGGAGAGAGTATTGGGGGAGAGAGAGAGACAACACAGATTAATGTGGTTATCACATGCCATGCACACAACAGGAATAGTTGGTCAGAGGCAGGGAAGAGTAAGAAAGAGAGCAGTGTTGAAGAGCGTCTGCTAAAACCCCTCGAGACGTTTCAGACAGCTTGTGATGCTCTTTCTGTCTTCCCCTTATTCACAAGAGACACATCAAAGTTACTTTCTCTGAAGCCGTATAATGCATTGAGAACATATGCAGGGAATGTGGGCATAAGTGTCTCTGAGCATTATCGTGGACATGGAGGGTGTTAAATACAACTGATGGGAAGAGGAGGGGGTTAGACCGGTTAAACATGCCTCAAGAACTTTAGTGAGAAAGTCAACAAAGGCTAAACATAATATACATCAAAAATCGGTCAGCCAGAATTTGCTTCAAACATGCAGTTTATGTAATTCTGAGTAAAAAAAGAAAAAAGGATTAATCTGATGAAAGCAATCGCTAAAGAATAAGGTCGAGCCTCTGTACAGTGTTTTAGAAAAAACAAACTGTAGGGCAATAAAGAACTAAAATGTCTTCAAATCTGACAGCCACATTGTGTTATCTTATAAAATCATAATACTGCACACACTACAGAGGCCTTTAGAGCAACCCAAACACAGAGGAGCAGTTAGCTGCTAAAAATGTGTTAGAACCAGAAGGAAAAGTCACGTGTATTTTAAATTCACGAATCACACTCACACAGAATCCTCAAATCAACATTACGCGACCAGAAAAACAAGGAGTTATTTAAAAAGAACTGATGACACGAGAGAATAATTTGCTCAACATTATTCGTACATTTTTGAAAATTACTGAATATAATGAAAAATTCTCATTACTCCCAAAAGACTAAAATTTGAAATGAGATTTTAAAACATGCAAAAAGCATCGCAATAAGCTCACTGAGATGAAAATGTCAATCTTACTTGTACAAACTAGATTTCCAGGAGGGATGGGGAGAGTTGCAAATGCAACAAGAATGAATATGGAAACATGAAGGGAGAATGCCAATTAGGTTTATAGATATCACTTATTGTGCTTCAAACTAGCACAAGTAACCAGTGACCAGTGCTGAATCTCATTCATCAATGTGTCATTAGGTTGAATTCTGAACACAATTTTGAACTATTATCTAAATGCTTAGGCCTTTTGACTTTGCTTATCGCAATGTGAAATAAACACATCAACTTGAATGTGACATCTATAAACTTATAGATGTCACATTCACTTAAGTGTAAAAGAGAAGGGCAAGTTGACAAATGTGCAATGTTTCAGTACATTATTACATACGACAATATTCCCTATTCTGAGTAACAATTAAAGACCATATGGATCAATAAATTGAAATTATAATGCAGAACCAAGTAACTACAGACATTGTTATAACACAAAATACTACATTTGTAGGCTCTGCTGTCATCACTTCAAATCAATAATGATCTACTTAGCTTATATAGGTAACAATACGCTTCTTTTTTGTATTTAAAGGAAACAAGAGAAATCCACTCACCGACTCAAACTGAGCCTGGTCATCCTCAGGCAGATCGCCAGTCTCATAAATATCAGGTTCATTGAAGGCCTATGAAAGATACAATGTAAACAGGACATGTTCAAGTAGCTACGGTGTATTTCCAGCCAACGCCCCGACCCATTCAGCAACAGCTACATAGATGCTAACTATCCTTCACTTGACATGAAAGATACTACGTAGTTATTAAGTACTTAAGAGTACCTTATAATATCAGTAATAGCAAAACGATAAAATACTGAGCATGACGATAAGGTTATGTTTAACGTTAGCTACGATAGCTAATGTTAGCTAATGCTGCACACAGGCTATCAAGCTACGAGTGGAAAAACTTACAATCCCGGGCAAATTTGCGTATTTTGGATCAGCCATTGTTGTAAACAAGAACCAGGAAACGCAGCAGATCTATCAGCAAAATTGGGTTTAAATTAGGAAATGAAGCTGATGTGGTTTTGTAGAAATGCTAGCGGCGGATGACCCAGCAGACTCAGCCGGTGAAGGCTGCTGTCAGTGCGCGTGTGTTTGGTTTCTTCACAGGCGCAGCACAGGCGCACTAGAGCGGGCGGTGCATTACTTCATTATGCAGTTTTAGCCAATAAGTTACAGCTGTGGTAAAAAAAAAAACTTAACCTCACCGCCTACAATAACAAGAAAAAAATAATATTAATCATATCGTAAAAAATAAAAAAATAAAAAAAAAAAGTCCTTTATGTTAGATTATGGAAAAGTGCTCGGTCCTGAACACTTGTCTTCTGTATGTTTTTGTCGCTCATAATATTCAGAATCACATCTAGCAATTTTATTCCTTTAAATTATTTTTTCTGATTTCAATTTGCCGTTGGACTGGTTTAATTTAGTGAATGAATTGTGCCTGTGCTGTACACAGAATGCCCACGAGATGGCGGTAAAGCTACAAGGAACGCTCAAATATTTTTTCAAGTTTTTTTTTTTTCTTTTTTGCATAAATCTGTCAATCTAGGTCAGCACTAGCCAAAAACTGTCGCGATTTTTGTACGTTTAGTGCTTTTCCTATGGGTAAATAAAAAGCTTAAACATAAAATTGCTGATTGCCTTACCAAAAAGTATCATAGAGTGAGCTGATTTTGTTTATGTTTGTTTTTTTGCTTGTTTGTTTTTTACCTGGTTTTAGTATGTCAATGTCTTATTTTGAATTTCACAGTATTTTTTTTTTATGATTGTTTTCTCTTGCAGAAAAAAAACACGTTGTGACGCTGAACTTCTGGACGGAAAAACTCGTCTTAGTTGCAAGGTTGATTTCCTTCTTTTGACACGCATGTTCTCTAACAATTAAGCCACACGTGCAGAGCTAACAGAGGCAAAGAGCCGTCACCCCTGAGCACGCGGTGCTGATGAGGGACGATTTTCACTATACACTCTCTCGCAAGCCCCGCCCCGAGAGAGTGAGAGAGAGAGAGACAGCCAGAGAGAGGGATGGCGCGGCAGTGATGCAAGGCATGCTCCCAAAAGCCTGCAGCCCATTCAGACACCAGCCGCCGGACCAATCTGGGATACTCCTCACAGCTTTCCATCTGTTCTGACTGGGTCCAGGCTCCCCACTTTGAAGAACTCTTTTATGAAGTGGACTCTTTTCTCTCTTGTGCTTTTATGAATAATTGACTTGTCTTCTCTAAAACTCACACGCGCCTCGTACCAGTCTCGTCCTAAAAGCGGCATGTGGATGTAGCCGGGGGGGGGGGGGGGGTTTGAAGGCTGGCTCCACATTGGCTTGACAGGCTCGTAGTTTTTGTATTTATTTATTTATTTTTACTTTCATCATTGGGGAACCTTATATTTAGACCTCACCATGGCTGATGGAAACGCCGAATGCAATATCAAGGTGTTGTGTCGTTTTCGCCCATTGAACAACTCCGAGATCACCCGAGGAGACAAGTTTATCCCGACATTTCCAGGAGAGGACACTGTCATCTTTGGGGTGAGTAGTAGTAGACTGTCATGTTCCTATAATTGTAGCAGCACTGTCAACTCTCACATAGACCACACATCTTACTACGAGAGCAGAGGCTGTGACTCGCACATCCTTTATTTTTGCAATTCATCTTTTTATATATTTTAGGTTATATTGTTTGATACTTCAGACAAGGCAGACACATATTGGCTATTTGACAATGACAGGACTTCGCTCATGCAGCACGTCATTAGCCAGCATTTTTTTGTTTTTCTTTCAAATCCTGTTAAAGCCTACATCGCCAGCGAGTTCATCACTGTCATCACTCAGTCTGTGATTGTTTTGTGTGTTTGATTGATGCTGCTGTTGATGACTCTTGCAGTGAGCCTGTCATTTATCCAGAGAATCGCTTTTGGAAATGTCATGAGCCCCATGATTATTCTCTATGGGGTGTTTCTGCCCACTGCTTTTGCTGTTGTTTTCTTTTCCTTTTTTTTACCTTTTCAAATTCTGTACGGTAGTGGCTTAAGGCTAGAGTCTGCAGAGGAAATTGCTGTAGAATTGTCCAATGATCGTTCAGCTGTTACACACACCTGAGGGGTTTACACCGTTGTGATTTTGCTGATGACATTTTAGTCAAAGCACGTGCCACACAGCACCGGGATTACAGTGGTTCAAATGCAAATGTGTTCCTTATTTAGATGAGGAAAGAGTGTGGCCAGAAGCAGCGACGGGAATAACGTGTAGAGGGGGGGAGGCGTCCGAGCGTTTGGCCTGAGGTTCGGCTTGTACTGATGGAGCAGACAGCAGCTGAAAGGTCCCCCCGGCTCATTTAGTCACACACATTGAAATGCAACACAGCACTGGTGGATGCCCCATGTGGCTGTCCGGCATATCTGGGTTTGTGCAAGCAGCTGGATGTTTGGGCCATTTTGGCACGCATTACGGATCGAGTTATACATTCTGTTTGTGCGACAACAGTGAAAATCCATGGTTACAAATCTGGATGCATGTTGTTGGCATATAGTGATGTCAATCTCTATTCACATCTCAGCATTCACCCTCTGATCCTAATATAATGTTGCTGTCTGAACCCCTTCGAGTGCATATTGTGTCCTTGGGCAAGACACTTAGTCCATTGTAACCTCAGCGTCTGCATACATCGGAGTGTGGGTGTATGAATGATGGACAGTTCCTTGAGCTGTGCTTCCTATGTGCTTTGCCCAGTGGAGGCGGAAAAGTGCTATGCATTTACCTTAGAGACTGTGTGTCGAGGTTTGTTACTGACGTACCCAATGTTCTCACCTATTTGAGGCCAATCTCATTCATTTATCCCAAAAGTGTGTACAGCTCTATATCAAATTGGAGTCCTCTTTCTATTTTCATTTTACTGTGAACAGTAGCAACATATTCTTCTTGTCACCTGCTGATATGTATACCAGCTTTGGTTGAATAATGTTTATTTTAACCTTTACTAAATGTGCAATACTTTTTTCATATGGTGGCTGTAGATTTACAAGACATAGATTTACAAAGATAAAATTCACTAATAGGGATGGGCCAAGATCTCTTGCCACAAGATTTTTCGGTCCTGAGTGAATATTATGGATGTTTGTTTCCTTTTATTTCCTGCGCTGCATCCATTATACTCATTGTATACGGCTTATAGGTACTTTATTTATGTATTGGTTTAGTTGGTAGGACAGTGCATGTTAATGAACACACCACACCGGATTGTAGCTAATTTGCATCCCTCCCACAGTCACACACTCAAACATACTCTCACTCATCCTGGCCCATTGTACCTGTTTTTAATGGTAGGGGAAACCGGAGTACCCGGAGGAAACCTACGCAGACACGGGGAGAACATACAAACTCCACACAGAAAGGCCCCATCCAGGTGGGAATCAACCCAGGACGTTCTTGCGCCAGCGTGCTTAAAGGAATATTTTGTTAATACCAATGTTTACATGATATATTGGTTTGCATTGTAAATAGATTTTCATTACAGTTAAATTGTTCAGTAAAGGAAATATGTCACCTTTATTTATTATTACAAATTTTGTCAAAATCCTGTCTCGTTCTTGTGAACCCAATCTCGGCCCACCCCAATCACCAAAAAGACAATCAAAGAAGCCTGATATGTTGTGATTATTATCTTAGATTATTCTTCAGTCTCAATACATACTGACCGAAGCCTGACAGGAAGGGCATCTGTAAAATGGCCAAGCATCACGTACCTAATGCTTAAATTTGCAGTTGCCTCAGGACCTTCAAATATCACAATAAAAATCAAATCACAATCTGACAATTTGGAGGACTGTTGCCACGTGATTCTCTCTGGAATGCAGTGGTTTTGCTTAAATACAACATTCTTCCTATTGGTCAGCCTCTGTCATGCTCTGAGACAGTGAGTGACATGCCAATCTAATTAATGGACTGTGAAGCAGCTTTAGTTACAAAAAAAATCATGATCGCCCAAACCTTAAAACCTAAACCAAATTGTAGGATTCACACTGTTTTTGAAAGAAATATCCAGAAAGAAAATGCACAAATGTTCATCAGTCTTTAGTTCAGTTTTGTTGACAGAGAATACGTTAAACTTTGTGCCAGTATTTGTTTCATGTGGATATGTCCAGTTATAAAGTATTAAACCAAAAAGCGGTAAATTCTGAATTGTTCTTAACCTCTTAGACCTTTTCGAAGTTGTGCCACGTGCACCGCAACCGACTGAAAGTATCTCTCCTGCTCATATGTTCCCTGTAGACCTGCGTGTTCTGACACATTGAAGAGTTACGTAAGCATGCATTAAATCACACTAAATAATTGATTTTATCCACTCTGCTTCTAGATTGTGTATACTATTCTGGTCACGGTCACACTGAGGAATGCCTCTTTCATGCCAGCCGTTTTCAAAAGAGCTAGTTATTTCATTTTATCGTCTAACTGCTTTCCTCTCCCTTTCCTCTTCAACAACGAGAACGCATTCTCGAAGGCGTGTATGCGTTTCACTTTTTGTGTAAACGTAATGGCTTTGGAGTTGTGCTGATTGCATTGGTTTTGTGCGATTCAAATGCATTTCAAAATGAATGAACGCTGGCCGTGCTTTTTTCCGCGGCCCTTTGAATATTCACAAAGGACGATTCGTGAGGGGGAAAATGCTAAGTCGAAACCTCGCGCCGCTGTCAAGATTGGGTCAAGCATTTTACATTTCAAGGCCGGCCGACAAGGAGCAAAGACTGTGTGGAAACAACGACTAAACCCATGGGAAGCGTTGATAAGAAACAATTCGCACACGGGCTTCAGTGCTGACCCCACATCTGTCTGCCGCTGAAGCGCTTGTGACTGCATGAGTGATGGTTTGGTGGCATCGGGGTGGCAGGCAAAAGGGAGCTCGAGGAGACTGAGGATGAAGAGAGAGATGTGCGTAAAGACAGGCCCAAAAGTCGCAGAGCAGGGAGGTCTGTTGCTGCGATGTTTTTTTGTCATAAGACTTAAATCCTCTGTCTCGCGTTGTGTCGCTGAGGGTATGACTGCTCGCACCGCGTACGTGCTGGGGATGTTTTATGAGCGCTGGATCAAATATAGTGCACCGTGAAATGAAAATGCAGTCGGGAGATGGCAACTTATGAAAACGCCTCAAAATGGTGTGATATTTATGTCTGAACTAAAGTCAGTTTTTTTTTTTTACCAGAAATGTTTTTGTGTGATCAAAGTCTACACAAGAGGGACACAAACTTGAAACTGTATTACATAAAAGCTGAAGTATAGCATTAAACTAACTCACGCCATCCCTTATGTGCCAGTAATATCTAATGTTGCTGCCTTTATTCAGCTGCTTGCTAGTTATTGCTAGGACTCCCTATTCGACTTTGTCTAAAGCAGGTGTGGCCAAAGCGTGGACTGGGGGCCAAATGAGGCCCTTAGACCAATGCAGCCCCTGACTATTTACACTGCCTGACCAAAAAAAAACTAACCACCTGGATTTGACTAACTGTCATGATCTGGGGTCGCTGCAGTTGGTCAGGTCTAGGTTCAGAAACAATCTAAAGAATGAGGTCAGCTGACGACCTGGACATCCTGATTGACCAGGTTATTCCATCAATGGATTTCTTCTTCCCTGATGGAACCTGCACATTTCAAGATGACAATACCAGCATTCATCGGGCTCACATTGTGAAAGAGTGGAGACATGGATTGGCCGCCACAGATTCAGATCTTAACCCCATTGAGAGTTTTTGGGATGTGCTGGAGAAGGCTTTGAGCAGTGGTCACACTCTCTCATCATCAATACAAAATTCCGTTTGACCTGTTTTTGTGTCGACGATTTGTTCTGTATATCTGGCCCTCAGGCTTCTTTTTGAGTTAGGCTAAAGGCAGTATTTTTAACTGCAAGTTTTATCATTCTACATGCCCATAACCTCAGATAAAGCTGGTAATAAGGTTCTGTTGGCTATTTTTATATATGTTTTTGTTATAATAGGCTTTAATGATTATATGAAATTGTGTTGATTGTAATCTGTGCTTTTGGGGTTGATTTGAATTAGGCGGACATTTTGTTGAATCCACTGGGGGCAGTGTGTTATAATGCGGAGTCAGATCGCGCTGCAGAAGAAGCATTCAAAGGACATTGATTGGTTCTTCAACAAGTAGCCGCCTACTTCCTGTTCCTATAAATTACTTGTACTCAACCGGTTCGGCCTCTTGCCCTGCTGCGTCCCTTGCTGTCCACTGAAGATCATCATGTAGCCTTTAGCATAGCTTTTGTTTTAGATTGTAAATTCAGAAAATAAAATAATGATTTTGATTTTAAAGAACGAGTCTCCAGCTTCTCTCCATTTTTGAACACAACAGTTCCCAGCCTACATGTGTTATGGTTAAGGTGAGGGTGATGAAGGACCCAAAAAATGCGAAGGCAGCCACAAATACAGGATGCAACTGAAATGTAATGGAGAATTCCAAGTACTAAACGAAAACACAAAAACTCACAGGAGGGCACAAGCACAAAGGCACGTAGGACAAGGTCAAAAACTTCCAGCAGGATACACAGATACAGCAACCACCAACAGGAAACAATGTCACGACAAACACAAGGGAAAAACACCGGGGTATAAATACAGAGGGAACAGGGGACAGGTGAAACATATCAGGGCGGGGCAGGTCATCAGACAGGAGGAAGGGAAAGCAAGAACACACACGGACCGGAATTTGAATTTATTAATGGAATTGTCAAAATAAACACACGAGACAGAAACAGGGGCAACAAAACGAAACCCCAACCAAACCAAATCCCAACAACATGTGTGGTTAGTTAACCTGTTAAATGCATCCAGGTCAATGTTTTTACTGACCACAGTCTGTGCCCTACACACGGAAAGACTTCAATATGCTTCCCACAGTGAAAGAAGTTTGGGCAGCCCTGGCCTAAAGCTCTGTTTCTTTGATAAGGCATAGTGAGGCCCATATTCATCCTCTGCATTTGACCCGTCCTTCGTTGCCGCTGGAGGGGGAGGAGGTAGAGTGCAGCTTGTTTTGGTCAGGAGTACCTTGAATTCACCCACTGCTCCGCGTGTTTCTATCCCAAATCTATGTGACTCTGGGTACACTTGGGTAAACTGCTTTTGTGGCAACTGAAAAAGCATGTTATCTGCACTCCTCGCTTTTAATGTGATTAATTATATTTAGGGTTTTATGGATTGATTTTATCTGCCTTTATCTGAATTGCCTTGTGTGCAAACTGTGCTCAATACAGTAAATAAACGTGCCTTGTCTTCTTTGCCTCCAAAGGTCCAAAGATACAGTATTTGTAAGGTGCTAATAAATTATCCGCTACAGTAAAAACATTAAGGGTATTACGATGAATAAAAAAGCCCATTGTAAATGATTCTCAGATGCAACAAAACGAAGGCAGCACATAAGCGGGTTAAAAAATATGGGAAATTGGATTTAGGTACAGCTCAAAGAGGCTGCGGGTATACGACATCTGATTAATCGCTTGGATCACAATTCTAAATCCTTCCTCTGAGCCTCTGAGCTGAAAAATAATATCGGGCAATACCCAGCTTTTCCATTTTAAAAAACCTAGACTGTCTGGGACCTGAGGAAGTCTTGTCCAAATTATGCTTAAAAGTTTTGACCAATCTCCACCAGCTCTTGATAAATAAAAACGGAGCTGATATTATTAGACCAAACAACACAACGCGTCATACCAGAGCCTATTTCTTGTGCACTCCTACCTTGGGTCACGCTGAACTGTCTTCCCAATTTGTTTCGCGTGGCATTGGTGTATATCGAGGTCAAGCACATACAGTATATTTCCCTCTCTCTCTCTTTCGCTCTATGCAAAAAGCCATCTGCCTGATTACCAGATGTCCCTCTTGGCTGTGATTGGTCCAAAAGTCCTGCCTCAGTGTGACCTGACTGGACCTGATGCCCTCCCCAGAGTTTCTTACATAAGAGAAAGACAGCCTGAACCTCCACTGGACAATCGAAGGAGCTTAAGGAAATGTTAGCCGTAAGAGAATGTTCTTAGAGACTGTGGTTTAGGGACTTTGGGGAATTGGACACCATTTTGCGAAGTGCACTGAGTTAAATTGCGTGTTGTACACTGGAAACTCAAAAACAATTCACTTGTGTGGTTTGGCCAGGATTTTCTTTTCTTTTTTTTAAACTGAACTATCTCAAACATTAGATAGTAATTGCATATTGTGCTGTAGTTGATATATGAGACAGGAAAATATTGCGATAAACGATATTATTGAAGACCTTTGACTCTAAAGCTTAAGAATGTCAGTAAAGCTTTGTTCAAAAAGTACTTACTCTTACAATATCCCACAATACATTGAAATACAATGAAACACAAAAATAAAGAATTACATTAGAAAAATGCAAATAATTGTTCAAATAAATGTACATACGACAAATACTGAGCCCAAAAATGTATTGTTTATTTCTCATTTCTTGAACGATAAGTCATGATTATCGTGACAGCCCTATTCTGTGAATGACGTGTCCAACGTCAGAAGTCCAAGTGAGCTTTATTGTCGATTTCATCTCCACAATCAAGAAAAGTACATGCAGAGAATCTCAAACCATGCAAAGTGTATAGAGCAAAAACCAAAAAATATGTACATGATTGTGTGGAAGGTGGGGCTCAGTGTCTTGAGGAGTGGCTCCATGGTATAGGGCTCTTCTACCATCCGGGTAATTTCAGTGCACCGCAGATGTGGCGGTGAAAACAATGGTGGTTTTAGACAGCGTTTTTGCCTGTGAATGACAGATTGACAAATTGAGTTTTTCTCAGTAAATCAGGCCTAAAAGCTGTTGTGCGGTCGGATGTTCCATTTTGTCAGAACTGCAGCTCAATCTGTGTAAACTGAGTAAGTCAGTGATTAGAATCGACGTCTAAACAAAATTGTGTGGATTATGTTTGAAAGTTTAAGGTATAATCATGCCAGACACGTCAGGCTCCAAATTCTACAATTTACTTTGCTTTGAATAAATTGTTAATCAAATGTTTAATGTCATGACACACATTAAGCTAAATCATAGTTTAGCTAAATCTAAAGCCGAATAAACTAGAAAGAACGTCACCTAAGAGCTTCTTAAACATTTTCTAGTCAGCATTACGTTTAGATCATGATTATTTCCCGAAAGGTGAACATAAATGCGTGAAATTCAGCACAAAGATGGATTATTGACACGTACTAGGCTACCTCGTGGCAGTTTGCACAAACATTCATCGAGACCAATGTCCAAAGTCCAATTTCTGTTTATATCGAACTTTTGGCAGGTTATCGTGGTAATCAAATGACATTTCATCACAATTATTCACCTTAATAAATCTCTCAAATCCAATGACCACCACCCAATGCAGCGATCTCCCATTGTTTTCAATGGAGCGAGAGCGTTGTATTCACCTCCGCTTGATTTGTGACGTAACCCCGTAAAGCCCAATACAGTGCGGGCCGGCAGCAATGCTGGATTTTGTTTCTGAAATTGAATGAATAAAATCACTGTCTTTGGTTAGCCCAATACTGGTCATTTTGGAGGGCAAAACCTGCAAATGTATTTTTAATCGTGCAAAATGCCCAGTAGCAACAGTAGCTAAAGCTAGCGGCAGCATGCTAATGCTAACGTCAACTAATCAAAGCTGAGTTAGAAATTATGATTGAATATCCTAATTAAATAAAATAGCCACTGCTGGAGTAGCCAAGTATTTGTATTTTAGTTTATGAAATGCAACTGATATTATATTTGTAATGCACAAGTTGTAATGAACTGATCGCTTTATGCTATGAATTAATGTAACCTAAATCACCTATCATATCCCCAAGTACAATTAGTACAAAGTCAGTGATCTTTGTGTAATGTCTTTTTCATTAGTTTATTAATTGATACATTAATCATCTGTAACATCTTGTTGCAAGAAAAGAAAATATTGATCTCACACTATAGAGGAGAGGGACATTCACTTTTTCAGTCACAGCAGCCATTTTTAAGAAAGTCTCTTGGTATCGGTTAATATCGGATTTCGGCAGATACCCAGTATCGTATTGGAAGCAAAAAAAGCTGGATCAGTGCATTTCTAAGTCAAACATTCAGCTGGCCATTGATTTGCTCCTAAAGTAAAGAAAATCATTGTTTCCGATCGGAAATCAAATGTACGCTGAGTGAGCTGTGTAACATGTGTAACAGGCTACGATGTCTGTAACATGTTGGCTATTTTGGTGGTGCTCAAGGACCTAAACTGACCCTGATTAAGTCTTGGTTCAGACTTAATTGAACTCAAATTTGGTCCAAAAGGTTGTTGTGTTTTTTTTGTGTAAAAGTGTTTTAGTCCATATTTCATTCCATCAAGGCTTATATTTCATATTTGTCGTAATGAGTTTGAGAACCTCCGGCATGTACACAGTCTGTTTTTGTCTTATTCTCCACGGACACATCAAGCGTCCATTTGCGCTCACTGTTACAATGCTATTAGCCGCATGACTTGTTGTAGTGAGAGGTGCCGTGTGTCATCTGCTTCCATATAAAAGTGTCTGTGTTATTTTCCTCTTGGTCTGTCCTGTCAGCTCTGCTGTGTGGCCACTTGTTGCGCCCCGGTCTGACAGTAATGATAGAGACAGTGTGCCCACCGTGCCCCTGGGGCTGTCCTTTTTGTTGTGTGTCGAGCGGAGTGACACAGCTGTCTGAGGTATTTTTCCATGTGGAATAATGCGGCATCACAGGCCCACGGTGTCCCTCCTAATCTACATGCGGTCCAAAGAAACTGCCTCCATGAATCACACATCCCATTCACGGCACCTTCAGTTCAGTGTTCAGGAATAAATGAGCTGCCTCGAACGAAGCGCAATATGGACTGTTTCTTCATGGATGCTTCCAGGCAACTAAATGAGTGCTATAAGCCAGGGTTATTAAAATGTATGCCATGCATCTTCCTGGCAGCGTATGATCATAACAGCGGTTACAGTGTTGTACATCAAACAGTGATTGCAGGATCGCGCCGCCGAAGGAAAGTGCTCCTACTGATGTAACATTGTGACGAGGTAATATCCTGCCTCTATACTGACACTGAACACCGATGTTTGTGTTCAGCATTCATCTTTAATGTGTTTGTTGGATCAGAATATTTCCCCTTTACATGTATGTACAATACTATATGCCACACATACTGTAGCACATGCTGTGTGTGATCACAGCGTGTTAAACAAGAAAATAAAAACTAGTTTCTTCTCAAAATATAAAAACAGCTTTGACAAAGTAAACCTGTTCTGGTTTTAGATCGTCTTAATATTTAAGAATTAGGATTTTCTCTGTGAACAAACTTTTCAAATATTAACTTCAAAGGCTGTTTTCTCAAGACTCACGGAGTCTGTGGAGTTATTTTCACATCAATAGCACAACTTAGTTCATAGTCAAATCCCCTTCTTAAATATGCTTGATATTTCCAGATAGGGCTGCACAATATGAGGAAAAACTGAAATATTTGATAACAGTCTTCAATATTATGATTATAACATTATTGCAATATTTGACTAAACTCTTTCAGCGCAGTGCGTTCAATTTTTCATCAAATTGTGCCAAAACAAGCCATAAAGGGGGGTATTATGTAAAATCGACTTTTTCAAGCTTTATATCATGTTATTATGTCATTCCCTCATTAAACACATGCCTGGAGTGTTGCCTTGGCTCATTCACATATTTTTGAGTAATCAGTAAAAACTTAGACGGCAGCCATTTTAGGTGTAGCTATGCCTCAGTCCTCCTAGGAACGCCCCCACCTCCTGAGACGCCTCTGGACCTTTAGTCACCAGCCAAGCACCAACCACTGCTCCTCAGCTCAGCAGAGCCCCCTCCCCGCACAGTGTGTTGTTTAGATGCCACAGCAGTGTGCTGAAGGGGGCGTGTCGGAAAGCTTCTTAAAGAGACAGAGGCCTATTTCAAGATGTTCAGTACAGCCATTTTGAGAGAACAATTTTATTCAAGGCAGTTATTTTAATTTACTGCATATACAGACCAACACAAGGTTACGTCATCATTGTAGTATGCTATAGACTGGTGCTATGTGATTGAAAAAAGCATAATACCCCCTCTTTAAAATATTACACTAGGTCGAAAACAAAGCTAAAAAGTAACTAAATTAAGAAAAAAGAAAGGTTTTAGGCTCTGTTTGCAAAATATTTGTAAATCTCAGAGGGAAGGCCTTGGGGATTTTGGGATATAGCCCCATTGTGGATTCCTGCTGTATGGATATTTTGTAACTTAATAATTGGGATAATAATAATTTAAATTCAAAAAGCTTTATTGTCAATTGTGCTAAATGTAGTTTCTCTCAATCCATTAATCCAAAAAGACAAGAGTTACCAGAGCAATATCAAACACATAATTATGTATGTCGAATGGGCCCTGTCCAGATCATTGTCGAGTCAAAACACAACAGTCTGTCACAGTCCACAGAGAAGAGCGTCGTCCTTAGAGTCGGGACAAGTGGATTAGCCTGGGATATCTCCTCTGTTTCTCCACTTTCTGTCACTTGTAGTTGTTGAGATCAGGCCATATATTGTGCGCTTATTCTTCCAAAATGTATTTCATAAGGCGTTGTTTATGTTCTTTTTATTGCTGCAGTTGGCAAATCCCTTGGGAGTATTTTTAGCTGTGCGCCGGAGTTGACTTTAACTGAAGGGTATGAAGTGAAATGACATGACCCGGACGCTCAGATTATTAGGAAGCGCTCCACTAAATAAAAGCTATTATTCTGTATCATAGATCATCCTTTGTCTTCTGTCTAGTGTCATTGCAGGCGCTGTTTATTACGGGCACCCACTTAACCTTGAGCCCATTGCAGTGAGTATTTCGGTGGTAAATTTAGCCATCCAATATCAGAGTAAATATATGCAGGGGCTAGTATGTTGCTGAACGGTGACTCAATATTGATTCTCAGTTTTCAGCACCCATCCATAACTGTATAGATTTCAAGTCGCTGCGTAGTATTGAATGTACCTGTAGGTGTTAAACATGTTTCGTTTTTAAGTCAGGCACGTCAGACGCTTTTGACAAATTCCTATCACTTCGCTGTTGAACTGACCTTCTTGATTTTATCCACATTTGCTGCACTGGAATAGTCCAATAAGCGAATTGCACTATTATGGGTAAGAGCCATAGTCACCGTGGATTTCCTGTTACAACCAGGACTGTGAGGTAACAAACAAAACAAAGACATAAACGGATAGAAGAACGAAGACCGGTGCTGTTAAAAGTGACTTCCAGGCTTGTTCATAGTTGGAGACAAACACATTTCTGACCCTTAAAGCAGTACTAAGTAACGTGTTTACCTTAATAAATCCTTTCCGTAGTCCCTTTGGGGTAATACAAGTGTTAATGGGATGATGGGGGGGTCTTTCATCTCCCCCTGGTGTCTCTGGCCAGAAAACCATGCTTGCAACTTGACTGCCACCGGGGCGGAGCAAGCAATACACACTAATGGAATCACGGAGAAGAAGCTAACAGGCTAACGGGCAAAGCTAACTGCGGGCTAGCGTCACTTTAAACAGTATTTACAGCCAAGTTTGAGTGAAAAAAATTATTTCCATTGTATAACTGGATGTACAACACCCCTCTCTCCCTTCACCTTTTCTGTCAGCGTAGTATTTACTCTCCAAGACATTTAATAAGTTAAAAAATCGGAACTTGCTAAGACACCTGCAGTTGCCCTTATGGCCGCTAGGGGCAAGAGTTACTTAGTACTGCTTTAAAGGCGACTGACGAAAGACACCCTATGTTAAAGGCTACAACGAAGTCCAGGGTCACTGTGGCCGATATTGCAGAATATTTAAACAGGGATGAGAAATCGCATTCCACCGGCTTCGTAATGAAACATAAATCTAAGTATTGAGGGAGGATTTTTTTATTTTCCCCCCTAAAAACTTGGCATTTTAATGTAAAAAATAAAGCAATAACTTGTTGGAAAAAAGTCCAGACGCAATCCTTTTTTTGTCAATAGGGAGGTGGACAGGAAACATCATCTGTTTTCATTGTGGACAGACTAGATCCACCTATTCACACAGACAAATTTAAATGATTAAAAAAGTGACTCTACTTGTTTCCTGTTCGCTATGGTCCGCTACTGCCTACAGATCAGCACTGAGCCTCTGTCAGATTTTAGCAGCAAACACTTTCCCTTGTTTGCCACTCAGTGAACGGACTTTTCACTGTAGAGGAAGTATATAACAGAAGTGCTGATCCGTCACAAAAAGAGGCAAAAGTGGGCGGGGTGGAATAAGGTGAATAGACTAAAATGTTTGTGACGGTTTGAATCGGATTCACGTGCAGAGTCCTTGGGCAAGACCAGTCCAACAAATTAGATGTTACCGTCACATGAAGCAGAGCATGATATGGGAGACAGATGGTGCAAATCGTATGTGACAAAGTAAATACACATTTAATTTATGTGTGTCAGAGCTGAGTGGATGTGCCATCTTGTCTCACAACAAGGAGGTCACTGCTTTGAATTCTGTGTGGAGTTTCCATGTTCTTCCCCTGCCTGCGAATGTATCCTCTCCCCAGCATTTTCATTATTTTTGTTGTACACTACACTTATGTTAGAGAAAATTCCAGCTCCTGCATAGCCGTACCAAGGATACCGCTCGTTCTGCCCGTTGTTGACTTGTTTTGGTGGTTAACCCAAACTATGCCTGCCGTCCTCTTAGCGTTGTATTTATCCCCCACTAACCTTTATCAGTTTCTCTGGGCTGAGTTCCTCAATAATACTTCCTATGTCCTGATCCTAGCTCCTGATCCTTAACTTTCATGGGGTCAACTGTTAGATCCCTATGCAGTTAGGAACTAGAGCTTCAGCAGCAATTGCCCAATCCGACCGTCCTTACCCAGGGCGGAAACAACAGGGGAAGTGATATCACCAACAGCTGTTTCATGAAAAACTACATCCCCATATAGTATTGGACTACAAAAGATACTCCTACTGCAGCCACGGACTTTAATTACATGAACCACAATAATGATATGAAGCCACAGAGAAAATGGTCGATGATGAAAAGCTGTTTCAGATTTACCTTCCACAGCTACAGCTTCATCACAGAAATAAAAATGCTCTGGTCAAATATTCCACCAAAATCCTGTCCTTTGGTTCATCCTCAGAGAAAGATGCCGCATTGACACACAGTGAGGTCTGCTCCTCCGCTTTACGTTTCCTCTAAATGAAAGCAAAAGCACAAACTGCCTTCATTTAGGCCATTAACTGAGGCGGCTCTTTAAAACAGTGACATGTATTTTGTCACTTTTATAAAGTTTGTCTTGTGCAGAAGATTTTTTTTTAAATTAAATGTCCGCCTGTCAATCAACAGTGGTTGCGCATGAAGAATCACTCGAGAGTGGGGGTGGGGGATTGGCGGCGCGGTGGCTTATGGGATGGCACATAGCTCCTAATCGCTGGTGAGGAACCATCAGAGGTCCTTATGCTAAAGTGGGTATGATAGCTAGCATTGAGGCTCCTTTCCCTACCTCCTTCCTAACTGACAGCACTATTCGGAGGCTTCTTAACATGGCGGATGCTGACGCACATCTGGCTTGGCGTGGGACCTCTTACCAATTTAATGGTTTCAGTTCCAGCCCGTGTGCTATACGCATTTATCCTTATGCCTTAGCCAAGTTTTCTCATACTGGCATTCTTGGCCGTCTATTTGATGCCACTCTGATGACAATGTAAACCTTCTCTGTGGAAGCTATAGACTCAAATGACCAATACCACTTCAGTGTGTTGTGAGTTCATGAGCCACGTACTAAACAAACCTCTCTCTAACACTTTAAGACTCGTTATGACAGCACCCGTTTCTCCAACAACTACACTATGTACTTTACATTGCTGTTGATGGATGCTGTTTACATTGCTGTTGATGGATGTCAATGAATCTATTCTCCACATTCTCTACCATTTCCCCAAGCTAAACGTCCTTTTGCCTATTGTCTCCATAGTGCACGGCAACCAGATTCTTCATAATAAACACGTCTGTCTCGTTAATTTGTTTCCTCATGCGATGACATTTATATTCGTTCACTTCGCTGGAGCTTCTACTGAGATTAATGAACATTAATTTAGGCCATTTGTGCGCCGCTGTTGCATAAACATGGAGGGAAAATGAAATAAAAATAGAAGAGTTTATTCAAGATCTCCTGTTTTTTTTTTTTATGAAAACGCAGCCCGCCCCAGCGTGTGGTGGGCAGAGCAGACAGACAATTTTCCCGGCGTCTTGATGAGAGACCTTGAAGAGGCCGGTAGGTGTGGAAAACAGGTGCTTCTGACAGTGCATGTCGGACACCACTGCCCATCTCTGATTATGGTCACACACCGCCATACATTTTCATTGGCCTCCTCTCTCCACAACAAACATAAAGCACTGCATGATATGAGACAAAAAGTGGGATGTATTCAATCTGTCTTAAAGGGGGGTACTACGCTAAATCGACTTTTTAGAGCTTTTTCCCTTGTTACAATGCCCTTCTCTCATCCAAAATATACCTGGAGTTGTGTTTTGAGCTCTAGTGCTCTAGCGCAACTTTCATCTTTGGCGATTCTTAGCACCATGGCAACAGCTTCCAAACAATATAGTATACCTTAACCTTAAATTGCAAAGTGAAAACACTCATCACAGCTTCTCTACAGCCACGCGCGCTGAGCAGTGTATTCCCCCCCCCCTTTTTTTTTAAATTCTCTTTATTGAAACAGCATCAATGAGGAGCAAGGGGAGGGGATGGATGCTCAAAAAACAAAGTGAAACTGGATCATTTCTTTCAGCTGTTTTAGGTCAGTATTGTATTTTCCAGAGGAAGATGTGTTAAACATTATTGCCAAATACCGGAAATACCAGGAAAAGCTAAAACCACCTCTTTGAAAATTGTGATAAGATACGACTGCAATATTTACTAACAAATGTTTTCGGAACAAAACAATTAAATTGGATGATGGATCATGGCGTAAAGTGAACTAACAGGACTAAATGCATTTTGTTGTTGTTTTGCTCTAAATTTGGTGATATACTGTACTGTATACCAGAGGTCACTAAACGCCGGAGCTCGGTCCCATGCGCCAGCCCGTCCGGACCCGAACCTTGGATCCGAACTTTGGACCGACCCTGAATCCCCTCAGACGAGCGGCTGCGTGTGCACTCCCTCTCTTTCTGTCTGTCTCTCTCTCTCTCTCTCCCTCTCTGACTGCAGGAGAGCTGTAAACTACAGACCAGATAAACAGAAAGAGAAAGTCCTACATCTGAGCTCCATCATACTTTTTATATTTTTAGAAACGGTTTTGGAATGACTGAAATACGGCTCGCTAAAAAAAAAAAGCGGAGGACGCCCTAATTAAATATGCACGCGCAATCGTAATGCGCATAATTAATGCAGCAGTTTACCAATCGTCAGCAAGCAGGTTTGAACCAGGACTAAACCAGGTCTAAACCTGGACAAAGCAGGGCTCAGTGTGCTGAACTGAGCAAAGAGGAGAAACACATCACGGCCATACATTGTGTATAGCCTAACAGAAGCTACAGTAGCCTATAAGCATTCTGCTATTGAGGAGGCAAAACTTGTTTTTAGAGCAGTAAACAATAACAGGATTCAATTAATTGGATTATTTTCAAATCACAGAATAGATTTATTAAAGGCTTAAAAATCCTCATATAATCGTGAATTAACCCCGTATGTTCCGGACCTTTGCTTTTTAAATTCGGACCTTGGTGAAATCTAATTTGTGACCCCTGCTGTATACTGTATTATGTATCATAAATCATGGTCACGCCGCCACATTTTCCAAGATTTTTCTTTACCATTGTTTTGACAGACTAAACATGGCTGAACATCGAGGTCTAGACATGTTCCCGGACCCTCAGCCTTTGAAGATTGCCTTTACTGATCGAATACTATAAGTGCACTGTGTCCTATTAGCCGCTGCCGAGGGAAAGCCGTGTATGGTTTCTCCCGCTGGACCGCGCTATCAGGGCGAAGCCAGGGCAAAACCTCTGCTCTGACTCTGACCGCTGGCTCAAACACGGCTGAGTGAATCTCCCCTGTCTCCGCCGTATTTCATGCTGTAATTATCCGTTCGCCTGTTTTTACATGAGTCAGCAGCAGTTTTTAGGGAGATGTGACAGACTCAGACGCCGGCGCTGCTGCTGTCTCATTACGTTAAGCAGTTGCTCCGGCGTGCAGTTTTTCACAGAGCCGGGAGGGAGATGCTCCGTCAATCACAAGTCAGAAAATGAAAGGGCTAAAAGACTTTGGTGAACTTTCTGTCAGTTTTAGTGCAGCTGCGTCGCACTGGTAACCAAAGCATTTATGAGGAGCGATGCTTTACCCAAACGTGTCTCGTAAACTATGAATAAGGACTGGGTTCATTAGTTCAAGTGGAGGCGAGACAGTAAAAATAATGGCTTACACTTGCTTTGCGCTTTACAAACTTGACTTGACACGTTTCTCAAAGCGCTACAGCAGAGATTTTCCAACCAGTAGCTCTCCATCCTTTTGTTGATTGCTTGCCAATGGATTTTTCTACATTACACATGCTTGATAAGACATTTTCTGTTGCTATTACCGTCCTTGGGTGAACTCCTCCTAAGTGCCATAGGTACACCATTATCTTCGAAACCTAATCTCCCTGATGTTTTTATTACTTTGAAGTAGATCACTTGAGGGGTAAGTCATGCGTTAATCCTGGTTTTGCAGTACTACAAAGCTTTCTGGCTGGGTGTCTCCATGGAAACATGCCCTTAGCACAGAACCTGATGTGTGGACTAGGGTTTAGTTCTCAGCTGAGATAAGAAGACGGCTGTTTGACCAATCAGATGAGACAATCCTCTGCTTTGTCAAACAGCCTAAATGTAATTGTTAAACTGTTTTAGGTGAAAACATAGACTTAATAAGAATAACTTTAGACTATAGTTTAATGTTATGTGCAGAGTTGTATTGTTTTTTTATGACGTTGTGTTGTAGTATTTGTCCTGGATGAAACGGGCTTTTCGCTTGCAGCAGTCCGATTAGTGCAGTAGCTCGTGATCAATTAGTCAACTCTTTCAGTTTAAATTTGTTAGGTGGTCGGTCAAGTGACTGTATTGCCGGTGGATGTCTTAAAATGATGTTCAAGATATGAGGTTTTGAGTGGGCTGTGTTGATTGCGGAGCATTGTGGAGGCGAGTCTTCCCCCCGCAGTGTAGTGCGCACGTGCAGGATCACCGACAGTAAACAATAACATATGCGTATATGCTGCTTGGTTCAGACCATAGACATATTATTAATAGACCATTAATACTCACTCCTCCCCCTTTACCATAATGACCACGTTCGAGGGGAATTCATGGCGGATTTACAGACTCCTCGAAGCATGTTCCTAATAAGGGCATAAGGGCGGGATCTTCACTGTAGACTCGGCCCTTGTGTGACGTGTAGCTCGCGCAGCTCCAATGCTAACAGTCCGACCCCCGTTAAGTAGGAGATTTCTCAAATGTATCCTACCATAACCAGCCCGGTGCCTCTGCTTGTGTCTAACCCAGCGTAATCACAGGAGGAATATCTAGCTGTAGACAGTTCCAAAAAATGAGGCACCGGGCATTAAAGTTGTTTTTAACGTGTCTAAAGTGCAATGGATTCCAATGGGGGACTAGCGGCTATATGGAGGTACTACAGCAATGGCGGCCTCCAGTGTCGTCGTCGCAAAGCAGAGCAGCCAGCGGCCGCTGGTTCAGACACGTGCTGGGATAGACTTTGATATTCAGATTAACTCTGTCTCTTCCGTGATTGGTCGCTTGGCGCTGACTCTTCCTGTTTCACACTTATCTGAACGCTCCATGTCTGCGTTTGTCAACCCGGGTCAGAGGAACGAATCTAGCTTAAGTTCAACCAGCTTCACAGTATAGCCCTCTGGTAAAAAAGGTTGGCGACCCCTGTGCGACAGTAGTCATTCTCTTTACTAGTTTATCACTGTTGTTTTTTGGTTGGTTAGACCGGTACACGGGGAAAAATGCTATCTTATCTTATCTGACTTAAAAGTGCTTGAATTATTGGAATTTGCGCTGAATTTGTGTTGCTTTGGACTTTATTATTGCCAGTGGAACAATAATGATTTTTCTTGCCTTTGACTTGAGAAGTAAATATCTCCTATTTTAAACTATACAGAGTTGAAAAATGTTAAAATTAAGCAATGTCCTAATGTGTAGAATGAGCCCAGACCTGTTCACCACAACTGCCTTTAAAATCCTGCACTGTCACTCAAAAAGGTGTTATTCGGGTCTGAATTGCACGAGCTTAATATAGAAATTGCAGTTACACGTTAGACCTGAGGTGGCAGTAGTGAGTATAAAAATGAGCAACTTGCATCTAGTCCTTTTAAGCAAATTCATTCCTGTTCCATTGGTAATAATAAAGTCCATAGTCCACTATCAGGTGAGAAATCTCGTTGAAATAATAAACCCAACTCCAAAATCCGTGGACATACAGACAATTATTGAACTTTGCCCATTTCAGAGAGTCCTTTTATTCATTAGTAATCTTCTGATTGTTTTCTCTTGTATTTCTTCATAAATTCAATCACCATCTCTGGGAGGAAGCTGCTTTTCTCATGAGCCTGCGCCTGTTGCTGCTAAATGGAAATCGCAGAGATTATTTGGCTTCTTCCCCGACGCAAAATCAATATTGTACTCGGTATTCAAAAAGATGTGGTCGAGCTAAAGTGTCTGCTCGAGAGCCGCTGCATGCGTTATCCTTTCTTCTCTTAATATTAACGCACTGACACCAATTTAGCGGCGGCCTCTCTCAAACGCCACACCGAGCGGCCCCATCTTTATTTTTGTTCGCCGGGCGCTTGTGCTGGGGTTAGATAAGCACGGGCCAATTCACCAGCACAATTCATTTCTCTCAGCCGTGGAGAAGTGGGCTGCTACTGTGTGCTGGGTATTTTAGCTTTAGGTTGTGTCCCCTCCTCATTATCTGTAGCTCTGTCGATGATGCTCTGGGGTGTTCTGAGGCTGTAGTGTAAGCGCACATGCCAATGACACTCGTACGCACGCCACACCAGGGCTTGTGTTAGCAGTTAGAGTGAAATTAGCAGCGTAATGTGACAGAAAGGCAATCCCAGAGCGAGTGAGGAGAAGTGCAGCTGACCACACTTCACTTGCCATTACAGTAATCACACTTCACTGCATCAGGCCAATTTCAACAGTAGGTCTATGACAGTGTTGCTCAAATAGTGGTGCAGACTGTTTCAGGTGGTACTCGGGCTTAGTATGTGCTAATTTGGAACAAGTATAACCCTAGGTCTGGTATGGTCCCCTTTATCACTGACTTAGCTGACTAAAAGCATTCATTTTTCACCAAGATCTTGTATGGATGGGAGAGTGTGACCACTGCGCAAGGCATTCTCCTGCACATCCCAAAGATCCTCAATGGGGTTCAGATCTGTGGACTCTGTGGTGGCAAATCTATGTGTGAAACTGATGTCTCATGCTCCCTGGACCGCTCTTTCACAATGTGAGCCCAATGAATCCTGGCTTTGTCATCTTGGAATATGCCCGTGTCATCCGGGAAGAAGAAATCCATTGATGTAATAACCTCATTCAGGATGTTGAGGTCATCAGCTGATCTCTTTCTTTGGGCACTTAAAGGGATATTGACATAGGGCCTCATTTCCTAGTTATCCAGAATGTTGTTGATTTCTGGAGATTTTTTTATTTTTTATTCATGCAATCCTTATATTTGAAAAGCAGCATCAGCTTGTCGACACAGACATTTATATCGTTACTCTGGTGTTATAAGTGATTTGCCTCAGGTGCACTGTGGACTGGGTCAGACTGTTTTTAATGCAGGCTAGCTGTTACCGTAGAAATGTGCTAGACTTGCACTAGCCTAGCGCCACTAAACTCTTCAAATATAAGGACTGCATGAATTTAAAAAATATATATGTCCAGAAATCAACAACACTCTGGATAACTTTGATCCGCACCACAGCTCTCAGGGCTGCTTGTTATAAACCGCGCCTCAGTCAACCTGTTCTCTTTTATAAGCGACGCCCTCTCGCCAGTGGCGTGCAGGCACACAGCTGCGCCCATGGAAAATAACCATCGCCTTTGGAGCTGGCATCCTGAATGATCCCCCTCTGTATATTTTATACATGGGGGATATCAGTCTGGGCAGGGAGCTCGCTGTTCTGCCAAACTCAAATGGATCCATGTTATCAGAATCGTTTATTTGTGGTCACGTGTTGTTCGTGAGCAGCTTCACGCTTTGGATGCAGAAGTTCCCTCGATTAACAATCTACGGGCGGCGCCCGGGAGAGCCGAGTTCATTTTTCTAATCTGCGGTAAAAAAAACAACACATCGGCAGTTGGTGAGTTTTGTGATTTATAATTCTGGTTGAATATTAACACAAAACCGCTACTACCGCCACTGACTTCCCTTCGCTGATTGGTTTACTCCGCTTCCTGTTTGCTTGTGTAAGTTACGCTGTAGAAATCAAGTTGATGCGGAGTCTTACCAGACTCACACGCAGGTACAGCAGTGAGTTTGCATTTTTCCAGGCTACAAGATCTGGCCCTATTTCTTTTACATTTGCATCATTTATTTGAGCTGAAACAACCAAGTCACTTAATGCTGTCCCTGAACCAACAGCATCAAAACTTGGTTAATAAAGAGATCATATTTTTTTCCGTATCTGCTTTCGATACTTTTATTTTTTTTTATACCAGTAGTACCATAACCTTTTTTCGATGCCATACTGGTCTTGTTTAATGGCACCCAGCCCTTAAAGCACTCTATTTATTCAGCTTGTGATTTAACAGATGGTTTGTGTGTACGGCATGTGCTTGGATCTGCTGACATTTTACCAGCCCATTATGGCATTACAGAGCTTTAGCTAATTCATATTCATGGTGGTGTCTGATCACATTCAAATGTGTGACTTTCAGATCACATCTCAAGGGGCTACTCCTCACAATAAATAAATGAATGTCAAATGTGTCCAGGTGAAATTTAAGGTGAGAACAATCTGCCCCAAAACCTGGAACTTGTCACCTCTTAAACTTGCATTCCCAAAAATAGGCCTATTTTAATCATACCAGAGTAAATGTTCAATGCAGGTTCTTCTGTCTATCTTATCTTATCTTATCTTATCTTATCTTATCTGTACGACTGAGAGCCTACACAGTCATACCAGAGTAAATTTCAGTTGTTCCCTGTGCATATGTTGCTCTGTGTCCCCACTTTCATCTCATCCTTCTCTAATCTTATTCATTATTAATTTTCTGCCACTTGCGGTCATTAACAGGGCTCATAATAGCGAGATATAGCTTGCCGGCCATGTTGCAGGATTGTGTGTTCTTCTGGAGCTGCGCTTTTGAGGATCAGTCACGCTGCACAGCCTCTGGATTCAGATTTAATTGGAAGAGTGGGCCACACAAAACTCCTCCATAAAGCGAGCCGTGTCTGAGGACGGGTGCTGTCAATCTCACGTTTGTTAGATTTAGTGAACTCCGCAGGATACAAGCATAATAATCAATATACATGTGGGCCGCCTACGTCATAAGGTCGACCTTGATGCACCTTTCGCAATTTAGAACAGGAGCTTCAGGAGCTTCAGCTGCTCCTTCCGCGTCAGGACAATCTTAACCTTCCTAACCCAGGGAAGGGAACAACCAGGAAGCTGCGTCGTACAATATACAAATGTTATGTCATTATCAGCAGTACAAATATAATACGAGCACCTGCACAAATGTCAAAGTTGATGTGTTAAATAAACATCTCTTTATAAACATCACTGTTCAATTATTACTAATATTCACCAAATCCTGTCGTTTAGTTCAACACAGACAGCTGCATTAGCTCATGGGGGTTATAGTTTAATTCTTGTAAAATGTAAACAAAAGTGAGTACAGGTAATATTGTCATACGTTCATAGAGTTCCTATAATAAACTTTCCGATGCTGCTGTGGCTCTAACGCTGCATGACCTGCTTGATACTTTCGTTGCCAATATTGAGGACAAAGCTCATGTTTTTACTGAATGAAATGTCACGCAGCAAAACTGTCAATCATTTCACACTCGTGCGGAGCTCAGCCGGGTTCGGAAGACTTCAAGTGGCAGCGCAGTGGCTTGTGGGATTGTTCTTAGCTCCTTATGGGCTGAAGTGGAACATCCCGAGGTTCCTATAGGAGGCATTATAGGAAGCATACGGCTCCATTCCTCACTACCTTCTAACTGCATTGACGCATTTGGAGTTTGCTGTGGCCGGATTAACGGGTTAACGATAAGGAGAAGGAGATTCCTCAGCTTATTTAGTTTAGTTAGTTTAGTTATTTATTTAAAAGGACAACGGACAGGTACATTAAAAGATGGCTGCCCCAGATTTAGCACAATGCTAATTTCCATCTGTAGTCCTTATACAAACTTATACAAATTTACACTTTTTAGATCCAGCCAACGTTGATCCAGCCCAATGAGCTGATCTCCATGGTAACGCAGGACAGTCAGCGCCATACTGGAGGCTTTTCATGGCAGAAACTGATCAATATCTATCTCTAAAAGTTTTAAATTACATAATTAAACCAAATGGCCTTTTTGTCCAGCAGCACTTTCACACACACAGAGAGTTTACACGGCAGCAAAATACTTTTTAAATCGAGTTAGACCTGTAAGCTAATCACAGTTGCTAATGATTCATTGCCATTTTAGGCCAAATACTTTGCTGTACATGCTTTATGATGTCGCTGTCTTTTGTGCCTTACCACGGGGTTGTAGTAATTCCTGTTCCCTCTCTGTGACAGTAAAACAAAAATTGAGAAAGGCAGGCGAGATGGGCAGTTAGTATAGCTTTATGATTTAATTTCAGGGTCAGTTTAGCATTATCTGCGTTAGAAACACTCCTCAAATATGGCGGCAGGAGGTGTTTTTGTCAAGTGATTCACACAAAAAATATTCACACAGATATTTGCCATTAATTGCGACTTTAACTTGTTTGCGCTTGTGAATTCATTTACTTTCGCCTCTCCATCTCCCGTTAGTCAAACTTGTGTTTTGAGTTACAGTCTGAGAGCGCCATTTATTCTCGTGCAAATTTGTGAGGTGTTTGGCTTGTTTCCCATTACGTCTGAAGGCGGGAGACAGAGACAAAGCTCCTGCCAGGTACGATTCTGCGTGAATTATATTTGATTGGATTGTGCGCTGAGAGCTGAAAGCAGGCGGCGGCAGAAGCAGGAATAATAGATGCAGGTTAAAGCCCAGTCCTGGAGAGTCCCTTTATGACATCAGAAATTCCCTTTGTGATATGTGGACTGCTAATCGCCTGCACCGACTCTGTGATGGAGGCTTTTCGCTCTGGGTGAAGGCTGCAGATCCCGCTCATCAAGGTTGGAGTCTGTTTTTATGTTTTCTATAAACTCGTAAAGTGAAAAAGTCGGAGATGTGAGGAATCGAAGCCCAATTAGACGTGACATTGCAGGGAAGCACTCAAACAGTCCAAATGTCACCCGTTGATGAGACGTCTCTCGCTTCACTCACTTTTGCTTTGAACTCAGCATTAGTTGCGGCTGCGCTGTCGGCTCCCGGCGTTTGTTTTCTGTTGTCGTCTCCTCCCGTTGTTTGACCTAGCGCTGGTGTAAAAGCCCAATCTCTGGCAGTGACAATCCATCACTCAGCATGTCACTTAGAAGATCAACCTTTTATGCTGCCAAATAGCTCATTAGATTATTGGGACAGCTTGTACTTGCACTGGCGTCTGCTGCTGTTGGTATGTTGTTTACAACGTCATGCGAATTTATCAGGTCATTCTCACCGTTTGCATAAGAGTATAATGCAGTCAGTTCAGAAAGATGCCAGACTTATTTAAATTATTCATATGTTAAATCAATCAATGTTCTGTTGATAAACATAGAAAATTAAATTACAGTTTCACAGTAAATGTTGAGCCTGACGAACAACTACAAACCCCTGTGTTAGGGATTTTAGCACAGCAGTCTTTAGAAACGCCCCGATTACTTTCTGCTCCAGAAATAACCGGATTTAACACACAAGATCAAGCATTTGAGTTTTTTATTCTTATCGATAATTTCGGACCGAGTGCTGAGACTGAAGGCGCCGGGCCAGCCTCAGCTCAAAACACACTCGTACACTTTTTGACATGTCAACTCGAGAACTAACTAACTTTTTTTTTTAATGGACGTCACACTTTAACACATGTTTCAGTTCACTGTTCAATGCTTACAAATGGATTTGAGAATATTTTGCAATCACACACAAATTCATTGCAATACACCAAATGTAAACACATATGATAAATCACAAATTTTATGACACCTTGTCATTTCTTTCACTCATTGATGTGCTGTTTGAACATTGAGTGATTAGCAAGTGTTAGAGTAATAACAATGGTGCTCGAGAGGATCGGTGAAGAATAGGCAGCAGTCAGGATGTCTTATGCAGGAGAAGTTTATTTACCATCGTTACGGGACCCGGAGACGTGAACTCGAGACATTGCGCTAGTCCTAACATTCAAGTCTGTCTATGCTTCCACAGAAGAGGGATAAATACCGTCATACTAATACACAAGCAAAACATTCAGTGGCTGAGAGTGGGCACCTGAGCACCACAGTCAAGGGTATAACAGAGATAGTACGACTTTACAGCTTGACCCAGTATGATAAATAGCTATTTAATCTTCTAACAGCAAGAAGGTCCTGAGTTCGATTTTGGCTTTGGTTTCTCACATTAGAACTCAACAGTGGGGGCGACAGTGGCGCGGATAGTAGAGTGGGTCGTCTTGTGACCTGCAGGTTCAAGGGTTTGAATCCCACAGGTGCACATTGTTGTTGTGTTCTTGGGCAAAACACTTCACCCACCTGCCTCCAGTGAGAATGTGAAAGGGTGAGTGGTTCCTTGATGAAGGTAGAAAAGCACTATATAAATGTGGCTAATTAACATGCACAGTATCGTCCAGCCCAGTGATCTGAATATAAAACTACACTACCTGACAAAAATAAAGTCACCAGAAAAGAAATATCTCACCCACTAATGTTTCACTGGCTTTGCTTACTGAACGCATTTGCTGTGCTATTGTTTTAATAAGCTTCTGCAAAGTCAAAAGATTCAGTGATGCATTCATTTTCATCAAGATCTTGTATTGATGATGGGAGAGTGTTATTTATTTATTTATTTGAGCATACATTTTGCTCAAAAGGAGTGGGCCGAAGCAAAAAGCTTACGAGTGCCTACTTCCAACTCAATATGATAAAACATTTCATTTCACAATAGTACAATCAGTCTAAAGGGAACAAAACAACAACAAGGAACAATAGCAAAAAAGGATGAGGGGCACAGTTTGGTCATGGTTGGCAAGATGGCATTTACATTAAGGAAGATTACATGGCTAAAATTACACGTCTATCATGCACTATAAGCCTATAGTGCATGATAGACTATAGGCTTATAGTGCACACCTTCCCCAAACAAGTAATACTAATTACAACAATAACAATGATAATTCTATGTAATGAAACCATAATTACTCTCGACCCCTGAAGCTTCAGTTTCCACAGCAAGAAAATAAGTTTACATGTTCAGTCATACATTTAGCCGCATCATTTTGTGATTAGTCTCATTGACTGAAAATAAGAACTTGTTACCTTTCAGAACAGCTCATTAACACAGACCAAACTCACAACCACTGTTTGAACTGTTCATATAATGTTCTAGTTTATCTATTAATATATCGTAGTTTATTGTATCAAACGCTTAACTCAGGTCAATAAATAACCCGATTGCATATTTCTTATTATCTACAGCATTAGTTATTTCTTCAATTATATCAAAGAGCGCGTGTGCGGTTGAGTGTTTATTCCTAAAACCAAACTCATTATCAGAGAGTAATTTGTTTCTTTCAATAAAGCTGTCAAGTCTAGAGTTAAAAACCGTCTCTAAGATTTTAGAGAATTGCGGTAAAAGGGAAACAGGCCTGTAGTTTGTAAAGAGATGTTTATCTCCTGCCTTGAACAGAGGAATCACTTTAGCTACTTTCATACTAGCAGGAAATTGTCCAGTTTGCAAATGTAAGTTAACGGCTTAGAGATACTTTCAATGACACTTTTTATCCATGTGACCACTGTACAAGACCTTCTCCAGCACATCCCAAAGATTCTCAATGAGGTTAAGATCTGGACTCTGCTGTGGCCAATCCATTTGTGGAAATGATGTCTCATGCTCCCTGGACCACTCTTTCACAACGTGAGTCCGATAAACCCAGGCATTGTCATCTTGGAATATGCCCGTGCCATCAGGAGAGAAGAAACCCACTGATGGAATAACCTGGTCATTCAGGAACCTAGACCTGACCAACTGCTGCAACCCCAGATCAGACCAGTGAGTTAAATCCAGGTGGAGACTTAAAGAGGGGGTATTATGCTTTTTTCAATCACATAGCACCAGTCTATAGCATACTACAATGATGACGTAACCTTCTGTTGGTCTGTATATGCAGTAAATTAAAATAACTGCCTTGAATAAAATTGCTCTCTCAAAATGGCTGTACTGAACGTCTTGAAATAGGCCTCTGTCTCTTTAAGAAGCTTTCCGACCGCCCCCTTCAGCACACTGCTGTGGCATCTAAACAACACTACTGTGCGGGGAGGGGGCTCTGCTGAGCTGAGGAGCAGTGGTTGGTGGCTTAGCTGGTGACAAAAGGTCCAGAGGCGTCTCCAGGAGGTGGGGGCGTTCCTAGGAGGACTGAGGCATTGCTACACCTAAAATGGCTGCCGTCTAAGTTTTTACTGATTACTCAAAAATATGTGAATGAGCCAAGGCAACACTCCAGGCATGTGTTTAATGAGGGAATGACATAATAACATGATATAAAGCTTGAAAAAGTCGATTTTACATAATACCCCCCTTTAAACAAAGGACAAAACAATAAAGGATTATCTTATGTTCCTTTAAAGGAACAGGTCACCGTTTTTCCATACTGAGATATGTTCTTACCTGAGCTTAGACGAGTTGATACAGTCAGCTCAGTCACGCAAAACAACCAAAGATGTTGTTAGCATTTGGCCTCTCCCAGCTCTCCTATAGCTCCAAACGGGGTGAAGATAGAAGCGACCAAGCTCTTCCACGGGCACGCACAAAGACCAGAGAGGTACGTATCAACTCGTCTAAGCTCAGGTAAGAACATATCTCAGTATGGAAAAACGGTGGCCTGTTCCTTTAAGTTTAAGTCTGTGATAAGTTACTGTACGTCCAATATAGAAAAGTGTATTCTCTATAAACGCATTTCAGCATTTCAGCATCAGTCTTCACGTCAGTAGAGGGCTATGACTTTCGAAATGAAAATGGCAGTCATCAGCGAAAGGGCTTTGAGGCTCTGATTTCTCAAAAACGTCCAGTTCTGTTGCCGCCTGTCCAGATCAAATGGTGGAGAGAAAAGGCACAATAGATAGGAAATCCGGACAATAGCCTACTGACAAGGAAATGATGAATAGCAAACCGAGGCCCAGTGCCTGATAGCTCCCCTATACGGTACACGCACCAAACATAGCTCACAGCAGCAAACCAAAGACATGCCCAGACTGTGAGCAGCGAGTCCCCAGCTGCACTTTAACGGTAGAGCGGGAGTGTGCAGCTGTGATAAAAAGCCTGTCTTTTAGTCTACTTTTGGAAACTCATGGCTGCATATATAAAGGATCATCAACTATAAGTCTCAACTAAGCTAAGCCAAAATATGTCAAGCAGACCGGAGGGAATGCTGATTACTAGAGCTTTCATATTGGCCTTTTTATGTCTAAGGTGACTTCATTTAATTTCTGTGTCCTGTTGTGTGTATTGTGAATGTGCCACCATGATCAAGTGAATAAATGGTCTAAATTTCTTACCACCTGAAAAACCCTTAGTATCACAGGTGGAGAATCATTCTCTATAGCTCTTTCTTAAGTGATAACTGAATAGCTGTATATTTGTTATGAAGCCGGGATTATTAGATTTTTTTTTTTTTTTTTTTTTTAATAACAATCAATGAATAAGGAAGCCATTAAATAACTTAGTTGTGTTAATAATTAGTTTGATATAGCATTTTTTCAGGAAACTCAAAGACACTTTACAGCTTTACATTGCATTATTCCTTCACCCTATACTTAGTGATGGTTAGCTACTATTGTAGCCACAGTTGACCTGGGGTAGATTGACGGAAGCAAGGCTACCAGTCTGCGCCAACGGCCCCACCGGCCACCACTAACCACTCACTCACTCACTACATTCACCCAGGCTTCCTGGTGTTACCAAACAGTCTCCCATACTCATTCCTAACTTTCCTAATACATCAGTTAATATACCCAATTCTTCAGGGATGAGTTTATCGCCATTACAACTTGCAGGGTCACTTTTCAGGGTCACTTTCACAGAAATGCCAGAACTAGCCTGTTAGTTCATGAAACTGAGACAAATGCTTAGATGCACAGTGTTTACCAACAAATGTGTGCATTTAATCAGGTATAGTGCTGTCTTGTTGATTGATCATTATTCATTTCATTGCGTTTACAAGGGCTCGAAATTCCTGGTTATTTGCTATATTCCGGTTATGGCAGTTTTCGGGATATGGTGTTTATTTGACACTGAGAAATCGGGAAACTCAAATTCCTTGTTAACATGAACAAATAAGGAAACCCGGCTTTTCGAATTTAAGCTCTGTCCGCGCAGGCGCATACATTACATTTCTGAGCACAATACAGTGAAAATATTAAAAGCATAAATGTGTGGCTTATTGCGGGGCTTGTTCTTTTGAATGCACTTTGGGCTCAATGTTTTGCTTGTCCTTGACATCTTAAAGGGGCTGTGTGGAGTTTAGCAGTTTTGTACTCGCAATTGCCCCCTCAGGCCAAACGCGTAACTGCAGCCTCGATGATAAGCTCGTGCATGAGGCGCTCAGGCTTTACGAGCACCAGAAATAACAGTCCCGTCCTGGTCAGTTTACAGATTTGCAGGTTTGACTTAAACTGAGGTAAGAAACGTTACTGTTTTGTAAGATGTTTAGACCAAATCAGTTTGAGTGAATGTTTTCCAAGATAAAATACTTGAGCAAATGCAGCAAAGTGAATCGAGTGAAGAAGCCAAGTAAAACATATAAACGAATAATTGACGTTTGAAGGAGGAAAAAAAAAAACTCGTATACTTTGTATGCATAAACGTAGGCCTAATTGAAATAATAAAATAATTCCACCGGTAGAAATGCTACTAGGAAAAGCCAAAATCGTCTCTTCAATTTCCTGGGCCCAAAGTTAGCGTAGCTAACTCGTAAACTATATTGTTTCACTGCTTATAAATCCATGAACAGTCATGCTTATTTTGCGGCCAAGAAAAGCTAACATTAGCAGCATATTATTTTTGCCATTATAAATACAGCACCATTACCACTGTTACTACTCAAATGTTTTGTAGGTACAGCACAATTACTGTTATTACTGATACTACTAGTCTGCTACTAATACTACACAACTTCTCTGTAGGTATACATTTATTAGATCAACTATTTTGGTAACTTCCAATTATGATTATTTTATGGCGTGTTTCAGTGAAGTTTGTACCACATGCACGGACAGTCGGACACCGTTGTTTTGAAAGCATCAACAACACTTTTCCCCACGTATTTAGTCATAATTTCTTACCTTTCAAGCAAAAATAAGCTGCGGGTCTTTTGAGAGATTCTCAACATTTTCCTATGTTTACTCTGGTTCTTTGTCTACACTGACCAGACTCGACTTTCGCCTTTCGCCTTTTTTTGTCACACTCGAATAAACTCTTCGTTTCTTTTTGTTATTTGGGGTCTGGGCTGGAGTTTCGATGGTGCTTGAAGCCGGTCTCCTCTTATTCTCCGCTAAATCCATCCCTCCGAAGTTACCACTCGCACTGCAGCGTCAGTATAGAGGAGATACAGCTAACGCTACAGCTGAGCGTGAACGCGCATTACGCATTACGCTGTTTGCTTGTTCGACCCGAGCATAAACTATTTAAGTGACTTTACAGGCATATAGAGGCAATTGAGGTGAAAAGGCCAGGGCTCATTCTACTCACCAGGGCATTGCTGGAGCATGTATGAGGAAGAAATTTTAAATTTGTATACATTTATTTGTGGTTAAACTTATGTATAGTCCCTTTAAGCTACGACAGTGACGGCAGATTGTAGATAATTCCTGACCTTTATCCGTCCTGGGTCTGTCTTTATCACCGACGTGGACCAGGGAGCTCTGGGAGAAGGTTAAAGCCGGGGCCGGTGTGAGAGAGTGGAGCTGATGGAGTTCACCGATAGTTTGTGGAGGAAAAACTTAATCCGGCTCTGTGTTGTGGTCGACTCCTCTCTGCGTCCGGAGGAAAACCAGCCGCCTTGGAACGGTCGCCGACAGTTTCACTTAAATCCGCATTACGACGCTTCTTTCCATCTTAAATATTCACTAATATTCTTTCATGGTTAAAATATAAAACTCCGTCTCCTATTGACTCCAGAAACAGGAGCTCTTCGGACTCACCGCCGCCATGTTTGTTTACGATTAACTGCACAGTTTCTTAAAACCGGAAAACATGAAGTTATATCCCGGTTACTGACGGAAAATCCCAGCCAGAAAATTCGGGTTTCTCAAAATCAGGAAACTGCTATTTTTGGGTTTTTATAACAGGGAAACTGCGTTAATATGATCAAAAACAAAACCGGAATATTAAACATTTCGAGAATTTCATTAGTTCTCTGAATGAAGCACAGAGGACAGACCAACCTCGCACAGAAGAATGTGTTCTTTATTTTGAAATAGGGGTTAAATAATTGCTGCCGTTTGACCTCTGACGCTTCCTTCTGTGAAAAGAGTTGAAAGGATTTGAGTTAAAAATATGAGAGTGGGCCAGACATTTTTCTTTTGGGCAGTGCTTTACTGGGCTTTGTAGACACGACTGGCACTGAAGTATGTTTGGATATTTCCTGCAAAATACAAATGTGTCCCATTGATTTGCCGATCTATAGGCATCATGAGGTTACTAAAGGCCACTGTCATTAAGGTAATCAGTGGCCCTATTATAAACGATTTAAATTGTGTAAGACAGTGTAGAAAATTACCTCTTTGACATAATTAATCCATTTTTCCTGCCGTATTAAGGATCCATCCTATCGACTTTTCCTTCCACATTCTTTATTGAGTTTTGAATCATCTCCCAAATGGACAGATTAACACAAAACTGTCTCTGTTTATTGCCACCCTCCGGTCCGCTGTGTCTCTGTCATCTCCGCAATATAGTGTCCTTCTTCAGTTCATCTGTCAGAGTTCAGACTCCTGTGATCTGTCATCCAGTCTGCCTCCGTCTATATCTTCTATCGGACGTCGAGTTTGGTCATAAAAGTATTTTTCTCCTGTCGTCTCTGCGTCGGGAAATTGGCGCGGCTCTATTTTCTGGTCTGAACTATGAGGGAAGATAATGGTTTTTCCCTCCTGTTTCCTTCTGTCTTTTACGTAATAACTTATGCAGGCACATTAGGGAACTGATTGTTTTGCATCATACTGTTTATGTAGGGCTGAGCGATATTGACTAAAATGGATATGTGTATATTTTGGGGACTTTTGCAAACCATCAGAAATATGCAGAAATGTGCTGACAAACATGTACATTTACATTGCTTTGTGGCTCAAAAAGATAATTGTCCTCATCTTTTTCCCCCTATTTTTCCCCCACAATTTGGAATTAACCCCCGTTTTTTCCATATTTTTCCAATCTTTCACCCAAATTTTGCCGTGTGACACATGTTTGCTTAGTTCAACTTACTGAGCCTGTTTAGTCCTAGTTTAGTCCAGGTTTAGTCCAGGTTTAGTCCAGGTTTAGTCCTGGTTTGTTCCTGGTTTAGTCCAGGTTTAGTCCTGGTTTAGTTCAGGTTTAGTCTAAGTTTTGTCCAAGTTTAGTCCTGGTTTAGTCCAGGTTTTGTCCAAGTTTAGTCCTGGTTTAGTCCAGGTTTTGTCCAAGTTTAGTCCTGGTTTAGTCCTGGTTTAGTCCTAGTCCTGGTTTAATCCTGGTTTAGTTCAGGTTCAGACCTACTCACTGTCGAGGAAATAGCTGGTAAACCGCCGCGCTATTTGCACATTGATCATGCGTGCATATTTAATTAGAGTGTCCTCAGTTTTAAAACTTTAGCGAGCTGTTTTCAGTCATTTCCTTTTGTAAAGGAGCTCAGGGCAGCACTTCCTCTTTCTGTTCATCTGGGCTGTAGTTTAGACTCTGCAGGAGTCAGTGGCATAGGGAGAGAGCGCAGTCGCTCGTCTGAGAGGATTCACAGCCCGGTCCAAAGTTCGGATACAGGGTATGGCACCGGACTGAGGTCCGCCATTTAGTGGCCTCTGTTGTAGACGATATATTGCCCACCTCTATGTTGTTGTTTTCTGTAACAAACATATGTATATTGTGATTCTACAGATTTCTTTTTCCCCCAGAATGTATTGAATGATGGTTGATGCCACTATACTCTCAGTCTCGATTTCTAAGTGAACTGTAACGAATCTTGTACAAGTGTTTTTTTTTCCTACTAATGGGATATTGATATTGGAAGTTGAAAGCAATTTTCTCCATCTTCCTCTGGCTGACTGATTTCTTTCATTCATTTATAATGCGCCGCTGTGCCTGCCAGATATCATGTTGATTCAGATAATGTTCTTTTTTGTGTTAAATTCTTCCAAATAAAAGTTGGACTACAAAGGACGCTGGCACAGTTTACAAGTTAAGTCCCATCTGATCCTTAAATGGAGACTTGTCTTTGTCGTAAATAGAGTACTATAATAACACTAACGTTGCTCTCATATGGATTGTATGGCCAGTGTTAGAGTGATTATGAGCCTGTGTTAATAGCGACTTTGCAGATTAATGGTATTGGCTCTTGGACTTTCTCGCTTGCTTATAGCTCGTGAATCTTAATATATATGTAGCTGGGATAGGCTCCAGGCACCCAAAACTAAACAGAAGATTAAAGCAGTAATTATAGATTTGCTAATTGTGAGCATCTGTTATCCTAAGCTATTTAACTTTAGCTTCGAGACAAATTGACAAAGCTTTGTAGCACACCTCCTCCATATTTTGTGAGACTTTCAGATAAGCCTCACACTGAAGACTCGTCTGCAAAGTGAATCTTGAAGTACAGTGATGCTTGTGGCGTTTTGAGGAGAACGCTCTATAACGATGCTGCTTTGTGGAGCTGGAAGCCTGATTAGCTCGAGCGGATGCAGGAGACGCTGGCAGGCTGACCTCATCTAAGGGCCGTCACTCCCAATGTGCGCGTTGTGTGCGCGGGTTTGTGTGGGAGACGGATACAGACTGTGACAGCGACAGGAGCAGGACAGACAGGCAATAGGAAGACCCACACTCGCTTACTCTTCTTCTGTGTGTGTCGAGGGTACGCACATTGTTTTTCTATTTAAATCTTAATAGAAATGGAGCTTGACATAGAAATGCCTTTAGCTATTCTGAGCCTGTTCCTACACATTTTGTTAGCCGTCGAATCCCGGACCAGGTATGTTTTGTCCGTTTCATGACATTTATATCATATCTGTGATTTCTTTATCATTATAATCTTAAAAGACGATGTTTAGTGGCCACTGGATGTGTAAGCGAGACACAAAATGTAGAGATTTGACTGCAATTTGAGTTAGCATTTAACTCAGAGGACACTTTTATACACTAGTTTGTATCTAAAGTAAAATCTCAGGTGTGTATGCATCGTGATTTCTAACTAGGCTTTGACCTAAATGTGGTTGACAGCTGAAAACATCTGGATCGTTCAGAATTTACGATGTTTGGATGCTAATGTTAACAGCTATTGGAAAAATACATTGTGCAGTTTGACTCTGAAAATTCGCCTGGACTCGCCGACTTGTTAAAGGGGGGGCATTATGTAAAATCGACTTTTTCAAGCTTTATATCATGTTATTATGTCATTCCCTCATTAAACACATGCCTGGAGTGTTGCCTTGGCTCATTCACATATTTTTGAGTAATCAGTAAAAACTTAGACGGCAGCCATTTTAGGTGTAGCTATGCCTCAGTCCTCCTAGGAACGCCCCCACCTCCTGGAGACTCCTCTGGACCTTTTGTCACCAGCCAAGCCACCAACCACTGCTCCTCAGCTCAGCAGAGCCCCCTCCCCCCACAGTAGTGTTGTTTAGATGCCACAGCAGTGTGCTGAAGGGGGCGTGTCGGAAAGCTTCTTAAAGAGACAGAGGCCTATTTCAAGACGTTCAGTACAGCCATTTTGAGAGAGCAATTTTATTCAAGGAAGTTATTTAATTTACTGCATATACAGACCAACAGAAGGTTACGTCATCATTGTAGTATGCTATGTGCTATGTGATTGAAAAAAGCATAATACCCCCTCTTTAACTGTCCGCACACATTAGGATCAAACGCCGCTTCTCCTTTATTTCTATGGAATCTCAAATTGAGGGACCAATTCAAAAATAACATAGGAATAACATTGCAGACATTATGCTGCATTCATGTGCTCCTCTGGAAAATGCACATGAACGCTCGCTCAAACTGGGAAACTCGGGTCAAAACAAGCTTCCTGACGTCTGCACCTGACACTGTGACGCTCTTGAGTTTAGTGTGAACTGTCGTCCTTGGAGTAACATATCTGCGAGAGAAATGCCCGACATCAATGCTGGCGAAAAGATAATGTATGTGATATTCTATCAAATTAACTCACCAACGTTTAGCTTTTGAGATGCTAACGCCAAATTCAAATGTTAAGCTCAGTTAAACACTAATCAGTGATAAAATATGTTTTTTCATTTGATCAAAATCCCCACGTCCTGACATAAAAAGCACATGCACACAAACCAACTGGGGACAGTGACGTCAAATCTCAGGAAAACCAACCCCAGAGTCCACATGAACGCTGCAATAGCCACTCAATTTTCTTTTGCTATGTTTTGACATCACACGCTCAAGCTCTGTATCGTTTCTGAACCACTGGTTTGGCTTAAAAAACGTGTAGGAGGAGGAATAATCTTCTTATCGTAGCATCCAGCCTTCCCTTTCAATAACAATCCCTTTTTATTTGTGAACGGAGTCGTCGAGTCGGTACCACGCAGCGATGAAAGAACTACACCTACTACGATTTGGAACTGAATGTGCGTCTGTGTTGGAGCAGCAGAAGTCCCCATCTGGCAGTAAGAGAGGCTCCACCATATGCACAAAAAGGTGTTGTTCTCGCCGATAGCCTCTGGATGTTGTGGATGTCAATGCTAAGCTCCCCCGACAAGGAATAACAGTTTTATTTATGGGCCGCAACAAGCAAAAGGCAGATGCAGCGTTGTAGGAGCTGAATAAAACATGATGGTATTTACAATCACGAATACACAGTTGAAAGGCCTGTTTTATTTTTTTAATCTGACAATCGTTTATGACGGCAGAGGGGTACACTGTAAAATGTAAAATTTGTTTCAACTCAAAAAACTCATTCCAAGGGCTGCCAAGAAATGTTATGTGTAACCAATAACCATTTTACAATCTAGTCGATTTGAAATTTGAGATTCACCTCTTTCGTTCAATTGTATTCTTAGGTTGACATAACTGTTTCCAGTTGTCTGAAGTGAAAAACTTAGGTTGACACAACTGATTTAATTTGTAACTGACGTTTTTCACTTCAGACAACTGGAAACAGTTATGTCAACCTAAGAATACAATTGAACGAAAGAGGTGAATCTCAAATTTCAAATCGACTAGATTGTAAAATGGTTATTGGTTACACATAAAATTTCTTGGCAGCCCTTGGAATGAGTTTTTTGAGTTGAAACAAATTTTACATTTTACAGTGTATGTTTATTCCCATGACTGTGTGAATCTGGCCAAGACCCTTCAAAAGGTTGAGGCTGTGAACTCCCACAAGAGTGAACAGTGCGATGCGATAAGGTCAATGATTCATTCCTTTGTGTACATGTGAATGCCTTGTGCATCTGTGTGTTCTGAGACGCATTTATGTCCCGTTTGTGTTGTTACCTAAGAAATCTTTTTATTTACTTGCAAGAACTAAAGAGAATTATGTGAAAATTGAGAGTTAAAAGCATTGCTCCTGATTTATGTGTGACCGAGAGAGCTACTTTAGACTGTTTAAATTGTCCCTTGAGGCCCGCACTCCTTCTTAACTTTCCTAATACATTCTTAATGTCTCGTTTATTCACGGGGATGAGTTTTTAAGCACGTTTCACATCTTTCAGGTTGTAAAGCATATCTGTTGGCAGCCTCGTTGTTGCACCGTAGCAACAACAAGCTTGCTGAGTAACATTACAGTATGGATAACTACGGTAAACGATATAAATAATAGTATACAGTAAGTAACTATGATTAGGGCTGGGTACCGTTTATTTATTTATTTATTTATTTGGATCCCCATTAGCTGTCTCCAAATGGACAGCTACTCTTCCTGGGGTCCGGTTCAAGCAATTACAATATTCACATCATGCAGGTAAATTGAAAAAAACACTTCACATACAAACCTCTCCTCAGTTATACACATATGGACACATACTGTACATATAAATAATTTAAATATACTGTATATATAGATATAGACATACACACACAAACCGACTTAGGCTTCCATCAGAAAATGTCTTTTCAATAGTCTTTTAAAAGAGAGCTTTGTTTCAGCCTGTTTAACAGCTGGTGGCAGTTTGTTCCATAAAGTCACAGCTCTAAATATGACCGACCTACGCACTGCTTCTGTTCTGGGTTTGGGGCGGGTCAAATGACCCTGAGCCGCTTGCCTAGTTGGATAGTTGTGCAGATCTCTCGCATAATGTAAAAGGTTATACAAATGAGTAGGTTTTTGACTATAGCATATATTTCTGAAGAAAGTCATTAAATGACATTTGAGTCTATCTTCTACTCTGAGCCATGAGAGACGGGCAAGATGCTCAGCCGAGCTCTGTCCCCACACGAGTGGGCAGCCCAGAGCCAGCCTGGCAGCCTTGTTCTGTGCTGTCTGCAGTTTCGTCATGTGTTTCTTAGCTGCACCTGACCACACCACAGAGCAGTAGTCCAGGTGAGACAAGGCCAATGACTGAACCACCAAAACTCTAGAAGCCGGTGTCATGAATGAGCAGCACCTTCTAATACATGCCATATTTCTACCCATTTTTTTCACAACAGTGTCAATGTGTTTATCCCAAGATAAACGTTCATCGAAAGTGACTCCAAGGAGTTTTACCTCATGAACCTGCTCTATTTGCATGTCTTTTAATACAATGTTAAGTGGATCGTCATTATCTTGGTGTCGAGATCTAAACAACATACTCTTTGTTTTAGACACATTCAAAACCAGTCTGTTTTCGTGAATCCAGTCAAATAACAACTGCAGATTATCCTGTAGTGTATTTCTCAGCTCAGACATACTTGATGCTGCACAGTAAACAGTGGCGTCATCTGCATAGAGAGTTGCGCTGCACCTTTTAAGGCCGTACTGCATATCATTAATGAAAATTGAAAAAAGCAGTGGTCCCAAACAACTGCCTTGAGGTACACCACACTGCAGATGTTTAGGCGCAGAAAAGCTTCCATTAAAAAATACTGATTGTGATCTACAAGTTAAGTAACTATTCATCCATTTCAGTGGTGTAGCATCAAATCTATATGCAGATAATTTTTCAAGTAGCAGTTTATGATCCACCAAATCAAAAGCTGCACTGAAATCTAGGAATACTGCACCCACCATCAACTTCTTATCAATATAAGACAACCAATTATCTGTCATTTCTGTAAGTGCTGTACATGTCGAGTGATTTTCCCTGTATGCATGCTGAGATCCAAAATGTATCTCATTTATATTTAAATAATTTAAAATCTGTTTAAAAACAACTCTTTCCAACAATTTACTGAGTATCGGAAGAATGCTAATTGGTCTACTGTTAACAGCAGTTAGACTGACATTTCTACTTTTTGAGAGTGGAAGTATTTTGGCCGATTTCCACATTTGAGGAAAAATTCCCTGCTCTAAGCTTAGGTTGAAAATGTGACAGACTGGAAAAGCTATTGTGTTTGCAGCAAGTTTAAGCAATCGACCATCCACCTCATCAATTCCTGATGGTTTGTTGACATCTAACGTGAAAAGAGACTTTTCAACTTCTGCTGAACTTAACATATTAAATGTGAAATTACAATTTTTGTTTTTAATAATTAAATCTTTGATTATTTTGGATGAAGTACAAAAATACCCTGAATTTGTAGTGTCTTGTCTCAGATTGTCAATTTTATCACCATAATATGTACTAAAATGATTTGCAATATCCTTTCCTTTTGTCAGAAATCCACCGTCTACTTCTATAAATGATGGTAAATTGGTTTTGCTCCTACACATTAACTCGTTCAAGGTATTCCAAAGTTGTTTGCCATCATGTTTGTTATTCTCTATCTTATTTCTATAATATATTTGTTTCTTTTTTCTGTTTTGTTTAGTCACTTTATTCCTCTCAATACAATAGGTTTTCCACTTCTCAGATGTCTTTAGAACACACGCTTCATTTTTCAAGTTGTCTCTGTGCGCCATAGACTGCTTAAGCTCCTTGTCAATCCACGGGGCCTTATTTGCTCTAACTGTAAATTTCTAAGCGGCGCATGTTTATCTGCCACTGAAAGAAATAAGTCATTGAATAATTTTACAGCCACATTCACATCTTTTGTGTTCAGCACTTGGTTCCAATCCATTTCCTTTAAATGTGTGACAAAATCTTCTTCACAAAAATTCTTGTAAGTTCTCTTCTGTAATACTCTTGGTCTACTTCTAGGTACCTTAGACTTTCTTACAAGAGCAATGATATTGTGATCTGTAAAGCCAACAGGAATGGAGTCTGCCTTCGAACAGCCCGAACTATTGTTTGTGAAGATATGGTCAATGCATGTTGAAGATGTTTGTCCCAGCTCATTACAAAAAATCCTTGTAGGCTGTTTAACTAGCTGTTTTAAATTACAGATACGTGTTGTATTTTTTAACTTTCTCCTTAGATGACATGAATTGGAGAGCCAGTCAATATTTACATCACCCAAGACATACATTTCATTGCCTAAGTCAGACATTTTTGTAAAAATGGAGCACAATTCATCAACATACAGTGCATTTGTGCTTGGAGGTCTATAGATGCAGCCAATTAGAATAGGTCGACTATAAGGGATATGCACTTCCAAACATAAACATTCAATAGAAGGAACCATCAAGTCTGTCCTAACTTTGACAGGAATTTGGCTTTGTATGTAAATAGCCACTCCACCTCCAAAGAGATTCCGATCACATCTAAAATATTATAATCTGCAATAGCCACACAATCATCATCAACAGTTTGATTTAAATGTGTCTCAGATACAGCCATGATATTTATTCTTTCATTGTGCATAACATTTGATAATTCATGAACTTTGTTTCTTAAACTCCTAATATTTATATGAGCAATTCTCAATCCTTTATTAGGTAAATTGAGTCCCATCCATTTGAGTGTCTGTGTGACGCCATAGAAATGTCATTATAATCCATTCCTCCCAATATTTCTCTTAGTCCCTCATTTTAGGCTTAACGACCAAACGATCATAGCTGATAACAGCATAGTCTCCTCTCGCTCTTGCTTCTTTAAGAGCAGGTAGCAGCTCTGCTCTTCTCTTCCTCACTCTCTCAGAGAAGTCCTCATTGATATATATTGAGGAGTTCTTCAGCAGTGATCTAGCTTGAGCCATGATTAATTGTTTGTCTTTAAAACGCAGTAGTTTTACTACTATGGATCTTGGTCTGTCATTTTCAGCTCTGAATTTCCCATTTCTGTGAGCGCGCTCTATCTCCACTGGTGCTTCTACTTTCAGATTTTTTGTAATTAACTCCTTCACTTTATCTTCAGTTTGTTCCCAGGTTTCTTCAGCTCTATCAGGACCAAGTCCAGTGATTACAATATTATTTCTCCTGGACTGATTCTCAATGTAGTCTAATTGCTCATCACAGCTCTTCAAAGACAGTTCAGGTTTTAAATCTTGGATGAGTTTGTTAATACCATTAAAATCAGCTTTCTGCATTAGAGCTTGCTTTTTCAAGTCATCAATATCTTTCTGTGAGTAGTTTAAACTCACCTTGAGTTCTTGTATCTCACCCACAAGAGAATCCACCCTTTTAATAGTAGAGTCCAAGATCATTTGACAGAAATTGCTGAATACTTTCTCTTGCCTCCCAAGCAGGGTCTCATACTGCTCCTTTTGGTTATCCAGCATCTCTTTCACAGTCTCCATTGTTACATACTCCAGCTCCTCAGTGTTGACGACTTTATTTCCACCTTTACTGCGAGTGGTCATGATGTAGCAGACAGCAGCAGCACTCCTCTCCCACGGGCAGTTAGCCACAGAGCCTCCTCTCTCCTCTCACAGTGCACTCCTCACACACCTGTTAGCAGTGGTAGCAGTTAGCCACAGAGCCTTCTCTCTCCTCTCACAGTGCACTCCTCACACACCTGTTAGCAGTGCTTAAACAACTCTACAAGTCTGGCCTCTACAAGGAAAGTGTTGCAAAAGTGCATTTAGTCCACCGTTAAATGATGCCAGTGTCGAAAAGAAGGTTTAGGTACTACTGGTATCGAAGAAATGAAAGTATCAAAAGCAGGTACTTAAAAGAAAGAAAGAAAAAAAAAATCTTTATATTCAAGTTTTAATGCTGTTAATTTTAAAAGAATAAAAGGGAAAGACAAATTGAAAAAAAAGAAAAATTAAAAAGGGGAAATATTTGAAAAAAAGATTGGGGAAATTTGGGGAAAACTGGGAAAATTTAGGGAAAATAGGCGGGGGGGGGAGAAAGCTTTGGGAAAAAAGAAAATTTCAGGAAAATTGGGGAAAACACAGAAAAATTGTGGGAATGCAGTGGGAAAATTTGTTAAATAAAAGAAAAACTTTTGTAGTGGTTTTCACTTCAAACAAATGATACAAATGCAAAAGAAATGAAATGGAAGGAAAAGGAATAAATTAACATTAACTCATCTATTTTATGGCTCTAAACGACAAATATTTTGGTATAGGTCTCGAAAAATGTATCGTTCAGGTACAGTACCGTGTCGATATCGAAAAAAATGTAATGATACCCAGCCCTAATTATGATTAGTAATAGGTTTACTTTATGAAACAGTGTAAACAGTCATGTGTCCAAAGTGCCATTTGACATTTATTGAATGAAGTGTTAAGATTGAAAAGTGCAAAGTGCTGTTACTGGAAAACAGAGGAGTGATGATAAACATTCCTCCAAACACAAGTATTTGGTATTGAAGCACAAAGTATTGCGATCCGATCTGATATTACTGTATGTCCCAGGCCTAATACATTAATTTAAAAAAAGAAAATTATAAAGACATACAACAGTGTGCAGTCAGTGGTCCTTTGGTAATGTATTCAAAGCAAGCTTAAAGGGCTGAGAACTAAATGCTTACAAGTCCAAAGTAAAGAAGTGAAAACATCCAAAGGGTTTTTTTGGATAAAGCATTTAGCTTCATATAATTTAGCAGATTAAACATTCTTTTATGAGTCGCTTGAATGGTAAATGGTCTCAACACTTTTCGTCCTTCATCAGGCCCAAAGTGCTTCACAGGAAAGGAACCAGTCACCCATCCACGCTCTCACTCACACACCAATGCATCACTGAAGGTGACAATAAGCTTTCTCCGTCTAATCCAATGGCAGACGATGTACAGCGTCAACATTTTACTGCCTTGGTGCAGGACAGAACTATATCATTTTGAATTTTCTAAGTCATACAACAACTTGCCCAATTTTACTAATGTTCCTTGCCGACTCACTGACACACCTACAGCATAGCCTCATTACATAAAGGCCTGGGGTATCAGTGAGTGGGAAGAGTTAATAGGAATAATTGTTCATAAAAGCTAATTACACTTTCTATCCATTAACTTTCTGATTTAGTAGCTCGCTAACCTTCGCCGAGCTGTGACCTTTTGCAAATGTGGTGCTAACTTTTGCCTCTCCCTACGACTTTGCTCCTCTGATTTTCACGTTTTAGAGTTGTGCACATTCTCCGTTTAAAGGAAACATATCATGCAAAATCTACTTTTTCAATCTTTTAATCGTGTTATGACAATGTTCCTTCATCAAAAGCACATCTGGAGTAGCATTTGCCTTCATTTGTTTGAGTGATCCTGCCTGCTTTGGTTCTTTCTTACTCAAGCACTCGAATCTGTACTTCTCGAATGAATTATACTGCACAGATAAAACACAAAACTGTCCACATTTTAAAGCCCATAATCCACAAAACAGAACAGAGCCCATAATCCAACATCAGATCAGTTCTGAGCAGTTGTGCGCTCAAATAGGGTCATTTACCAAGCGTTTGCTCATGTGCAAAACAAGTAGCACGTGCAAAAGGGATCAGCAGCATTTCTTGTCTCAGTTACACATCAGATTTGGGGCCCTAAACTGCAACACAAGCAACATTAAACAGTAAATTAAGTGCAACAACACAATAGCGTAATTTTATTTTGAGCTTGCACCCACTATTTAGCCCCTGCCTTGATAAAGGACCCTAAAGTGTGTTCATCACAGAGTTAGTGGAGTTTCTCGCTCTGTGTCATTCCTACGTCTGCCTGCAGAGGGAGCTCCAGGTTCCTGTGTCTCAATGTCACTGTCTTATTCCTTACATTATTTTATACTGTAAAACACATGTGTAGTTGCAGAAATTACTAATAACGGAAATCAAACAGTCCTTTGGTGATTGATTATAAGCAGTAGAAAATGATCATTTGTGAATAGCAAATTAATAAAACAATAAAATACATGAGAGACTGACAAGACAATGTGTGATCACAGCAAAATCCTAAGTCAAGTCTGAGGTTTCTTCTCTTCACCCTCAGTAAATAGGCAAATGAGCAGATTTGTACTGAGCACACAGTAAGATTAGCAACATTCCTAAGCAAACAATAAAACACAAGGAGGACAGATTTACAGATGTGTTCTGTTTCTGAAGAGGTAAACCTGATCGGACAGATCATGATCATCTCTCCTCAGTGTTTATCCAAAGGTTTCAGATAGGAGAAATTGGGGGTCTCAGCCAACAAAGTTCAGTAGTTTAGTGTAGTGTGCTTAAGTTCACCAAGATGATTATATTCAAAACGCAATGATAATTATTAACATTTTCAATCACACATGCGTCAAACACAAGGCCCGCAGGTCAGATCCAGCCCACAAGATGATTTCATCCGATCCGTGACTTGTAGAGCATATCTTCCTGAATATGTCAACAAAAGCCCATTCCTGTGCAGAGTATATACATAACCAGAATGCTTACTCCAGCTGCTAGGGGGCCAAATTAAAAAAAGGAAAGAATTCCACACATGTCTAGCAGAGGGCACTGACACAATAAGAGATTAGGATATAAACGACACATTATAGCCACGTGGTAAATGGTCAGTCTGCCCCAGGGGCGTTTGGCACCCCTGCTGTAAAACATACAATATCAATGCAGTGCTGCTACCCTTAATGTTATACAGCTTTAAGTATGATATGTCCAGTCTAGTACTGTTTTGTAATCTGCTGAAACCTAGTTACTGTCTCCAAATGCACAAAGACTCTTGTTCCAGTTAAGTAACAGAACATTATGTGGACAGACGATGTTAAAACAAACAGGGAAAGTGTTTTTCGGCAGTCGCTCTACAGAATAAGAGACGATTAATATGTTTGCATCTGGCTCTTGTTAAATGATTTGCTTACATACTCCCCTTGCCTCCTCCATCATTGTCTTTTTGCCCGGTTTTGTTCCACATGTTGCTCTTAGGAGTCATTAAGTCCTGCATTCAGCATCCATTTATAACCACTCCCTTGCCACTGTCTTCTCGTAGCTATTTTGCTCGACTTAATCTTGTTTTTCAGCTCTTCTGCACTCCTCCTCTGAAACTTTGTTCATTACCGGGCCTCCAATCTCGTCTCTGCAGATTTTTAATTGTCTTTTTTTCCCTTCCCTCCTATGATTTTCTATCTCGCCTCGGCTTTGGCAGAGCGCCGCAGATTGCCGGCTGGACGCTGCTCGCGGCTGCTCAACATTGCACGCCCAATCCAGAGCGATGAACGCGCGTAATTGGATACATTATTTTGCAATCCGTCCCAGTCTTCTTTACCATGCGCCTCCAATATAATTATATCTATTCTTAATTAAACAATTGAACAGACAGCCATAGCTCCTGGGTAAATGGAGGCTATACTTGACAGGCATTTAAAAGAGAGCTCTTGTGCTACAGTACATGGGTTATTATCATTATTGTGCAGAAGAGGGATGATTATAGCCCGGGCAGCCGTCAGAACAAAATGATTGGTAAAGAGCTTTTTTTTTTTTCATCCATCTTACGTAACATTTCTACAGAGTATAAGCCCTGCCATGTTTTTGCTAACATGTATGGTGGTGCATGTGTGAAGCAGATGATTGTGAGGCGGACCTAATTGTTTCTGATGGGGTGCTTGTTTGTTCCTGCAGCTGTGATTACGAAGCAGGAGAGAAATAGAGGAGCTCATTAGGATGAAGATGCTGTTCTCCTGTGAAGCATCACTGCCCCTGTTGTAACATGTATCAGATTTATTCAATTCCGTGTCGGGGGATTGACTTGCAGTGAGAAGAACCCGTCCTTTAGGGTTCTGGATCTAATGTTATCGGCTATCGGCCAATAAGTGACTTCACGTTTATTGCATTAAGAGCCCAGTCAGAGCCTTAAAGCAGTACTAAGTAACTCTTGCCCCTAGAGGCCATAAGCGCAACTGCAGGTGTCTTAGCAAGTTCCGATTTTTAACTTATTAAATGTCTTGGAGAGTAAATACTACGCTGACAGAAAAGGTGAAGGGAGAGAGGGGTGTTGTACATCAAGTTATACAATGGAAATAATTTTTTTTCATTCAAACTTGGCTGTAAATACTGTTTAAAGTGGCGCTAGCCCACAGTTAGCTTTGCCCGTTAGCCTGTTAGCTTCTTCTCCGTGATTCTATTTTTGTGTATTGCTTGCTCTGCCCCGGTGGCAGTCAAGTTGCAAGCATGGTTTTCTGGCCAGAGACACCAGGGGAGATGAAAGACCCTCCAATCATCCCATTAACACTTGTATTACCCCCAGAGGGACTACGGAAAGGATGTATTAAGGTAAACACGTTACTTAGTACTGCTTTACTGTAATATGTGCCCTCCCCCACACCTTCTTAGGCCTGGGAGGAGCTGAGAAACATGGGAATCGGTCACAAGTTTGTACACGGCGGAGGCTCGCATCCAATTTTATTTGTTGTTGCAGACTTTTGCTTATAATTTTGGAACCATAAGCAACAGAGACTTGAATGCACTATTTTTGGTTTGGGGATCTGCTGATTTTTGTCTTTCAAATGAGCTCCCTCTGAGGCACCATACTTCACATTAATTTCCTAAATAAATCAGACCTATGCTGTCACACATGTTATAGTTTAGAGGCATCAAACACAGGATTAGAGACGAGATTTTTTTTTTTTTTTATGGAAATAATACTGGCAGTGTAATCAGCATTGCCCAATCAAAATCGGCATCGGCCTTAGAATAACCCATATTGGTGGACTAAGTAGTAAGTAAAGCTATACTTTGTCTCTGCCTTTGCATTTGATCCACCCTTCAATGCCTCTGGTGCAACTTAAAGTGAGTCGCCTAACTAGAGGATCAACCTATTGTGGATGTTTGGGTTGATGGGGGAAACAGGAGCACCCAGAGGAAACCCACCCATTTGTTTTGTAAAAGATAAAAACACCTCATCCCTTAGAGGTTCTGAGTTATTGTGTATCATTGTTCCTGGACCCATTCTGTATCAAAGTTTTGTAGAATTAGTTTTAGTTTAGTTTATTAATTTGTTTGAGAAGTTGACCTGCTCAAAGGGAGTGGGCCGAAGCAAAAGGCTTATAAGCGCCCACGCCAAAAATAAAAACAATAACATTACATTTAACATTTGCAGGGTAGCAAATCATAAACAAAGGAACATAGGGCAAAGTAACAACAAATAATGAAGAACAATAATAAAAATATATCAGCAAAGTAAAGAAACAACAACAAAAGAATGTGCTACAACTCATATCTAAGAAATATAAACTCTTTGTAAACTTTTTTAAAATGTACCAGGTTATTGCAAAGTTTGGTGCATTTATGTCTTTTTTTTTTAAGCAAAAAACATTTGACCCATTTCGTTCTACAAGTCAAAGTCAAAACTTTAATCTCTGAACCTCCACCATAACCGAGCACATTTTCTCCAGTCCAGCTTTGCCCAATCTAAAAGCTTCTCGACTGGAGCTTACAGCCTCTAGGCCAGGGTATTGCCTCATTTGAAAGCTAAGACCTACAAAACTGATTGTGACTTTTTTGTTGCGTTGTCACCGCGTTTTTGTCGCTGTTTAGTGTGTTTTGTTGCGTTTCTGGCACGTCTTGATTGCTCTTTTGTTGCGTCTTTGTGTCTTTTTTGTCTGATTATTTTCATCCTTGTTTTCGTCGCTTTGTTCAAGAAGTTTTTACATTTGGGGAAACTGGAGAAATGTGTCAGGTTCAGGTAGGGGTTAAGATGTCAAACCTTTTCACGGGATTTTCTCAGAACGCAGAGAGAACCTTATAAATAGAAACATATGATTTATAACATGCACTAAAGAGCAGAGCGTAACAGGTTGATTAACAGCCATTTCACAACTAGTAATTGCAGAATGCTAAACTGCTGAACTTGAGTATTCCCATTGTAAAATCTCCATCCATGACACAATCCCGATCTCTATGACAGTGCTGCGGTGGCATTCAAACAGAGCTATCAAACTGTAGATACCTATATATTTTATTCTGGGAGATAGCTGGCAAAAAGCTCTGTGACGAGCTGGCAGCGGTACATTGTAATGCCAACTCCGTTTGTGCCATCTGCTGGACAGACTGTACAGCTGGCTGCAGCGACCGTGTGAAGTTTAAAATGAATGAATAAACAAGTGAGCTTATACAAAAGTTTCACGGGGGGCAAATAAAAATACATTTCACAAGATAACTTTTTTATTTAGTATTTAAGTAAATGGTCGCATTCCTGTTCAGACACACTTAATTAGTTGCATGCCAATAACTGGAGAGCACGCACCAGGGGATTTAGGATTAGTGTATGCTGTATTTTGTCTGATGATGCTTAGACTCTTGTGTGGGAGGTCACTGTGGCTCTCACTCCAGAGCTGGGGAGAGTTAAGCTGTTGCTCCTGGGGGTTAAAATGGCAAATAGTGTTTTATTTCTCCTCAAGCACAGTGTGAAGAGGGAAAACATCAACATTCATCGTACTTCAGCAGTGAATGAAATGAGTCTGGCCTAATGAAGTGTACAGGAGGCTGGTAGAGGCTTATGAGGACCATACATCTTATTGACTTTGTTCTGTGTCGCTGCACGTCCATTAAAGTATATTGAGTGAACAAACAGTGCTCCAAAGATGGATTCTTTAGAGGAGGAAGGAGTGTGCTGCTCGCTGTTTGTTTAGTTGGTAAAGATGTAATACATGTCGGCTAAATAGTCCTACATTATCAGCGGTGTGGGTTCTAAGTCCCGCCTCCGACAGTTTGATGGATGTCTCCCCACTCTTCATCAGCCTGTATTGACCTGATTTACTCTCTTAACCTCTGCCGGTACATTTGGCATTACCTAAATCTAAAAGCATCAAAATAGATACGAAAACAATACAATAAGACAAAAGGGACAAAATCGCTTCAAGAACAAGAAACTCCCAAATCACGACAAAAACGCTTAAAAAATGTGACTAAAGCGCGGCGATAACACGACAAAAAAGTCCAGATCAGTTTTGTAGGTCTTAGCTTTCAAATGAGGCGTTACTCTGGCCCATAGGCAGTAAGCTCCAGTCAAGAAGCTTTTAGATTTGGGTAGAGCTGAACTGGAGAAAATGCACTCAGTTAAGGCAGGGGTGAGGAGGTTAAAAAAGCTAAAACCAAAAACCTTAAAAAAAAAAGAAAGAAAAAAAGGATTGAAATAGAACATCGTGTGTACTGAAAGCAAAAGGTAATTTGCAGATAGAGATTGGAAACCCAAAATGGTTTCAGTAGCCCGTGCTTGTATATCTAAGTATTTTATTTTCTTCTGTTACTTCTTTGTTTGCAGCCCAGGAAATAATGCGCACAGGGACCTGTTTTTACCGTCTGCTGGGCCAACGCGGGTTAGAGTCGGGCTAAGCGGGAAAGCTGTTGGAACTGCCCAAATCACATTGCACCAGCCCCTATGGCTCCTCCTGCAGCTGGTGGGTCCACAGAAGGACGACCTCATGGTTCTAACCGGGCCTGTTGGTCTCTCATAAGGGGCTTCTGAACCGCTCTTTGTCTGACCCGTCACCTAGGACCTGTTTGCCATGGGAGACCCTACCAGGGGCACGAAGCCCCCGACAACAGAGCTCCCAGGATCATTCGGGCGCTCAAACCCCTCCACCACGTTAAGGTGGCGGTTCCAGGAGGGGTGGAGAGAATGAAAGCTATATAATTTTGAAAACCTTATGGTATAAGGCTAAGCAATGAGAAAAACAATGTTTCCATTTGCCCTTGTCTTTTGGTACAATTGTGCAATTATAAAAAATATTCATTAGAGTAAATGAGGAGTTCTGGTCATCGCTACGGCAACTGCATGAAACATATGACAAGGGTTTCATTGACTTTTTTGATTGGAACGACCAAATGGAATTTTCTGCCAAATTTCGTAAATTTCCGCGAAACATATAAATGAGCGGTTGATTTATTATTTTTTCCTTTTTTTTTTTTTAATCTATCAGAGCAAATGGAAACATTGTTTTTCTGATTGCTTATTTAATAAAGTTTTCAAAAATGTATAGTTTTGATACTCTCCACACAAATCAAATCAAATTACATAGGAACCAGACTATAAACTTGTTTTAAAGCAACCGATTGATTTCCATAAGATAAAACATCCATGTTGTGGAATTAAATGATATTCACCACAAAATCCAACCTGTTTGAAAGTTGTAGACGCCCTGTCAGCCAAACACGAGCAGTTTGTAGCGGTTCCTATTATGCTTCTATATGGGGAGAGTCTTCTGGGGTGAATTGGCGACAAGTCGGAAGGCGCCACATCCATTATAGATCTGTGAAGAAATCGGAACACTCTGACCGTGGAGCTGTATCTTCTGTTATTTGAAAAAAGGGGTGTTATGAATATTCTATCACAGACTGAGGTGGCATTTAGTATGGCTGGGTTTTATATGAGGAACAGAACCAGATGTACCAAATGCGTGAGAGTTTTAAAACAAATCGTAAGAGATCGTATTGTGCTTCACTCATAAAAGCAGCCTCAGCATCTGTTTTCCAGCTGCTTCTCAAAGTTCTCCTGCATCTTCACCAAATTAATGAGTGTAACCTTGTCATTACTCATTGTTTTTAGTTTATGACATTGGCTAAAACTAATTTCTCTTACTGTAACCCCGGTTCTCTCCAACTTTCTTCCATCATCTGCATGTTTTCGTTTGTTTTTGTCCTTGTTAACAAAGAAAATAGGACAGTCAGATTGTCTCTTATCTCTTTCATTGAGGAGTCCTGAGGAGACCATATTGTATGTTTTTGTGGTATGGGAATCCTGTTTGACAAGCTTGAACCTTTTGGGTGTTTTTACAATGGTAGGATTTGGGGATGGTTTATAAGTTGAATCCCAGATATACAGTGGGAAGAAAAAGTAAGTTCACCGTTTGGAATTTCTCACATTTCTGCCTAAATTGGTCATAAAATGTGGTCTGATCTTCATCAAAATCATAAGAATGAGTAAACAGTGTCTGCTTAAACTAATACCACCCAAACATTTATTTTGCCATATTTTTATTAGCCATAACATGTAAAGATTCACAGGACAGGGAGGAATAAGTAAGTACACCACCTGAATCTCATTGAACTGCAGCAGTTTTGTAAAGAGGAATGGTCCAAGATTCATCCTGATCGTTGTGAGCGTCTAATCTCCAGGGCCTGAAGCAACAAAACAGCCCCACATCATGATTTTCCCTGCTCTATACTTCACACTGAGGATAGGGTTTTGATGTTGCTGTGCTGTTCCATTTTTCCTCCACACATGACACTGTGAGTTCCAGTAGTGCCGTGGAGCATCCAAGAGCTCTTTCGCAAACCAAAGACGAATAGTTTGGGAGGAACACACAACGTCATGTGTGGAGGACAAATGGAACAGCACAGCAACATCAGGGAAGGGAGAATCATGAGACATTCACAACTGCGTGGAATAAGAAAGTGATCCCTTCCATTAATATCTGGCTGATCCTTCTTTTGTAGCAACAACTGCTTTTCTGTAGTTGCAGATTAGACACTCGCAACGATCAGGATGAATCTTGGACCATTGCTCTTTACAAAACTGCTGCAGTTCAGTGAGATTCAGGTGGTGTACTTACTTATTCCACGCTGTCCTGTGAATGTTTACATGTTATGGCCAATAAAAATATGATAAATGTTTGGGTGGTATTAGTTCAAGCAGATACTGTTCTTATGATTTTGATGAAGATCAGACCACATTGTGTTACCAATTTAGGCAGAAATTCCAAACGGTAGGGCAGGGCGATATGGCCTAAAATCTATATCACGATATAAAAAAGAAATATCACGATAACGATATATTTAACAATATAATTGACAATGGACAAATTACTTACAAAATCCCAGCCTTACGCCTATTGGGAAGATTAATTCATTGATGGAAGGCGCATTGAGTTGCCTTATGTACAAAATGCACGGTATAAATAAAGTTGCCTTGCCTTGATATTTTATTCTTTTTTTTTTTTACGCTAATACTAATTTCCTAGCAAATACATATGATCTACTCAAGCAGTTTACATCCTTCATGTCATTTTAATTTGTAAGCGCCTGTCCCTGTGTTCTACAGTCAGTGTTTCTGCTGCTCTGATGGAGCTGAGCGTAACATAAATTATATCGTGTCCACAACGATATAAAAAATTACAACGATATCCAAAAACTATATTGCGATAACGATATTGCGATACGATATGGCCCACCCCTACCAAACGGTGAACTTACTTTTTCTTCCCACTGTATATTACGTGAAATTGTGAAACTAAACTAAACTGATATGCTAACTACACACAGAACGTCACCACCCGGCGCGGGAATCAAAGAGGACACGTTCTTGCTGTCAGGCGAGATTGCTCAGTGCTTGAATATTGACCCTGTATTGCCCATCGAATCTCTCTCATGAACCGTCACAGTATGTAGCATGCTTCATCGAGCTCATTGATTCTTGCAGTGCCACAATGACACTCTTAAGTGGAAGTTCACTCTAGTTTAGTTCATCTTTTGGGCTGTCACATCGAAGACAGAAGATACCTCTGGTCTAAGTGTGCAATTGAATTCATTTAACTTAAGTGAAGATAAAAAATTAAAAAAAACGTTTCCTTTTCTATCGAGGCAAAACCCAGTGGACCATGAGTTCAGCTGCATCGACTGCCCAAAAGACACGTCACTTCCCAAAAATGTAAAAGAAATGGTGAGTAACATAGTTTTGGCAGCAACAGTAATACAGTGCTTACAATTATCCAATAAATGTACACAGTAAATGTCCTGAGCTGCAGACAGTTATCTACAAATGTGTAAATAACATCCTGAACATAAGTACCTAATCGAGTTCATTAAAAATGCATAAGCTGTAGATAAGAGAGTTGTACATCTCTGTTGTTGCAGCTTCTCAGCCATGGAGCATTATTATTATTATTTTATTTGGTAGTAAATCTTAAAACACGATCCAGAAACAAAATCCTAAAGTGTAAAATAGAAATGCAAACATCCATAGAGACATTTCTTCATGCGCATTTGTAAACATACATATTACTTTTCCGGAGCTGAGCGAAAAAGCCGAAGTAGCTTGAAATCCCTGGTCTCCTGCGGTTTGAATGAAATGTGTGGTTTTATGCTCCCTGACCTGGATGCTGATTTAAGACCTGCTTTTCCCTCTAAGAGCTCCCTCCTCTTTCCATCCATGCTCCTATACCGACATTTGTTTCAGGCTGACTACTTTATTTCGCCCCCTGTGCTATTCCTTAGCTCTACTCGACACACATCCATCTGTGTGCTCCGCGCCCTTGAACGCTGCCTCTAATGGCTTCACCTCTGATGTTGGGCTGTCTGTCTGCCTCTCTCTTGGGGTCAGCCAGTCTTTTGCCCAAGGCGTCGCGCCTCTCTGAGCTCACAGCCACCGCCTCGCACTGTATAGCAGAAAAACGAATAAACAGGGGAGCTTGTTTTTTCCAGTGTGTTTGGAGTTCATCAGCCGCACAATGAGGAGGCACGGACGCACTCTGGCCAAGGTGATAGAGAAGATAAAGATTACTACTGGTGTGCTTTTGCCATACATTATGCAATCCAGCAGCAAACAGATGTTGCTGATTAGATGATCTCCTTAAGTGAGGACATGAGCTTCTGTAAGAGGAGCATAACCATTCTAATCCAATACGGGATTTCCTCATGATCTGTGAGGCGTCACGCATTTAGAGAAAGCATCAATGTCAGAGCCACATGTGTAATATCAATCTGATTAGGCAGAAACAGGAGTATTTAAAGCTGTGATAATCAAATTATTTTCTTGTAGTAGAGTAAACTTAATAGATCGCCTTTGTAAATGCAGTATCTGTGAAGGAAAACAGACCATGAGCGCTGTTGCATTGTCCTCCAGCGCGAATGAGGAAGTCAGACAGTGTTAGCGTTAGCGATTCACCCTTTTCACATCTGTCTCTATGAACTGCGGATGAGACGTGCAGATTAACTCAGGTTCTGTGAGAGCTAGAAACAAGGCAACCTCTGACTTTCGCACTCTGAAAACAAAGTAATTAGGTAGTACAGCTTTAGGTTTCCTGTGTAATGTTGTGGTGAATATCACACCTAACAAATGTTTACCACAAGGCTTTGTCTGCAAGAAACCTAGATACAGTATTCTCTGAAACTGATATGGAGCCAGTGGAGCTGTTGTCGGACGGGTGTGATGGAGGATGTGTGTATAATGATGCAGGCGGCTGAGTTTTGAACCAGTTGGGGTTATGGAGAGTTTTTTTGAGGGAGACCAAACAGGAGAGAGTTGCAGTAGTCGATATGGGATATAAACTGATACAGAGTTATTATCAGAGAACTAACCTCAGTCAACAACATTTTGTGTGCTTGTAGAATGAAAGTACATCATTGTAATGCTGGCCTCACAGTTGTATAACATCCTACCTCCCACCAAATGTTTCATATTTTTTGCAAATGTTTCAAAGCACAGTTTTCCTAACCTTCTGAAAGTCAGTGCATAAATACAACAATCTGTTTTAATATTTAGCGTTTACAAGGACACTGTCTTTTAAAATCAGCAATTTAGCAGCAATAACAAACTCTGTCTTTTATGGGAGTTACAGATGGTCACAGATTTACGCAGTACGTTCTTGACTGCACAAAGGAAATGTGTAAAATATGTGGCAAGTTTTAGTGGTAAGGTTTATAAAAGCCTGCACTCTGACACACGTACAACTTTGTGCTGTGCTACACTGGCTTCCACTATGGGCTTTATAATGACTCAGGGGAATAGGTCCAACGTGAGCAGAAATCTCAACCGGTTTCTTGATTCTTTCGAGATACAAGCTTCCCATCCATAAGAAGGATACTCTCAGTTTATTGTTGTTTTCATACACAGTCTGACTGAGAAGCATCGCTACAAAAAAGGTCACACGCTCGAATATTTGGTTAGTTCACCTTTAGCTTTGATTACAGCTGTGGTATTGTTTCAATGAGCTTCTTCAATGTCTAAAGATCCAGTGTTGTATGAATTGTGTTCATGATGGGAGATGGGAGAAACCCCAGGCCAGAACAGTTGGTTAAATCCGAGTAGTCAGGCAGTGAATGATACTGTGTCTATCAGTGCACTTCATTCTGTTCCTATAAACAAAACAGCTGCTTTCTCAGTCATTTGGAGTGTTGTTATGACAATTGAACAGGAGGGCTGCGCAATATTTATATTGCAAGAAACCACAAGGCAAGGCATATTTATTTATTTCGCCCATTTCGTACATGAGGCAACTCAATGCGCCTTATATTATAAAGTCAGTGAGGACTTCCTCGCTTTACATTGCTCAATGCAAAAGTGAAGTTTCAGTCATTATTTACCAGTTCAGTTCAGCCTTGTTTCTATGAACAATATTTATTGACTTTAAAAAAAAACTGAAAATCCCTGTCTTAAGAGTGTTTAGGGCAGTGAGACCCAAAGTGTGATCCGAGGCCCCTGGGGGTCCTCAGAGGCACTGCATTGGGCCTCAAAAGCTTGTCTACGTAACACATTAAAAACTGAAAATTCTATATGATTGTTAAAATGTACTACTTAACTTCAGTGTTTACCTCACTGACAGTGTTATTTGTTATATGGTTTAAGCTGTAAAATATGACATATTGTGTTGAATTGAGTCAATCCTTGTTATTGGGGGGCCCCATGGGATCTTCGTATCGATATGGGGGGCCGCGAAGCTCCGGACTTTGGGAATGTTTATGGTTTAGGGAAATATTGTTATTGCAAAATTCTAGCCACGTATTTGATATCACAGGCTTTTTTCTTAGCATTGTGCTGCCCTTCTGACCAGTATAAATCTTAATCAGCTCTTCACATAAACAGTGACGGTGTTGTCTTTATTCACAGGGCCGGCCGTATGTGTTCGACAAAGTGTTTCCCACCAACACCACCCAGGAGCAGGTCTACAACACCTGTGCCAAGCAGATCGTCAAAGGTGAGTCATCCACGTGTGCTTGTTCACCAATGACAGTGTGTTAGAGTCTGTCCATTGCGTTAATGTAGCACAGAGGTAACATTGTACATATAACCACATGACCCAGCGGTTTCTATGCTAACACCAGACGCCGCTGGCTGCACACAGGGACCTGCCTTGGATCAAACACTCCAAATCTCCAGAGCCTCCTCCCTCTGTCTGCACTGCATCTGTCAGCATCCTCTGCCTCACGATGGTGGCATCTGAAACCGGTGTAAAATATAGCTCTAGGCCTAAAAGAGAAGCGAAGGGAGAAGGTGGTATTCCCAGTTTGATGCATTTGAAAGCGCAATACACCAGATTCACACACCTAAAATGCAATTGGGAAACACATTTATTTGGTGGAGTAGGCATCAAACACAGTTGTCTGTCTGTGTCAGCTTGATAGAAGACTTCTCTCTGTAGTAATCCATCTCCAACACGAAAACTAGCTCCATTCAGGGAACCGTGCTATCCTTTTTCTCTTTGGCACTAGAAAAGTTTAACCGTGTGGAATTGAGAGCCCTGGGGTGCTTATGAAGTACATGCAAGGATCGCCAATGGCTGTCACATTATCAAGCCTAATAAAAAGATATTGTTTTGGAGGTGCTGTTAAGTAGCCTGACAAATCCAGAATGATCCCCGTCTGTACTTTTTATACACAAGGATACTGTATCAGTCTGGGCCCAACGCCCTCGTTCGCTGCTTGTGAAAACTCCAATGGTCTCATAAAATCCAATCTGTTTATTTACCATCACATGCGCGGAAGTCACCTCAACAACAATCCACAGATATCTCACGGGAGAGCAAGGGCTTTTTTGCAATCGGCTGTAAATGACCAAAAACACATCAAAAGCAGGGGGAGTTTGGGGATTTTTAATCCTGCTCGAATATTAGTTTTGGAACCGCTAATAACATCGCAACAACACACGTCCGCCCTTCGCCGACTGGTTTACTCTGCGTCCTGTTTACTCGCGTTTACTCCACCTCAGAATGTATTTGATGCCATGATCACCACCATCACTGGTACAGCGGTTGTGGTGTGATTTGCTGAACCAAAGTGCTTTCCAAGTACAATGTACTAAAAACATACTACAGTTGGAACATAACTTTACAGAAATCTTTATTTTCCTATTGTGTTATTGTTGTACCATTTTTATTGTATATTATTCCAAGAAGTGAATACTTGCATGATCCATGATGTCACACAAGAGCTAAAGCAGTGTTTTTCAACCTTTTTAAGCCACGGCACATTTTTTGATTGAAAAAATCACGAGGCACACCGCCAGCAGAAAATGTTAAAATGTTTACTCTGTAGCCTATATTCACAATATAAAGTCATTCTCATCAAAGTGTCTTGAATAGGAACACCGTATAGTCTTGATAGCCACAATGCCACCTGTCGCATCCGTGCATCACTAATTCTCTTGTCTACAGCCACTTACTGATATGGAAGACTATTACATACTCTGCCGATCACTAGACAGCACAGACACTCAACAACAGCACATTATTTGCGGATAATAATTAATTTGTTTTCAAAAAATATTTTTAGATCAACTAGGTGATATTGGATAATTTCCCAAGGCACAGCAGACAATATCTCACGGCGCACTAGTGTGCCACGGCACAGTGGTTGAAAAACACTGAGCTAAAGTACTCATGCTGCACAATATTTTTTTAAATCAAAGCGTTACTTGAAGACCTAGACAATTTATGACCTATTATGGCCACTTGTGATGTGTATTGTGTCACCTAATATTGCAATAATAATTGTAGTCGGATAAAACTGTCAGGACTGGGTTTCTTCTTGTGACTGTGTGACTTTAAAGATTGTTGTAATGTCACTTCACACCATCAAAGAGTAAAGGGTGTGAAAAGGTTAGAGAAATCAGGGCACGGCGATTGGAAATTCAAGGTTAGAGATTTCGCTCAGCGATTAGTAGGAGAAAGTAATTACAAGGAAGACGGGTATCACAGTGACATCAGTAACATCAGGACTAACCACAGCATGCGTCTGGTTTTAGACACACTTTGTTCTCCCTCCTTTCCCACTGCGGTCGACTGCCTCTTATCATCCATTGTTTTTATTTTCTGTTCGAGACAGGAGCTTGATGCCGTGTTTTTGTTTCTGTCAAGCCGTTTCTCATTCTTAACAGGAAGCACAGGCAGAGACAGCTCGATAGGATATAGTGGCACGCAACACTCTACGGTGAAAAGCAAAAGGTGGAGGGAAAGCACATTCTGTCTGATTAGTCTGAGGTCAGCTGGTCTGAACGGGTCAACGGTTTTACCAGGGAGTTTATGGGAAAGAGCCGCCCGTATCTCTCGCCACACACAGCCCCGCTCGCCTGGTGTTGAAATGTTTTAGCTCTTTTCCAAGCTCTGCATTATTGGTATGCATAAAATGAAATGATTTTTATTTTGCACCCACAAAGGTTGTTCTGAACCTCACCCAAGCTTAAATATCATCTTCAACTCACTGCAAACAGGCGTTATGAAGTTCAAACACCCTGTCACTGGAGGTAAAGGCCAGGCTTATTTGTCTCTGTCTTCCCAGCTTGCTTATAGATAAACCCTGATTGCACAAATTGATTGGTGTTATTTCACATTTCTACCACATCCACAATAATATCTTTTGACTGTTCTATTTTTTTTTTTAACTTATGAGTGAGATTTGTATTTAAGCCACTGGCACACCATTATGATGCACAGCAAGAGCTTTACCTCTTATTTACTATCCTTTGAAGTCCACCGACGAGTTTCCCTTTGATGCCAAAGGTTTGATAAGCATCTCAATAGAAAGCCTTGAAATTGAGGCAATGTCCTTGTTAAATGAACTACATCCAAATTACCCAATATTTTAATAGTTAAATGTTCCACTGTACATTTCAATGTGTCCCATAACTCTTCATAATGTTTCCAAGTCAGAAATGAAAATATTGGAATGCAGCAAACATAACTACTTTAAAACCTTGGGCCCGATTTTGCGTTTTTAAGCGCAGACTGTAGACTAGACTTTTGTGGGAGACAGTGTCCTTAGTGAGATCTTCAGCTTCATACAGACTGGAATATTTTCCGTCACTGTGGGGGCCGGGGGCTGTTGGGGGTTGTGGTGTTTTGATCTGTGGCGTGGTGTTTGATATTGGTGCTAGAGCAGATATGGGCAAAGTTTTTGATGCAAGGGCCACATGGGTTTTTCCACGACGGCCAGACCAGTTGCGAATTTGGTTGTTTCAAACCATCACAATTCTCAAATCGACTTTAATCACCTAAACACATTAAAAGAGCAAGAAAATAGCAGCATTATCTTCCCTTATGTCAATGATAACATTGGTGTTTTTCTCCCTTATTAGGCATATCAGGCTTGGTTATGTTTTGAGGGCCGGACTGAAGGCTTGGCGGGCTGCGTCTGGCCCCCAGCCTGACCACCGATTATATATTTGGGAGCTTAACAGTGTTTAACTCACAGTAAGAGAAATAGTTTGTAGTTTTTCCTGCGACCCCTTTTTTCTCTAAGCGACTCCCTTAGGCTACTGGCAAAAGCACTGCCGCTTCCTCTTTTTCAGTTATTCTAGCCACATTGATGATAAGCGGCAGAGTGATAAGATCCCTGGAGTTTGCAGGTTCCCTCCATATCCAGGGGGGTTTTGTCAGGGGGCTTCAGTTTCTACGGTTCTTCTATTCTTCTAGATAGGAACAACAAAGCATGCCTTACTTTACCCCATAAATACTTTGGCCTAAACGATACGGAGGCACAGCCAAACAAATTATGCAGCGCTGTCCTTTTGTTTCACCTTGCTTTATGTCTTGTCATCTCCTTCTCTTGCCATAGATGTCCTGGGTGGATATAACGGCACCATCTTCGCGTATGGGCAGACATCATCGGGAAAGACGCACACTATGGAGGTGCAGTATATAGTTGTACTAAATAATTCACAGTGTGTAGACCTTTTGCCATGGCACATACGTGAGCACACCCACTCTTCATGGAGCGACTGTAAATCTGACTCCATCACTGTCATAACCTGCTGTCTCCAAGCCCTGTGTGGGAGCTAACCTCTTTTACTACTCTCTCTGGGAGTCATCGTAGTGCCTTTTCAAGTCAAAAGCTTCCCCCGCCAGCCCTTTCTTTCCTCCCTTTACTGCTCGTGCTACTTAATTCGCCCCAAGGTCTTCATCTATCCTCCTCTTCACACACTTGTTACCTATCTCTCTCTCTCTCTCTCTCTCTCTCATGTAGGGGAACCTTCACGACCCACAGGGAATGGGATCATCCCACGCATCGCAGAGGACATTTTCGAGCACATATTTGCCATGGATGAGAACCTGGAGTTTCATATCAAGGTTGGTGTGTTTTCATCCATCTCCTCTCGGTCTTTTGGGATGCACATGCACATACAGCACTCTATAATGTCTCCACTGGGCATTACTGCTATAATCTCACATGACAGAACTAAGCACCAATACATTAAAGAGGGGGTATTATGCTTTTTTCAATCACATAGCACCAGTCTATAGCATACTACAATGATGACGTAACCTTCTGTTGGTCTGTATATGCAGTAAATTAAAATAACTGCCTTGAATAAAATTGCTCTCTCAAATGGCTGTACTGAACGTCTTGAAATAGGCCTCTGTCTCTTTAAGAAGCTTTCCGACACGCCCCCTTCAGCACACTGCTGTGGCATCTAAACAACACTACTGTGCGGGGAGGGCCTCTGCTGAGCTGAGGAGCAGTGGTTGTGGCTTGGCTGGTGACGAAAGGTCCAGAGGCGTCTCCAGGAGGTGGGGGCGTTCCTAGGAGGACTGAGGCATTGCTACACCTAAAATGGCCGCCGTCTAAGTTTTTACTGATTACTCAAAAATATGTGAATGAGCCAAGGCAACACTCCAGGCGTGTGTTTAATGAGGGAATGACATAATAACATGATATAAAGCTTGAAAAAGTCGATTTTACATAATACCCCCCCTTTAAGATAATTATGTGAGCACTTGTAATCATGCAGTTTTACAGTTTACGCCAGTATCTAATGGACATGTTCCACAAAGGACACATTATTGCAGCATTACGTGCATGTCTTCACAATAATGAGTTTTTGTACTGGCTGCTGTGCCTCATTATAGAACCATGACTCGACACTTTCTCTAAATTATACCATAATTATTTACACTCCACAAAAATTAAAACACTTGCGGTTTTGCTCTCATTCTTCCTGGGGGGAACTCAAAGGCATAAAATGTTTGGGGTGCGCTGGATTGGCGTTTACAGTACGACGACGGGATGTGCTGCACTACGTGGTCAAACCAGACACTGACCATGGTTTTTCTGACTTTCTGAGCTCCAATGAAGCAAAACTGAACATTTCCAAGTGTCCTTTTATTGTAGACTAGGACACACCTGTGCAATATCCGTGTGTCTAATCAGCATCTGGATATGCCACACCAGTGAGGGGGAGTGAAGAAGTCAGACAGATTTGTGAACAATATTTGGAAGAAATGGGTCAATTGTGTACGGGTGAAACTCGGAAATTAGAATATCGTTAAAAAGTGCATTCATTTCTATTGTTCAATTTAAACTGTGAAATTGATATATGATAGACTCATTACATGCAAACTGACATATGTATAGCCTTTATTTGTTAAAGGGACTATACGTAGTTTAAAAATGTTAAATGTATGGAAGACTATTGGCACCTTAATTCAATTGTCTATTCATTTGTCAAATGGCTATGCATTATGTTATTTTAGTATTATTTTGGAATTGTGTTTGGCAAAGTGTAATGTTATATCCAATTTGGACATTTAATGTTCTATTCCAAAAGTTCTAATGGCAATTCAATATGTAAAGTGTCGATACAATGTCTTTATATATTGCAAATGACAAGATTTTGAAATGAATAGCATATTGACATGGAATTTGGCCTCTTTATTCATTGTTCTATTCATTCTTACAATGGCATTTAGTTTCAAGTTGTATTTGACAAAGTTGCATGTTATATCCTATTTTGACATGTAATGTTCTATTCCAAAGGTTCTAATGGCAATTCAATATATAAAGTGTCGATTCAATGTCTTTATATATTTCAAATTACAAGATTTTGAAATGAATAACATATTGACATGGAAATTTGGCCTCTTTATTCATTGTTCTATTCATTCTTAAAATGGCATTTAGTTCGAGTTGTTTTTGGCAAAGTTGAATGTCATATCTTATTTTGACTTGGAATATTCTATTCTACTTTTGAGTAAGTTTCATTTAATGTGTTTGAAACAGCACCTCCCTCTGGATTGCATTGCATATTGCATATTGCATTGCCACAAGGTTTGAGTGCAACTATTTTCAATATGCTATGCAGTTCTTGACCCCTGGGAAGGCGGGCCCTGGTCCGCTCTCGGCCAATCAGAGACGAGTCTATATCCTCCTAGCTAGATGCTCTGTGTTGTTGTTTTTGCTGGAAGTAAATGCTGTTATGACGGATTGGAAGTAACAGATCACCCTTCATGAAGATTCCAAGTTACTCTAAGGAGGTTCTATGTAAGTATAGAAGCGTGTTTGTTAAAATACCAGTACTGTTTAGTGTTTTTTCTCTCTTTTGTTTATTAAACACTTGCTACCTAGTTCAGTCATGCTCAGCAGTCCCACAGAAAGTCAAACTCCACAGTGTTTCAGCTTCTTACATTTTATTTTGACCCACAAAAATATCTGTCTGTAAGTATTCAAATGATAGTGATCTTAGCTTCCATTAGATACCAAATTTAGTAATTTTTAGCATGTTTCCTATTCGTAATTAGGAAGAAAATATCCGGCGCTAATACCGTTAGCATCCCTATGGCTTTTCCATGTAAATTAGCCTCGTGCTAATAGCTCGCTAATACAATCGTTTGTTGAAGGTTTTAGTTAACTCTAAGCTACTTATTTTCTATTTGCATTGTATTTTACCCAATTGAGATTGTAATATGCATTCTTTGTGTAACTGTATGTTACAGTTTTAAAGTACTTCAGTAAATCACACAAATACAGCAAGACGCTTCTTGGTTTTCATTAGAGACTGTTCTATCTGCAAAGCTGGTTCTCACACACTAGTAAAGACAGAATACTTGCACTAAACCAAACGTGGTGGCACGTGTTTTTGTTTTAATGATTAAGCACTTTATAGGCCTACTTTATTGTACGCCCATGTTAATTTCTATTCTCACAATCTTCAGCGCAGTTATCCTCTTACTCAATTATATCTTTATGCGTGGTGAAACCTCATTCCTGTCAATTTGGTTCACATTTCAGAACAAGAAAAACAAATGAAGCCAGGGTGATACATTTTTCAAACCACCAGGTGCCGCCGTTTAGTAGGGCTGCGAATTACAGTATGATACATTTGATTTTGAATATGTCTATTTCGTCTCCATCTTCATCACGGACTTCTTCCTCACTTTCCTTGTCTAAAACACGCTGTGGGCAAGAACTGAAACTGGTATCTTCGGTACTGGGTGGTGCAACCATTTGACATCACTACCCAGAATGCATTGCGATGTAAATAACAATGGCGACCTACGTGCAAAAAATGTTTCTAAAAATATAAAACTAGCGAATGTTTTAGTTTGTTTTTGAATTATCTTATAGATATGTTACTGACAGTGAAATTATTAAATTATGATCTATTTCATATAGATCAAACATGTTTGATCTGCTATTTCAGTTTGTTGTAAGATAAGAAAGGCTGTATTTATCCATACAAGGGAAATGGTATGTTTGAAATAGCTAAGTACAAAAGAGCAACTAAATAAGGAAGCAAATGTCAAAAAGACTTGTGTTAAATATTAACTAAATAACAAAAACTATTCAAACATAAACTGTGTACTTCACTATATAAGGTACCAAATTAATGAAACTAGAACAAAGCGATGACTATGTAGCAAGAGGTCAGGGGACTGTATGTACATGAATGTGAACAGCGTGTGAATATTTGTAACATTTCGCATAGTGATAAGATAATGCAGATCTAATTCTGTTCTATCCTTAGCATCCAACAGTAATCAATATCCTTTTTTGTTGTGGTCAGTCACTCTAGTTTTCTTCCTTTGTTCATTAGGGCCCAGAGAAACCTGTAAAGAAGACAGACCACCTGTGCGGACAACAGCCTGCTGCCATCTTCATCCAATCACCTCAGCGCTGTTGACATGATCACATTCATAATTTTTCCACAAATTCTAACAAATTAGTTATTAATTAAATGCAGACTATCTTTGCATCTCTCAATTTAATATTTATTTACAAGAAGCTCCTGACAACACAAACGGGTTCAACCCAGCTCCTCTGCGACATTCTTCTAGCCTTCGTTCTTCTGAACCGCTCCTGTACCACACAGCTGCTTCTTGGGGTTGCAGAGAAGAATGATTCCACCATACAAGAAGAATCTTATTGGCCAGTCTAAAAATGTTCTACCGTCTCTTCATATTCAGATGTTGTACGGTCTCTTCATAGCGGCATCTGGAATGTAGATGGTTATAAATTATTAAATAAATAAATAAAACAATGTGTTGTGATGTGTGTGCTTATCAGCACAAACATGCTCCGGCTGTCCAGGTGCCTGGGTAAGACAGAGTTTGTGCCTGAATAACTTAGGTATTACTGATGTACTGTGAAATCTCATGATGCTTTCTAGATGCTGTTAGTACCACTATTATAATCACCCCTATTGGGGATTGCCTGTATCCGGAATGTAAACTAATTTTGAATATGGGGGTAGGCACTTATAAGCTTTCTTGCTTCGGCCTACTCCTTTTGAGTTTATGTTACTTTATTTATTTTCTGCACTGCAACAATGTTAATGTAAATAATTACTCAAATAAATCCAATCAATCAACATTGGTAGTAACAGATTAGATTTGTTACACAACTCTGATCTAAAATACAGAATAGTACTTAGCCTCATGTTTTTACAAATGTAGGAGTATTTTGTCGTCATGTTATTTAATCTGATCATCAGGATCACTGCACTGAAGAGTGTGAGAATAGAAATTAACATGAGCATACAATAAAGTATAGTTTAATCATTAAAACAAAAACACGTGCCACCACGTTTGGTTTAGTGTAAGTATTCTGTCTTTACTAGTGTGTGAGAACCAGCTTTGCAGATAGAACAGTCTCTAATGAAACCAAGAAGCGTCTTGCTGTATTTGTGTGATTTACTGAAGTACTTTAAAACTGTAACATACAGTTACACAAAGAATGCATATTACAATCTCAATTGGGTAAATATACAATGTAAATAGAAAATAAGTAGCTTAGAGTTAACTAAAACCTTCAAAAAACTATTGTATTAGCGAGCTATTAGCACGAGGCTAATTTACATGGGAAAAGCCATAGGGATGCTAACGGTATTAGCGCCGAATATTTTCTTCCTAATTACGAATAGGAAACATGCTAAAAATTACTAAATTGGTATCTAATGGAAGCTAAGATCACTATCATTTGAATACTTACAGACAGATATTTTTGTGGGCCAAATAAAATGTAAGAATCTGAAACACTGTGGAGTTTGACTTTCTGTGGGACTGCTAAGCATGACTGAACTAGGTAGCAAGTGTTTAATAAACAAAAGAGAGAAAAAACACTAAACAGTACTGGTATTTTAACAAACACGCTTCTATACTTACATAGAACCTCCTTAGAGTAACTTGGAATCTTCATGAAGGGTGATCTGTTACTTCCAATCCGTCATAACAGCATTTACTTCCAGCAAAAAACAACAACACAGAGCATCTAGCTAGGAGGATATAGACTCGTCTCTGATTGGCCAGGACCAGCGGACCAGGGCCCGCCTTCCCAAGGGTCAAGAACTGCATAGCATATTGAAAATAGTTGCACTCAAACCTTGTGGCAATGCAATATGCAATATGCAATGCAATCCAGAGGGAGGTGCTGTTTCACAACACATTAAATGAAACTTACTCAAAAGTAGAATAGAATATTCCAAGTCAAAATAAGATATGACATTCAACTTTGCCAAAAACAACTCGAAACTAAATGCCATTTTAAGAATGAATAGAACAATGAATAAAGAGGCCAAATTTCCATGTCAATATGTTATTCATTTCAAAATCTTGTAATTTGAAATATATAAAGACATTGAATCGACACTTTACATATTGAATTGCCATTAGAACCTTTGGAATAGAACATTACATGTCAAAATAGATATAACATGCAACTTTGTCAAATACACGCGAAACTAAATGCCATTTTAAGAATGAATAGAACAATGAATAAAGAGGCCAAATTTCCATGTCAATATGCTATTCATTTCAAATCTTGTAATTTGCAATATATAAGACATTGTATCGACACTTTACATATTGAATTGCCATTAGAACTTTTGGAATAGAATATTAAATGTCAAATTGGATATAACATTACACTTTGCCAAACACAATTCCAAAATAAATACTAAAATAACATAATGCATAGCCATTTGACAAATGAATAGACAATTGAATTAAGGTGCCAATAGTCTTCCATAAAAATGATGTATTTTCCTCTCCTTACATGTTCCAGTCTGTGTAGAATGAGCCCAGACCTGTTCACCACAACTGCCTCCACAATCCTGCACTGTCACTCAAAAAGTTGTTTATTCGGGTCCAAATTGCCGTCATGCACGAGTTTCATATAGAGACTGCAGTTACGCATAAGACCTGAGGTGGCAGTAGTGAGTATAAAATGACCAACTTGCATCTAGTCTCTTTAAGTTGTATCATTTTGATTATTATGGCTCAGCTTGTAAAAACCCCAAATTAAAAATCTCATAAAATTAGATTATTTTGAAAATAAAAAGCCATAATTATCAAAAATGATAACAAATACAGGCTTTGCATGTAATGAGTCTATATCATATAGTAGTTTCACATTGTAAGTTGAATTAGAGAAATAAATTAACTTTTACGAGTTTCACCTGTATATAAAAACATGTTTCATGTCTTTGAGTTCACCCCATGAAAAATACGTGCAAACACAAAAGTGTTGCATTTACATTTTGTTGAGTGTAGTAGATGTTTTACTTTTTTATTATGGCTGCACTGTCCATGCTTTAACGTCAGTGACTGGAAAATGGTAAAAACTGACAACATAATCCTGCAATTACTAGAAAAGCCATAGTGTCACATGTTTCCATTATAAGCAATACGTTATTACTGCAGAATCATTTCCATGTCAGTAGTCAATGCAGTGTGCTCACATTGCATTAAGACAGTTTGTTTTATCTGATTATAGGGCACGTTAACACATACTTGTAAACACGTCAGATTGTAGCTCATTTCCCTTCTCAAATACTCTATCATACAGTAGCGTACTACACAGGCACTGGGGGCAAAGTGCGTGAAGTGTCTTGCTAAAATGGGATTGAACCATTAGATTTACTGTATATTTGTGGGAAAACACTTCAAGTGACTCGAGATATGAAGGAGTTTGGTCTCAAATCCTGCCTAAACACACTGAGCCACCGCTGCTGCAGTTTAGTTTTTCAGTTTGGAAAGATAATTAAAAAGCTATGAATGCTACTAGCGAACAAGAGATTGTTGTTTTACTACAGAGCGAGAGAGAACGCTGCTTATGATGCATTTAGTATAAACCACGAGTCTGTACGAGTAGATTATAGTGCAGCAGTTTCCTTTCTTTTGCCCTTCCCTTCTGCTCATTGGTCTATACGTTTAAGGCACATGATACTTTCCAACTAAACACGCTTCCAATTAGCGGAGACTCCTTCAGCGTTGCACCAGCTTATTGTTTGTTTTTTTGTTTTTACATCTGTCAGATTTTAACAGCCACGGACTGAACACACGGCATCATAATTAACCGTAATTAGAGCGAGAGCTGTGCCCATTTGTTTCGACTGTGAACAAAACAATATGATGTACAGTATGTGCACCACCTCTTCCTCTCTCCTTGTTATTCCAAACATGTGTTTCCCCTGTTCCGCTGCAAGGTATCCTACTTCGAGATCTACATGGACAAAATCCGGGACTTATTAGATGGTAACCCACACAGCCCACACCTCCATTTTTATTATAGATTACTCCCACACAGCGAAGACCCAATTACAAAGGCAGACCACCATCACACTCCTGCAAGAATTTAGGTTATGAAAAGTCAGCTGCCACACTGCTGAGGAATCAATATAAAAAAGCTTGGCTGGCTCGTGATAAAAGGAGAGCACTACTTTACAAAATGTCTTACTTTTTTTCCCTCTGGCAGATGAACTGGTATTAAAGCCATGATAGCACTGTAAAGAGTGTATACTGTACTGCTGTTTTGCTGGGCTGATAAAAGATGTGCCTGGTGCATATCGTTAAACAGCAACAGTGGATCTTATCGGCGTGATCGAAAAACCGTGAAATGATAGGAATGAAAACAGAAAACCCTGGAGCATAATATTGTGATTACATCTTTAATGGAGCCAGAGACAGCAGTGAGCCCCCAGCAGGCGGCGGGCGGGGGGGGGGGCCCAAAGCAAAGCCCAAAGATATTCAAGCATCTCGCAAAACATAAACAGTTACGAGTGAGCTGGATCGTAGCGTCGTACTTAACAGCTGCCTGCAAGAGGATTTGCAAAAAAAGGGGGTGAAAGGGGACTGTTGGCAAGAGGACGAGGCCACTGGCTTTGAACTCCTACTTGAATTTAATTAACAACGCAAGGAGATTCAAATGGGGGATGAGCAACGCTGGAATGTGGGCCAAAAAAGTGGATCGGAAAAGACGCGGTGATACGTTGCAGCGTCGCACTAGATTTGGCAACAGCATTATTCAGTGGGGGGGGGGGGGGTAAAAGGATTTCACAGTGCATTAGCAAAGACAGATGAGACATGATTGAAGGGTCTTGTGATGCTGAAAATAATGAAACACGCTGTCACACGAAAATGCTAGTTCAACCTCACACTTTTGGCTAACTTTGACCTCTCTCATTATTTCCCCCCCCAGTGACGAAGACCAATTTGTCTGTGCACGAAGATAGATACAGAGTTCCCTTCGTGAAGGTGAGTTGAGCCATTAAAAGGTTTTCACATGGCCGTTAATATGCTGCTATCACTATTAAAAGTTTAATATAATGGCATTGTTTAACTTTGAGTTGGAGGGCAGGTGTAAATGCTGTTGTAGAATCTGATTTATAAATGTCAAGATGCCAATTAGTGGCATCAAGTTCACCTATCTGTCTGCAAGCAGCTAAGGTAAAATATTTGTTGAGTTTACAGGACACAAGATTGAAAGCATTGTACCTAGTTGTGGTCCATGATTCTTTGCAGAGATACATTTATAAGCACATTTCACGTCTTTTAGGAAGCAGAGCGACCCAGTAATGTGCACAATATTATCCTCCATCAGGCTTATTATCTTTAGCATGGTTTTAGGTGCTACTTCCTGGTTCATGAGCCGCTCATAACAAAATGACATGCAGTGATCTCTTTTTTTCCGCACAATTGTACAAATGAATGGAAAAATGGATTTTACTTAACCAAAAATATAATATAAAAATAAAAAGGTACAACGCCTTAAATACAGGGAGTTTGTGGGGTAAAAACCAAAACCAAAAACGGGATGATTTCAAGATGAAAAGTGCCACTTAATTTTTTGTGTAAAACAACATATAATTTGTTGAAACCCAGTCAAATATCAAATGGAACCGTTTAACCTGAACCGAGTGCATTTTCTCCAGTTCGGCTTCACCCAAATTTAAAGGAATAGGCCACCGTTTTTACATACTGAGATATGTTCTTACCTTAGCTTTGACGAGTTCATTTGTACCTGTCTTGTCTTCACGTGTGCCTTCTGTAACATAAACACAGCACAGACGGCGTTAGCATTTAGCCTCTCCCCCTCTCCTCTATAGCTCCAAACGAGGTGAAGATAGAAGCTACCAAACTCTTCCACGTTTTCCCTATTTAAATATGGTTACGTGAAGTGTTACACTACAAAGTATAATTACACAAAATTAAACAATGTGGATTTTCTAAGCGGATAAAAGGGAACTATATTGTAAGGCGTAATAATACCAGGAGTAATTCGGCATCCGCGCAGTGATATCTTCACTTTACTGTGGGGATGCCGAATTACTCCTGGTATTATTACGCCTTACAATATAGTTCCCCATTTTATCCGCTTAGAAAATCCACATTGTTTTGTGTAATTATACTTTGTAGTGTAACACTTCACATAACCTTATTTAAAGAGGGAAAACGTGGAAGAGTTTGGTAGCTTCTATCTTCACCTCGTTTGGAGCTATAGAGGAGAAGAGAGAGGCTAAATGCTAACGCCGTCTGTGCTGTGTTTACGTTACAGAAGGCACACGTGAGACCTGACACGTACAAATGAACTCGTCAAAGCTAAGGTAAGAACATATCTCAGTATGTAAAAACCGTGGCCTATTCCTTTAATGCCTCATTTGAAAGCTAAGGCCCACAAAACTGATCCTAACATTTTTGCTGCGTTGTCGCCGCGTTTCTGTCACTTTTTGTCTGTGTTTTTGTTGCATTTTCATCCTTTTTCCATTGCTTTTCCGTTGTTGTTTTTGTCGCTCTTTTTATTATATTGTTGTTGCTTTATTTGTTAAATTTTCGTCCCCTTTTTTCTATCACATTTTTGTTGCCGTTTCATCCTCGTTTTCGTTGCTACATTGACGCTTTTTTCCAAGAAGCTTTTAGATTTGGATGAAGCCAAACTGGAGAAACTGTGCTCGGTTCAGGTGGGGTTAAGAGGTTAAATATATATTTGTTGCACTAAAGTAATGTAAAAGCCCATCAACTTTTGACAGTGGTTGCTTGCTAGTCACGCACAGTTCTACATCTACACTTTTTAAATTGTACCCTCAGCCCTACTTTCATGAGAAACATCTTTACTCGCACCCTTTTTGAAAGCCAGATTCGCCCTCAGTTCTGAAGCTCGCGCTGATTATTCTAGCAGCCGACACGAACCCAACCTTGTCTGTGAACGTGTGCTGTGTCGCTCCTCATGTTAATTTGAGACTCGCTCATGCGCAGGGCTGCACGGAGCGCTTCGTCACGAGCCCCGAGGAAGTCATGGATGTGATAGATGAAGGAAAGGCCAACCGCCACGTCGCCGTCACCAGTGAGTCACTCGTTCGTTCTCAGGCATCTCACGTCAGCTCTAATCCACCATCAAAGTTTAGGAGCACGCACCGTACCAAGGTAGTGGGCGGTTAATGAATGAGCGGGAAAATGTCCTGCTGCTCGCAAATTAAGAGAAAATTAGATGCCTGTGAATGTTTTAGTTTTTATTTCACTTTTGCTGGGACATCTCATCCATGTTTAAAATAGGGTTTCTTACTGGTTTCTGCCTATCCATCATCCTGAATGGGAAGTTCTCCATTAAGGTGCAGTTCATGTATATTTACCATAGATATAATTATTTCATGATAATTTCCCCCCGTGTTGTACTGTTGGTGCTTTGTTATTTTGGTAATGAAGTTTCTAATTACAATCGTGGGAGCCCAATGGATAGTAAAGGAATAGGCCACCGTTTTTCCATACTGAGATATGTTCTTACCTGAGCTTAGACGAGTTGATGCGTACCTGTCTGGCCTTTGTGCGTGCGCTCAGTCATGCAAAACGACCAAAGATGTTGTTAGCATTTGGCCTCTCCCAGTATATTCCTATAGCTCCAAACGGGGTGAAATTAGAAGCGACCAAGCTGTGAAAAGTTTTATTGCTGTAATTTCTATTGCATTAATTTATCTATGTATTTGTGAGTGTGCGTATGTTTAAGTAAGGGATAATGCACGACGAGGTGTCCATTATCAGAAATAACTGGACTCCGCGGAAGCAACCGTCCTCCGCTTCGCGTCGGACGGTTCACGCCTCCGCGGAGTCCAGTTATTTCTGATAATGGACACCTCGGAGTGCATTATCCCGCTTATACCATGGTCCGGCAAACTGAAACTGTTCATTGGGGCCTGTTTGCTTATTTTTATAAGTCCTGGGCAGGAGTTATTTCCCTTTTAATCGGTTTTACCTGAAACTAGTTCCATCTCAATTGTTTACCGTTACTATGGAAACAGCTGCAGTGGAGTGTATAAGTACACTTATACCATGGTCTGGGTGAATACTCGATTCTGATTGGCTGGAAGGTGTCCATTAAAAAGTGATAATGTACACCAGTTAAAAAACAGTTAAATCACATTCTATATCACTCCACTGCAGCTGTTTCCATAGTAACGGTAAACAATTGAGATGGAACTAGTTTCAGGTAAAACTGATTAAAAGGGAAATAACTCTTCGCGTCGGACGGTTCACGCCTCCGCGGAGTCCAGTTATTTCTGATAATGGACACCTCGTCGTGCATTATCCCTTACATGTGTATGTATGTATGTATGTATGTATATTGTGTATATAGTATATGTGTGTACGTGTGAATATGTATGCGTATATACGTGTACAGATTGTTTTGTTTTTTCTACATTGATTTATTTATTGCCATGAATTTTGCTTTGTTATAGCTTTTTAATATATATGTCTTATCTATAGCTTTGTAAATGTTTACGTATATATTGTAAATAGGCTGGGTGTGGTATTGTTTGTGTTACTTCTTTTTCTTTTTTCTTCTTTTTTTTTTCTTCTCTTTGTTGTTTTTTCCTTAATTGTTTATTATTTTTTCTTAAATGTATTAAATGCAATAAAATAAAATAAATAAAAGAAGCGACCAAGCTCTTCCACAGGCACGCAGTATGTTGCCTGTTCCTTTAAGAAACCCTTAGATCATCTGGTAAAAATGAAACAGAGTCTACAGAAAATATCACTGTCATCTGGCTTCTTGTGTTGAGAATAGGCGGCTAAATGTCTTCTTAAATGAGGTCTTACGTTGTTCGACAGCTACTCTGGAGAATAGATGAAGCCCTGGGAGTATAAAGGCGACTGTGAAAAACAAATCTAGCTCTAGTTTGTTTGTCCATGATGAGATGTGCGTCATAAGAACATTAGGGGGAGAAACGTGTCGTGAGGCGCAAAATGAGCGCCTGTCTCGGCTTTGACATATCTCATTTGAAATGCTGCTCCAGCCGTATTTATTCTTCTGTGTGTCGTCTGTAGACATGAATGAGCACAGCTCCCGCAGCCACAGCATCTTCCTGATAAATATCAAACAGGAAAACGTGGAGACTGAGCAGAAGCTGAGTGGGAAGCTGTACCTCGTCGACCTCGCGGGTAGTGAGAAGGTAAGAAAAATGGGACGTTTTTTATGAATGAAAAAAGGGTATTCCAAGGTCAAATTCAGCACCGGCTTGGCAATTTATCATGTTTCGTGTGGTTTTCTAAGATAATTTTCACCGCATTGAATCTTCAAATCATAGCACATTCTCATGAATCCTCAGCACAGGCTATGTTTTATTTGGATAGTTTCTGCAATGGTCGATATAATGGTCTGACCTCGCGCCTCTCCCCTCACTGTAGGAGGCCAGCGTCGAGACTCAGCGGAACTAGAAGAAATAATATTTTCCGTTCAGGGACACTCAGGTGCATTCTGAGTCAGCCCACTTTGTCCTGCGAACCGAAACACTATTTATCACGAGGACATGGGTCATTCTGTGGAAAAAAACAAAAAAACAGAAGCAAATTCGCTGCAGCAAGTTCTCATTGTATTGATGCAAATTATTATAAAGGTGGGCAGAGTCAAGCCCGGGGGGAAATACGGCCCTGCAGCCTGTCTGGTCCGCCATGTTGATTTATAGACATACTGTATTAGACACATCAGAGATCAAATACTTGCTGAAGTACTTATCGCCTCCCCCAAATCCCCTGTTTGTAGAGAGTGAGGCTTAACATCTGGGAGGAATTGCAATAGAAAGTTTCAGCTCCTGGTCTGTACTCGATGAGGAAGAAAATTGTATTTGTACAGTATGTGGCCTTCACTCTTCACCACCTGAGCTCTTTATTCAACAGTCCTCAAAAGAGTGACCCATCCCCCCCCCCCCCCACACACACACACACACACACCGCCACACATGTCTGATTTCCATGGTAACTTTAAATTAATAACCTTCCCTTCTGAACTCCCTTGGGCAGTGCAGGGAACAGTTCCTTCAGCTTGTAATTGCTGATGCTGCAGGGCTGAGTTGTCTTAATCATCCCTGGGACAAAAAGAAAGGAGAACAAACCCTCCCCTCAAAACTTTGCACGCCTTGATAGAAAACATTATTGACTGGATACAAAGCCGCTTGACAGAAAGCTTTGATAGGAGTTGTTGGCGGCTTGCGATGAGCGCCTCATTAAGTCAGAGTCAATAACTATGTCCCATGATGCTTTTGACACACTTTGAATGTCTATTGGAAATCCATCAGCTGCATGGGGGAGTTTGTGAAATTCTGATTACTGTTTACTGACTTCTACACAATTATTAGGGAAGCATAATGTGAGGGGGAAATGCCAGATTATTGCGACAATAATATTATGACATTGCCTAAAAACGGTCACCACCTGGATTAAACTTACTGCTCTGATCTGGGGTCGCTGCAGTTGGGCAGGGCTAGGTTCAGCAACACTATGCGTCCAAAGAATGAGGTCAGCTGAACATCTGGAATGACCAGGTTATTCCATCAATGGATTTCTTCTTTCCTGATGGCAGAGGCATATTCCAAGATGATAAACGAGTGGTTCGGGGATCATGAGGCATTATTTCAACTCATGTATTGGCCTCCACAGAGTTTAGATCTTAACCCCATTGAGACTCTTTGGGATGTGTTGGAGAAGGCTTTACGCAGTGGTCACACTCTCCCATCTTCAATACAAGAGCTTGGTGAAAAATTCATGGAAAAACTGGGAGTGCGTGCTGTAATGAAAGCTGAAGGCAGTCCAATTAAATATTAGAGCGTGTGTGTTTTTTTTTAGTCTGGCAGTGTATATAATATTATATTCAACCATTACAACCCAAAACAAGTGATTTGTTCAGGTTTATGTCAACAAATTGGGTCAAAATAAGAATACCAGATGAGGAAAATCATGACTGAAACACACAACCATTTTAGCTTCAGGCTGTGTTGGCAAAATAAGAATGATCCTCAGTCAGATGGATGATCCGAAAATGCGACTGCCCCCTTATACTCACTTAGTTTTGTTGCTTAGAGAAGAGACTTACCGGTTTAGCTGTACTGAATGGGTGGCAGTGTAGCCACCTTCGCCACAACAAATTTTCCTCTTTTTTCTGATGTTTTTCATGCCTATTTATTGATTTTTACTGTCTCTGCTGCTTACTTTCTGGGACACGCTTCCCCAGTAAGGTTTTGGCTCTGTTTTTCGCTAAATTAATAAGTAGGCAGCAGCATGAATGTGAAAATCACGGATTAGCGGTCAGCCTTCAGCGGTGATATTTCCAGAGACGAGGAGCAAAGAAAAAGTGAAGGGGATTTTGAAGGAATAGAAATGTCAGCCCATTCAGCTGAATTACCATCAAAACCCACTCTGATACAATCAAAGCCAAACATAGCAGCCAGATCTCAATTTTGAGGACTATGTGGCACAAAAGTTGATTGAAGCCAAATATGTCAATGTGATTGTTGATTACTGGTGCAATGTGGGAGCTGCCATGATAATAGTTTTTGCCTTCTTTTCATTCAAATCTGTTATCTGTTATTCATCATGAGGTGGATGCAGTAGGAACACAAAGGAGAAGCTGTTTAGGCTAGCTGTGCTGATTGCTACAAATCTACGCATCTGGAATCCCGGAGTTGTCAATTATTTGTGTCGCCATCTTTCCTCAAAATAATGAAAGCTGAAGCCAGCCCCTAATGAAATAATAGCATGCTACTTATAGGACATTCATACGATTAATGTGTTTTCCGCCATCATTAACACTTTAACAGAAGTTGAGTGTCTACTAGATGTGAATCCGATCTTAAAATAACCGCTCATGTTTTAGCGTTAAGAGCTGTGATGCCACTTTGAAACATCAGAGCTTACTACTAGGCTATTATCAACAGTAAAATCTTTTGCTTTTCTTTTTTTTTTAAAGGGCTTGACCTCAGAGCTAACATGTAATTTGATAATTATGTGTGATGGCTAATGCTAACAGCCAGCGCTAACAACTACCGTTTAGGAACAATACTTTAGGAAGACTACATACTCGGTCAAATGAAACCTTGTGATTACTGCAAGTGGACATTGCTAGTCACGTGACGCAGGTCTGGGCAACCAAACCCGCCCAAAACCCGCAGACAGACGGCGTGGCTGGAATTTTCAATATTTTTTACTAGTAAACAGAGGTGTGCTCCTGCGATGATGAGAAACCGTCCCTTTCTCCCTCTCTTATTGAAAAAGCAGCTCCCAGAGCCTTGGATTTGAGATTTTGTCATTCGAATTAGTGATTTTGATCAAAAAATAAGATCTACATGTCCTATTTTAGAAGATCTTTATTTATATAGCGCCTTTCACAGACATGGTCACAAAGCGCTTTACATGAGAGCATTTTACATTCACTCCATACTTGGTGGTGGTAAGCTATGTTAGTAGCTTCAGTTTCCCCTGGGGGAGACTGACCGAAGCACTGTCACAACTGCACACATCTGCACCAACAGTCCCTCTGACCACCATCATACATTCACACACATCATTCATCCTGGCCTATTGTACATGTTTTTGGTGGTAGGGGAAACCGGAGTACCCGGAGGAAACCTATGCAGACACGGGGAGAACATGCAAACTCCACACAGAAAGGCCCCGTCCAGGGGGGAATCGAACCCGGGACCTTCTAGCTGTGAAGCGAGAGCACTAACCGCTGCGCTACCGTGCCGCTATAGAAATAAAGATCTTCTTCTTCTTCTTCTTCCTATTTTACATTGAAAACAACAAGGCAACGGACAGTTTTTTTCACCCGTGGCAACGCAAAAAAAGCCGCCCAATTCCCTGGCAACCATGACGCAGATCTGATCACAAGTCTATCAATACACAGTGTGGCGTGTTTGCGTCTGCTGCATCCCATATGTCCCATTGCAAGCGTTTGGAATAGCGACCTCCACTCCCTGAGTGTGACGCCATATAAGTATTCTGTAGTAGCTACCTGGCTGGTTAACTGTGTCTACTCCATACTACATTGGGATCCAGTGCTCTTTCTATATTGAACACATTGGGACGTATGGGACGCTACGGACACAACCACGCCACGCTTTATTAAACAAATGTGTGTGACTAAGATCGGTGCCACATGACTGGCAGCTGCAATGGTGACTTTCAGTAATCACAAGGTTTCATTTGACGTATTTCTCTAGCTATTACTGACCTTAGGAAGCTGGACCTTGATAATGGCCTGTTAATTACTCACATCTTGTGGAGCAATTTAAAATGTATTCATTATTAGATAAAAACATCCAGGAGAGGCTTTCAAAGGCAGCCTCTGAGCATGGAAAGGGCAGCACACAATAGCACATTTTATAGCATTGTATTATAAATGTAAAGCATAATGAGGATTTCCAACAGTCCAAATGCGAACATTGTTATTGTTATACTTACTGCATATTGTTATTGGCTTTGCATAATCACTTGCTTTTTAATTTGTGTGGAATTACTTCCCACAACAGAACTGCTTTACATTAACAAACAAGCAAAGGAATAATTACCTGAATGCATTTAGCCACACTAATACTGTTTCAGCTTTACAAGGCTTGGAAAATTCCTTAATCTAAACTGGATTTTCCCTAGAAACATGTTTTTACAGAGGTTTGAGGTCTGAGTGATAAGAAACTCATTAATGGTATGAACTGCGTCACATGTCGACCAAGGAGCAGCCATTTTCACTAATTAGTCGCAAATTGAGTATAGATTTCCAGACCCAATCAGAGTCTTTCTCAGTAAAGACAGAGGCTGGTGTGGAAGTTATTAGGAGACAGCCTGGTGCTATTTGACATACTGCACTTGAAGGTTATAGGGTATGTAAGATTTTAGTAAACAATCCATACACGTGACTTGAGTCTGCAGGTATGACATGTTCAGATACTGTTTTTACTGGAAACAATTGTCATGTTAATTTATTCACAACTACAGAAACATTTTGCGTGATGTAAAAGTTATTCATGTTTACATTTTTCAAGATGATTATCCAATTAGAGAGCAGAATGAGCCCGACATTAGGGTTGCCATATCCTACATCCAGCTAAGAAAACCTAATCGTAATTGGTGCTTGTAGTAAGTTAAAGCTCAGTGAGTGAACTCTGAAGCTTGATTTGAATATTTTATTTCGAGCTAAAGAAGAAAAGAAAAAAACAGAAATATATATATACATAATAAAAGAAAAAAAGAAAAAAATAATTTACATTACAGCTCGAAAAGGAGTGGGAAGAAGACAAGCTTATTGACTCCCACCCCTGTTCATAAACTTCAATAACATAACTATAACAATGACTGACAACAGTGCATATTTCTTACCATTTTACAAACAACTATCAACCGAGTTGGTTACATATTAACAAATGCGACACTGCATTATACCAGGTCAACATTCACAGTATCTCACACGCTCAACATTCACAGTATCTCACACGCTACAACCAGTGTATTATTTCTGTCTCCCATACAGAATTCATTACCATGTTGGCATTATCGTTGTTCACCATCACCATTACAACCCATATAGCATTACTCTGTATCAAAGTGTTTGAATGGTACATAAAATACTCCACATTTATTCATGAAAGGTACAGTAATCGCAGACTGATTGATGTTCATGATAACAAGAATGGTCTTACTGATATGTGTTAAAAGGGATTCGGGGCTTTTCTTTCTTTTTCTTCTTTCTGTGACTGGACCAGCTGCCAGAGGGGAGCAGCCCCCGAGCAACCGGACCATCATTTGTTAAGTGTCCTATACTATGCATTAAAAGAGACAATTTTAGGAGTCTGCTGCCAGAAGAGAGTTTCCTCGAGCTGCCGGCCCCCACATGTCTGCCCTATACTATGGGTTATGTTGAATGCGGAGTACCTAGATATGTGCATGTTTTACTTCTAAGAGTTTATTTCCTTTATATTACCATCAGCATCAATAGCAGTACCGCTGTCTGAATCGATTGAGTTGGATTCTAAGAATAATCCACAGATTGTTAGGTATTAATCCTAGACTGTTACATTTAAAGTTTAAATAGTGATGATAACAACACAACAGCAATAGCAATAACAATGGCAATAACAACTGCAATAGTGTAATAGTAACAACCACAATATACTTCATTATTAGTTAGATCTGACCTTTAAAGTATACAGCACTTTGTGACACCCATTAGCAATCAAGTACCCATTTCCTCCTTCTGGTACTTTGACCATACCATTTTTTTATATCTTGATTTGAAATGATGAATATTTGGACATTGTTTATATCTGCCCCCAATTTGTTCCAGAGTTTAACTCCACATACAGACACAAACATACTTTTCCTAGTGGAAGACACTGCTTGAGTCTTAAAGTTATCACACCCCCTCAGGATATATCCCCCTTCTGTGCGTGCAAAAAGCATTTGTATCCTTGCAGGTAGCACATTTTTGTTGGCTTTAAACAGAAGTTGGGCAGTAGAGAAATCAACTAAATCATGCATTTTTAACAGTTTAGACTGCAGAAATAATATATTAGTGTGATCATAATATCCTACTTTATGTATAATTCTTACAGCCCGTTTTTGGAGTATAACAAGGGGGTGTAATGAGCTTTTATAGTTATTGCCCCAGACTTCTACACAGTAGTTTAAATATGGCAAAACTAATGAACTATATAACAAAAATAATGCATTGTAATTTAAGAAAACTTGCTTTGTTAATGATTGAGATACTTTTGGAGACTTTACCTTGTATGTGTCTTATGTGTGGTTTCCAGCTTAATTTACTGTCAATGATGACTCCTAAGAATTTAATTTCTGATACTGTATCTAAGACTACACCTTCTATGTTTACTGAGTCTGGTTTTCCATTATAATTACCGAAAAACATTACTTTGTTTTATTTAGGTTGAGGGACAATTTATTAATGTCCATCCATGTTTTTAATTTACTTAGTTCACAGTTTATGTTAGTTACTAAATTACTATAATTGTCATTGGAATAGAAGACGTTTGTGTCATCTGCGAAAATCACTAATTTTAATAATTTAGACACATTAAAAATGTCATTAATATATAAATTAAACAACTTTGGGCCTAAGACAGATCCCTGTGGGACCCCACAGCCAATGTCCAAATAACCTGATGTAACTCCCCCATCTTCACATACTGTTGTCTCCCAGTTAAATAGCTTTGAATCCAGCTCAAAGCCACTCCCCTTATGCATATCTGTCTAATTTTTTAATAATATAGAATGATTTAGTGTATCAAATGCTTTTTCAAGTCAATGAATATTCCAGCTGCATGTTTCTTGCCCTCTAAGCTATTAGTAATCTCTTCTATTGCATCGATGATGGCCATTGAAGTTGACCTTGCTGCTCGAACCCGTACTGACCTTCATTAATTAGTTTGTGCTGTCTATGAAATTATCCATTCTACTGTTATAAAGTTTCTCTAAGATTTTGGAGAACTGGGGGAGCAGAGAGACAGGTCTGTAGTTAGTGAAGATGTGTTTGTTCCCATTTTTATGTATAGGTATAACTTTTGCAATTTTCATTTTATTTGGAACTGTTCCTGTTTGAAACGATAGGTTGCATATGTAGGTTAATGGTTTCACGATACTATGTATAATTTGTTTAACTAGTGTCATATCTATATCAAAACAGTCTGTAGACGATTTGTTCTTACACCCGTTAATGACATCTATTATTTCTGTTTCAGTTACTCCAGACAAAAACATAGTTTTGAATTAATGTCTATCAATGACTCCATTTCGTTGTTACTACACTCCGGAATCTCTGCTGCCAGATCCGGTCCAACATTTACAAAAAAACTATTAAAACTTTCCACAATGTCATTCATATTATGGTTGTCATTGATCCCATCAGTGAAATAGCTTTCAAATGAAGAATGACATGTTCAAATAGACTATAGAGTAACTTGTCCTCATGCTAAAGACAAAGTTCGATTGTAGTTGTAGCGCCTTTTACAAGTGCAAAGAGCTGATCGTAATCATTACCTTTACCTGCAGCTTCACTCTAACGTGACGTGTTTTCCTGTCAGGTCAGTAAGACAGGGGCGGAAGGAGCCGTGCTGGATGAGGCAAGAACATCAACAAGTCGCTGTCCGCCCTGGGGAACGTGATCTCGGCCCTCGCTGAAGGAACGGTATGAGTGAGAGCACACTGCATTATTTATCATCCGCCAGTGTTCAGCACGTATTGAATGTGTGAAGAGCAACCGTACAAGAGGTTGAATCTAATCTAAGGCGGCAGTGGGCTGGCACATTGTTAGGGAATATGCCCACAGACCTGAGGCGACGGTTCAATCACAGCTCTGAACAGTGTCTACTGTGTTGTGCCCTTGGGCAACACACTGTAACCACCTGAGCTGCACTCCCATTAGTTCTCCTGAGGGCAGCTGTGGCTACAGTATTACCACCAGGGTGTATGCAGAGTAAATAAATTATGCATGAAAATGTAAAGCGAGTTTGGAAGAGCGCCATATACTTTACTACTGATAATGCTGAAGCAAAGGAAATGTTACTCTTTATTATTAATGTCCTGCTTTGTTTACGCCCATGTATATAATCAATTTCAGTACATGTATAACAATACTTTGTCAAAACACTTTTTTTTAAGCTAATGTGGCTAGTATTTTTCTTTGTTGATGCATCCATCTATTTAAATAATTACCAGTAGGCCATATTTTGTTATCAATGGGCAAGGAAAGTGCATCTCTTTGGTCCTCATGGCGGGGAGCTGACATTGCTGTAATACCACCCCCTGGTGGCCAGGGGCAACTCCAAAAGACACTTTGTAAACAGCGTTCCTATGTAGCTTTGGACCTCATTGCACTGCTTAAAAGCCTGGCAATTTTTTTCTAAAAAATTGCTATGATCTATGTGACCACGCTGGGGTAGGTGTCATTATTTCTAACCACACTGTTTTTTGTACAGCAGAAATAAAAAGTTGAAGCCTAAAATCTATGATTGACAGGCTCTGGAGCTCTGTGGAGGCTCGTAGCCGGTCCATCCACCGAGAGGGCGGTGCTTTCTGCCTTTTTAATGAAGAGGCTTCGTAGGAGGAGATTAGGCAGCCATGTTAACTTCACAGGATCATTACTATGAATGGGCTGAATGGATAACCACCTATCTCTATATATGTTTGATGTCAAGCTAAATTACTTGTTTGGAGTTTGGAGGATTTATTTTTTATTATCCAATGTATTTTTTCATAGTAGTATTTTCGCAGTGAGTATTTAAAGGAACAGGCCACCGTTTTTGCATACTGAAATGTTCTTACCTGAGTTTAGACGAGTTGATGTGCACCTGTCTGGTCTTTACGCGTGGGCTCAGTCATGCAAAAACACTGAACATGTTGTTAGTATGTAGCCTCTCCTCCTCTCCTCTATGGGGCCAAACGGGGGTGGTAATAACTTCGACTTAACTGCGTAGACGTCAAAGTGCTCCTAAGGTATTATTACGCCCAAATGCTACAAAACCCGCCTGAGAGTTCATGAAATTGATACAAATGCTTTATAATTAGATGGGCAGTGTTTTTCCCACAAGCGGCTGAGTTTACAATTTACTAAAGGAGGACAAAACAAAATTTGTTCCACTACTAGAAATAAATCAGGTATAGTGCCTTTAACTTCATTCACAAACTGCAGCATTAGAAGTAAGCAGCTTCAGCAGAGTAGTAGTAGTAGTAGTAGTAGTAGTAGTAGTAGAGCTGGAAGTAACAGAAGTTCTCATATTTAGATGTTAACTTTGATCTCCATCACTTGCTGTACGTTTTCGTAACTGGCAGACCATAATTCTAAACTAGAAGTATATTTTTTATCTTAGAGCAGCTAATTCTGGGCATAGCCAATTTGACAGCTTCTCCCTGACCGCCTTATTATAAAGCACCGCCGTCCAGCCATCTCATTTAACGCTCAAGCGCTCATTGATTCTTTTATAAAACACCTAGAAATTCAGAGAGATTGTCAAATGCCTCCCGACTGTTAAATCATGCTCTGGCCTCTTATTGTCTATTCACAGCTCAAGGATGTCGCTTGAATGACAGAGTTTAAAAGCTTTAACATGCTCTACAAACGATAGCGCAGACGCAGAAAACCTCTTTGTTCCTGGCTGATGCTCACAACACATCTCTCTTAGTGTCAAAGAAAACCCAGGCATTGCACCAAAGAGAATCCCTATTTCTTATCCTAAGCCGCTTCTTTTCTCGGGTGTCTCCTCTGACTTCTCTTTTCTTTGTAGAAATCCCACGTACCGTACCGGGACAGCAAAATGACACGCATCCTTCAGGACTCGCTGGGCGGAAACTGTCGCACCACAATGTTCATCTGCTGCTCGCCCTCAAGTTACAACGACGTGGAGACCAAGTCCACCTTGATGTTTGGCCAACGGTAAAAAGAAAATGCTTCTATGCAAATTAGCCACGGCCTGGTGCGTTCACTGCCTCACACATCTGTCCCGCGGTGATTCTACTCATGCATGCTGTTCTCCCACACTGGATCCCGGGACAGCACAGTGCTTTGCATCTCATTTGAATACAGCTTTAAAATGCAGGTCTGACTATTTTATCACCAGAACATACTGTAGCTAACCATGTCTGCACAAAATATCGCCAAATTAACACCATAGAGTTCAATCCACTGTTGCTATAGAGATCTGCCATGTTTTGGGCGATAATATATATTTTCCATAGACTAACATTGTCTTAAAACAGTATAAAAAGTGGAGAAAAAAGCCACGAAACAACTCTGTTAGCTGCTGAGACACTAATGTACTGGTAAATAGACCATAGACTGTAAAAATAATAGACTCACTCCTCCCGTTTATGTTAATAACTACGTTCAACCGGGAACCGATGCTGGATTTACAGACTCCTCCTACCCTGCTCTTATCGAGCATGTTCCTAAAAAGGGCATAAGGGCGGGATCTTCACTGTAGACTCGGCCCTTACGGGGCATGTGGTTCGGTCGTAACCGCATCGTTAGCTCTGTCAATCAGGCCCTAATTAATATACAATAATTCTAAAATGTTCCTCACAAAAACCCGCCTGGTTTCTTTAATTGTACTCAACCCAGTGTTGTCACAGGAGGAATATCTAGCTGTAGAAAGTTTAACATAATTAGGAACCAGGCTTTACAGCTGTTTTAAACGTGTGTAAAGAGCAATGCTTTCTTGTGCGAAACTAGCTTGTTTGCAGCCACTAGATGAAGGTATTGCGGCAATGTCTGCTTATGGCGGCACCCTGCATCGTAGTCACAGACTTGTGCTACCCGCGGCCATTGGTAAATACATCTAACACACTGCAGTGTCCAAGAGTTTTGACGTGAACAATAATCACAGTATTATTACTTTCCAAATCTCCATTGCTGCATAACCCATGATGCTTAGTGATATGGCATCACAATCCTGAACTCTATTGTAAGATGCCAGATCAAGGTCTTCCAGCTGACTGTGATTTAAATATTATGTGAACAACTTTAAAATGTACAGTTTTTAATTTTCAAAATTTAGCTCCTTTTTGGTCTTGTTCTGATCCTGATTTAGTATTTTTAAAATGCCAATATCATGCAATCTCTCTTTTTTGTGAGGCTTTAACCATGTTATAATCTAGCCTAATCAAAAACCTGGAGTGGTGTTTGGTTTCATTTGCGCATGTTTCAGAAATCTTTCCTAGCTGGTGTTTAGCGGCTCTGCTCACTGGACACAAGGAGGAACCGTGCTCTCTGCTGTGCTTTCTCATACCTTTAGAAAAAGCAAAATAGTTAGACACATACGTTATTTTGATTTATACTACAAAGAATATCAAAGATCAAGGAATATCAAAGCATTATATAGAACCTTTAAGACATAAAAAAGACTGTTTTAAGTGATGGTGCGAGTTTTATTTTTTAATTTATAAGCGTGTCCGCACCCAAACAGAGCGCATGTGTGTCATCATCACTTACCGCTAAACTGAAGGCTGCAGACACTCAAGACGAGCAAAGTCACACCCTCCAAAAACAGAGGAAATCGGCTTTGTAATGGGTTCTCCTGCAAATGACCAGGCTGCGGTGAATGATAGATCCAGTGCGCCAGACAAATGCGTAATATCCTATCTTGGTCATAATCCGCTGGAAAAGCTTCCTCCGGTGCCTCTTTTTTTCATTCAAGAATTTCTTTTTTTTTGTCAACCTTTCTTCACGGAGCTGCCTCTTCACTGGCGTCAAACTATGATTAATAAACAGGCCTCATCCTGTCAAAATAAGTGATAATTAGAAAAACATAATAACCTGTCATGAGCGCTGGAACTATCTCAAAGAGCGGGTAATGTGTTTCTCGCACAGTGCTCTCTTAAGATTTATTAGTGGGTTTGTATTCATGAATGAAACGTAAAGAAAACACATTGTTTTGCTGTTTCATGTGCGTATCATGTGCATCGCTATTCCATATGTTAATTACTATAATATGTCCTGTTCTTTTGATCGGTGTAGTATATCTTTATGTAATTATGGTCATTTAAGAAGCAAAAAGGCATAATTTGACATTGTATTTTTATTTTTAGACTCTGGGGACTATGGGGGGGGGCACTGTTGTCTCCTTTATTGATGGGAAACTCTGCTGCTGCTACTGTGCATTTAAATGCTACAGTGATGAATCGCCAAAGCCTTTGCTGATTCTCATTGATACAGTACGGCCTGAGAACAGTGTGACCCATTGTGTCTGCATTATTAACACTGTAGAATACTATTCCTTTTGATGAATGCATAACCAATGACGGAGGATATCACTTTTGCTTTAATGAGAACCCGTGGCAAAGTGTAGGGTTTGAAGTAACGCACATAGTATGTAATAAAACGTAGCACACTGAGTCATCCAGCTTTAATTATAAGGCGCCGTTCATCATTTCGTATAATTTAATACAACATTTGCATTAGAAGAATGATTGTCTTTATTTGTGCGGGCAGCAGGTTGGAGCACTTTTCTGTTTTTGTTTTGTTTTTTTTGAATAGCCTGGAGATCTTGTTTATTACGTGAAAGAAAAGAAATGGAATAGAACAGGAATGAGCGCGTCAGCTAGATTAGGGGTGCCCAAACTATTTTTCCTCAGGGCCAAAATGGTAATTAATTTGCGAGGAAAGGGCCAAATACAACACTGTTTTGCTTTTATAAAGATCAAAAGCAAACAGGTCTATGATATTATCCTGTAGTCATTGTGTTATTCGAGAGAACACACTGCTTTGGCATCAAAATAGTCCATGCGTTGCACAAATGAATTAAAGTAGAAACTCTTTACAGATTTCAGCATCATCTGTTGGACGTCTGTGGGGCCAACTCTGCACCCCTGAGCTCATGCAGTCATGATGCCAAAATGTTGAACTCGATTTCAATAGTCAATAAAGTCAATACATATTTCCATACCGCAGTGGAACAAGACATAATGAACTCTTTTACCATCATGGAGATTATATAGAACATATTTTTATTTTCATCACAAAATAAAATGAGTTTTTTGAAAGGTCGAGTTCAGTTGCCCAAACGTCTTTTCATGGAGGGCCACACATTGAAGCATACACGGTGATGGGCCACAGGGTCAGTGCAGTGAAAACTTCAACTGAGTGTGTTTAGCAGGGGTTTAAACTGCACTCCACACCTTTATTTATGCTTAAAACCTTAATGCCAGCTCTGTCTCACAATAAAAGGTGTAATTTATTGCCAGCCTTTTTAGTTGTAATTAGCTGCAATAGTCACGGTCAAATGGCATTAGTTAAAGGTGCATCATGCAACTTTTTATGCGAAGAAAAAAAAGTTGATATTTGTGCGTATTTGACCTTGTAGTGGCCCAGCGGCTTTATGAGTGGTCAGCATGGCGCCTTTACTTTCGATCATGGTGGCCTCTACAAAACTCCAGGATTAATTGTTTTGTATGTTTTCTGGTGAGAGAGTCCGTAAGCAGAGAAAACCTTCGAAACAGTTGATCCTGGAGCCTCATAGAGACCACTCTGATGGAAAGTAAAGGCGCCATGCTGACCACTCATACAGCCACTGTGTCACTACAAGGTCAAATACACAATTATCAACGTTTTTTGTTTGGTTTTTTTTTCGCATAAAAAGTTGCATAATTTAAAGGAATAAGCCACCGTTTTTACATACTGAGATATGTTCTTACCTTAGCTTGTCTGGTCTTGTGCGTGCACTCAGTCACGCAAATGTTGTTAGCGTTTAGCCGCTCCTAGCAAAGGTATAACCCCAAACCTGGGTGAAGATCGAAGCTACCAAGCTGTTCCACGTTTTCCCTATTTAAATACGGTTACGTGAGCCTTTACATGATCCAAGTCTAGTTACACAAAATTAAACATGTCGATTTTCTAAGCGGATAAAAAGGGACACTATATTGTGAGGCGTAATAACACCTGGAGTACTTCAACGATACTGCGTACGTCGAAGTCTGCGCAGTAATATCGTAATAATGACTTGGATTGTGTAAAGGCTCACGTAACCGTATTTAAATAGGGAAAACATGGAACAGCTTGGTAGCTTCGAACTTCACCCCAGTTTGGGGCTATATCTATGCTGGGAGAGGCTAAATGCTAACAACATTTCCGTGACTGAGCGCACGCACAAAGACCAGACAAATTTGTATCAACTCGTCTAAGCTAAGGTAAGAACCCCCCCCCCCCCCCCCCCGTGCATGCTGTAGTCGGGCCACGTCCCCCAGCCTAAAACTGTGGCCCCCACAAATGTATGAAAATAATTGCTCAAACAAATAAACTGAAATTTGAGTGTTTAATGCACTTGTAGTCCTTACTCAGTCATATTTGATGATTTTAGACCATTAATTTTGCTCAAAACATATCATTTATGACATGACCCTCAGGCAAAGCTCTGGGCCCCCCCTGCAATCCCAGGCACCCCCCTGGATGTTTTGGATCGATATTATGGATAATGCTTAGGTTAGAAGATGGATGACGCCTATAGGAAGAACAAACAGATTCATGGATCAGATGAAAGAGAAGACAGAATATAGGATTAAATAGACCCTTTAACTGCTGACATCATCAGTGACATCATCTGGAGGCAGGAAGTGATCAAGAGAAATATGATTAAACTAAAACTAGCGATTTTAAGTGTAAAACTACAACTGAAATAATGTGGTCCTGTTGTGGCTTAAGGTGCAAGAACAAGAGTGACATTTAAGACGATAAAATAAGATTTATCTGATATTTCCAAAAACAGTTAGACATTTGTTTTTCGTTACTATGACAACAGCTACAATGGAAATAGACAGGAATCGAGCTTGCCGCCTCCAGCTAAGCCCGCAATGTTTACAAACAATTAAAGGGTCTATAGGAGTAGGTTATTTATTGTGTCGGCCCTGGAGAACACAGCTGCAGTGAAAGATTAATTACAGACTGGATTATGCTGTAATACGTAAACTGATGTTCATAATTTACTCCTGGCCGTCAAAGAGAGCGACACAATCCCAAGATTAGCAGAGAAGAATTGCTTTCATGATTTACTCTCAGCCATGGCAGCTGTACAACGTCACGTCTGATGACTATCCAACTCCACGGGACCCTATGAATATTAAACGTACGGCTGGATTCCTGCATATTACGGGTGGATGAGGTGTTTTGCATTTCATTCTTAATACAGTATGCGCACACACTGCCAGTAGAATTTAGCGCCATCATTAGTTTGACCCAGAGTTAGATTAGTGTCTTATCTGAACGGTAAATCGGACTTTGCGGACAATAATATTGCATTTTTACCTCCCATTGTTTCATTTTCAGCCTCTCTTTTTCAATTTACAAAAAAAAAAAAAAAAAAAAAAAGACAAGATGACATCAATCTAGCTAAGGCATTCTGTCTCGTTACCGTCGGGAGGCAAATGAGTTGGGACTTTCAGTGTTTTCTCCCTGGAGTGTGAAATGAAACGGTGGCCAGTGATATAGTGATATGATATTTGCGATCAGCAGCATGAATGAATGCGGTTCGGCTGCGTGTTTGTTCGGCGATTTACAGCAACATCAAATGCATGACAAATTTTAGATGGTTTCAATGGAGCATAGCGCTGTCATTTTACAACTGCGGGTACTCATACCTTTGTTTTACAGCTACAACCACCATCGAACAGCAGGAACCCTCATTTGCATACCAATTAGTGAGCTGTAAGACTCCTTTCGTTGCAAAGTCAAGGCTGAATACCCATGTTGACAGTTTCTCCATTCTGCAGTGCTTTTTCTTGCAGTGCAAATTTTTACTTTGCACTTAACACATGGCTGGTTCCATTGGTGACTTTTTTCACTCTCTCTCTCTCTCTTACGCTACATTTTGCTTAATCAGGGCCAAGACCATTCGTAATACGGTGTCGGTGAACCTGGAGCTCACGGCTGAACAGTGGAAGAAAAAGTACGAGAAGGAGAAGGAGAAGAGCAGGTCGCTAAAGGAGAGCATTCAGAGGCTGGAGACCGAGCTCAACCGCTGGAGGAACGGTAATGACTGCACACGTGGAAATGAAAGGCAGATCTACTGTAGATTAAAAATGAATCTATGCCCACCTCTAATTTATATTAAAGAGGGGTATTATGCTTTTTTCAATCACATAGCACCAGTCTATAGCATACTACAATGATGACGTAACCTTCTGTTGGTCTGTATATGCAGTAAATTAAAATAACTGCCTTGAATAAAATTGCTCTCTTAAATGGCTGTACTGAACGTCTTGAAATAGGCCTCTGTCTCTTTAAGAAGCTTTCCGACACGCCCCCTTCAGCACACTGCTGTGGCATCTAAACAACACTACTGTGCGGGGAGGGGGCTCTGCTGAGCTGAGGAGCAGTGGTTGGTGGCTTGGCTGGTGACAAAAGGTCCAGAGGCGTCTCCAGGAGGTGGGGGCGTTCCTAGGAGGACTGAGGCATAGCTACACCTAAAATGGCTGCCGTCTAAGTTTTTACTGATTACTCAAAAATATGTGAACGAGCCAAGGCAACACTCCAGGCATGTGTTTAATGAGGGAATGACATAATAACATGATATAAAGCTTGAAAAAGTCGATTTTACGTAATACCCCCCCTTTAAAGGAAACATTTTCTGGGAAAGGCTTGCAAGTTGCGAACCACTGGTCTAGAAACCATGTTATACACTGACAAATCTTGTTAACATTTCGTCATATATTTGCTAATAACAGCACTCCACGCTTTCTTTAGTTATTTATGCAACATAAAACTCAGCTTCCTCAAACGCTCATAATTTCCAAAGCTAAACTGACGACTGAACCAACAGACTTTGTGATTGCCTAAACCACACTGGCAGTCTGCCTAAAAACCCACAATCCCCTGTGTGTCTGTGCTGGACTGAGGCACTGACGAGAGATGGGATAAAATCTCTCCAACCGTCCTGCCTACAGACATTATTTTCCAGACCGAGTAAGTGCCGACTTAACCTCATTTAATTTATCTAAAATGATTCCAGTGGATAAGGAAAGAGAGCAGCCAAGAAGACTGTGCTGGACGTGTGCCTGAAACACTTAGTTAAACCTTTGCAGCGGTTTCCTGTTCTGGATTTTACAATCTCGATAATGACCTTTACAATGCTGCCTTTACAATGCCTCCTTATGTTTTAGTAATTCACTCAGCAGCATCAGCTCATCATGTCGAACACAGCACCGTATCACGCCGACCATTGAAGTCCTCGCGGTTCACTGACCATACCGCGTTACGCGCATACAAACGGATACAGTGCTCTCCCAGGGCGCCGGGTCGATACGCAGCGCCGGGTGCTCAGTGACGCCAATTACTTGACATTCAGGTTGTGTAGTGGATGCCGTCCAGGGAAGACAATTTCACTCATATCTTTATTGAGCCCCCTATCAGCGAAAATAGTCTGTTTATTGCCTCATTCCACTCTGCCGCGCTCCTTCTCCTTCATGCAGAGTCCATCCCAGGACCTCAGTTTTGGTTCTTTTTCATTCACTAATGGGTCATTTTGACAACAACTCTGCTCCCATTCCGCGTCCTGAGTGAACCCTATTTTGTTTCGCACCTCAGGCCGAGCACTTCTCGAGACAGCTGCCTTTGACCTGTGCCTTGTACCACATTAACCACACCGTTCTAGGCAAGGATCGCCCCAAGACATGAGCAGCTGCTTCGCTTAAACTCGGCACTCGTCCCCTGGCTCGGATCTCATCTCACTGTGCGCATTTTGCATCAAACCTGGCAGGTCTTATTGATCGGGGCATCATTAAACGCTAGTCTGTAGACAGCCCACATGAGCTAAGTGTACTGCGCAGTCTTAGCCGTATGGATCGTTTGACCTTGTCGTGAAGCGGGGAAGAGATAAGTGTTCAATTTAAAACCGATCCAATCAGTTGTAATGCTGCTGTAATATCATACATGGATCAGTGGGAAAACAAAACATTAGCATTTTACATTTTTGCATTTTTGCACTGATAAAACCCCTTTCAGTATCTGTGAAAAAAGCTGTGAACCAAACTGCGTAAATCAGAGCGCAGAAAATCAAAGAATTGTCTGCCAACCACAGTGACCGTCATCATCAACAAATGATGAATTACAAGTTCCATCCATCCATTTTCTTCCGCTTTATCCGGGGCCGGGTCGCGGAGGCAGCAGTCTCAGCAGAGATGCCCAGACTTCCCGATCCACGCACACCTCCTCTGGGGGACCCCGAGGCGACACCAGGCCAGCTCGGACACATCGTCCCTCCACAGTGTCGTGGGCCTTCCACGAGGCCTCCTCCCAATAGGACATGCCTGGAGCACCTCCCAAGGGAGGCGACCAGGAGGCATCCGGAACAGATGCTCTAGCCACCTCAGCTGGCTCCTTTCGACGTGAAGGAGCAGCGACTCTACTCCGAGCTCCTCCCGGGTAACTGAGCTCCTGCGAAGGAAACTCATTTCGGCCGCTTGTATCCGCGATCTTGTCCTTTCGGTCATTACCCAGATCTCATGACCATAGGTGATGGTGGGAACGTAGATCGATCGGTAAATCGAGAGCTTTGCCCCCTGACTCAGCTCCCTCTTCACCACAACAGTCCGATACAGCGACCGCATCACTGCTGACGCTGCACCGATCCGTCTATCGATCTCACGCTCCATCCGTCCCTCACTCGTGAACAAGACCTCGAGATACTTGAGGCAAGGACTCTCCACTGAATTACAACTGCGTCATTGTTCAAACCCAGAAACTGTCCTCCACATTTTTAAAGCCCATAATGCAACATTATCGATTTTGTCATTCTGTGCTTGAAATGTGTTTTTCACGCACTGCTGGTGCTGCTAACCACGGCGTATCCCACCTGGAAGTTATTTTTTAAGAAAAATATTCCCATAGCTGCCACCAGGAGGATTTCCACCAGTCCTTTTGCCTGCATTTCATTCTTACTATTTAATTCTTACAGAGACATATTTTCAAATTATAACATGTGAAAGCTGATGCACCCAAAATAGTCATGAAAAAGTCTATATTCCGGCTTCATATGCAGGACATGTCCACTTTAATATTAAAATAGTATTATATGAAGAAACACATGTAATAGAAACAAATATAACTGCATGAATCTTTACTGTTACATGCATTTATGTGATTGTTTTGTCCAGACAAAGTGTAGACGCTTTCTTGACCCTCTATACATGTTTTGAAGTTGGAATGGAAAAAGGCAGCCTCAGGTAGACTCATGAGAACACAAAAACCAGGATAATATAAAGGAAAGTCAGCAATATCAAGTGGAATAACAACATCATGGACTGACACACGGGTCAGAGATCACCCGCTAGCAGCCAAAACACGTCAAGAAAGCCAAGAAAATGTCTATACTCTGTCACAGTCGAATCATATTAACGTGTGAGCCTATATCTATTTCAAGGTGCGATTAAACATTGTGAGATGACACCTCTAATCTCCTTTAAACACATGATAGAATGAGGGTTTTGTAGATCCAACAGAAGTGATTTATTTCTCCAGGGGAATATGTGAACACTGAAGCGCTGACGTCAGAGAAAGACCTTTCCCTGGTGCCTCCCGAATCCGAAGAGGCCATCCCCGACATCTGCAGCCCGTGCACCCCCTGCTCCCCCTGCACACCCTGCTCCATCGCCTCCTCCATCGTGGTTCACATTTCCGACGAGGAGCGGCAAAAATACGAGGAGGAGATCCGCAAGCTCTACAAACAGCTGGATGATAAGGTGAATAATCGCTGCCGCCCGAGGGCCCATCTGCGCACATGAATAGAGAGGAGATTACACATGATGGGCCGAGGCTTTGCGATGGCACGCATTCATGAATACCGCTTCCATACATGTATTATTAATGCTAATGAATGCAGGTTGAGACATGTAATAGTGGCTAAAGTCCCTCTGAAATGGATGTCACAAGAGAAATGGCGATGTTATACATAGACAAGGATTCAGCGCAAATGATTAACACATGTACAGTACAATGGTGCCAAAGTGCTATTGTCACCTCTATTAACAGGTCTTTAATGATTTGTACAGGTGCAGAACTCTCCACTGGGGCCATTATATATAGACGAAGAATGTGGTCCTTACTTCTCTGACAATAGCCTTAATAGCTTCTCTCTGTAACACAGGAGTATCCAGTGGGTGGTTGAGAATATAGGGCAGCCTACAGATAATGCATAAATCACTCCTTCTTCCCTTGTTCATGTGGTACTCTTACTGTGCAAGTGCTGATCGAGGCGTTGCAAAATTACATATGTGGCATGTTTATAAATAGAAAACAATAGTTGCTTTCACAGTGAGTCTCTCCATGCTCAACATGCTGCTCATGTTCAATCGACTGTGCGAGCGTCAAAGCGACGGGAGGAAAACCAATTCTCTATAGTGTGGGAGAAAGCGTTCAGTTTGGCTTTCTCATGTCGTTTTTTGAGGTGGTCTTGCATATCTGGTCAAGTGAAGAACTATTGCTAGGTGTACAGTATATCCAAGATCAAAGTTACCTTTATTGTTGAGCACATGCAGAGAATTGAAATTGTGTTACTAAATCCAATATTTCATTGGACCACTTTTAGCTTTGATTACAACTGTGGTGGTGTTTCAAGAAGCTTCTGCAATGTCTGAGCCGGTGTTGCATTCACCACTGCGCAAAGCCTTCTCCAGCACATCCCAAAGATTCTCAGTGGGGTTAAGATCTGGACTCTGTGGCGGCCAATCCATGGTTTTCACAATGTGAGCCTGATAAACCCTGGCTTTGGAATATGCTTGTGCTGTTAGGGAAGAAGAAATCCATTGATGGAATAACCTACTCATTCAGGATGTTTCATTCTTTGGGCTCATAGTGCTGAACCTAGAACTGACTGCAGCAACCGCATCACATTTACAGTATACACAATGGGATGAGGGCTGAGTTTCCTGTCAGCCTGGTGGAGGAAGTTGTCCTTAAGTCTGATAGACCTGGCCCAAGACTCTGCAGTCTTCTTCCTGAAAGGAGCAAATTGATGAGTGTGAGATGGGTGTATGGGATCACTCACGATGCTGAGGGCTTTGCTGGTGAGACGGGTGGAGTAAATGTCCTGAATGGAGTGCAAGCACCGTACCACACAGCAATGCAGCTGGTCAGGATGCTCTTTATAGTCCTCCTGCAGAAGGTGCACATGGACAATGGATGGAAATTAGCCCACAGCTACAGTCCGGTACTGCGTTTACGTGCATGAGGCCCATGTATGTTCAATAACTGTCCCGACCAAATAAATTAATGGGAGCTGCCTCTTCTCACTTTGCCGAGGAAATGGCCACATTGATTTCAGTTTTTGGCGAGTGATACAAGTATAAAAGTGTGATGTGTGAAAAAAGAAAACGGCAATAAGTGAATGTGTTTCCAACATTTGTAAGTGTTGTTTAGCGGTTTTTAAAGTGTGTAACTGAGGAACTAACAGGAGGCATGCCAGAGGAAGAAGAGTGGAAGGATGAGAGCACCTGGGGAGGTGGCTCTACTTTGATGTTATGACGCACTGTGAAGTCACAGATTAGACATTTCAAGCAAGTAAGATACAGTCCCTTGAGGAATATTTCTGTAAAAGCGTGTTGAGGAAAGAGAACAGCCTGACAGACGGCTTCTCAACACAGACCATATGCTTGAGAGAATAAAGGTTTGCGGTGGGTAGCTGGATTTGCGGATGTGGGATTTAATAGATGTTGGATTTTTACAAGAAACCAACAGAAACCGCAATTGCTCACATTAAAGTGACATTATCATCATTTTACATATCCCTGTGTCAGTCATTTGATGTTGCTCGAGATGCTCGATTGGCTCATAATCGCACACAGTTTTCTGACATGTTCCTCTTCCTGTTGAACTGCAGGACGATGAGATCAACCATCAGAGCCAGATGGTGGAGAAGCTGAAGAAGCAGATGCTGGACCAGGAGGAGGTAAAGACCGAACTGGAAAACATACCTCAAAAATAAATACTGTGGAAAGACTGTGAAAGAGGCAGTCCGACGCTCCATTGTAGTTTTATATGTGCAGTTTGTAACGCTGTCCTTGAGATGAACAAAACCCCACTTTGATGTGTCAAAAAGCACTTAAAGCATCATCGTTTAATCATAAGCGCGGCTACGAAAATAGGTGTCAGTGGCTTTTTTGACTCCACTGTCAGCTGGAGAATCAATGTGAAGATTAATGAAGGGCCTCTGCCTGAAAGAAAATACCTGACTCCATACACAGCAGCGCTCATTATCTGGTTTAAGCATGATGGAGGAAAAACTCAATGCATCAATGTCGGTTGATCAGCCTAATATTATTCACAAGAGAGATCTATAGGGAATGATTGGTGACAAAACAACACTTGAAATGATATCGAGGCTTTCTTTAATGCGAGACAGGGCAGTTTTCAGCCTTTGGAACAGATTTATCTCAAACCATGTGAGCATTATCCTGAAAACAAAGCAATAGTGCACAATAACCTTTCTTAATAGAAGGAGGAGAAGGAAGAGAAGGAGAAGAAGTGTATTTATATAATTTAACGGAATAAACCTCCAAAGATTTATACGGAAAAGATCTTCAAAGGTTTTCTTGGAATGCTTAGAGAAGGGGTATTATGCTTTTTTCAATCACATAGCACCAGTCTATAGCATACTACAATGATGACGTAACCTTCTGTTGGTCTGTATATGCAGTAAATTAAAATAACTGCCTTGAATAAAATTGCTCTCTCAAAATGGCTGTACTGAACATCTTGAAATAGGCCTCTGTCTCTTTAAGAAGCTTTCGGACACGCCCCCTTCAGCACACTGCTGTGGCATCTAAACAACACTACTGTGCGGGGAGGGGGCTCTGCTGAGCTGAGGAGCAGTGGTTGGTGGCTTGGCTGGTGACGAAAGGTCCAGAGGCGTCTCCAGGAGGTGGGGGCGTTCCTAGGAGGACTGAGGCATAGCTACACCTAAAATGGCTGCCGTCTAAGTTTTTACTGATTACTCAAAAATATGTGAATGAGCCAAGGCAACACTCCAGGCATGTGTTTAATGAGGGAATGACATAATAACATGATATAAAGCTTGAAAAAGTCGATTTTACATAATACCCCCCTTTAAGATAATCCTTTATTGATCTCACAATAGAGAAATTCACTTGTTACATTCGGCACTCAAGATCACTCAGGGTGTGCAAAATAGACAGGAAATGTGTAAAACAGTTACGTAAATAGGAAGGAAAAAAAAGGTATCAATCATGTACAATGAGTCCATGATTATTAATTTGACACTCTGGAGCAACATGAAATGATGTGTATACCCGCTATAGGAAGGCCTGGACTCATCTCCTGTTGGCACAGAGTGAGCGGCTAAAAGGCTAAAAACAATAACTGAGTCAAACAGTCAAACTAGAGTGCTCAGACCTCCTGGTAGAGTCTGATTAATCAATAGGCAATAATCAATAGGCAAGGCAACAAGGCAACTCGACTGGAGGCTGCATGGCAAAGAGCGAGCTACTATATTAGAGAGAGCTTTGTAGTTGAGGCCATCTGGGTGTGAACTAAGATGTGCTGAATATGCAGGATGACGCAAACATTCATCGATAAAGCAAAATGCTTCTACTGGTTTGTGTTTGTTGATGGATTAACATTAAAACCTTAATAAAGTCAGTTAAACATATAATGGGGCCTTAAGCAATTTCAAATATCCATGAAAGGTTGAACATTATGTGATTAGCAAAGTGTGTTTACAGCACGAATATGAATCACTGCACAGGCACAAACAAGCGCCTGGCCTAAGTGCACTGCCAAGAAAATGAGTTCACACTTGTGAAATTGGCCCATTCATAATCCAAAACGGTCCTGCCTTGGGCCAAGCTGACATGACGGTAACTGTGTGACCTCAGCTTATGTTCTATAACTCGACTTTATATCCATTTAGTTCAATACAAGCGGCGCGCTACCGTGCAAACATCGGGACACCGTGGGACGAGCAATATCCACATTTAATGGCCTGCCTGCACTCAGTAACGCGGAACAGTGGGGCGTAGATGGGAGCAATCACCACGGCAACTAAATGACATCGTCCAGGTCATGATAATCATAAGCCTCAGAGAAAACCCAGCGCACTTTGAAGTATTTCAACACTCATGTAATGAGAGGGGTCAGGAAATAACGGCACTTTAATAACAACGCTATTAGTTTGGTGATTTTAGCCACAAATGCAGCCGAGAAGTTTGACAATGTAGTGACTTAAATTGTGAAATAAATGTCTGTACGATTACATGTTTTTTAGACATAACATGCATAAAGTACATAAACAAAGGAGATTATTATGAAACCTACACTACTGTAGCGTCTAATCTTATCAAAATAACAGTAATCTCTCAGTACATTTACTCAGTGGGTTTATACTGTATATACTGTATTTCAGTATAACGACATAACAGTTTGATTATATTATGCACTGTACACTGTATTTGTATGCTTCACTTGTTGAGGTAAATTATATATTAATTTAATATAATTACCAAGGTACAACACATTCTCTTAGGACACCGTGTGTTCACTCCAAAAACTTTTGGTCATTCAAATATTCATTCAGGTAAACGCAGCATGCTAATTTTTGACTGTTTTAGAGTCAGCTCACAATTGCATTGTGTCCTTGTTGCTAGGTAACTGTTGTAGTTTTAGGTCAATAATTTCGTACCGTACCCATACAACTCTGAATGAATGAGCGAATAAAATGAGCTGACACTTAGCTGACACACTAATGATCCCAGGGCTGACATCTGCTTTTGGACTGTCTTCAGTTATTGGCTTCCTCAAGGGGCGACAGCGAGAAGGTGCAGTCGGAGCTGGGACGGCTGCAGATGGAGAACGACAGCTCCAAAGCGGAGGTGAAGGAGGTGCTGCAGGCTCTGGAAGAGCTGGCGCTCAACTACGACCAGAAAAGTCTCGAAGTGGAGGAGAAGACCACCAAGAACACGCTGCTGGCAGAGGAGCTGACCAAGAAAATGGTGAGTACTCTTCATGAAGGTATTAAAAGAACTGGACAGAGTGCCGCTGATTTCTTTTGTGGCCAGTCTGTGGTGCTGCAGCAGAAAATCCCCTTAGGATTTTTTTTGCATAAATCACGATGCAAAAACAAACTGCTTGTGTTCGGCTGACAGAGCACGTAATCTTTTGACAGCAGTCAAATTATTAGGGATTATTAAAAAAAACTATAATAGAAGTTTTAGGATTTAGCCAAGCCTCATTAGGTTTTCGTCGTGCTGATTCTTCGGACCGATCAGGTTGTGCAGGCAGCGGTGCCCATGTTTCAGCTCTCGCATGACGGCTTCAATCACTGAGCGAGGATCACACTTCTCTTTGGTCCTCTTGACAGGACGCTGCCTTTGCTGCAATATCACCCCCTAGTGGCAAGAGGGGACTCCAGAAAGAACCCTGTAATGTGAAATCCAATGCAGACGTTCCATCTCCCAAAAACAACTTGAAAGCCTGGCTCCAAAGAGTTTTTTTTCTTTCTTAAAATGGTGTTCGCTCCTATGACAACTCTCTGGGGAGTATCAAGTTTTAACCACACTGGTTTTTGCTCTCTGGATATTTAAAATTTGAGCTTTGGGCTTTGACTGACAGGCCCTGGAGAACAGAGGAGGCTCGTTGCTGCTCTGCCTGCTTTGCGAGGGTGCAGCTTGCCGCCTCTTTTCCCTTTTCAGGAACATGCTCTGAAGGAGGAGCCAGGTGTGCCATCTTTAATTTCACTCACCACATGGGCCCATTACCATGAATGATGCAGAATAACCCCTGTGTATCCTCTGTGTAACATATCTTTGGCCACAATCTGCCTTCCCAGAAACATGTACTGTAGAAGTACATTGAGCCATTGAGCATTGAGGCCATTGAAATCAATGCACCGCCATGTTGGGTCTCCGGGGCCTGGTTTGCTTCCACAGGCTGTATTTAAAGGTTATAAAAGATATGCGTCATTAAGTCTAGACCAGTGCGGATGTGTTGTTTTACAGTATTGCACAGCTCTTTACTTTTGAGATTCCTCTTACCACTGCAGCCTTTAAATTCATGTGTACTGTATATGACTCTGCAAGGTTAATGGTTTGTTTAAGTTCCCCTATAAAATGTATTCTGCGAGTAATTAACTTTATTTTATATACAGTACACACTCAAAAAAGGACTGGATCTTTCAACTAAAAAGCGCTGATAACGGAGCTGCAAGAAGTGTAAACATATCTGACATTTCTGACTCTGAAGACTGTGGTGAGAAATCATGTACATTAAAATATACATCATACTAAATAATATATAGTCTGGTTTACTTTGAGTTGTTTCTCTTGGAATCAAACGAAACCCTGCCCAAAGCCTCTGAACTTTGTTTATTCCAAAGCAAAATGTTCTATATTTTTTTCTTAATCATGTAGCTGACGCGTCTTGGTGGATGTTTACTTATTTACGACGTTGGAAGCGCAAAGCCTGTCCTCCAGCAACTCAGACAAACTCATAGCAGCATTTCAAGTGGTTTTCAATCATTGATGGTCCAGACGCAATCCCTGTGACTTTATAAGAAATGATCTGAGAACTGCAACTACACAAATAGAGCTCCACTTTTTGCAGCCCGTTTTTGCAGAGGAGACTTCTGGCACAAGTTATGAGTCGTTAATGTTCTTGGGGCTGGCTCAGTAGACCATGCAGATCATTACTCAGCTTTGTAAAAATCAGCTCCCATATTTCATGCGTGGTTTTAAGGTCACTCCAGCTCTGTACTCCCCCCCCTTGCTTTGTCTTCGTTGCCCCCAAAAGTGATGGAAGTACCTGCCAAGTTCACCGAAACAGGTCGCCTCGCTAAATACTTTGCATCCATCTGGTGTTGCCCAACCTCTTTGCTGACACGATTCTTTTAAGCGGCCACCACCTGGAAGACTCTTGACATGGAAGGATTTACTCCACGATCATTGGCTTTTTCTCCATCCAATCTCCTCCTCCTGCGTCCTCTCTTTATGTTAAATGTTCACAGAGTACAGCCTTTTTCATCAGCGTATTTACAGAGGAATTGTAGACGCAGTGACCCAGAAAGGAATGGTGCAACAGAGTCCATTCATCACTGTCCCGGCCTGTCTTTGGACTCTGAATCTGGATCTGCGCTTTGTGTTGGAACTGCTCTGTTCGGCAGGAGACCATGTGATCACTCACTGTCACTGACATACAACTGATTCTCCACTGCCCACCTTAATCTGTCTGGCAATTTAAAGGCCATTCGGCATTTTTAATAACTTCATTAATCTTACTTCTCGAGAATGTCTTTTTAAATTTGTCTAGATAAACACTGTCACCTTTTAAACGAGTCGTGCCAATTTTGTGCAAATTCTTTGAGATGTTATCTGAAGTGGACATTGATGAATGAGTGCAGAGATGAAAAAAGGTTGCAGTAAGTGGCAGCTACAGATTGTTTATGAGTCGGTTTAATAGTTTGAAGCAAAATTTCACATTTGAAATGACCTTTATTGCAAAGTGGAAGCCAAGGAGTCAAAAAATATCGACTTGTGAATATATTTGCATAGGCTTCACATATTTGCATATTGTATTGATCCCTGACTCGTGAGATTTTTCTTTAAATGTCAGTGACATTTTTAAAAGGTACACTGCGTAACATTTTGGATTATTCTGTTGCCAGCAATACAAAACATCCTCCTAATGACCAGCTCGACACAGGCTATTTTGCAGTGTGTAAATAAAAAAATGGATTTGGATGACGACCTAACCTGTTTAAATCTCATATCTGGGCGTCTTTAGTCGATATCTCCATGGAGACGAGCAGGAGATGTCCCAGCTCCCACTCACTCACAAGGACCATAACCTCAAATTAAAGTGAAATAAATGTTATTGAACAAGCTCGACGTCGATAAAGGCTAATGTTATGTTGCTGTTTTGGGGCTTCCTTGGAGATGACAGTAAGCTCTCGGGATCGCTGAGGAGTCACTGAGGAGAGGGACCGATTGGTATTTATTAGGGCCTGACCGATATGGATTTTTGGGGTCCGATACTGATATGAAGGGGGTTGGCATGACCAGTAGCTGATATATAGGCCAATATTTTGAGTAATTTAATTTGATGTTTTGTTTTTATCTTTCAAATGACTTAAACATGTATTATTATTTGAAGGTTTCAATCATAATTCTAATAGAGGTTGACCGATATGGGTTTAGATGCCGATTTTTTGATTGGCCGATTCGATACAGCTGCAGATACTTTTGGCCCATATTTTTTAGAAATATCTCATCTATAATCCTGTGTATGATGCTTCTAAACGTGCCAGTGTTGAACTGTGACAGCAGGGTATATTCCCGTGTCTTCATGCTTAGTAGGTACTTCAGCGGGAGCTTGTATGAAAGACAAAAATCTGCAGATTCCAAAACTAAAAACGGTAGGTCTCCGGCTCTTATGGTTCTGAAATTAAACGCAAAAGTCTACAACATAAAATACATAAAATAGGTGTACAAACTTGGGGCCAATTTTCACCGCGATGTTTCTCTGTCCTAGGAACTTGTGGATGGCTCATTTTAAAGCCTTGACTGAGCCATTTCCAATGCAAAACACGGGAAGTCTCTATCACGTTCGGTTCTGGAGATATCGACCGATAAAACGGCGGATATAGGCCAATAGCTGATATTGAAAATACCCAAATATATAGATCGGTTGAGGCCTAGTATTTATAGGACCGTCAGGTGTATCCACATTTAAATTTACAGCCAGGTCTGAGGAAGATGCGGATATAGGCCGATAGCTGATATTGAAAATACCAAATATAATCGGTTGGGACTGAGACTGAGACTGAGAAAGATGAGCCCTCACAGTAAAGACACATCTTTTAGGTATTTATCAACAATAAAAAGATCTGTAATAAGATCAATCCGTTTATTGGATGAAATGTTACGTAATGTGGCTTTAAATTGAATTATGGTGGGGGAGTTTTTTACTAAGAAAGAATAGCATATAAATGAAAAAACTGTTGCATTGTAGTGTGTTGGGTGCTGCTGATTGCTTGCTAAGATTCATCCAGGGGTCAAGGGAGGTGAAATAATAAATAATAATGTTTAGTAACCAAGCATTGGGCGAAGTCAGTTCATCCACACTGAGTCTATTGTCTTGTTTTTGTAAGATGTGGTGGAAACAGTGCTTGTTCCTTGGCAGGTTCCTCTGACTACATATCAAAGTCACCACTATTTACATTCATGTCACAGAAATAGCTCGCGCCTTCGCTGCAGACTGGAGACTTGGTGTTATCAGATACAGAATTACAGATCGTCTCTCCCTCTACAGTTATTGCGAGGCCAGGTTTGCAATCAACTGGATCCCGATTGCTTCACTCCTCTCTTGCTGCTGCTGCTGCAATGCATTGTCTCAAAGTTGCTTGCTGCACAAAATGTAATGGCTCCAGAAAGCCCCATTTTTCACTCCAGTGTCCTATCAGCTTGTTCCGATGCCATGTACCCGGCTTCAAGCTACTCCATTGATTTGTAATTTAGTCACCGCTGTGTTTTCCTGCTTGTGTTTCTTGGTCGGAAATAGGATCAAGAAGTTAGCTTACATCGAGCAGCTTTGACTCTTTCTTGTTATTACTCCCTTGTTGAATCCCACGGTTCTCCCCAATAAGGATTTTCTTTCATGCATCACACATGAGCTGACCGCAAATCCATCTCATCTGTGCTGTGTGCAGCGCAGGCAGTGAAATGTCATGCTTATGTAGACTAGGTTTTTATATTAAGCAAAAGTTCTAGTTCTATCCCTGGACTATGTTATGGAGCATTAAAATGTAAACATTCTTTTATTACTTTTCTTTATAATGTTGCCATTTCCCTGTAGTTAAACAATGATAGTACTTGTAACAGACAAAGTGAATAGATTAGATTAATTACAAGACCATTGTGATAAAGTGAGTTTTTGCCTTTTTCTGCGAGTTACATTTGTAGTTTCTGTGTTCCACATTGTTTACTGGATACTTTTGTACATCTTTGCTGTGTTTTTGTGAAGTTCAGTGGATTTTTTACTGCAGGGAGTCCGTACTAGCCATGAAGGACCCAACTTTTTTCATTTTCTTAAGCTTAAACAAACAGCTAGCTTTTATACAGACATTTGAGAGCTCCAAATGTCTTCTTCCGAAACACTGAAGAGGCACCAAGAGCCCCCCACACCTGCAGCACAGTGGAGGCGTCACAAGAATCAGAATCAGAATAGCTTTTATTGCCATTGTTTGAAAACGGGTTCACAAAAGGAATTTTTCTCGGTGCAGACGTGCAACATAAAACTTATAACAGAATTGAGATAAAAATAAGCTATAAAACTTTAAACTATAAGGCTATAGGGGCATGCATAAAGATTATTGAAAAATAAGATAAAAAGTAAAATATGGTGAGACGACAACGATTGACATAGAACATCAGCGGGATTATATTTACAGATGTGTAGGTGTATAAAGTGATAAAGTGATAGCAGCGGATCCATGAGTCTGCTTCTTGATGAGGAAGCTGATGGTTGGCTCCCATTTGAGGTCCTGGGTGATGGTGGTGTCTAGGAACGGAAGGAGTCCACGATGGAAGTGGGGGTGGGAGAGTCTGTCAGGCGAGGGCGACGGTGGGCTGTGTCTTTCCTGAAATCCACGATCAACTCCACTGTCTTCTGGTCGTTCCAGCTCCAGGTTGTTGTGGCTGCACCAGGACGCCAGCCGGTCCACCTCTCTCCTGTAGACAGACTCATCACCGTCCGAGATGAGCCCGATGAGGCTGGCGTCGTCCGCAAACTTGATTATTTTAACAGACTGGTTACTGGAGGTGCAGTAGTTTGTGTACAGGGAAAAGAGCCAGGGGGAAAGTACACAGCCCTGAGGAGTTCCAGTTTGTGGTACGAGTGTCCGAGACGATCTTCCCCAGCCGCACGTGTAGTCTCCGGTCCGTCAGAAAGTCAGTGATCCACCTACAGAAGCAGTCGGGCACGCTGAGCTGGTAGAGCTTGTCTCATAGCAGTCCAGGGAGGACGCTACAGGAAACAAAAAAGGGACAAACTAGGAGAAGACAGTGAAAGACTGTTGTGGGGCAGAGGAGCTCAGCACGCTCTGAAACGGGGACAACCCAGGAGGCGCTTTTTGAGGAGTCAGCCAGGTTTCCAGAGTCAGCCAGTTCCAGTCAGTCGGTTTCCCCGACCTCCAAAAACATGCTGGTCAGGTTGGCCCACAATGCTCAGTCGCAGCGGCTTAGGACTAACCCAACACCTGAACATAATTTTGTTGCAGAATTGTTCAATGACAAATAAAGCACTTACTTATAAAAACCTGAATTTATTTACTTGTATTGTTGAAAAATATCATGAGATGTAGGCACAATTTTAGTTAAATAAGTAATTACTAAAATAAAAAAGATGGCCGTGATGAATTATTGTAGTAAACCCCTGCCTGTTCCCCATTTCTGTCAACAGACTCGCCTCGTGGCCATGGAGGCAGAGTTGTCCCGTATCCAGGAAGTGAGCGGCCACCAGAGGAAACGCATCTCAGAGATCCTCAACGGGCTGATGAGGGACTTGAGCGAGTTCAGCACCATCGTGGGAAACAGGGACATCAAGCTGGTGAGTGGAGCGATGCGGAATTTAATTAGCGCCAAAAGAAACAGATTGTGAAAAATATGCCACGAAACACTGTCAATAATGAGCGAGTGCTGCTCAGTTTTGTGTTTGTGCAACGGCTTCCAAAGTACCGCTTTTTGCCTTATGTTGGAGCAGGAGGGAGTAGGGCTGGGTCAGACTGTTTTTATTACTTTTTGTTTTTTAATGCAAGCACTTGAACAGAGTCTGGATTACAGTAATGGTACCTGACCAATATTTGTTCACCATATACAAATATAGTATATACACAAACAAAGAACGAGAGAAAAAAGGTGTATTAATAAGTAAATAAGTAAATAACCAAATAAAGGATGTGTATTGCAGCATTGCGGTCAATTCAGTCAAGCTGATTATGTGAGCTGGAGAGATGTTGTTGAGTTTATAAATGAGAAGTAAGAGGGCCACTTTCTGTTCTAATCATCTACTCTATTTAACAATCTATAAGATAATCTCTCTAGGGCTAAAGGGCTTTGCCAATGTAAGAGAAGGAACAGATGGCCTATTACACTCCCTTACTAGTAACTTCCTCCCCACTATGATGGTTGTCCACTGTGAGAGGGAGGAAGGCAAGTTGCTCAGTATTGAAGGGTCCCCTTCAGAAGATATTCTGACCAATATTTTTTTTCTATGACTTGGTGGACCAATATTCCTGAATTTTTGAAGGGGTTCTGAATGCATCCGATGGAGAACTCTCTTGGGTAGTGGAGCTCCACACCTCCCCCTTTTTCCACGCCATTTAAACTTCACTATTCTTAAAGTTAGGATTAGGGTTAGGTTTAGGGTTTTTTGGATTAGTTTAAAGAGGGGTATTATGTAAAATCGACTTTTTCAAGCTTTATGTAATGTTATTATGCCATTCCCTCATTAAACACATGCCTGGAGTGTTGCCTTGGCTCATTCACATATTTTTGAGTAATCAGTAAAAACTTAGACGGCAGCCATTTTAGGTGTAGCTATGCCTCAGTCCTCCTAGGAACGCCCCCACCTCCTGGAGACGCCTCTGGACCTTTCGTCACCAGCCAAGCCACCAACCACTGCTCCTCAGCTCAGCAGAGCCCCCTCCCCGCACAGTGTTGTTGTTTAGATGCCACAGCAGTGTGCTGAAGGGGGCGTGTCGGAAAGCTTCTTAAAGAGACAGAGGCCTATTTCAAGACGTTCAGTACAGCCATTTTGAGAGAGCAATTTTATTCAAGGCAGTTATTTTAATTTACTGCATATACAGACCAACAGAAGGTTACGTCATCATTGTAGTATGCTATAGACTGGTGCTATGTGATTGAAAAAAGCATAATACCCCCTCTTTAAGATAGCGTTGGGTTAGGGAGGTGTAAAACGTCACTGATCACGTGCCTCTCCATCGGCTGCATCCAGACACTTCTCGTATTTTTGGGCACTCCCATAGCACATGCACCAGTGTGCCGCTATCCTTCTGACATTGTCACCAAGCAGGGGTCTGATAGTCCCACGCTGTGCAACACTTAGCTTGATTTGTATTACTAATTTGTGCTAATAGGGTCATACATTTCTATGACGCATCTAGGAAAAAAAATTGTATTGAACTTTTTTTCCCCACTTCCAGTACCACAGAGCATTCAGCAAAGCTTGATACTCATGATACATTGCAAGGATATCCACACCACAAACATTTGTCTAAAGTTCAGTGAGTAGTGTGGCATAAATGTCGTAAAGGTTTTCCTATAGTCATCCTCTGGACTGGGTTGGAAAACACCTGGACAACAGCGAGCGTACACAGGCATTAAAAATCAGTGTCACAGATACTATTCTCAACTTTCTGAGCACAGTGCGGATGCATATGTAAATACATTGCTCATAGCATCTAATTATTCAGAAATGTCTTCACAAACAAGTTGTTTTTATGGCACATGTGGAGATCTGCAGGCAACAGCTTGACTCACAGTAAATATTTAATTAATTGGATGCATTGTAACGATACGCTTGACAATGTATTTTAATTTGCCAAAGACTAATATTTTCTACTGATTCAAAAGTACAGCATAAAGCAGAGGTTTTTTGCAGAACATACATATTTTAGTATGACTGTGCATGTGGTTAACATTACGGGATCCATGTTGCTATAATTTTACCTTATTTCACTTTTAATCTTAACACGTATTCCATGTTTATCCCTGTCTTTTAATGCATTGGTTCCAAAAGTCTTGGGTGGGGGCTCCAGATTATTTCAAGATAAAAGAAAAAGAAAAATGCTACTGTTTTTAGTTAATTTGTAAGTGTAAAACAGCATATAATTTGTGTAATCCATTCAAATATCCAAAATAACCAGTTTAAATACATAACTTGATTTTGAAATGTTTTTTTCTGCCCTAAAGCAGCATAAGAGGCAATAACTTTATGTAATAGTTGTAATAGGATTTTTGGGGTCCCAGACAAAAAAGTTTGGGAACCCCTGTTTTAATGAATGTAAAGAGCTCTGCAAATAAATATTAATTCATAGTGTTTTGTTCATAATGACAACAGACATTGGCGTGCTGGGTATTTGGGAGAGTTGGGCCATTTCCTGCTGGGCCCCGGTGCTTTTGGGCCGTCAGAAAAATATGTATTCATTAATAACAGGCTCCCACAGTTGTACCATTACAGGCCTAAAGGCTTCATCTGGGCTGCAACAGGAGTCTGGGCTGCTATAACTGAAGTAACACAAGCCTAATTGTCATGTACTGTAAATCTATCAAATACTGCCTGATGTATCAAAATGAGAAAGAACTTTTGCATCAAACTTTTCATTCATTCTGGCAGTGAGAAACCATTTGATGTTGAACTAACACATGGGGGTGTTTAAGGGTATTTCAGTTCAACACCCTCCGCTTTAGTTCAAGTTGGTGCGTCCAATCTTGCCTGGTCTGACCATACCCTCGTACTCATTTCGTACAGAGGGTCTGCACTGGAAAAAATTAAATCTCATCTTAGACAAAAATGACTTAAAAGTGCTTGAATTATCGGAATTTGTTCTGATTTTGAGTAGGTTTGGACTATTGTATTGCCAATGGAACTAGACAGATTTTTCTTGTCTTTGACTTTTTTGTCTCATTTCAAGTTTTTTGGGTCTTATTTTCAGCGTTCAAGTTAATTTCTCTTATTTTAAGCAAATTAATGCTTGTTCCATTGGCAATCATATTTCAAGACAAGTCCAAACCTACTCAGAATCAGCATTAAATGTCTTTTTCAAGCACATTTCAAGCCATTGTTCTAAGATAAGATGACATTTTTTGCAGTGTGGATCTTCACAATTGTGCTCCGTTTTCAGGTGGGAGGGGTGAACTCCTTTTAAAGTTTGAAACGATTGGATCTGATTTGGTCGTGAAGTATGTAAGGCGCCCGAGTGAGTAAAGCAAGCTATCGAATGCTTGACGTCACCTACAACACCCGCCCCCCCCGCTCGCTAAATGGTAGGTTGAAATTCAACCGATGTAACGCGGCCATTGAGATGAGACCCAGACGTAACATGTAGGGAAATGATAATTGACCGGAGTTTACGGATGGCTAAGGCCAGGCTCCAGGCGGTCCAATCCAGCGTAAAGCGTAAAGAAGGGATCAGAAAAAAGGCAGGTGTGTCAAAAAACAACAAACAAAGGCATTAGCGATCAATGTAGGAAAAGTGGATCAATAAAAGATTCTGAGCGGCCCATGTGAAAATAGAAAATGTCATCAGCTGGGACCAATCCTACAATCTTTGACTTATCAAACTAACGCCCTACGAGTTGAGCTAAAGCTCCGTAGGCCAAAATGGGGTCCCAGTGCGCCCCTGTACACAGAATCGTATTTCCAATTTTGTTTTGGCTTTGGCGTAGGACTGACTGAAAATGCCCCTGTGGCCCACTTCTGGGTCCCGACGCGCTAGTTGAGAACCCCTGATGCGAAGGATTCTATAAACTCTTGCAAAAGTCAGCTCAAAGCCCAGTTAGTACTCAAACCACATCGTTGATTCCTCTCCCTCCTCCACTTCTTTTTTATTTCAAAGCATCTGCTAAACGGCCCCATTACCTGAACAGCTATGAATATAAAACACAGCCCTCCTGTATAAGCTGTCTTTAAATCACGCCCGCGCCTGTTATAAGCAAACTTTACTTTTCAAATGTATTTGCCCGCAGCCGGCGGAGATCACCGGCGCCATCGAAGAGGAGTTCACGGTGGCGCGCCTCTACATCAGCAAGATCAAGTCGGAGGTTAAGTCTATGGTGAAGCGCTGCCGTTACCTGGACAACCTTCAGATGGAGTGCCAACGCAAGATGGAGGAGACGGGCAAAGAGCTGTCCTCGTGTCAGCTCCTCGTGTCACAGGTACAATAGGAAACGATACAGATGCAGATTGTAATTGCACGGGTAGCACTAGCTGTAATTATGTTCATAATTATCCGACACATTGAAGTGCGTGAATACAAGTTTTAGAGAGTGCAGTTCGGGAGACGATGACTGTGATGAAATAGAATAATTAGCCGTTTGCGTATAACGAGGGTGCTCTCTGATCATTAGGCGGACATTGTGAAAATATCGAGTAGTCTGGTGATCTGTTCAAACAATGTATCTGACAAAAGTTTGGTGTAATGATAATGGAGAGTTGGCCCACTATGCAAAGCCTTTTCCAGCATATTCCAAATATTCACAATAAGGCCTGTCACAATAACAAAATCTAAAGTTCAATATATTGAGAAAGGAAGAGGAGCGTAAAGAGGACGCAGCAAAGCACTTGTTACAGTCAACGCTGTTTGTATCACAATGTGCTTCAGCCGACTCCTTTTTTCGATTAGGAGGATCGGCCCAATGTACAACGTTAGAAAAATGGGGGAAAACGCAAATGACTTTTCTGACGATAAATATTGAGCCCAAAATTGTATTGTTTACCTCTCGTTATTGAACGATGAGTCATTATAGTAATTATCGTGACAGCCCTATTCACTATGGGGTGAAGGCCAATCCATGTGTGAATGATGCTCCCTCTTTCACAGTGTGAGCCAGAGGAATCTTGGAAAACAACCGTATCATCAAGGAAAGGAATCAAAATCTATTGATGGAGAAACCTGGTCATTCTGTATGACCTTATTCTTTTGACAATTACAGGTGAAATTTACTTAACTTAAACTGGAAACTAATATATGATAGACTCATTACATGCACAGTGAGATACGTAGAGCCTTTATTTGTTATAATTTGATTATTATGGCTCAGCTTGTAAAAACCCCAAATTAAAAATCTCATAAAATTAGAATAGTTTGAAAATGGACTGTAAGCCATAATCATCAAAATTATAAGAAATAAAGGCTTGACATATGTCACTTTGCATGTAATGAGTCTATATCATATATTAGTTTCACATTTTAAGTTGAATTACAGAAATAAATGCACTTTTTAATGATATTCTTATTTTCCGAGTTTCACCTGTAATTTAGCTGAACTTAGACCAGACCAACTGGAGCAACCCAGATCCGGGCGGTGACTTTCTCTCGTAGTTTATCCATGCAAGGCATAGATGCACCTAAATTAATTCCATAGTTCCTTGATGCTCTAGACTCCTCCATCTGTTAAAGAGTGTTAGCAGCAGGTCCACGGCTCATCTGTATCCTCTGTGCATTCTCTCTGCTGTGTTGTGGCTTCCAGCATGAGGCGAAGATCCGCTCTTTGACTGAGTGCATGCAGAGCGCGGAGCAGAAGAAGAGACAGCTGGAGGACAGCTATGACTCTCTGAGAGAGGAACTGGCCAAACTCCAAGCTCAAGGTACCGTCATGAATAGCATTTTAATAAATCACTGCTGTAGAGTACAAAGCCCCAGCAGCAAGGTTAATATTTCACATAATGTTCATGCACACAAGCTGACGACAAATGTACAATGTTAACAGGCTGAACATGAACCAATTCTGCAGTGTTTCTCACAGATCCTGCTTAGACCAATGTGCACTGGTGACTCTGATTGTGATATTGTTCAACCTCTCTTTAGAGCATTTTCTCCAGTTCAATTTTACCCAAATCTAAAAGCTTTTTGACTGGAGTTTACAGCTTATAGGCCAGAGTAATACCTCATTTGAAAGCTAAGACCTACAAAACTGATAGTAACTTTTTTGTTGCATTGTCGCTGCGTTTATGTTACATTAAAAAAAAATGTTTTCATCTCTTTTTTTCTCGCTTTTTTGTCATGTTTTCTGGCACATATATTTGTTGCTCTTTTGTTGCTTTTTGATGCATTATCATCCTTCGCTTTTTTCAAGAAGCTTTCAGATTTGGGTGATGCCAAACTGGGCAAAATAAGCTTGGTTCAGGTGGGGGTTAAGAGGTTAATACAATTTTTTTAAGTAGAAATTTCCCTTATTGCCTCTATGTAATCTTTAAACAGTACTATGTAGTATAGCTTTACGCTTATATGATGCTTTAGGATGAAAAGACTATAGTTTACCCTTTATTCTACAACTTATTATTAGACAATGGGGGGGATTACACATTGGTGGGGCATTAGAGGCACTATAGTGTCACAGAATGGTGAATGAAAATGTACTTTAAACAATATATTTTGGATCATGGTAATAAGCAAACTGGGGAAATAAGCAACAAAAAATGTAATTTAAAAACTCTGCCAAATTATGAAAAAAGATCTTAAATTCATCCTTTGAGAAATCTATACTGAGACTGATCTTGAAGACAGTAAGTCAAGGAAGACACTTGTGTCACTTCTTGTCAGCTGTGACTGCTGTGTTCTTATTTGACAGTGCAATCTTTAGAAGCTTCAGTCCACACCAGAGGCCATTCAGTCGAGCAAAGGAAAACAAGGGAAACTCTTTTTACACAGCTCTAGACCAGTTGTATATTTGTCATGTTTTAGAGGTCTTCTTGCTATTAAAGTTGCAGCTAATCTCAGAAAGTCCCACGATACCGACACAAATCAGGTCAAATGCAACTTTCGAGTCACTCTTTCAGGGAGTTCCAATGAAGTGCTTTAAATAACTGGCGTGTAAATCAATTCACTCTTTATTCACGGTGCCGCCTGGTCCTTGAGTCCTCTCTGGAGTAAATAAATACTAAGCGGAGTATGTTGTCTCAGGAAAAGCTGTGTAATTCCATCATTATCAGCGCTACGTCCTGATCAGTGCCTGGGATCTCGTCTCTGGAACATGACATATTATTACACCTCAGGCCTGACTCGTCCCGTGCTGTCCTGTCTGTCAGAACCACTCGACGGGCCGTGCTGTTGTCAAAGTCAGGTCACTGTCACCCCGTAATCTCCATCTATCTCTCTCTGTCTGCTCTGTTCTGCTCTGCTGTTCCCACACCTGGTTTCTCTCACCATCTGGCTCGCCTTTATCTCTTGTCCCGAACATGTCTGCTTGGATGTTTTGCAGAGAGCGTGTCACGGGTGGCCATGCGGGAGAATCACACAACGGTCCAGAAATCAGCCAGGATAAAGGTAACCATGGCTACGCCAGTGGCATCAACGTTTAACGACTTTTTTTTTATCACGCAGAGACAGTCCTGTGTGAGAGTGTGTAGGTGGAGCTAAAGGCGCTCATGGACGTTCTTTACACACGGTTTGGGTTGTCCATGGCAGAGATGGACACTTGAGACTCGGACACTTAACGCTGTTGTTAAAGACTAAATCTAGCACTCATGATTTGGGATTCTTGCCCCTCACACACCTATTTCTAATGGGTTTGCTGATTCATTTGGGCTTTTTTATTGTTTAAATGGTAAATAGACTCAACTTATACAGTGCTTTTCTACCTTTATCAGGCCTAAAGCACTTTACAGTAAGGAACCAGTCACCCATTCACACTCTCATTCATACAAAAATGTACACAGACACTGTTGGCAAGTAGGGTGAAGTGTCTTGCCCTAGAACACAATGACAGTGTGCATTTGCGGGAGCTGGGATTATTGTTGTTTATCTTATTTCTTTAATAGTTGCTTTCACAATATAGATATAGTAGGGCTGGGACAAAATATCAGATCAGATCGCAAAACTTTTTGCTGCAATGCCAAGTATGGATACTTTATCAAGTAACGATAATATGTGTTTGGAGTTTTTTTTTATCATGCACTCCTTTGTTTTCCAGTAACAGTTACACAGCATTTTATGTTAATGCACTTTTCAATCTTAACACTTGAATAAATGTCAAATGGCATTTGGTTTATAAACTTTGGACACATGATTGTTTTCTTTTTACGCATTTTAAGGCCCCTGAGTATCATGACACGTATCAGATCGAGACAATAGTGAATTGTCCCAGCCCTAATAGATAGATAGATGGATAGATAGAGTGATAGATGGAAGTACAAGACATATCACACATTTCTCCTGCTCCTCCCTGAAGTGGCTTATGTAGTACATTTTCATGGCACAAGGGACAAATGACTTCTTCGGTCTTTCAGTGGAGCATCCCAGTGAGAGAAGCCTAGAGTTTTATTGTACCAACATTTCAATAAAACATATTATTAGTATGAATCACATTGAAAGTATGGGACTCGTGACTTGGACTTGGACTTGTGTGCATTTCTATTTTCAATTCAAATGGTCAGTTTTGTTAAGCCCAATGTCACAACTACAGTCACCTGACAGGGCTTTTGCTGGTTTCATAGAGGAGCAGTTTTGAAATTGAGACAGATATCAAACATTGAATCGTCTGCATATCATTTTTGGTACAAACTGTCCAGACTCCAGAGTGTAGTCCACCTGATTCCGATAGTTCCTCATGTATTTCAAAAGCATGAAAACTAAAGTAGCTCAAGGGGGGAAACATGATGGCGTTACTGCTTTGTGTTATCTTCATAGATAATCAGAGAATTCATTGATTGTAAAATGTAATTTAGTGTAAAGGCTAAAACGTTTAACAACCATTTTAGCCGTTGCAACCTGGTACAACTACGGTGCTACATATTATTTGCGAATATGAACATGTAGATTTGTTTGCTGCTCTGTGTATGCAGAGTATGACTTAAAAGAAAACAGACTTTGATCTACACATAAACACAGAACAAACCACCTCAGGAGACTCACAATTATGTAATGTGCTGTTTCCAGCTGTTATTCTACTGCCGGGTAAAAAGAAGCATGTAATCAAATCACCAATATGGGACTGGAGTGAGGGGTCCCGAGGGCTCTCTCTTTCATTACTAAAACACCACAAAGCAGTTTGCAGGATGAACATTTAAAACATAATTGTTTTTATTTTATGTCAAGGTTTGTTAGCTCAGTAGTCACAGTAGCAGTAAAGAACATATTTAGTCCATTTGCTGTGCTCCATGGCTTCAGGTGAGTGTAATCCTCAGTCATTATTCAGTGTTTTCCCCTTGTCTCTACACGTGTCTGTCCTGGCCTCGTGGTGTCCACTCCTCAGAGGGCTGTGGAGCAGCAGATGGCTTCACACCGAGAGACTCACAGCAAACAGCTCAGCCTCCTGAGAGATGAACTCAGCGAGAAGCAGAGGACCATCGACCAGCTCACAGAGTTAGTGCCATTCTTTCAAATGTCACGTCTGCACTTTGTGTCTCTCTGAGGTTTGTGGATGTGCCTGCTTTATGATCTGAGTGGAGGAGGTTCAGGCTCCCCCTGGACAGGTGTTCTGTCGCTGCAGTTTATGAAACAGGACTGAGAGGACACTGTGGGGGAGACAGCTCAGAGACTGCAGAGGATGTGAGGATGTTCCAAGTGGGAGCTTAGGAACAGCCACCACGCACTTGTTTCTGAATGAGCATGAATTTAGACACCTCTCTCCCTCTGGCACATTTTTATCAGATGAAATAGATGGAAATTACACATTGAACTGAAAACTTCAATAACGCTCTCACAAAGCACTAAGCAGCATTTATTAAAACTGGAAAGAATAAAAAGTTCAGTGACCCAGTGAAAGATATCTTTTGTCATACGTACAATTATGCCACTTCTTTTATTGCCCTCAGTTCATTGATGAGGTTTGTATACACTTTTAATACTGTAAATTAAAAAGTATTAGATAGAGTCTTCATAGATGACCATTATTAATGTCCAACTGCACTAATAATATTTGCTTCAGTTAGAAATGAAAGACCACAGTTAATGTACCCACTCTGAGTTCAATCACATCAGGATTCTGCTTTGACCTCTGTGTAAAAGACACAGTGTACTCTTTGCATTACTTACTCAGATGCTCTTGTCTTTTCAGATTAGTGGGACATTTGGGCCAGATCTATTTTATTACTTCAAAATGTGAATGCAAATTAAGCTTTTTGTTTGTGCTTCAGCTGTAAACAGAAGCAGCAGTTGGAGTTGGATCAACTACATGAGGACTTTGAAAGTCTGAGGAGCCAGGAGCATCACAAGAGCCGGCAGCTGGAGGAGCTGACGTAAGTCTGTGCTTCTGTGTGTCTCGGTGCCCTGGCCACTGTTCAAACCCTTCCCATATGTGCGCCTGGGGCTGTCTCTTTCACTACACATCCTACATCTCCCTCTGTCACTTAGCATCCCTCTGGTGCACTTATTTTGTTTTTCCTTACTTGCTTTGACAGTCGTGCATTAACCAGTGTGGCTTTTTCTCCATATTCCCATTAGTAATATAGGCTGTGTCCACGCACCTAACCCTTACAACTACCTTTTATCTGGTTAGCTGTTGCCTCCCTCTGCTCCTCTGCCATAGAGTTTTACTATAGAGAGACAGCTTAGCAGCACGTTGCATCATATGGCAGATGGCTACAGCTCATTTCTATGTTGCATATGTTCCTTATCCATGAACGTGGTATAAATCTGCATGTACTGGATGCCTGTCCGTCTGTCTGCAGGTTCCTCAATGAGCGGCACGAGCAGTCGAAGCAGGACCTCAAAGGGCTGGAGGAGACAGTTGTAAGTCATTGCTGCTGCTCATCCTCACTACACGCTATTAAACATTTGTAAGATATGAATAGTTCAGAATCTGATGATGAATTCAAGGTTACCAAAGAAATGTTAGGGGGTAGAGACCCTGTCATTGTGTGTACACATTAGAAGCTAATGCTGCGTTTCAGGCAACTGGGAAATTTCCGGCCTCCGACTTGGGAAAAATGTGTTGGGACTTGGAGATCAGTGGAGTGTAGCAAATGATAAAACTGTAACTTTAGAAACGCACCAGTGATGTGAGTGGTGCATTTGGTCACAACCTGCAATATAATGTTGTTTTGCGTGATTTTTATCTGTGGAGCACACATACTTCTCAGTTGCATAAAATTCCAAGAAAGCAGATAAAATCAACCCATAAAACATCAACATACCAATTGATTAATCACAGTAACAGAAGGAGGAGGAGTAACAGAAGAAACATTCATATAACGTTAGCATCTTATTAGCTAACTGTCGTAGCATTAGCCGTTTTGCATATTTAGCTGGAACCAACTAATAGATCCGTGGCTGGAACACTAGGAGATCGAAGTTGCCTAGAACGCAGCATTACATTGGCAAATACATCAAAATATCAAAAGAGGAGCCGTGGGACCACACTGTGACCCGCTGCTTCACTACTGCTAAAAACCTCACACACTGTAGTGACCAAATGCTTGTATGTTTGTGGTAACTCTTGTATTTTACATCTTTAAAGCTCTATTTTTTTTGTAATGCGACAGGAACTGTTTGACGACACAATCCTGAGCTCGATTCATCATTTATGAAGCAATAGCAACGTTTAATCACTTGTTAATTATTGATAAGCAGCTAGCTACAGTATGTGTTGCCGTGGTAACAGTGCACACCATGCGTCTCGCTAAAGTTAGACACAAGTCAGGAATGGTTGGGGAAAGATGATCATGATCTGTGTAAAATCACTAACGCTTCTAAATGATATTGTTTTGTAAATGTTTGATTATTTTAAAAGCGTTACCACGTGTTTGTGTGTGGTCGTAACTGTTATGTTTTCATCCCGAAGGCGCGTGAGCTCTACAGCCTCCACAACCTCCGCAAGCTGTTCGTCCAAGACCTCACCTTTAGGGTTAGAAAAGTAAGTCTTACCTGTGCCATTTCAAAACAGAATCTTCTCCACTGAGCATCACAAATAAGCACTGCATTGACTGTCATCTTTTGTGGACAGAGCTCAGAGTTTCAGCTGGATGACAGGGGGGGATATTTCACTCAGAAACAGAAGATCTCCTTCCTCGAGAACAACCTGGAGCAGCTTACAAAAGTTCACAAACAGGTAACCAACCAACTTTAGAGTGAGTTTCTAGGCGTTACTTATTTTTAAAACGATGACAATACCTGCTGTGTCACATCGCTGTGCAAATGAATTTAATATAAGAGGAGGAAAGCAACCAAATCAGTGCTCTGCCCGGGCAAAGCAATACCTGTGCCATCAATAATCTTCAGGATTTTATGAAAGTTCCCTTGAAAACAACAGCGACAAGCGAGCCGTCGGGGAGAGAAAGTTATGCTGCATAAAGCATTTTTCGTACTTGATAAACAATGGGGGGGCCGTCTGCACCAGAGCAACAGCACGTGCACACAAACACACTCATTCTTCGAGCTCACAGGGCTGTAAGGTTCTCACATACAGTGGAGTGGACCGAGTATGAAGCGCTAAATGTTCTGAGAGCTGCAGTGGGGTAGATTGTCAGGCAGAAAAAAACAATGTTAAAGAGTCTGCTGGGAGAGGCCATCCTATCCACCACCTGCTGATGCTGTGAGAACGAAAGTCGCATTTGTAGAGGGTGATAAGACTTCAAACACCAGGAAATGTGTCCTGGGCTTTAGCGCAGATCTGAAACGCGCTGCACCTCCACATACAAATCACCCGATAGATTTCTCTGGCGACGCCGCACTAAGCTCCAGCCAACAGCGACGGCCGTCCCCATTACCATTTATTTTCTTCCAAAGCAGACCACGTTTCTGTTGCCTTTTCTAAGCAAATAACTTCACATTTTCATGTTGATGAACAACTACAGCTCATTCTAAACAAATTTCTCTCGGGGGTGTGCATTCATTTGCATAATCGCAGTGCACAGACCTGGGATTTTTATGTTCACAGTCCGCATCTGCTCAGAATGGACTTATTATGGCCTCACGGTCAGGGCCGTAGAGATGTAAAGCATCACACCAGCATTGTTCATGAGTTATGAGTATATTTACAATGCATCATTTCTCTAGGCTGTATATTATTGTGAGTGCGTCTGACGAATGCTCGAGTGGTGATATAAGACTGACAGACTGAAATAAAAAACAGTAATTGTCGAATTTGTGAGAAGACGATTTACTGTCACAAACCATTTCTGAATATAGAAAATGCATCTTAAGTACATACAAGGGAAACACGATGGTGATTTTTAAGTACTTATCAAACATCTTCCACAGTTAAATCTACCTGTACCAAGTATATTTAGTATTCATGTTTTGTACCTAAAGTCCACATCTACTCTGCTATGTGAATACGATTGCTTATCAAACATCTCCTATCAAAGAAGGAATACAGTATGTCGTGGCATCTTCAGTTTGCTGTTTATTCAGCACGGTTGACTTTTCTATCATGTTTTCTCTTCACCGACAGTGGAGTTTTTAGTTCGCACACTTTGCCTCACAGCTCTTTTACACTCAGCTGCACATGTCTCAAAATCTCAACCTCACTGAAAGATTTGTTAAAAAGCACTGCGAATAGTTGTATAGCCAGTAAAATACAGAAATCAGTAGCTTTTCATCAGCAGGAATCATGCCACAATGTTAGAAACCTAATTAAGCAAAATGCACTGACGATGAGATGAAATAGTGTTGCTTAGTGCTAGAGACGCAGAGAGAGCGATGCGATGATGTGCTGATGGCTGGGTGAGATGACACTTGTATTTCTGCAGCACACGGGGCGATTCCTTCCCATCTAAGGAACTTAAGAGACACACAGAGAATCTAAGTTTTCAGATACACTCTGAACATTCTCTGAACATTCTCTGAACAAGCATGTCTGAAAAGGATTATAAATGTAAAGAGTGTATAAAGAGAAAGAGTATGTTGTCAAGAGAAATGAGTCCAGCAGCGACGACAATGTCTCATTAGGTTGATGCGATTGTGGTAAGGAGTGGCTCGGGTGCGCTGGGCATGTGGTTGAGTCATGACCTAAGCTAAACTTATCAAGGGTTGGACATTATACTTGAAAACTAAAGAAAGGCTCCCGAACACTGTCTCATTCTTTCTTAGTCATCGTCATCAGACTTGAGAGCAGCCTATTTCCCTGGGTCTTATACAGTATAAGCTCAGGTACTGCCCCTTACAGAAATCGACCAATCACGCATCATTTCCAATAGTGCGCCTGATTATTTTAAGATTTACAATGTCAAAGTTATGCAAAACATCAGAAATACAACAAGGGGTATAAGGGGTGGTGCAAAATTGCCTTCAAGCTCTATAGAACAAATTTAAATGTTACAAACACATCACATTTTACATTCAATGATAGTAAACAACAAGTTTAACCCTCTAGGGCAGTGGTTCCCAAAGCGGGGTCCGGGGCCCACTGGGGGCTCTCAGAGCACTACGGGGGCCTCAAATCTTGTCTACAAAACAAGCACATTAAAAAATATATAAATATTGAAGGGAAAAATTTGCAAACATGTACAACTTTAGACCAGTATTTAGCCTACTATCGTTGCTAGATGCTGCTTTTTATTAAACTTTAGATGTAAAATAATAACAAATTCCTTTGAACAGAGTAAATGGTTATTATTGGGGGGATGGGGGTCCCTGAAAGATTTCCGGATCAGTGAGGGGCCGCGAATCCGCAATGTCCCGGACTTTGGGAATGGCTGCTCTCAGGCTAAGAGTTTGTAATGTCAATCAATCAATCAAAACAACTTTGTTTATCCCAAAGGGCAATTCTGTTTGCTAATGTAAAGATCAAGTGGGTTTCACGCCTTTTAAAGCCAGGTTGTGGTCCCCTTTGTTGAGCCAGGAGCTTTTTTTTAATTTTCATGTTTAGTGTCCCCGTCTCTTATGCACCTGTCGCCCACTTTGGCGTGCAGAGCCCTCTTTTTAAGAAGGGTCGGATCGCATTCAAAATCTGCCTTTTTGAGCTTTTCTATTTTACAGTACTGTCCTGAATAAGCCATTGTTGATCAATATCATAGCATCTACTACAAAATGTAAGATAATGATCAAGATGTTTTTTTTAATGACATACCTGAAAAAATAATAATAATAAGATCTCTGCTTTACCCTTTTGTCTCTATTATTAATACTATATGTGCTGGTGTGGCAGCTGGTTCGTGACAATGCAGATCTGCGCTGCGAGCTTCCGAAGCTGGAGAAGCGTCTTCGGTACACAGCTGAGCGCGTCAAGGCTCTGGAGGGCGCACTGAAGGAGGCGAAGGAGAGCGCCATGAACGACCGCCACCGCTACCAGCAGGAAGTGGAGCGCATCAAGGACGTCATGATCCGGACGCGCAACCCTTTCCGCCGCCCCCACGCCGCTCTGATCGGTCAGCCACACACCTCACTCTCACCCGCAGCGCTAGACAACATCCCCAATGTGTCATCTCGGTAAAAGCCGTGTAAGCGGATAAATGCAGCAATGTAATAATAACAAAGCGCTATTCAATAATCTGTACGGCAGCACTGATCCTTTAAATCTCATCTGCCGGGATCAGCGTCAGGTCAGCCATTGATTCGGCCACCATTCTCTATACTCTAAAAAACACACGTCCGCAAAGTAGCCACAATATTTACTCAAGTAAGAGAAATATTACTTTAAAAAAAGATTGTATTCACGATTATAAAAGGACACAGTAGGTTATTTGATAGAATTTTAGAAACCATGGTTTACCGCTGAAATGTTTCACTCTGACGTACTGGCCGCTGCACGCCATAAACAGAGCGTAACAGCTACTCAGTCAGTGTTGGACTTATCCAGCCAAAAATGATTGAAGTCAGCAGAGTGGGACCTCTGTAGGGATCCAAAAGATGGCTAAGGCGTTGTTGTTGCTGATGGACATCCCTCATGCAAATCATGTTGTCAGAAAGTTGCAGCAAAAGTCGGCGATCCGTTGAATATGAAACATCTTGGAGATAATCCTTTGCTGTAAATGCTCAAGTCAATGTGACGAACTGCATAATTCCCAAAAAGTTTGTCCAAATGTTCGGAAACAGCCACTACTACTGGCTCAGGATGTAAACAGAAAGCAAACGCGCTCCGCTCTGCTTCAGCGTAACAAGCAGAAAGCAAAGTGAAAGCGCCGCACAGGCGGAAATCAGCTTTTCAACAGAGTCCCGTTAGTCACTTCAGAAACACGTTTCCTTCGTCCGTTCATTAAAACATCTGACAAAGTATTAAGCAGCAACATAACTTTTGAGAAGATAAAACCTAGCCTAGATTGTGGCCTAATAATATATAATAAAATAATGATGGTCATTATAGTAAAGTTGACATTGTTTTGTATTATTCAATGTAGGCCTATTTACTTGAATGCAAATTAATCTTAAAGCTTTTTTTTTTTAGAAGCAGTGAATGTTTACAAGTTCAAGTACTAAAAAGCATTTTAAAGACAAAAAATAAAAATATCAGTTTTTTCCTTTCATTCGGTCGATAATTGTGAATAATCATAAAATCGCAATATTTTCTATAAAAAATGAAATCGTGACACCTATATATTCAAGTAGAAGTAAGGGTAGTATAAATGACTCTGCTGCTGATCCACTTTTGCACATGAGCAAACGCCTGGTAAATGACCACATTAGTGTAAAAGTCTGACTTGTTAAACAGTACTAAGTAACTTGTTTACCTTAATAAATCCTTTTTGTTGTTCCTCTGGGGGTATTACAAGTGTTAATGGGATGATTGGGGGGTCTTTCATTTCCTCCTGGTGTCTGGACAGAAAACCACACCTGGCTTGCAACTTGGCTGCCACCGGGTTGGAGGCGCAATACACACTAATGGAATCACGAAGAAGAAGCTAACAGGCTAACGGGCAAAGCTAACTGCAGGCTAGCGCCGCTCAAACAGTATTTACAGCCAAGTTTGAGTGAAAAAAATTATCTCCATTGTGTAATTGGATGTACAATATCCCTCTCGCCCTTTGTCTTTTCTGTCAGCGTTGTATTTACTCTCACGGACAATGAATGAGTAAAAAACGGCAACATGCTACAACACCTGCAGTGGCGCTTATGGCCTCTAGGGGCATGAGTTACTTAGTACTGTTTTAATAAGAACAATAAATAACAGAACAACCTACTGACATGCAAATTATGTTTTTTGGGGGAAGAAGCATTTTTTTGACAATGTTGCCTGATGACTGATTATCTACATCCGTCCACGATCATGTGACACAGTCAGTATAGCTCTGAGGAAGGGACCGTGTTGGTCTCAAAACATAAGTTTATTCAGGCATCCAGTGGATAGAAAAACTAATATTATGACAGTAGAGCTTCTAATATCATATTGTGATCCAAATGAATAAGATAAAAATGATCTGACGAAGGCTAAGGCCGAAACGTTAAATAAATACTAGATCTTTTGGACATCTATTCGAGTGTGCTGTGTATTTTCCAATACAGTAGAGCTTCTAAGCCACAAACCCAGACGTTGGCGGTTTGATCCCAGCTCCCACTAGTTCACACTGCTTTTGTGTCCCAGAGGAAATCCTTTTATACTTTCCTCTGGAGTTATTAAAGTTGGTCCAGCTAGTAAGAATACCAGCCCAGTCGACTGCCTCACATCTGGCGCTAAACTAAAAATAACATCCACTAATGATAACGCACGCACCAGTCACTTTTAAGATGAACTTTTTTCTTCCAGAACTTGCTGAAGTCTGTTCCTGTCTTAATAAGATGCAAATTCAGCGAGAAAATGAACTATTGATTTTGCATCCGGGCTGTTTTTGTTAAATGCCTTTCAATTGTCTGTGAATAACAATTGACTCAAGATTGTCCCTAGGCATCTGCAGATTAGTTTTATAATGCTATTGAATTCAAATACTGTACAGTTTTACGCCAAAGAGCTGCAGGGCACAAGGGAAAAACAGGCGAAACACTGCTGTTTCTGGTGTATGGATGAATGGCTCAGTCGATACATAACAGATAGTTGTACAGAGGACCAAAACTGCCAGAACGAAAAAGAAATTGATAGAAAATAAAGACCGACATTCTCCTCCTTTCCAAAGGACATTTTCCAGTCTAATTAACTGCAGACTTCATGATTTGTTAATTGCAATCACGGAAATGGCAGTTGGAAAACGATTAATTGTGCAGCCGTAACAGAGAGACAAGCTTGTTTTCCATTGTCTGGCCCAGCGTGTGACAGAAATCTAACGCAATTATCACATGAATCACACACAAAAAGGCACATTCAAACGACATCTCAATAAAGGCAATAGTTAAGTGTTCTGAGCAGATTGGTGACTGCTCGTGTGTGGTAATGGTCTCCTCTTGCTCCCCACAGCGAAGCCGGTGCGTCCGGGCCATTACCCGCTGTGTCCTTCCGCCAATCCCCTCTTGAGCCGAGGCTTTAGCGAGCATCCCGTGGCCTTCCTCAACGCCGCTCACTACAACAAAAACAAACAGGACTCATCTGACCCCGCTGAGCCGCTCTCACCAGACAGCGAGCCCGAGTCCGAGCCGAGCAGCCCCGGCAAGAAGCCCCTCTCACAGGACAAGCAAGAGTGTGACAACGATCATCCAAACACCGTGTACGTACTAAAGACACGAGCGATCATGAGGAGAACACCAGCTGTTACAGACAGTGGGGTTTTGAGGAGTGACTGAAGCAAATTAATGCCGCTGATAATAAAACAGGGAACATTGCACAGGTCACAGCAGGACAAACTTTTACCGACAGAGAAAAACAGCATTTAGATAAAGTGCACTGGGCTTTAAGGTTAACTTTTTACAGTAATTGTCTGTGAGGAAGTGTGAGAAAAAGTTCTGTTTCGAAAGGGCAGCCAAGACAGAACAGAGAAGTTTACTGATAAAGCACCTTTCACCGACAAGAGACGTCAAAGTGCTTCACAACAAAAACAATAAGAAAAGGAGTTAGTTTTGCTTCGGCAATGATGAAGATCATTTTTGTCATTTAAAGAATGAAAGGGAGCTCATATGTTCTAGATTCTTAGTTGTTGTCCAAACTCATTTGTAACTTCACTTTTCTAATATCCCAGTTCGTCACAGTGAATTGGGAGTTCAGAGCTTTCAGGGAGCAACAAAAACTAGCGTGCAAGTTCTTGACGTATATAAAGGAAAGTAATTAGATGCACAGTGCAGAAAGGTCTTTGTTTCTCAAATGTCGACTTTTACAATATACTGAAGGACCAAACATTCCACTGCTAGATAAAAACAGGTATAGGGTCTTTGAAGTACTGGAAGATACTAATCAGAGGATTCTTCCAAAGACATTATTCAGTACAATGGATTAGGACAAGAAGAGTATTTCCCCAAAGACTTATTACTGAACAGGATTTGCTCCTTGGCTTCCAGGGCTTGCGGTTGTTATCTTTGCATCTTAATCTTTGACCTTGTAGGAATAGCAGCATATAAGCTGGTCTGGGAATTTCCGCAGCTGGAGTGGTGGGATTGCATTTGCATCTACACAAAATAAATATTTCATATGGATGAGTGCCGCTTCTGCTTCTGAAGCGATCACGTGATCAGTCTACAAGTCCAGACTCCAGACCAACCATTTACACTCACATTCGCACAAATACTCCAAAGGAATTCTCAACATTTTAATGTATGAGCATTTTCATTTGGACCTTTTCATTTTTGTGATAACTATTATTATTATTACTGGATTTTGTTATGTAGAGCTTTCAGCAATTATCACAAGTTACACCCTATTAAAAAGTTAATCTGCACAAATGTGCTCCTGATTTCAGACTGCTGTTCTTCTATGTAATTATATTTCCCTGCCTCAGTTCACACAATCATTCCTTGTCTTTTCTGCTTTTTACTTTGCATAACTTTTACTCTACACCTGAGCTCAATATTTTATGCTTAATTGCATACACTTAAAGCGCAGCTGCCCAGTACCACCTTGCTCCATTCATCAAGCATTATTCGACTAGACTAGGCAGCCAAAGCTTATGGATTTTGTAAAGGAACTATTTTCATAACTGTGATCATTGTAAAAGCTCAGAACTGACTGGCTTTCATGTTTTTAAATGTGTCCACAGACTCCCGGTGGAACCAGCGAGTAAAGCTGACAGCAGCACAGACGTGATGCTCGACTCGGAAAATGGTGAGGCCTCTTCAGATTGTGCTCCGTAGAGAACGATGAGAGCTAGGACCATTTATAAGGAGCGGAGAGATCGGTTCATACTGTGCACACTTTTAATCATTGCCGGCGGTATTGAGGGGTTGTCAAATGGACTCACTGTACTGACGTTGACAGAATGTAATGAAGACTAAGGATTGTTCACTTGAAGAAAATCAAAAGCACTTTACTAATATTGGTTTAGACATTGTGTTTTGGTGCTGCTTATCTACTTAAGATCGGTGCTGTTTGGTGTTGTTGCCTATTATCTTTTCTCTGTATTACATAGATATCATGTTATAGCAAATGGATATACACTCAACAAAATTGTAACACTATTGTTTTTACTCTCATTTTTCATGGGGTGAACGCAAAGACATAAAACCTTTTCTATAAACACAATAGACAATAGACCCATTTCTCCCAAATATTGTTTACAAATCTGCCATAATCTGTGTTAGTGAGCACTTCTCCTTTGTCAAAGAATCCATTCCCCTCACAGGTGTGGCGTATGAAGATGCTGATTAAACGCATGAATATTGCAGAGGTGCCTTAGAGAAGAACTAAGTAACTTATTTACCTTAATAAATCCTTTCCGTAGTCCCTCTGGGGGTAATACAAGGGTTAATGGGTTGATTGGGCGGTCTTTCATCTCCCCCTGGTGTCTTTGGCCAGAAAACCACCCATGCAACTTTCCCACTAATGGAATCACAAAGAAGAAGCTAACCGGCTAACGGGCAAAGCTAAACGCGGGCTAGCGCCATCTAAACAGTATTTACAGCCAAGTTTGAGTGAGAAAAATGATCTCCGTTGTTGCACAATGTATCCCTCCCTCCCTTTGTCTTTTCTGTCAGTGTAGCATTTACTCTCACGGACAATTAATGAGTAAAAAAATAATAAACGCAACATGCTACGACACCTGCAGTGGTGCTTATGGCCTCTAGGGGCATGAGTTACTTAGTTCTGCTCTAAGCTGTCTACAATAAGAGGACACTCTGAAATGTTTAGTTTTGCTTTATTGAGGGGGGGGAGGTCTTAAAACCAGTCAGTGTTTGACACTCACACAGAGCAGCACATAGAGTTGTTGATTTTTAGTTGGCATTGAGCCTGTTTGGGATTCTCTAGATCGGTGTGTAAAATACGACAACGGGTTGTGCTGCACTGCGTGAGGCAAACGGTGGTCACACCAGACACTGACTGTTTTTTTGACTCCCCCGACCCCTACAGTGAAGTAAAACTGAACATTTCGGGGTGTCCTTTTATTGTAAACAGCCTAGGCAAGGCAAGGCAAGTTTATTTGTAGCGCACAATTCATACAAAAGGCAATTCAAAGTGCTTCAAGTCAATCCATAAAACATCAACATAAAAAATATATATATTAATTACAGTAAAAAGCAAGAGTGTAGATGCAATACTTTCAGTTGTCATATGCACGGGTAAAAAGGCACCTGTGTAATATTCATGCGTCTAATCAGCATCTTGATATGTCACACCAGTGAGGGGGAAGGAGAAGTGCTCCTGTGGGAACAATATTTGGGAGAAATGAGTCAATTGTGTTATACTAAAAGTTTTATGTCTTTGAGTTCACCCCATGAAAAATGAGAGCCAAAACAAAAGTGTTGCGTTTACATTTTTGTTGAGTGTGATTAACATTCTGTCATCAAATCTTTATTTTGAAATGGGAATGTTCTCCATGTGTTAAGGGAATATTCCTTGTGCAAGTTTGTCATTAGTCTATCAGGGAAATTTGGGAAATAAGTTTTTGTCTTTTGTTTTTATAAAGTCCACAATACATTTGCATATATAGCTCTCAACTAGTATCAAACAGATGTGCCAGAAGCCAGACAGAATCATCTCGTGTGCATTTGCTTAATTATAAAGTATAACTTCCTAGTTGGACTCGTCTCCAAAAAAGCTCATATTACTTTTCCTTCCTGACTGTTTGGCCTCATTTTTGTCTCATTTTGCTGCTGGTCAGGATGCAAGGTCCTCCAGTTCTTGCTGCGCTTGACAAAAAGGTTGTTTGTCCATGAGATTATTTCTGCCTGCTGCTCGCTTGGACGGCCTTCAAGTGAACTCAGAGCCCACAGTGCAAACATGAGATCACTGGGGGACTGGGAAGGGAGACTTTTCGGCCCCACACACTCACCGTCCACATAAATATTAGTGATAGTAGAAACAGATTGTGGCAAAACGTGTTAGGAAGTGATTTTGTTTATATAAAAGGACCAATTGTTTTCATACGGTGCAGTTTATCTACTTTTACGTTGGCGCTTAATCAAATTCAGTGCTGCTGTGAAAACTATGGTGCTTCTGCGGATTCCTCTTCAGCGGTTTTCTTCTTTGCTTAATGGTTTTGTAACTTTGTGCTATTGTTCATTGTTGTGGGAGCAGCAGCGCTATAACATAAACCCCTATATACACTCCCTGCTCCAAAGGGAAAGGTGCTTATCTCTTTTTATATTAAAGTATATGCTGCGCTGTGGGTTCAGAAAGTTTTCAGACCTCTTTTCATTATTTCATTGTGTGGCAGTATGATACAAAAAAAAAGACATTCATTAACCTACTGCAGGAATATAGGCAAGTTTGCTCGGTGATAGGAACATTCTCTATTTAATCAAAAGCGGTGGCCCAAACTCGAGCATCAATTTGCACAAATCTACGTGTTGGTCACCATGTTACTAAGCAGTGGAGTCTGAAGGTACTGCTCCAGAAAACCTGTTAAAGTGCATATGACACATTAGACACGGTTTTTGCTAAAGATTGTACGCAGCTTTCTTTAGTTTGGCCACTTTTGTGATGTTTATAGTTTCACTTCTTTATTGGACACTGACAGGAAGTGACATAGAAGACGGTAAACCATTTTAAACTCTTGCCGTGCAACCATGTTATGTCAATGGGAAATGAGTCAAACTCCAATGTTACCTTCTTCTATGTCACTTCCTGTCAGCAGCTAAAAATTCAAAGAAAAATAACTTTTCTGCCCAACATTTCTTCATTTAAATTGCTTTCGGAAGCACTAAAACCTGTCATATGCACTTTAAGGAAGTGACAGTATTTTCTCATGTTCCATCTCCATGTGTGTAATTATATTTCTCAAAATCATCCTGAGGGGTCAGATCTGGCTCCCGGACTTGACGTTTCCTACTCTTGCACTGCACCGGGAAAGGCAACATTGAGCCCCGGGGGCAAATCCGGCCCGCCAGCATAGCAGATGATTTTGGGAAATGTTATTACACAAATCAGAGAGTAGAGTTAAAGTACTCTTAAAAATGTGAGAAATTCTGCCAATTACTGCAACATATCCAAACAGAACACCCAATGAGGTCATATATTACGTACAACACTGGCCTTTGTAGAAAGTGGTGCTTTACTAAAATTGGCAGGTTTGGCCCTTGGTCTTTTTACGAAGAAGAAAATTGGCCCTCCACCAAGCAAACTTGCCCTTGCACGTGCACTAATACTTTGGAATAATAAAACCATGTGCAGTTAACCGATTCATTGCCTTCAAGTTTGTGTTGTTGTCATTGCCCCTGATAAAGAAAGGTACAGCTTCTGTTTAAGCCTGAGTGAAGATAATTAATATAAATAGTAATAATTTGAGTCTTCACTATAGTAACATAGGAATAGATAGAGCTGTATGGAAACTTCCTGAACTCACTGTCTCCTCTCTGCACTAAAGGGAAAGGTGCTTCTCTTCTTGCTATCTTCTTATATTCAAATACTGTATATCCATTTAGCTTTATTGTTGCCTGGTCATAACCCTGAAAGCTGCCCCTGGAGACGAGAAAGACATAGCGCGAATGTGTGTGTAAGCAGCCATCAGCGGCGGACTATTAGAGGCAATAGATTGTGTAGCAGGGTCATTACTCAGGCAGACAGATTCCCACCTCAGCCTGTGTCCCGGCTACGATAGCTGTACGGACGAGCCCGACAACACCCCGCCTCTCTCCTCTCAGTATTTATCAATAATAATCAAAATGACACTTTGGGCCACTTTATCAAAGCGCAGTGATGTGTCACTGCCATCAAAGGGAATCATGGTCAGTGATGACGAGGCTCATTAACGGGGTTTTCAGCGCGCTAAAGGGCAGCTGTCTGCTTATAATGAGATATTGTGGGGAGAATGTTAGCGCATTATTCCACATGGATTTGGGGATATTTTTGGAATAAAATGTCAGTATGCAATCATTTTCTTTTGGCTCTGTTTTTGCCCCGCAGTGTTATCAAAATACTTTGTCATGTTGTTTTTCTGAAACAATGATTACAAATTAGGACACTGATTAGGATACCTCTGAAGAGTAATTTAACAGCAAACCAATAGCATTACACAAAGCCAAATTCTTTGAGGGAATTTTATAAAGTGAACATTTCCATAGAAATCCTCCATATCAGGGCTACGAGCAAACATTGTCTATCTGCTAACAATAGCAAAACAGGTTACAGTTAATTTTACACTACCTTTATACATTGTCCCAACTAACTCAAGTACAATCTGCTTTTTAGCAATCTGTAATAACTTGTACCTATGCAGAACATGCACAATGGAATAATGTGTAATAGTACTTTGGAGGTACAGTACATAATGTAATAAGACATAAAACCCTCAGGGTTAGGGCTTAAAGTTAGGGTTAGAGTTTATGTCTAATTACATTAGTACCACCAAAATACTAATACACATTATTCCATTGTGTATGTAACCTGCAGGTACAAGTTAGTACACATTGTTACATTACATTGTACTTAATTTGGCAGGTACAATGTATCAAGGGTAGTGTAAATAAAGTGTTAACCAAAAACTATATAAAAAGTAGAGAAAACAGCTGTGGAACAACATTGTTAAATACATCGCACTGTAGTGTCCAAATGATTTTATGTGAACAATAACGCCAGTATTTTACATGTTAAAATCCCTATTGTATGGTTTGATGACTCCGTCCCAGGCTCTGTACACAGGCCAGATTGTTCAAAGATCAAAGAATAAGGTTCAGAACTAGAGCTTTTATATGAACTGTCTGCATTTAATCAGCAGTAAAACTTTTCTTAGAACTTGAGCAGCCCTCTCCTTTTCCCAGGTGACAGTGTCTGCTCTGCAAGTATTATCTAATTCTGAAATATATATGCAAAGTTTGACCTTTATCTTCTGATTACTCAACTATTACTAAAAGTTGGCTTTGCACAAGAATTACAGCGTGTGTCCTCAGAAGATAAGGGCATGTACCGCTGCTATACAAGACGGCAAATTATTTTCTAAATTGACTGTTAGCAGAAGTAATGTGGCACTCTGTCTGTTACTGTAAATGGCTTGTGTTGAACCTTCATGACCCTTGTAATTAATTGCACATTACTTGGTATTTTCTAGTGGTAGGATAATCCTTTTTGACAGAAATGTTTACACTCAAGGCTGAAATTCCGACAGGATTATTTTCTAAAATGGGTTTCACAGAAATTATGAATCAACACATTCCCCTAATGCACAATAATACTTCAGTTAAAGCCACAGTAAGCGTTAATAATTAAAACGTCTCACTGTTGAAGAGCCGTTGTGCAGCTGCTTGTTTCACGAGCCTCTGAGGTGCACCAGACTGGACCTGTATGTGACCAACCCACTTTTGACCCTGATTTTCCCTCACCCCTCCACCCTGACTCCCCATCACTGTGCACCTGCCTGCTCCTCATACACCTCTCTTTGTCCGCAGGAAACAACACGGACATCAATGACAACAGGTAAGTGCCTCTTTCAGCTTCAATGCAAAACACCTGCTGCTTCCTGCTTTGATTCTGCTATTACTTCAGCCTATTCAGAGGTTCAGACGGTCAACATTCAACAGCAGCAGCAACGTCTTGATCATAGTTGTGCTGCTTGGAACATATATTAAAAGTGTAGGTCTATGGTAAATAGTTCTTCATGATACAATAAGACGTTACCCTGGGTTTAGTTTGTATTCTTAATATTTTCCACATTTCACGTCTCAAACTTTAGCACAATACTACAGAATCGGCAAAGGGATATGAATACTTCTTAAACCCTCTGTAATAGAACGGTCTTATCAAATATCAGATCACAACAGTTCTAGCTATTGTAAGCAATTCATTTTTTTGACAATGAATGTGCATTATGACACATTAGACACATTTTTTTGCTCATAGTTAAAGCAGTACTAAGTAACTCTTGCCCCTAGAGGCCATAAGCGCAACTGCAGGTGTCGTAGCAATTTGTGATTTGTTTTACCTATTAACTGTCCATGAGTGTAAATACTACGCTGACAGAAAAAGCGAATTGAGAGAGGGATATTGTACATCCAATTACACAATGGAAATATTTTTTTTCACTCAAACTTGGCTGTAAATACTGTTTAAAGTGGCGCTAGCCCGCAGTTAGCTTTGCCCGTTAGCCTGTTAGCTTCTTCTTTTCACGGACATCATGCCGCCATGCTGGAGATACAGCTCTTGCCATTAAGCAAGTGCAAAGCATGCTGGTCCAGGTTAAAGGTCAGGACTACCCAGCTCGTATCCCAAACTGTGTACATGACCGAGTGTGACACAGATGTTGATTATTTTGAGCCTTGAAAATCGATGTTTTAAAAGAATTTTGAAAGAAACGGGAACACAGTGTTACCTTGCTAAACCAATAAATAAATAAAAAATAACAGTTTGTATTCTCGAAGACGGCGTGTACTCAGTCACTGATTACTATGATAACGGACAGCGCCATTTTAGCGTGTTTCCCGTTGCCAGACATCGCAATGAATAAATCAAGAATTACCCTACATTTGGCAACGTGACGGATGATCAATTTTGGACAAAACGCAAGGTTTCGCGATAAACCCTTGAGATCAGACCCCAAAACTTCTCACACAGTTGGCCAGTTGTGCAACGAAAGACTGAATGCAAAACAAAAAACGTTTTAGTTACAAGCTTAAGTTAATTGGATGAAGTTCCATAGGAAATGAAAGCGAATGCCAGTTTGTTTAGTGGCGATCTCGCAATCTTGCCTCCCATAAGTGAATAAATTTTCTCATCATATTTTCTTTTGGTAGATTTCCCACCTCTAACTAGAGGTCATGTTGGAATTAACATTGCTAATTGTAAATGTTAAATAAACTTTTTTACACATAGGCTTAACCCTGTTCATTAAATGTAAAATCCACATACCGGCTACAAAATGAGCTGCGCAAATTCGGATGTTATCCAGATTTTTCCCGCCCAAATTCTGATTGAGGCTGCAATCTATAGTCTCCTTTATTTAGATAATCGTTCTGTCTGCTCTCTGCACAACTCTGGGTAAACGGTAGTACTGCAAAGTAGTTTCACTGTCTGATGTATTGTGACAGCCAAGAACACGACAATAATTAACAATTTTGCGGTTTCAAACTTCGCGGTACTGTTTGTTTTGATAGGCGAGTACATGGGTGAGTATCGCCGTCATGTCTGACCTTGGAAAAGTGACCTCACGGGCAAACACTCTATTGGTTGCTCTGGTCCAGTGGCAGTCAAGTTGCAAATGTGGTTTTCTGGCCAGAGACACCGGGGGGAGATGAAAGACCCCCAATCATCCCATTAACACTTGTGTTACCCACAGAGGGACTACGGAAAAGATTTATTACGGTAAACAAGTTACTTAGTACTGCTTTAACACATATCTATATTTAAGATTTGGCTTTCTTTAGTTTGACCATTTTTGTGATGTTTACAGTTTCACTTCCTTATTGGACACTGACATGACAACCATGTTATGTCAATGGGAAATTAGTCAAACTGCTATGGAATGTTACCTTCTTCTATGTCACTTCCTGTCAGTAGCTTAAAAATTCAAAAAAAAAACTTTTCTTCCCAACATTTCATTAAATGCTGCTTCGCTGAAATAAAATGATAATTATCACTTACAACAGATCTTATCCATCACATTTTCAAAAGGGTTAAAACCTGTGTCATGCACTTTAAGCGTTACCACATTTGGACTATTTCCTTGTTTTGTTTCATTCTTTTGTATTTTCTACTTGTTGTGTTGATGGTGAAGTCGACCAACCACAGCTTAATTAATATGAGCTCATCTCATGGCGAAGAAGTGACTTCCTTGACAACAATATTCTTATTATTCAAATATCTCTGTGCGGCTGCATTGACAGGTGATGCTATACAGTCAGTCTTTTGCTTTTCTTCCCTGTTCATTCCTCCATTCCTCTTGTGTTTTGTACCAATTAACTGCACTGATTTGTTTCTCCTGGCTATGTCTCTGCTGTGGCCGCCGCTCTGACTTCTCCTTGGCTGCTGCTGCTGCATTGGCCTGTGCTGCTGCTGTGTCGGGTGTAGCATGTGTCTCAAGTTGAATTCTGTCTCCACAAGTGTCATCTGCGACAATCAGGACCAGATCCAGCTGTACAGCCGGAGGTCAGAGGCTTCAGCCAGCTAATAGCTCAACTCTGGTAAGCTTTCTAACACGAACGTCACTTTTAGTATAAAACTCGTTATTTGTAAATCAAATATTAGAGAAATCTATCTTCCTCCAATGCCATTTCCATCATATTTATGTCATGATATTGAATTTTACCATGATTGATACAGGATTAGCAAACCATTACTTCTTTATTCAAATCTTTAAATGGGGATATTTTCCTTTGCCTTTTAGCTTTCTTTGGTGACATTTTCAACACATCTTGTTCACAATCTGACATTTTGTTTGTGAGAAAAGGCTTAATCGATCTAAAACAGCTTAGTGTCACTTGGTATTAGACATGTTACAACTTGCCTCTGCTGGTTTTCCGATTAGGTTACGTAAAGCTAATCATGACTAAGGTTCTTTAGCATTTTGCATTACCTTTCAATGGAATCTTTAGCAAAACGCTGCATCTGTGTGCATCAAATCTGATAAATCTACACCTTCATAAACTCCCGTAGAGAGTTTGAGCAATAAAAAGTCACTTCAGAAAAAATTGCCTGAGGAAATACTCTCACAGTATGGGGAAATTAAAATGTCACAACTTGAATGGATTTACCGTATACTTCGACTGGAGTGTATTCAGTCACACTAATAGTGTTTGACATGAGGTTTGGTGACATTGGATGGATAGGAAAATCTAATACAAACACAAGCTGCTTATTCCAAAGTCAGACAGTGTTTCATGCTCCCGCTATACCTCTGCTGTAATATAGTGACTGTAAACCGATGGCAAACTCATAATTAAACTAGTCCTGTAATTGTATGACAGTCATTAATGATTGACCTTGAAATGCCTCGGAGTTTCCTTCTGTTTGCACAGGTTTAGCACAGAGCAGGTGTGACGCTTTGTAACAAGTCTAAATTGGCCGCGGGGTTTATGCGCTAACTCCAACTCTTGAGGCGCCGGAAATAAAATGGCCGTGATGTGTTGCCTCCAGCTTATACTGTAACTCCTATCTCCTCTCCCTTTCTGCAGCTTTCACTCTGCCCTGTTCCCCAAACGTACTTCATGTCTCTGCCTTTTGTCTTCTCTTTTCAGGTCTGACGCCACCTCTGTAAATCTGCATGAACTGATCACTCTCCCGCTCCTTGTTTTCACACCTCCCGCCTCTGTATGCCTCCCGTCCTGCTCCGTCTGCTCGCACTCTCTCCCCCTCTCCTCCCGCGTTATGATGTTGGATGTGTGTTGGATATCAGTGGCCCCTGTGGCAAGCGCTGCGTCCTCAGTCAGTGCATGAAACTGGCAGCTTACCCGTAGAGCTGCTGCTCCCTTTCTCCTCCCAGACAGACCGGCTTACCGTTTGGGACCAGATAGAAAATACGCAGTACTCCACGTCACCAGATGGGGGTGCTGTTTCCCTGATTTGGAATTAAGCAACGCCGTAAAAAAATTAAATGTAAGAGAATATCAGAGGTAGGGAAAGTAGCCAAAATATTTACTCAAGTAAAAGTAGCAAAAAGAGTCTGATTCATTTTCAATGACGCCATCAATTGTGTGAACCAAAACATGAAATCATTTTTTTTCCAAAGAAAGGGCATGAAAATAGAGAAAAATTATAATTCTAAGAACAAGGAGACGAGATGATCTACATCCATTTTATAGACTAAAATGAAGCATTTGCCACTTAAACATTTACTCACAATGGAGAAAGTAACAATTATTTTTACTCAAGTAAGTATGTTAAAAAAACGACTCTAAGAAGTACTACTTCTGGAGAATATACAGGTCTTAAAAAGCATTAAAATTGTGGAAAATATGATATTTTTCAAAGTTAATCACAAATGTCATACATTAAATGTCCAAAACAAATTCAACTGAAGTTTTTGGTTAAAATTGTTCTCAGATTTTTGCTGAAACATTTCCTATCGGTCAAAAAAAACAAAACAAATAACACGTCGCCATTGTGGAGGGTGCCATTATAAGTCTATCACACACACAATTGATATGGCGTGGTATCAATCGTGTGTGTTGATATCTGGCTAATATCGGCACCCTCCACAATGGCGACCTGTTGGTTTTTGACCGATTGCATCCAGATTTCCTGAATGTCAACATTTCCCCTCAGTCCTATGCTTGATTGAATGTTTGCAAATCTTAAGAATCTTTTTTGTTTATGGTGACAATGAAAATATGGCATGTGGGCAGAAATTGGCCTTGGAACGCATTACATCTGATGCTACCTGTATGTAAAACAAAACAAATAATTCTGACAAAAGTTCCACTCAATACAATGAAAAGATGATTGTAAATAATGCACAAAATGGCTTGCAGTTCGAGAATAGCAATTCGAACCCTACACAACTGGTTCAAAGGTCCAGCTTATATCCTGTCATGACCATATTGACCCAAATAGAGTCTCCGAAAAGTTATTATTATTTTCAAGGGTAAATGCGGTAAAATGTGGACCAACTGACTAGGCCTTAAAGTTCGAAACAGCCTTTTTAATGATGCGCTTCTTTGAACAGATTGGTTTACAACAGAGCCACTGTGGTTTTGATACACTAATATCACATGCTACAATGTTCCCAAATCACTTCCTGTAGGTCATGTTTGTACGAGGATGAAACTTTTCTTCTGTGTAAGCCGAGTCCATGGCAGGGTGAGCCACACATAGTGAAAAAAGAGGTTTCAGTATGGTATTTTGTGGTAATGTCCGTCACGGCATGTTTGACTTTTTATATTAAACACTGGCTGTAACGGTGCGCCATTACCACAGTGACAAGCAAAACACCCTATGGACTTTTAACTGTGTGGTGAACTTTTTAGACTACCCCAAAAATATGCTTGTCGGGGGTGGCGTGTGGGATGTTGTCATTGTCATCAAAGCATGGCACAGAAAAAAATATATAAAATAAAGCTAACACTATATAATAACTACACACTATGAAGCATCTGCAAAACATTTGTAAAGGCTCAAGTTACAATTCATAAAACATTTACAAGCGTTTCTTATTTGTTTCAACGCCATAGTAAAGTTTCCTTGCAGGTTAATGTTCCTGCACTGTCTGAAGCACTGTTTGCTCAAGGTCTGGGCTTTGTTTTTACGTATTCTCATCTGAATGAATGCGGAAATTTAAAAAAAAGTGTGAGCTGATGTGTTGATTTGAACGAGCCTCTTTAAAATAACTAAATTCACAGTCTAGTGTTTGTTAATTAACTCTAGCAAAAGCCTGTCATTTATGCTGCGTCACACTTGTGCTTGGAGAGTTTTTTTTTTCCTGATTTACTGCATTCTAAATGTCATGTGGGAAAGTTTAATGGCAGATGCAAATGGAGCATATGCAAATTGTAATTAAATTCACAAAGCGGGTAAAAAAAATCTAACAAAACATGTCTCTAGGGTGACCAGACTCAATTCAATTCAATACTTCACTGACAAATGATTAGGGATTTGTGCGGTATAGTTAATGCAATATATTATAATACTCTGCTCGCACATTCACAGCGTAAACTGTGACAAATCCAGGTAAACAAGGACAGTTCTAGTTTTGAAGCCTCTGTCCTATAGTCCCTTAGATTTCTCTAAAACTATTTTCTTGGCTTTTATTCCACTGCCATGCCAAAAACAGCATTTTTTTTTATTGACACTTAATGACTTTTGCCATGTGTGCATCAAACACGATGTTTTCATTGCGAATTAACCAACAAAAAGCTCAAATGTCTATGGTTCATTTAATTGACATTACTTTTACTATTTTACCGTTCAACCTGGGTCACTTTTTGGCTTTAGCTTTTAATGTGAAAGATCTGATCACCCTATACTAACTCGAACAGAGCCGTTATATTCATAATATAATAAATAATGTTACAAAACAGAGAGTAGCCTAGCGCTGGAGCTTGATGTCATTAGCCCCGGTGGACATTAGCAACATTAGCATGACAAAGCAAATAGCATAGGCTATGTCACATTTCATATTTAAACAAAAAAGGACACAGAGCCTTGTGTGGATAACCGGTCCCACAAAATGTGTAGTTTATTCCATATTGCTTTATTGTTTTTGTTTTCTGGAGCTGTCAAGCTTCGAAAAAGCATCTTGTATGCTAGCAGTTTCCGTACGTGGCTAATATATTGTTACACTACAACTTACGAGTGAATGCTGTAAAATATGGATACAAATAATTGAATGCTTGGTAAATGTTTGATAAATGATGAATTAAGTATTTACCGAAGCTTTACAAACTCTTTACAAATGCGTAATAGTGTGTAGTCATTACAAAGCGTTAACAAAATATTGTGTAGCAACTATTTTTATACTCATAGTAATATAAAAAGAGACAGATTTTATTTATAATCAGCTTAAAATAAAATGTATTTATTTGCTATTTAGTTATGTAATGAATCGCTGAATGTGAAGGTATTGCTCTGATGTGTTCACAGTTTGTTTGTGTGAAAAAGTCACCGACTGCTCATGCGTTCTGGTAAAGTGCATTGCAGAGATGTTTGGTGAGCACAACTGTCATCAAGTTGAGTGATTTTGTCCTTAATATAGATTGCGAGCAGTGATTTGGACTTGAAAACATGGGTTACTATAGGTTATCTGGAACTGATATAGTCACATGGCCCTATCTCATACATACACTTGGCCCGGATACTTCATCAGCCTGTGAGGTTGCCGAATTTTGACCCCCTGTACTCGAATAGGCTGCAGAGGGGCTACCTGCGTTCAAGTCAAGACAGTAACAAGGCGTAAAAGTGCAGTGTTAACTGTCCTTTATGGATGGGTTCTGTTGACCTCCTGATCAGACAGTCAGGAGAGGAGCCGGGACAGACGCTGAGTGTGCTCCTGTGGTCAAGTCAAGCATATAAATTGTCCCCTCTTTGCCCACCGCTGCAGCATTTCATATTGATTTTGCTCACTTTGCTGCGCCTTAGCCTTTACATTATAAGTCAAATCAGAGCTAAAATTAGTTTTCATTTATGCCATTTTTTCTTGTGTAGTGGCAAACCAAGCAAAGTGGGTGACGAGTCTTGCAAGAACACAAAAGCAATATACAAGACACATAGAGGTTGAAAGACCAACGTTTGCAATGGGTGCAAGTCTCTTGTAAGCTAACTTCTAGTCCCCCAAAATTAAGATCACCACATAAAGGGATACTGTAACAAGTTTGACAAGTTACATAAGAAGAAAACCCTCAAAAGAACAGATAATTTAACTTCTACTGAATCTCTGACAATAGGTTTAATACACTACCAAAAGCTTTCCTACCTACAAATTGATTTTTTTTGTTTCACCTCCAGTAACCCTTTAGGATCATTGAACATCTCTGTATTTGCACAACCTATAGAAACCTCAAGTCCATATTTATGTAAACTTGAATAAGAGCGGACCACAAAAACATCTCTCTCTATACTCGGGAATGAATGTCTTTAATACCATCCATGTGACCGTATTCTGTAACAATATTGAAGTAAATCTATGACGTGAATGGAGAAAAGTCGTCCGTGTTGTCCTTGTGCGCGTCGGCCGGGCCGTTTGGTCGCGTGAGATATAAAAGTGCATGCTCCTTTTCTTCTGTAGACGCTGAGAAACTGCACTGTTCCCATTCATTTGAAAATAAAGATGATCCCATGTGTACACTCCGCTCCTTTGTCTTCATTTTAACAAGGCATATAAAGCTAAAGTGGGCATAAAATATTCATGCCCGAGACCTCAGTTGTGATCGGTAAGTGTGCTCAAGGTAATGGGAAAATCAGTGGAGTCATTTTAATCATCCTGAAGCTATTATTCATTACAGAGAAGGCAGACATAGGTAGAGCATAATATAGATCAGTGGTTCTCAAACTTTCCCAATGAAATTTAAGACGATATTTGGCTTTCAGAGTATCATCAATAGGACAAAAAGGTGATTAAATGAGGACTAGCCATGAAAAAGGATAAAAACAATAATAAAATTGTCTCCAACCGTAAGAATGTCTAATGTTTGTGCAAACCAGAAATTACTAGAGTAGATTAGATAAATGTTCTTGTAATGGCCTGTAGGTTATTGGAAGAGGTCACCAAAATAGATCGATTAGCGGAAAAGTGAGGGCCAGCAGTACAGATGGCTCTTACTCATACTATTTGTTTGTCTTTTTGGTCATTTGTCCCAGTTCTTCAGTTCAAGCACGACCCCGAAGAACACAAGTTCAACGAGTTTAAGTAAATAAATGTCTCAGATTTAATAATATATTACAACACTAAACAGTATGTAGTCAATCAAATCATACAAAGCAATGGGTGTTCCTTTTCACATCCTTCAGCATTTCCACTTTGAGAACTAAAATCTCCACTCGCTATTCACTGTAGCTCCACGTCCTGTGACATGTCTAACTTCGGTCGACCCCCATAGATGAAGGGTGGACTCGGTGAGACTTTGTTTGCCAAGTCCAGGAGTCAAGGGGCCAAAGTGCATCCGGCAGCTGAGAAAAAGGTGAGGGCACACATCGCCAGCACTGTGTCAGTCCAATCCACTCAGGAGACAGCGTCAAGGAAGAGGCTTCATTTCAACCAGGACAGTGAGTATCTCCACTGTTTAAATTAATTACCTTATCTGAATCATTCAAGGCCACATGCAACATGTAAAGAAACAATGGCATGCATCGCAAAATATTTCACCAAATTATTGCAATTTTAGATGAAGCCAAATAATATGTAGATCTTCTGCTGACTCAGATTTACACATTTTTGTCGTAATAATCACAATTTGATTCCAATTCAACCTTGTTTTGGACCGCTTATGAATTTGTTAAAAGAATATTCTGAGAAATGTGTTTACTCAAATATTGCAATAAATATGTAAGAGTTATTGAATTATATATATTTTTTTCTCATTATGTGCATACATATTTATTAAAATCGGTGACATATATTTATTAAAATCCCTTGTGCTTCACAGCTAGAAGTTCCCGGGTTCAAGCCCCAGGTGTGTCCTTTCTGTGTGGAGTTTGCTGTTCTCTCTCTCTGCGTAGGTACTCTGGTTTCCCCTACACTAAAAACATGTACAATAGGCGAGGTTAAGTAAGAGTGTGTTTGAGCGTGTGAGAGGAGGACAAGAGCTCACATGCACTGTCCCAACCAAATAAACAAAAAATCATTATTACTTAAACAGAGCTTTTCCACCACAGTAGGCACTCAAAGCGCTTTACAGCAAGGACCCACTCACCCATTCATATACCAATGTACGCAGACACTGGAGGCAAGGTGGGTGAAGTGTCTTGCCTAAGGACACAACAACAGCGTGCACCTTCAGGAGGCGGGATTCGAACCCCCAACCTTTCGATCAGGAGACGACCCACTCTACCATCTGTGCCACCATTTTAACTGCAATCTAAAACCAGAAAGTATCCAAAATCCTTAACTCTGCCTTTTGTTGTGTATAATGAGACCTGTGCACTACAGTCAATTTATAACATTAGAAAACAACAATCCTTATAACTTCAGAATTGTGTAGTGTCTGAAATTGTGGATTATGTATTTTGTATTACGGTGTATACCTGTGTATAAAAGTGATGTGACTGTTTGTTGGCTGCTGTTGTAGTTGATCATGGAGTGAATGCACCTGGGGACACAAAATTTACTATCCTCCAGACCTGTTGGCTGAACCTATTGACTGAAGAGGCACTTAATTAGTCTATGGTGCCTCTCGAACAGGCCCGGGACTTTGTTCTCTTATAACCTTTTCACCAAATTTGTTATAATTTGATGATGTATTTATAAGTTGAAGTTGATTACTCACCTCAGTATACTGGCCACTTTATTTGCAAGCCCCTGCTTATAGTGTATTTTGATCACTTGTGAAATAGTAACCTTGTTGAAAGTGAGGGCATACAGGATTGTTTCTGTTGTGCATAAACATGACCCCTCCCTTATTGACAGTGGGCATAATGTGCATATATAATCCGGCGATCTGTTTTCTTTAGACCGTATGGATTAGAGGTCACTATAAATCTTTGACTCCTTTCCCTCCCTCCCTCGCCTTGTCTAATCTTATCTGCAGTGTTCACACATCCTGTGGCGTTATCATTCATTTACGTTGTTTTGATTGCATTCCCTAGCGCTCACGTTATGGTAAACTCGACAGGTAACCAGCGTTCAACCTCTTTGACCCAGAGTAAACTTTGTTACTATGATTCTCAGACTTGGGCCTTTGACACCGCAGCCTATCAGGAATTTGAACTGGCATGAGGCAACCCGCCAGCAATAGGCCTGTGACCCAATGAATAAGTCGATTTATTGTTGTAGAGCGTCTGATTTGCGTCATCAAACCCGGCCCAAGTATAAATCCTCGCATAAATCCACTGTGTATTACATAAGGAAAAACGTAAACGCAACACTGCTGCTTACGATTAGTGAAATGTTTGATTTTTACTATAGACTCTGAAGCACGACCTTTTTGCACATATCAAACGGCATCCTTTGTGAATGCAGGGGGAATCTAACCTGCTCCTTTAATATGCACAGAATCATCCATCGCAGCCGCACACGGTAGAGCTCCGTACGGTGGACCAATCTGAGGGTAACCATGACAACGGCCGAGCCAGCCCCCGAGTGTTGCACCGAAATCTCAGCCTCCGCGGCTCCGATGACATCTCCGGTCCGGGTATGTCAGTGCAATATTAAGCCGTAATGCAGCGGGGGAGGACGGTCTTTTCATGGGATCAGTCCGGAGACTACGTTAGGTTTAGGTCCAGAGAGGCTGCACATGTAATTATTGGTTCATTTTTCAGAGGGTACACTGTAGCTTTAAAAGAAGATCCTGGGTTTGACTCCTGGCCTGGTGGGACCTTTCTATGTAAAATAAAGTCACCGCCTGGATTTTTAGTAACTGTTCTGATCTGGGGTTTCTGCAGTTGGCGGGTCTAGGTTCAGAAACACTATGAGCCCAAAGAATGAGATGAACTGAACCTGATCATCCTGAATGACCAGGTTATCCCATCAATGGATTTCTTCTTTCCTGATGGCACGGGCATATTCCAACATGCAGACTCATCGGGCTCACATTGTGAAAGAGTGGTTCAGGGAGTATGAGACGTCATTTTCACACATGGATTGGCCGCTACAGAGTCCAGATCTGAACCCCATTGAGAATCTTTGGGATGTGGTGGACAAGGCTTTGCTCATCATCAATACAAGAAAATTTTTGAAAAATTAATGCAACACTGGATCTTATGTTTTGACAGTGCAGAAATCTTATTGAAACAGTGTAATCAAAGCTAAAGGCGGTCCATCCAAATATTAGAGCGTGTGACCTTATTTTTTGCAACTTTTTTGGTCATGCAGTGGACAGAAAGTACCACATTTTTTATGGTACAACGAAATGTGTACAATACGTTCTGTAACCGGGATGCTCCTAAAAAGATCTCAGTGAGTCTTTTTGTGTTAAATGTAACAAAAATAATATTGAATGAATAAAGAAAGTAAGTGAGGGAACATTTTACTTTACACTACCTTGATATTGTATCTAACAAAATTTAGTACAGTGTAATCTGCTTTGTAACAATGTGTAATAACTTGTATATATATTGTACATACACAATGGAATAATGTGTATTAGTACTTTGCAGATAAATAATGTAATAAGACATACATGTATGACCTTTAGGGTAAGACTTAAGATTAGGGTTAGAGTTAGGGTCTTATGTCTTATTACATTATGTACCTCCAAATTACACATATTATTCCATTGTGTACAATATACAAGTTATTACACATTGTTACAAAGCACATTACATTGTACCAAATTTGGCAGGTACAAAGTATCAAGGGTAGTGTAATATAAAGTGTTACTGAAAGTTGCTTAGTTCTACATTTACTTTGTTTTTCTATGTTTTAGTTTTTTCCTAATACAGCATCATACACTGCTGGATTATACATTACTTATATACAGTATATTTAGCTCCTTCGTTGAGAACAGCCTTTGCTTTTTATCCTGATTCAAGTGTCATTTAGTGTCTTGACTCTCGTCTGTGTCGTGAGAGTCTTTCTTTGCCAGGATTCACTCAAAGGACGCACAGCAGCTTGTCGTGTATATAAGCGACCTGGTTATGTGATGATTGAGTCGCGGGTTTCTGTAGATAGAGCCAAGCCTCAGGGGTCTGACACAATCATTCCGACAGTAATTCATCTCAATTCAGCAGCCATTGTGTTTCATCAAGCCATTCGTCTTTTCAAACAGAGTGAAACATTGTCAGTGTTTTTACTAGTTTTTAATGTACTTCATCAGATCAGGGTGGCGAGCAAGGGCAGCTGTAGCGTTAATATGTATCATAAATTAAAACAGTTAAATGTAATGGGCCCACTAATTTCAGCTACTTTAAGTCGGGTGAATCTCTGGCCCGACTTCACTTTACTGCCCAGTAATAACACGGAAATAGGCAAGTTTATTTGTAGGGCACCATTTGTACACAAAGAGCAAGTGTTAGAATACATGAAATACCATTGAAATTAAAAGAAATCAATAAAACACTATTGATAATGTGCTGCCCTTTTTACATAATATTAACACAAGCATTTTTCCTAGTAATTGTTTTCCTTGTAATTTACTGAGTCAGAGCTGGGTTTGGATTAATCAAATAACCATCAAATAATGTGGGTGTGCTGTTCCAGTGCAGTTATCATAATGACTATGTTTAAGTAACATGATACTTCTATGATATTACTGGGATGTAAAAGTTAAGATCTTTTTTATTCTAAATCTATCTCTGTATTTATAATGTGCTAACCAATGCTGTCATTTTCTCAGAGTCAAAACAAAGTCCGGATGAGGCTCTGCGGTTGTGGAACAAACATGTTCAGGTGAGACGTCTTATCAGGGCTTATCATTAGCATCAGCCAACTATCACTAAACACTGATAGATTTTTTTAGAAGCGCATGAGGAGGGGCTGAGGCACTCTGAATTTGCAAAGAGTATTTTATTTACAGCGTGACCGATGCGTTTGGACTCTATGGAGTCTTCATCAGGGTAAGTCCCTAATTAAGACTCCATAGAGTCTTGGCCTCATGAGCCTGAAGAGAACCTGATTTGTACGTTTGTTTGCTATTTTTTTAGCATTTACTCAGCTACTGCGGTGATCCTGCGAGCACTCTGCCTCTCCTCTGCTAGTAAACAATCGATAGATTTCTATTTTGGCTTGATATGTTAATATTTTGAATCCACTGATTAATCAGTACAGTTTTATGCAGTATCAGTACTACATAAAACTAACAATGGGCAGCCCAGTTAAGTGCTGTGGTCTGCAGAACAACACCTGCTGGACGTCCCAGGACCAATAGCAATCAGTGGGTGATTGTTCGTTTTCAGTGGCTGGTCCTCGACACAGAAACTGTTCACCTGTTCAGAACTGCTTTTGTCTGCTCATTGCATATATGTGTTTTATATTTTATACTGATTTTACAGTTTGTTTTGCATTTGTTTTAGTATACTGCACTTATGAAAGCATATTGGTTCCGCAAGTGCAAAAGCGCTACACAGATAAAGGATGATTGATTGATTCTAGTTTACTAAAAAGTAGCAAAACTTTATACTACGTTTGAAAAAGACAAACCACTGTGACCAGTGAGCGTAAGAGAAAAAGTCAAGCCCTGGTCTTAACCCTCTGTAGCAGCAGCGCAGATACAATCACTGTCTTTCTCCTCGTCTTTCTTTAGAAACTCAAAGGGGAAATCCTGGCCCAGCACCAGGACCAGCTTAAAGACATCCTAGACCGAGCCCTGTCTGAGTCTGTTCAGAGCTTGTCCCAAATCCAGCCACATCAGAACGGAAAGGCGGTCCAGGCACCAGTCCAAGCGCCCGTCTCCAGGTAAGAAGTGCTGGGACATGACATGTTTTCGAGTCCGATAACATCAAGTCTAATCCTCTTTTATGCTTGGTTTCAGATCAGAGCAGAGAGATGGTGGAAAAGTGTTTGTGCCCCGAATGTCTCTGTTAGAGTAAGTGACATACACTGCATTTACTGCGGGGGTCTCCGGTCTCCGGTGCTTCAGGTGTTATGGGCCCAGGGTTCACCCGGGACACATTTGATATTTCACACAAAGAAAGAAAATTAATTTAGTTCACTGCAAAAACTCATCTAGAATTGAGTAACTTATTCTTTTCGTAAATTTGTCTTTGATTTAGATTAAGAAAAAACATCAACAACAACAACAACAACACTATTTCAAGTAAATTAATGCGATTTCTTGAAATTAGTACCAAAGAAAATAGTATTTATTTCAAGATGACCGGTTTTACGTTTAGTCACAAATCACTGGAAAAAATTACCATCTTAAATGACATAAGATAAGAGACTTGAATAAAGGTACTTTATGTTGAATTTCAGTCAGTTTGAACTAATCTAAGATCAGATGAAAACGCTAATGCCAATTGGAACAAGCAGAAATACCACTTTTACTACAAAATAATCTAAACGAAATTGTACCTGTTCCGTTGGCGATACAAGGTTTTATCTCATCAAAGACCAGACCAAATCTGCTCAAACTTAATTCAAGTAGATTTATGTCATTTCTTCCTTAAATTGATAATTGTTTTTCCAGTGATCTTTTGCCATTTGCTGCTTCATTATGCAACATATTCCGGACATATTATCGGGACGTTTCTTTTAAATGGCCGTGACCAGAAAAAAAGCCATATTTGGTCATTAAACAAAAGGGTACGAGTTACAGATTTGTGCCTTTACAGAGACACCACATCTGCGAGCATTAGTGCTTTGAAATTTCAATTACGAGTGTCATCATGAGAGAAAAGAGAAAACCGTTTCTCATTGACATCTTCTCAAAAAAGCTTTTATTTTAAGAGGCAAATCAATGGAAAACATTTGAAAACCATTGAGTGTTGGCCGTTACGTTACGTTATGAATTGGCTGATTGTTGGCAATTATTTTAAATCTGTATAACATTTAAACTCACTGACTATCACTTTAATATCTCAGCTTTCTTTAGGGAGTGTTTTTAGGATGGTGTTGTGTTTTATGAATATACAGCATTTTCTGCTTTTTCAATATAACTTCACTAGTACCATTTTACTAAATCTGTAACCTCTTAACCCCTTCTGTAACCGAGTGGATTTTCTCCAGTTCAGCTTTACCCAAATCTATAAGGTCACAGCCTGTAGGCCAGTGTGACACCTCATTTGAAAGCCAAGACCTACAAAACTCATCTTAATGGAGCTTTTTCCTCGTGTTGTTGCCATGTTGTCATCACTTTAAAAAAAAAATTCCATCGCTTATTTGTTGGTTTTTGTCAAATTTTTGTTACGGTTTTCTTGTCACTTTTCTGTTGCGCTTTTTTGGCTTTTAGCTAGCCTGGCTAACGCCAGACTGCTGTGTGCGCTCGAATCTTTTCGAACTTCACAACAGCCTGGGGACCATGGCCGACATTTTTCCATGGATTTGGGCACCAATCACAGAACGAGGAGGGACGGTAAGACGATGACGCGCTATTTGACATACGGAAGCTTGTAGTTTGTTTATGGATAAAAAAATAAAAAAAATATTTATATATTTTAATCTAATTTTTAATTATAATATTTTCGATCAAGTTTTAGACCGTGTTCTAAATAGTTTAGCTCAAAAGTTTACAGCAGGTACGTCATACGTCATCTGATACCATGATACGATTGGCTATGGCTACGTGCAGACGCATGAGAGACATTCGTAGCGCCCAATAAACGGGTATGGACAATCGTAAACCACACCTCTCCTACGAGAAAATGAATTGGTGGTCCCCAGACTAAGGCCCAATCTCAATTCTCCCCCTTAGCCCTCCGCTTAGCCCTTTCCCTTCGTTGTGCGCGTTCACGAGAGACGAAGGGGTGTCCCAATTCTATTTTGCGGTGAGGGGTAGGGGTGAGGAGAGGGCCACATAGCCCTTCCAGCGAGGGTTTTTCAGATGCACACTTCAGACGAAGGGGTAGGAGGAGTTTGACAAAACACGGAAATAAGCTGCGAAATGAATTCACGAGTATCATCATTAAGCACTCTTACAACTTTCATAAAGTTGCAGAACGCTTCGTTCATGACTTTATTCGCTTTGTGCAACAATTAGAACAGTCCATTGCTATAAACGTGTCAGTTCTACGTTTTCGCTTTGCTGCTGCGAACGCTCCCAAACTTTCGATACGTCGCTATTGACATGACACAGGGGGTTCAGTGCCTCGCTGCTGCGCTCGATTTCTCCCCGCGCCGCTGTGCTCTGAGCCCGGGTCCGAGGCGGTCTGTCCCCGGTCTGAGCGCACCTCGGCAGCCTCCGCTCAGGCCCGGGGCTCAGAGCGGAGGCTGCGGGTGCCTATCCCGCCCTGTGCGCAGTGCGAGCGGGTCTACCTCTGACTGTCCCCGCTGAGTGTGCTACAGGAGCGGATGGGCTGATCTCTGGCAGCTCTGGCTGCAGCCACAGTGACCCGCGGTAAAAGCAGCAACACACGGACAGGGGGAAGGAGAATGTAGCAGAAATAGATGAAAATCTGTAGGGTTTGGGCTGAGACCGAGTCCTGTTGTTTAGGTGTTACAAAACAGCATCAGTCAAGTGATAAACTGGTTCAGTAGAAACGTGCTCTATAGACAAGTAGGCTTGCTTTTATTTTGTTTATTATTATTTATTTTTTACATAACCTTAATCATCTGTGTTAATAGTAAATGCAGTCAAATGGAGGGCTGTCCCATTTCTTAGGGTGGTATTTTCAACCCTCGCCCTTAGCCCTTGGTTTCAGGGTGTAGGGAAAGGGCAAGGGCTAGGGCTAGGGGAAGGGGTAGGGGTAGAAAAGAGAATTGAGATTGGGCCTAAATATCACTTGTGATTTTAGTCTGGCGTTAGCCAGGCTAGCTTTTTGTCACTTTTTCCTCACATTTTTGTCACGTTTTCATTGCTTTTTTTGTCATGTTTTTGTTTCATTATCATCCTCGTTTTCTTGTAATTTTTGTCGCTATTTTGACACTTTCTTTCAAGAAGCTGTGAGATTTAAGTTAAGCCAAACTGGAGAAAATGTGCTCGGGGTGAAGGGTTTCGAGGTTAATCCACATACTGCACCACGGTCTCAAATATCGCATATGCAAACCACAACAAAATGGTACACTATATACTGAGACGTTCACTTCCTGTTTTTAGTGAACTGTTCGAGATCAGCCACATCCGCACCATCTACCACATGTTCCTGGCCCTTTTCCTCCTCTTCGGCTCCAGCACTTTGATCGTGGACTACCTCGAGCACGGCAGGTCTGTCACCCTCCTCACACACGTGTCAGAAGAGACATGACAAACTTCATGACCCCGAATGTCACCTCCAGCGAAGTTCTGTTCCCCGGGAGCTGCTAAAACTTCTCCCTTTATCTTTTTTTGGTCCGACTAAACCTCGTTCCCTCCCCCGCCGTTTCCCGCCTCCCCACTCATCTGGAGCGCGAAAGATAGAGCAATCGTCCCCTGCGAGGTTTTCCGCTGTTGCTTTGGGCAGCCGTGTAATGATGTGAGCGCTGTTTCGCACATGCAGGGGTTGTGGGTTTAGGTATTTTTCCATTTCTCAAGCGCCGGTGGGAAAATCCTCTGTGAAACTACTCAATGCCTTCGCCCTAAGTTAGAATTGACTTTAATACGGTGAATAGACCCAAGCTGGCAAGAAGCACTCACTCTATCCAATATACTCCCTTTGTGAATCCGCTGCAATAGTTTCTGGATGCCTAGAGGCTCTTTTATGTGGAAAATAATGCCTTTATTTTTAGCTGGAAATGTACATCTATCGTTAAAACCATAGCAATATCCAGACAGCTAGAAAGATGTCCAGATGTTTTCAGCTGTTGTCAACCATCGACCACATTTGGTAAAGTCAAAGCCTAGTTAAAAATCATTAATGAATGTATAGACTAGAGGCTGATATTTGGGGATTTTACGATATTGTCCCGATATCTCCGGGACCGAAAGTGATAGACTTCCCGTTTTTTGCATTGGAAAGAGCAAAGTCAGGGCTTTAAAACGAGTCCCACAACTCCCTCGAACTCAAGAAAACAGAGAAACATCACGATGAAAATTGGTTAGCAAACAGTGGTTAACAAACTGCGCGCATTTGTAGGAACAGGTTCAGATAGTTAAAGGCATTTGTATGATTCCTGTGATATTTATGGTTAAAACAGCTACACTTTGTTAACACTGTTGTTTTATCTTCATAGGCCTGTGTTGAAGTTTGACCTGCTCTTCTATGCCTTCGGGAATCTCGGGACAGTCACGTTGGCCTGGACCCTCATGTTTGTCTACACTCTACTTGTCCCGTATAAGATCCTGATGTTCTGGAGCTCGTTGTACCACACAACCCCCTCGAAGCTGGCTCTGAATCTGGGCACCGGTGCGGTCCTGTGGGCCATCCAGTTCTGCGTCCTGGGACTGTTCCCCGTCTATGTGGTCATTCACAACCAACTGCCTCCCGCCTCGCGCTTCATTGTCATTCTGGAGCAGGTGAGTCAAGACCATTCAGATGAAATGATTCCCAAAACAGGAAACAAAATACTGATAAACCAACTGAATTATATACAGTGTGTAGCTTTTGGCTAAATTTTGTAAGGATCTGTAAGGTGGACCAACTCACACCAAGAGTTTGAGAAATGTTACCCATCCTTTAATGTAAGAACAACACTGACAAAAACAAATATCTCGATATCTTTGGGGGAATTACTCAATAATGAAGCGATATTTTTTGCAAACCATCAGAAATAGCCCAAAAATGTGCTGCAAACATCTTCATTTACATTGCTCTGTTGTTTAAAAAGATAAATGTTTTCAATAGACTACAAAACACTTTTCAATTTTTTTTCACATTTCCCCCTCATTTTCCCCCCAATTTGTTTTTACAATATTTTCCCCAATTTTGTCCCCGTATTTTTTCAAAACTTTTCACAAATGTTCCCCCTATTTTTTCCCAATTTTTCCACTTTCCCGCCCCATTTTTCCGTACTTTTTACTACTTTTACCCCATTTTTAAAAATTTTCTTCCCCTATTTATCCCACTTTTCCCTTCTATCTGTTACCTACTTTTACCAATTTTCTCAAATTCTTTGCCATTGCTTCCCCATTTTTCTATATTTTTTACTTATTATTTTTGTCTATTTGTCCCCAATTTGGTGGAGGGCTAAGGTTTGAGCCAGGAAACCGTAATCATTTTCTTTGCAATTAAGAGTGTTATTTTTCGTTGGCAAATATTACAATTTGATCTGAGGTTGCTACGGAATATTCCCAGTATTATGACATTTGGTTCCTATGGAATTTCAACACCTCAACACTTTTTGATTCACTGATTTCCCACCTGACCACAGCCCCTCCAGCATTGGTCCGAAGTTCTTCCAAACTTGGATGTGACAAAGCGAGTTCTGAAAAAAAATCAAATTTTAGTTTTCCACTCGAACTCTCGAAGGACTGGACTTTTTGTTATTTTATGTCCCTCCCGTAGAGTCTGTTCTCAGCCTTGATAATTATGTTCATTTCCAATTCCCATTTTCCCTCAATGCCTAAATTATTCTCTGTGTATTCCTGTTGGAGAATGTTGTAAGCATAAGATAGGTATCCACTATAGACCCTGCTGACATCATCTGTGACATCATCTGGAGGCAGGAAGTGATCAAGAGAAATAAGATTAAACTAAAACTAGCGATTTTAAGTGTAAAACTACAACACAAAAACGTGGTCCTGTTGTGGCTTAAGGTGCCAGAACAAGAGGAATGACATTTGAGACGATAAAATAAGATTGATCTGATATTTCCAAAAACAGTTAGACATTTGTTTATCGTTACTATGACAACAGCTACAATGGAAATAGATAGGAATCTAGCTTCCTGCCTCCAGTTAAGCCCACAATGTTTACAAACAATTAAAGGGTCTATTAATTGCTCTTTTAATTACTGAAATGAAAAAATCTTCTATATTGGAGGATGAGACCTGTAAGGAGATCAAATTGTTATTTTTCTGCAAGTAATCCCGCAATTGTACGCGTTTGTAAAAATCTTGGGTTGGAAGATCAAAAAAATGGCTTCAATTTATATCGCACTTTTCTCTTGCTCTTAGAGATTAGGCTTAAGATAAACAGATGGTTAAATCATTGTAAGCAAATTTGTCCATCTACATTCATTTTAGTGGAAATAGTTTTACTAACCACTTTACTTTAGTCTTAGCTGTTCTCATAAAGGGATGGAGATTTCTGTGTGCTCCAGCTCTGGTGGTTTTGGGCGATTGCGATAACGTTGAGATAATAATAGTCTCTTGTGTAGCGCTGCAACATGCGCCGCCATTGTTTGGTTTTCAAAAAGGTTCACCCGGGGTTCAGTTATTGCCCGTTTGTTGTTTCCAGCTGTGATTTAATGCCCACTTGTAAAAGTATCTTAAAGTCACTCGCACCTTGGACTAAAGCTGACTCTATCTACATAATGGGCTTATATTGGAGGAGCAGAAAGGCAGCATGATGAAAAGACGGCGCTCCCGCTTCCATCTGGACAGCGATCAAAGTGCCGCAGATCTGAGCGTAGCCAGCGTTTCAACATCCATGCGCTAATATATTCTGCACGTCCCTTTGTCTCAGCCGCCAGTGTCCCCAGACAAACTTTAACCCATCTGCAGGAGAGAGAGAGTCCCCAAGGCTGAGCGCGCACGAAAGTCAACATCAGACAATCGGGCCGTGTTTACAAAGACATTTTCGCCCTTGTGTGGGAAACCTTGCAAAAGCCCAAATTGTGTATTCTGCGGCTTCAAAAGTTGCTTTTCTTGAAATCAATACGTGGAAACTGTATTCCGCAGAGGCCCAGGAGGTAAACATGTCCGATAGCAAAAAGGTTGCTTTAACCGATATCCCCACCTCAATAAAAGTGTCCTCAGGCACAACACTGAAGCTTCTTTTTGCCTCCAGGCTTTAAGACCTGAAAGTAAACACTAAGAGCAATGACTAATCACACCAACTAAGCAGTGCACAATTACATATTCATTATTGTTCATTAATTTCACCTAAGTTGTCAAGCAATTTATTCTGGTAAAGATGTAAATTATTGACCCGTAGAGACAGTTGTTTCTCTAGGGATAATTTCTCTCTTTCATTTTGACAGGCAGGCTTGCAAAAAATCCATCATGAGCTATGTTAATCCGTCATGTATTAAACTCTCATTAAGCAATTTTTAAAGACATTTTTCTACCCTTTATAAAGGCTGTGTATTATTCATGTTAGGAAAGATGTGAGATTGCAGGACAAATGGAGCTAAACTAAATCTGAACAGAATCATGGAACACACATTTTGCAACAGAAATGAGTTAAAGAGGGGGTATTATGTAAAATCGACTTTTTCAAGCTTTATATCATGTTATTATGTCATTCCCTCATTAAACACATGCCTGGAGTGTTGCCTTGGCTCATTCACATATTTTGAGTAATCAGTAAAAACTTAGACGGCAGCCATTTTAGGTGTAGCTATGCCTCAGTCCTCCTAGGAACGCCCCACCTCCTGGAGACGCCTCTGGACCTTTTGTCACCAGCCAAGCCACCAACCACTGCTCCTCAGCTCAGCAGAGCCCCCTCCCCGCACAGTAGTGTTGTTTAGATGCCACAGCAGTGTGCTGAAGGGGGCGTGTCGGAAAGCTTCTTAAAGAGACAGAGGCCTATTTCAAGACGTTCAGTACAGCCATTTTGAGAGAGCAATTTTATTCAAGGCGGTTATTTTAATTTACTGCATATACAGACCAACAGAAGGTTACGTCATCATTGTAGTATGCTATAGACTGGTGCTATGTGATTGAAAAAAGCATAATACCCCCTCTTTAAAGCTCGTGCGTAAAAGTCTCCGAGGACGACGACTTATTCAGAGTGTCATCTGCTCCTCAATATCAAGGCTCATATCACACTAATACAAATGTACATTGGAGCTTATTATTTGCATTTTCTCAATTTTAATGTAATGTTTAAGAAACAGTTACCGTGCGAAAAGCAAAGCGAACCCACGTAGTGTTAGTCGACAGCAGTGGGTCTCCAATTTTATCATCAACCGAGGCTAAAAAGGATTTAAAAAAACACGACTAAAATATGTCTAAACTGTGTGTAAAACATGTCTAAACCAGAAAGCAACTCAACTTAAATAAATAAGCATCGCATAAATAAGTGTTTCTCAATTTAAAATGAAGAAAGTCTAAAATTGTAGCTGACCTGAGTACAACCGGACGAAGCTCAAGTATCACCAGTGGACCACAATTTGAGAACCCCTGACATTTAGTATTTTCTTTTCAAGCACGATCATACAGCTGACTATCAAAAAACTATCAAAAATCCAGACCCAGTTTTGCATCCTAACCCAAAAGCACTACTGGTCTATGTGCCATTTCCGTTACTGTAAACTACTCATCATTCAAAGACATAAAAGATTAGGTTAAAAGTTGAAAGCTTGTTTGATTCTACCGCATGTAAAGTACTACATACAGAGAATTGCATTACTCTCACATCTTTGGTGCAAACTAAAACAAGTATATATGCACAGGAGCAATATAAAGGCCTCAGAACAAGTCTGAGTTTTGCAAGGTCCAGTCAAGTCCTAGTCCTAAGCTTTGAATTTCCTTTCAAGTCATTGTAGGTTTTGCAAATGAAATCATGTTTTCCTCCTCCTGAACATTTTTACTCTGTTGGTGAATCCAAGTAAAGTCACTACTTTTAGGCCATTTTATTAACACTGGAAAAAATGCCATCTCATCTTGGATAAATGGCTTGGAATGTGCTTGAATTAATGCTGATTTAGACTGTCTTGAAATAAGATGCAAATGGAACAAGCATTAATTCGCTTAAAAAAACAGGAATTTATTTATACACTTAAAGGACCACAGTTTTTCCATACTGAGATATGTTCTTACCTGAGCTTAGACGAGTTGATGCGTAACTGTCTGGTCTTTGTGCATGCGCTCAGTCACACAAAAACACCAAAGATGTTGTTAGCATTTAGCCTCTCCTCCTCTCCTCTATGGGGCCAAACAGGGGTGAAGGTAGAAGCGACCAAGCTCTTCCATGTTTCCCCTATTTAAATATGGTTACGTGAGCAGTTACGCGATTCAAGTATAGTTACACACCATGTCGATTTTCTATTTGCTATTGTAAGGTAATAACACCTTAGGAGCACTTCAATGTCCGCGCAGTAAAGACCAGACAGGTACACATCAACTCGTCTAAGCTCAGGTAAAAAACATATCTCAGTATGGAAAAACCGTGGCCTATTCCTTTAAAATAAGCCAAAAGGTAAAGACAAAATAGGCACAAACCTAGTCCGCGCCTCTCTTACAAGACGAATGGATTACCAGATACAATACATCTGAAATTATTCCGCTGTCAATTGCAGAGTCGCACACTATGTCACACCACATACAATCCATTTCCCCTTTCTCTTTTTTCACAGATTCGATTTCAGATGAAAACCTACTCGTTCATAAGAGAGTCTGTTCCCATGATCGTCAACAGTTCGCCGGAGAAAGGTAGGGGCTCGTGTTGTGTGGAAATCAGGTGTTTCTACCTTGAGCCGAGCCATTACTCACCGTGACACATGAAAAATGACTGAAGTAGAGCTCAGCGGGGCAGCCTCCCATATGGAATAATACAGTACATGTCGCTACTCCCATAAGGTTTTAATGAAAATGAGAATCTACACCACGCAAATGTTATAAAAACTGCAGTGCCCCTCGTGAGACTAGTTCAATGCGAGTGAAAATGACAGCTTTTAACATCAAAGTATGGTTTTAGTAATAGCCATTAGCACCAACGATTAAAATCAAGGCAGACATTTTGTGCTAGTTTTATCTGCAGGAAACTGAAGCCAAACCACAGCTATTGCGGAATAGATTAGGGGTAAATTGCCTTGACGATTTAGTGATCAACTTCCAGTTTAGTTTAAGCACTGCTGTTTGCCAGATGAATGCCGTCTTACTGCACCGTAAAGCACCGGGTAAATAGCAATACAAATGGAAAATGGAGGAGTTATGATAAGCTGCCGGACAACATTAAGGCTAAAGTACTGTACAGTGCACTACGCTGTTTATCCGATGTAAATTCTTGTCTGTTATCATGCTTCCCTTCACCCTCCGTTAACTTGTTATTGATGGCTCTGTTTTGTTTAAGGCGAAAAACCCAAGATTCCAACGTTTTCTAGCTACCTTTACTTCCTCTTCTGCCCAACGCTGATCTACAGGGAGTCATATCCCCGGTTAGTATCCATTTTATACTTGTTCATTTACTCAAACTGCGACTAACCAAATAGTCTGTTTTTGCAGAAACAGCCACATCCGATGGAAGTATGTCGGGGCCACTGTTGGCATGGTAAGATGAAACTGTTCATGCTAATGTTATATTAATAAGCCACTTGATAGAAGGTTGGTTTGATACTATTGCTAAGTTGCTAGAATAGTAAACTCATGTTGTGCTCTTTAGACATATCCAAAATACAAAGGTGTGAAGTTGGAAGTCATTGGAAGAAACTGCAAATTCCATCCTTGCAAATAATAAATAATAATAGTCGCAGAGTTACGGCGGCTCAGGACTAACTCAACATGTGATCTATGCAGTTTGGTTGTACAAGTGTGTAATGACAAATACAGCACTTACTTACTTACTTACTTATTTAGTTACTTACCGGTACATACTTACTTACCGTATTTTCTGGACTATAAGTCACACCAGCCTTGGCGACTACCTGGGCATGGAGGCGTAACTGCACCGTTTACAAGCCTCTCCCGGCATCACATTGTTCAAGCACCCATTTGCAAACTTGTCCATCTAGCTTTTAGCCTGCGCTTAGCTTTTTTGTGTTCTTCATTGCAGTAAGAGAAACCTCCGCTTTTCGCCAATCCCTCACAAGTTTCTCGCTCACTTCAAACTTTCTTTCTGCTGCTCGATTACCATTATTTTTAATTTTCAGTGGTACAGGAAACGCAGATACTGGTACACAAGCCCAGAGCGCCCTCTAGCGGCTGTCAGTGTGAAAACAACAAACATGTGAAATTATACATTTTGATATATATAAGTCGCACCCCCAGCCAAACTATGAAAATACCAGTGAAATGTCTTTTACTTACTTTCTTACTTACCTTGAGAATCGAACAGATGTGTGGATATATCGAAGCTCTACCACTGACAAGTTTAGTGTTATTGTGAAAAAGCAACAGCCTGGGCGTAAATGAGCACATTGTCAATGAAATTCACAATGATACTAAAAGCAGAAACAAAACAAACCCAAGCTGCAAGGTGATACATGTAGGAACCTTCTGTCTCCGCAGATCATAAACACTAGGGATGTTTATTTTACTGACTAAATTAAAAATAATCTTCATGAAAATCCAAAGCTAGTGGCTCTCAACTCAACTCATGTAGCTTTGAAACTCACCTTCGACTTAACTTAAAAAGCTGTAAACCAAATATAAAATTTGAAACATTTTACAGTCTGACCTTTTTTGTCTCATTGTGTATTAAAATGATATTCTATTGATTCACTCAGTTTGTTAAAGGGCTTGCCATCACAAATGATCAAAAACAGTTTATTCTCAGCCAACTCTATAGGAGAGAAACCATTTTTTGAAATAAATCTCCATAATTGATCTTACGGCTGAAAGTTCTTTCCGCTGGCCAACATCACACACGTGTTTTCAAGTATTGTCACCACTTTTGAGCATCTTTATGAGAAATAACTGGACCTTAGTTTACATTTTCTGACACTTTGAACTCTGTGATCATTTTTGTTTCATGTGGATTGTTCCAGTAACGACAGAGATATTAACCAAAAACCAAGACCAGAAAGATCTGCATTAAGACAGTTACCATAGTTACGATCATTGAATTCAGCTCAATTTTAAAGTGTAGGATCATTTCAAAGTTTTGTTATCACGTCACTGCAACCTCGCTGGGTTACTTAAACAAATGCTCTACGATGGTTTACACTTTTTGACACTTTAACTTTAAATATTGTGTTTGTAGATTCTGATCAGCCTCTTCTATGGCTACTACATTCTGGAGCGCCTCTGTGTGCAAGTCTTCAGACCCGACACCCCCCAAACGTTCAGCAAACGCTCGATGGTGTTGGCTGTGTTCAATGCAATCCTACCTGGTAAAGTGACACGCCACGCAAACACAGCTGTGCAATCGTTTCATTTCACAGATTGCACATTTGAAAGTGTTGTTGAATCAATAGTTGAGTAAGTGCACGTCTCTCGGTTACATCTCTCATAATAAAAAAATACCTGTGTCTCTCAGGTACGATGCTGCTGCTGCTCTGCTTCTTCGCCTTCCTCCACTGCTGGCTCAACCTCTTTGCTGAGCTCATGCGTTTTGCTGACAGGATGTTTTATAAGGTGAGCTCTCCTCCATGGCAGATTGCCTTATTACACTTATGATAAATGTCTGAGGCCTTTGTTTTTCGAGTGGGAAAGAATTGCCTAAATACTTCAGAGCAGAACGATGGTCCCTGGACATACTCAGCATGTTTATAATAACATTTTCTCGCCCCGTTGATGCATTGCACAAATAGAGAGTGGGCACCTTGAGCTCTTATTCCACAAACAGAAAGGAAAGAAAACATTTTACAAGAATCCTCTCAGCTGACTCCACTGCCTTTGTGTTTACATCATTGGAATTAGTTTCCTTGTATGATCACGTGACGTCATTCTGCTTCAATCAATGGCCGCTGGCTGCTCTGCTTTGCGACCACAATACTGGAGGCCGCTATTGCTGTAGTACCGCCATATAGCCGCTAGTCCCCCATTGGAATCAATTGCACTTTAGACATGTTAAAAACAACTTTAATGCCCGGTGCCTAATTTATTGGAACTGTCTACAGCTATATATATCCTAATGTGATTACGCTGGGTTAGACACAATCAGAGGCACCGGGCTGGTTATCGTAGGATACATTTTAGAAATCTCGTACTTAATGAGGGTCGGACTGTTAGCATTGGAGCTGCGCGAGCTACACGTCACGCAAGGGCCGAGTCTACAGTGAAGATCCTGCCTTATGCCCTTATTAGGAACATGCTTCATCAGAGCTGGTGGTTATTGTGGTAAACGGGGAGGAGTGAGTAATGACGGTCTATTAATAATATGTCTATGGCTTCAATTCATGTTCGTTCTTGTGTCCTTTTTGAAAAGAGGTGTGGATCCAATGTAATCAATTCAACTCTACGTTGCCATAGAGATGGCGTTAATAGTATGCCACATTAGCAAATATAGATAAAGCAACAACCAAATTTTTTACCAAATATTTAACATTAACACACTGTAAGGTCCAGAGTATAGATATAACATACAAGAGATCGATGATTAGCCATTCAGCCCCATTCATAGTAATGATCCCGTGTGGCCTGTGAAATTAAGATGGCTGCTCAATCTCCTCCTACGAAGCCTGTTCCTTACAAGGGCAAAACAGCGGGAAGCCCCTCGCCGGACCAGCTACGAGCCCCCACAGTGCTCCAGAGCCTGTCAATCATAGATTTAGGCTTCAACTTTTTATTGCTGTACAACTTTTTATGTATGTTCAAAAAACAGCGTGGTTTAAAATATGATACAGATACATTGTCCAGCGTTGTCACAGGGTCATAGTAATTGTAGAAAAAAAGAAACTCTTTGGCGCAAGGCTTTTAAGCAGTTTAAACGAAGTCCAAAGCTACATACAGTAGCAATCCTGACCAAGTGTCTATTGGAGTACAAAACACACTGTAATACCACTCCCTGGCCACCAGGGCCAAAGAGAAGAGCTTTCCTCACCCATTGGTCCAAAATCTTTTATGTGAGCCAAAACTCTAGTATTTTATATTTAGAATCTGCATTGGTTTATCATAAAGGAATGCCTCAGAAATCCCCAAAACTTAGCGGTTTTGACGTCACGATCCCAAGCCATTCCTATACAGCCCCAAAATGACTTTTACTCATTTGTGTAGAACTACATTAATCTTGAATCTGCTGCAAGATGTTAATCATGAACTTTTCTTTTCTTTTCTGTGGTAAATGTTTAACTGAGTGTTACCTGAGTTGATTCACTTTATGAAACTTTTCACTCTAATTACCGGAGATGACCTTTGGTTGGTTCAAAAATAAGTTTCATTTTATGTGTTGTTGCCGGGAAACCAACGGCTATGACTTAATCAGCCGGTATAATGCTGGACATTTACTGCTCAACTGTAAAATAAACTATCACCTCAAGTTAATGAGTTTAAGAACTACTTCAGTCAGGTTTAGATTAGCCGTTAAAGCTTTTGGTTTGAAGGGAAGGCTAACATTAGTGCATTGTTATGTCTTGTCTGTGTTCACCGGAAACCTCAGAATAGGCAGATCAGTGATGTGTGGCTGCATTGTGGGAACGGTGCATCAACATAAACAATAACCAAACCTCCAGAGATTTGTCCGTATCCAAGTATTGTTCCTGTACTGCTTTATGAGGACGGTTTTAAATGTCAAAGTGAAAAATTTGCAGCTCATTCAACATACAATTCAGAGCAAATTATTTATTTATTTATTGGTTTATTTGGTCGGGACAGTGCATGTTAATGAACATACATGGGTCTCATGCATGTAAACACGCCACACCGGATTGTAGCCTTAGGCTAATTTCCATCCGTCGTCCCCCATTCACACTCTCAAACACACTCTCATTCATCCTGGCCTATTAATTATGTATCATGTTTATTTAAAGTGACATGTCGCAGCTGATCTCCATGGTAACGCAGGACAGGCGGAGCCATAGAAATTATAGAAATTACTTTTGCTATCTGAGCCTGTTCCTACAAATGCACACGTTTTGTTTGCCATCAAATCCCAGACTTGCGTTCTGTCACCATAGAAATGAATAGGGAAGCCAGGCGTAATACCAAAGCATGGCGAGGTATGGTTTGTCCTTTACATGGTAATTATAATCATTTCTGTGGTGTCTTTATCATTAACATCTTATAAGATGATGTTTACAGGCCACTGGATGTGTATCCGACCCCTCAAAAAGCAAAAACCGAACTCAATTTGAGCTAGCATTTAGCTCAAAGGACACTTAAGGACGCTTACAGTACTTGTATCTAAAGTAAAATCTCAAAAGGTCCTGACATTCATTAATGATTTCTAACGAGGCTCTGATCTCACCTTTATGTGGTCCATGGGTTGTCAACAGCTGAAAACATCTGGATCGTTCATAATTTGCGATGTTTGATGGCTAATGCTAATGGCTATAGGAAAATAGCAGGGGGGTCAGCCCGATGTTCCCCGGGTCCGATGTTCCCCCGTACCTATGTTCCCCGGGTCCGATGTTCCCCCGCCAATAGAAGTGGGGGAACATCGGACCCGGGGAACATCGGACCCGGGGAACATCGGACCCGGGGAACATCGGTACGCACCCATAGCAGGCTAACGGACTCTGAAAAGTTGCCCGGACTAGCCGACTTGCTAACTGTCCACATACGTTAGGATCGAATGCCGCTTCTCCTTATATTTCTGTAGGAAACTGCTCAATATTTATCTCCAAAAGTTTGAAATGACATAATTAAACCACATTGCCTTTTTGACTAGCAGCACTTCCATTTAGGCAAAATTCTTTGTACTATAGCTATTTTTATGCTTTAAGATGTTACTGTATTTTTGTGCTTTACCCCGTGGTTTTAGTCATTCCTGTTGCTTCTCTGTGACAGTAAAAACGTGAGAAAGGCAGGATAGATGAGCAGTTAGTAGCTTTGTGATTAGAAACATTATCCAATATGAAGGCGAGTGCTGTTTTTGTCACGTGACTCACAGATGTTTGTTGTGCTTACAGGACTGGTGGAACTCTTACTCTTTTGCAAACTATTATCGAACCTGGAACGTGGTGGTCCATGACTTTCTCTATTATTATGGATACAGAGACTTCCTGTGGGTAAGAACTCTGTCGTAATAGATGAAAAAAACATCACAGACAGACAGTATATTGTTCTGAACTGCGCTGGCCCTTGAACCTGTGTGCCTGTGATCCCTGCAGCTGTCCAAAAGGAAGTCCCGAGCAGCCGCCATGCTGTGCGTGTTCATGGTGTCCGCCTTTGTTCACGAGTACGCCTTGGGAATGGGCTTTGGCTTCTTCTACCCCGTCTTGTTTTTCTCTTTGCCATCTTTGGAGGTAAATAAAACAGACTTTAAAACACACTATGAAAACAAGATACATATTTGATGAGAGAAAAGGACGGAGCACTGCACCAACTGTAAGAAGGGAGGAGCTTGAATAGAAAAGTTGGATTTAGTTTTTCTGGAACATAAAGTGGAGCCTTAAACTCTCAATGGAGCACATTTCCTCTTGTTTGGCTTTACCCAAATCTAAAAGCATCAAAATAGCAGACCAAACGAGGATAAAAACGCAGCAAAAAAGCAACAAAGGAGCAACAAAAACGCGGCAGAAAACGAGAAAATGCAATTAAAAAAAGCCATGAAAAAGCAACAAAAATCCACACAAACAGGACGAAAACACAACAATGAAATGACAAAAACATGACAAATAAGCGACAAAAAGTGGCGCAAAAACGTGACAAAAATGCAATGAAAAAGTATCAAAAACCGACAGAAACATGACCAAAAAAAGCGACAAAAATGTGACAAAGATCACTTTTGTAGGCCTTAGCTTTTGTAGGGTTTAGCTTTCAAATGAGGCGCTACACTGTTACTCTCCAGTCGAGAAGCTTTTAGATTTGGGTAAAGCCGAACTGGCGCAGGGTAAGAGGTTAACTTGCTTCTGAATCCTGAAGCCTATAAATCTTGCAAAGTGACCGGATGAAAACATGTAACCAAGCTGATGTTGTCCTTGACCCACAGCCCTGAGAGGGACTGTGCATTCAGTAGTAGAAGTCCCTGTAGAAATAGGAGAAGTAACACCACCTCCTCCAGCAGTGACATTTTTGTTTCTTCACCAATTTGTCTGTGAAAAAGGCCTTGTTAAAAATAACATAAATACAGTAGATCATGTGAGCAGTGGTAATTTCGTCGACTAAAATATTTTGCCCCTAAAAATAAATCAATAGAAATTTAAGAGACTAAAACTATGACCAAAACAGATATTTATGTCGACTTATAAAACTAAGTAAAGAGAAAAGAAGAGACTAAACTTCAGTGACACAGTTTGAAAGAGCCTCATATCGTTTGAAATGACTTCCTAAAGCACAAATCTGGGCTTTGTTGAGAGTGTGTAGAAAAAAATGCAAACGTGTCTTTTTAAGTGTATGTAAATATCTGGTTCCTACTGTATGTTGTCGCATCAAAGCTGCATGTGAGGAAAACGTTTAATTGTTCTTTCTTCTAGTGCTGTTTAACTTCGCCATGAACGACAAGCGTCAGAGCCCCGTGTGCAACGTGCTCATGTGGACGTCTCTGTTCCTGGGACAGGGCGTGCAGGTGTGCCTCTACAGCCAGGAGTGGTACTCTCAGATCCACTGTCCTCCAAAAGGGGTATGTGCTCCATTCAATTATGCAAAATGGCACTTGAGACAATCAGGCTTTTAGGTTTCCAATAACTATAATGTCCAACCGGTATGGAGTGAAAGTCTTCTGGCAGGCGCACTCAATATGAAACTGCAAATTTACAATATCATTCTCCAACTTATTAAAAGCTCTGACAGTCTGCGCATTTTTTAATTTGGCCATCCTCCATGTGCTAATGTAAGTGTTTGAGCTGCACGTTTTTTTTACCTAATTGTGACTTTTACTCATAAGTCTTGTGATTAGGTTTGGGATTTATGTTTTGTATCCAGATTCAGTTCACAGTGCATTTTTTAAACACGCCAAGGAGAAATAACATCATAGACAAGACTGACAAACTGCTAAACGAATACAAGAATCACATACATTTCAGAACCTCTTAACCTGGCCTTAACCGAGCGCATTTTCTCCAGTTCACCCAAATCTAAAAGCCTCTCAACTGGAGAGTCAGTGTAACACCTCATTTGAAAGCTAAGACTTACAAAAGTGATCTAAACTGATCTTTTTCATCATTGTTGCCATGACTTTTTAAACGTTTCATATTTTGTCACTTTTTCGCCACATTTTTGTTGCCTTTTCATCATTTAAAGGGACTAGATGGAGTTTAAAGATGTTAAAATTATGTATTTTATTCACCTACATGTTCCAGCCATGTCCTAATGTGTGGAATGAGCCCAGACCTATTCACCACAACTGCAGCTAAAATCCTGCACCGTCACTCAAAATGGTGTTTATTCGGGTCTGAAGTGTCACGCATGAGCTTAATATAGCAACTGCAGTTAGACCTGAGGTGGCAGTAGCGAGTTTAAAAAGTCAACTTCCATCTAGTCCCTTTAAAGGACCTGTATCATGCTATTTTAGCCATTCCAGAGTAAAGTATAGGCATTTATATGATATATTGTACCACTACCACGATGGAGCACTAATTTTTGTGATAAAAATAAGTATTTTCTGGAGGTATTTTTCAAACCCGGAAGACAAAACGCTTCGATTCAGTTAACTCCGCCCCTCTCTCCGCTCATACAATTTTAGCAGTAGTAGAAATATAAATACCACAGCAAAAAGTGAAGTTACTTCACGATGCAGTTCTAAGGAGTTGACATGTGCAACACAGCTTCATAAATGGCTAACACACACGCTAACACGTGTTATGACTCACCGCATTATGGGACTCGCGTTGGTTATAAAAGTTAATCCACTTTGATTCTGGCCAAGGTTCACCAAACATCAGAGACAGTCACAGACAAACACTATTTTGGCTGATAGTCACTGAATCCCGGAGAGAAATTCCAACTTCAGACGAGTGGCCTCTTCTTTAGGAAGGTTGAATAAAGTCCTGTCCTCGCAGCCAAATGCACTTTTCTCCGTGATATTATCGTTAGGTAAGAAAACAGGTGTCCAGACTCCAGAGTAGGAAGAGCTCCTTCTTCACAACTTTCAGTGCAAACATGACAACTGTTCAGACGCTAAGGGGGGCGTTTGTTTACTCTGCAGGGGCAGCGCAGACGCATCAGGCACTTCCTCTTTTTTTTTTTCTGTCTTACGACAGAAATAATGAAAAAGCTGTTTTACAAATTAAAATCACGCCGTGAGGCATTACATTACAGACATCGAGCACTTCCGTTCTGCTCTGACGACACAACGGAACAAGTCAGTCGTTTTCCAGGCGAGGGCGGAGCAGCTGCTCAGAGAGCAGGATTCAGGAGGATTACTGAGAACTGCGTGAATGAAGCCAAAAACCGCTCTGGGGGTGTTTTTGATAAGGAAATAGCATAACAACATGGTTAAAAACTCAAAAAAGTCGATTTTGCATGATATAGCTCCTTTAAATCAAGTTTTGTGCCTGTTTAGATGCTTGTTTTTTAAGAACGTTTAGATTTGGGTAAAGCCAAACTGGAGAAAATGTGCTCTGTTCAAGTAGGGATTAAGAGGTTAAGGCAAACACTACTCATGAATTGCAAAATCACTATGGTCTTTCACTGTGGCCTGAGCTTACGATAACTAAATATGTGCAAACGTTCAGTTTTAGTCACAATTTTCCTAGTTTACAACCATTTCAGCTGTTGATTTGATGTACTGTGTTGAAATGGTTTGGTATCGCACTAATATCATCTTTACAATATTCAAGACAGTTATCGAATATCTCTAGTTTTTCTCATATTCTCCAGTCATAATTACACTTGCAATTTTGATCCGGTTGCGTACCTTAACTGTAATAATCATATTTTGTTTTATTGTTTTGTTTTTGTCACTGATATTCATCTGAAAAGGACTGCATGTTGGTAAAATGCCATTTTTCTCGTCCAAAAGCATTAGGGACTATGAAAGTAAGCAAAAATATAGCCAAGAATGCAAAACACATTGGCAAACTGCACAACATTTGGCAGCTATGATTACTAAAGCAATTAGGGCTGAAATACTAGAGTGAAGTTTCATTACTCTAAGCTGACTCGTTTAAAATATAAAATCAATAGTTGGAGAAAAAAAAGAAAATTAAGAAGCATGTCCACATTTTCTCAATCGCTCATTTAAATTTCCATGTTAGGTTTTGCTGATCTAGAAGTTCATTTGTCCAGACAAAACCAAAGCCAAGGTCTTGCTCTTGTGTCTCTTTACATGTACGGAACGTACTGAATCGCCAAACAGTGTATTTACACTGTGGGAACGGATACAGAACATTATGACGTAGTGACCACATAGTATTTGTTTTTCATGGTTCAAAGAGTGTTCAAATACACTTTGTACTTTTTGGCAGCAATTTCATATTAATCCGCACCTGAATGTTGTTCTTATGAGTACGGTAGATCAACAAACAGCAGCATCATTGAACTTTAAACTGCCCTGTGTGCCACACGTATGTCTCTGTTACATCATTATCTGTCAAAAGTAATGTGCTTTTCTGTCGAGTGTCATTGATTTTCCTTCCTGCGGCTGTAATAGTTGTTTATCTCACCCGGCACAGTGGTTTTCTGACCTACTTCTGTCAAGGCAAACTGACTTTTACCCTGCTGTGCTCCTTCTCTGTTTGAACTCCAGCTTATCTACCAAGAAATTTGGCCATAAAACAGCATTGTATCAGTGGATGCCCTAAAAAGCCAAGCGTGACGATACAGTGCTTTCAGGGGCTATATTTGCCGAGCTCATTGGAGCCGTTTTCACCATGGATTTAAACATTGTCAGAGTTGAGGCCCGTCTCACCTCCTCTGGAAGATTGTTCCAGACTTCAGCTGCAATAACCTCAAGCACTTAACTCCATTTCATTTGGAGCCAGTATTGTGCCCAGATCAAAACAAAAAGAAACGGCTGAATAACTCTACAGTTAAAGTGCATGTGACAGGTTTTAATGCTTTTGAAAATATGGCTTATTTAGATGGATGGCATCAGTTGCAAGTTCATCCATCCATTTTCTTCCACTTGTCCGTTGCCGGGTCAAATCACACTGCACCAGCCCCTATGGCTCCTCCTGCAGGTGGTGGGTCCACAGAAGGACGGCCTCATGGTTCTAAACGGGCCTGTTGGTCTCTCATAAGGGGCTTCTGAACCGCTCTTTGTCTGACCCGTCACCTAGGACCTGTTTGCCATGGGAGACCCTACCAGGGGCACAAAGCCCCCGACAACAGAGCTCCCACGATCATTCAGGCGCTCAAACCCCTCCACCACGTTAAGGTGGCGGCAGCAATTCTTATGACGAAATGATTTTTTAAGCTGCTGACAGGAAGTGACATAGATAAAGGTAATGTTCCATAGCAGTTTGACTCATTTCCCATTGACGTAACATGGTTGTCACGGCAACAGATTAAAATGGTTTACCTTCTTCTTTGTCACTTCCTGTCAGTGTACAATAAGGAAGTGAAACTATAAACATCACAGAAAGGGCCAAACTAAAGAAAACTGGGAACAATCTTTAGCAAAATCTTAAATATAACCGTGCTAACTATGTTTTAGCAAAAGTTGTGTCTAATGTCTCATATGCACTTTAAAGGAACAGGCCACCATTTTAACATACTGAGAAATGTTCTTACCTGAGCTTAGACGAGTTGATGCGTACCTGTCTGGTCTTTGTGCGCTCAGTCACGCAAATGTTGTTAGCGTTTAGCCTCGCCCAGCAAAGGTACAGTATAGCTCCAAACTGGGGTGAAGTTAGAAGCTGTTCCACGTTTTCCCTATTTAAATACAATTGCCTGAGCCTTTACATGATTAAAGTCTAGTTACACAAAACGTGTCGATTTTCTAAGCAGATAAAAAGGGGTACTATATTGTAAGGCGTAATAACACCGTAGGAGTACTATGAAAACTGAAAGTATTTTATCTGCACTCTTGCCTTTTGCTGTAACTGATTAACTTTATGTTGATGTTTTATTGATTGATTTTATCTGTTTTCTTGTAATTTTGTGCAACTGTGAAGCACTTTGAATTGCCTTGTGTATGAATTGTTCTCTACAAATAAACTTGCCTTGCCTTGCAGTAAAGTGAGATATTACTGCTCGGACGTCGAAGTACTGCAAGTGTCATTAGCACCCTAAGATGACGCCGGGCAGAGATGGAGTTATTAACAAGGCAAGGTTATTTGTAGAGCACAATTCATACACAAGGCAATTCAAAGTGCTTCACAGTTACATACAATTACAAGAAAGCAGATCAAATCAATCAATAAAACATCAACATAAAGTTAATCAATGACAGTAAAAGGCAAGAGTGCAGATAAAATACTTTCAGTTTTCATATGTATGTACGGGTAAAAAGAGCTGTTTTCAGCCTGGATTTGAACATTGTCAGAGTTGAGGCCTGTCTCACATCCTCATGAAGACTGTTCCAGATTTTAGCTGCATGAAACTGAAACGCAGCCTCACCGTGTTTATTATTGACTCTGGGAACCACCAGGAGACCCCTCCCTGAAGTTCTCAGGGCCCGAGATGGTTCATACGGCTCTAACATGTCAGAGATGTACTTTGGTGCTAAACCATGAAAAGACTTGTACACAAGCAGAGCTGTTTTAAATTCTATTCTCTGAGTGACAGGAAGCCAGTGCAGAGACCGGAGCACTGGACTAATGTGGAACATCAGCAACATCTGCTAATGCTGTAATTTTCTTTCGCACCAGTTTGGATTTGACAAAGCAATACTGTGCTGAAAACCATGGCCAACATGATTTAACTCTTGAAAAGCTCAAGACCCCGATCAGGACGTCCCAGATGTGGGGGATTTGTGACAGATGGGTTGCTTGTACTTACTGTAACACACTTCCTCCTCCATGAACTACTGTCTGTGCTCCTCTCATGCCACTGTCGCCACTCCCTCCCTCTCAGTCTCCCTCTCATGGCTTAGCACAGATCACTGCTGTCTAAAATAGCGCGCGCGTCTATAAAATAAGATTATAAACGCAGGGTAATACATTATGCAGTTAGAGAAGCATTACAGATGACAGATAATGTGATTACCGCCATCGTGAACGTGTCACCGGGCTAAACTAAAGGGAGCACGTGTGTTTCTCCCGGCAGGACGGTTTCTGGGAGATGGTGACGCCGCGCTCCTGGACCTGCACCTACCACCAGTGAACGCTCCGTGGCAGATGTGTCGCGAACGAGGAAAAGAAAGGTTTTGAAGAATGCGAGGGTAGATATCTTCAAACGTGTGAATACTGTACTCTTGTAGCCTTTTGTAGCAGTGTTTTATTGAACAGGTACGAGGCTGGGACAATACAATACGCAGCACGATGCACATGGGCTCATACAACTCATATTCCAACACCTTTCAACCAAATGTTACTCAAACTGAAGTGAAGCAAAGAGAAATATGTTAAATTATAAACATATATGGCAGTATTTTAGCTTCATTTTCATGATACATAACACTCTACAAAATACTGAATGATCTGAGTTTAGTTGATCACTTTGTAAAGGTTTTGTCCAGATCCTCGAGGTTGGGGATACCACTGTATTACAGGACTTGGTTATTTTACAAACAAGTTATTCACAAAGCAAAGTACTGCCTGTTACCACATGGAAACCCTTTTTACTGCAAATATTGAGACAGGCAGAAGAAGAAAAAAAAGTCCTTTTAAACACCGTTTTGCAAGGACTACGCTCAAACAAATCAGTATCTGGAGTGAAACAATGGAACTCTCTGGAAAATGGTCTAAAATGCTGTTTAAATATTCTTGAATTAAGTACAAGCAGAGAATACTTTGTGAGGTTTGAAATAAGAATGGGGTATGAGTTTATAAGAACTACAAGACGTTCTTCCTCCTGTTCTTCTTTTCATTTCATTTATTATTGCTACTGTTGTGTTTGATGGATAGTAGCTTTCTTTGTTGTTGCCATGCAAACAGAAGGAATTAAATGAAATGAAAATCTGGAGCCAAAATGACTGATGCCAGCCCTAGCCTTTAAAGTAATGAACATTTAATTAGGTTTAAAAGAAATAAAAGATGTCGTCTGCCCGAAGGACAAAGGAGAACAAAAAACTCGAAGGCACTGAATTCACAAAAGACTGTCCCAGCCCTTATAGGTATTTGGAAAAGTTTGGTTGTAGTTATTTTTTGTTTGATAAGTTCAATCTTTTTTATTCACATTTTCAACATCGTAAAAAGACTTTTATATCTCATACTCGAGCTGTCTAGACTCGTTTTACCACAGAAACAAGGCAAGGACGTTTTGTAAATAAAATGACGATGTTATCCGGTTTGTGCTGTTTTTTTTTCAAACTATAGAGTTCAGGATTGTGATGTCATATCGCTAAGCATCATGGGATTTGCAACAATAATAAACTAATGGAGATTTTAAAGGTTTAAATACTGGAGTTATTGTTCACATTAAAACACTTGGACACCACAGTGTGTTATATGTATTTACCAGTAGTGACTTCACAGTTAACAGAGTTGTTCCACGGCTTTTTAATCCACTTTTTATACTGTTTTTTGCTAATGTCAGTCTATGGAAAATGTATGCTAACAGCCACAAACATGGCAGATCTCTATGGCAACAGTAGATTTTCCAGAACTGTATGGTAAATGGTAAATGGTCTCAACTTATATAGCGCTTTTCCACCTACATTAGGCACTCAAAGCGCTTTACAGTAAGGATCCACTCACCCATTCACTCTCATTCATACACCAATGTACGCAGACACTGGAGGCAATGTGGGTGAAGTGTCTTGCCCAAGGACACAACGACAATGTGCACCTTCAGGAGGCAGGATTCGAACCCCCGACCTTCCGATCATGAGACGACCCGCTCTACCATCTGCGCCATTGTATAGACCAGGGGTGCCCAAAGTGGGGCCCGTGGGCCAAATTTGGCCGCCGAAACAATTCTGTGGCCGCCAAAGAATGACCTACTTTTGCACTGTATGGTTAATACTAACTCTGTCCCATTCATTCTCAATGGTAAATATGGATGCAGTACACTTTTTGGCCACCAGCGTCAAATTGGGGGCGCTGTTTCACTCCTTTCGCAAAGTTAAAGGGGGTTATTATGTAAAATCGACTTTTTCAAGCTTTATATCATGTTATTATGTCATTCCCTCATTAAACACATGCCTGGAGTGTCGCCTTGGCTCATTCACATATTTTGAGTAATCAGTAAAAACTTAGACGGCAGCCATTTTAGGTGTAGCTATGCCTCAGTCCTCCTAGGAACGCCCCCACCTCCTGGAGACGCCTCTGGACCTTTTGTCACCAGCCAAGCCACCAACCACTGCTCCTCAGCTCAGCAGAGCCCCCTCCCCACACAGTGTTGTTGTTTAAATTCCACAGCAGTGTGCTGAAGGGGGCGTGTCGGAAAGCTTCTTAAAGAGACAGAGGCCTATTTCAAGACGTTCAGTACAGCCATTTTGAGAGAGCAATTTTATTCAAGGCAGTTATTTTAATTTACTGCATATACAGACCAACAGAAGGTTACGTCATCATTGTAGTATGCTATAGACTGGTGCTATGTGATTGAAAAAAGCATAATACCCCCCTTTAAGGAAACACTGTTGCGGTGTCGTGGTGTTTATCACAGAGCGTTGTACATTGTTCCAACTTTTATTGCAAAGTTTGTTGACATAAACATAGGTCATGTTAAAAATTGACTTATAAAAGAATTGATGCTGAACGGACACTTTCAAAATGATCTAATATGGCATTTTCTTTGAGTTAACAAATGAATGAGGTAAAGTCAATGTAGGTACAGTAATGTAGATACAGGTGTTTTTTACATTTTACATAGTGCTACAATTGTTGATTTTGTTCTACTAAAACTAGGCTTTTGCCATAGTTAACATTTGTTTTATATAGTATGTTATTTGCATAGATATAATCAAATGCAAATGTATACCGAGATTGTGAAAAACAGGGACGTAGCATCACTATTAGCCACGGGAAACCAAAAAGGAAATGGGGCAGGCTCCAGAGATTCCTGGCTTTGCATTAAAATTTCTTTTGCCTCTCTTTAAGTCATTATTGAACACAGGCTTGTCATTCTTATCGGTCCTATTTTTTTTCTTGCTTTTTTTGTTGTTTTGCCCTATATCAGTAGCTGGCTCCAAAAACCCAGCCAAATTGCTAGCATTAACGAGCTTCAGTTAGCCCGTGCTTAGTCCATCGCTATTCTACAGACTATGGGTGGCACATGGGGTGGCCAATCAAATTGCAGGGGGGCCCTCTAGCTCCACCCCTGACTTAGGACTAAATGAAGCTTAAATCTAGACAAAACCAGGTCAAAAACCGGGCAGAATTATCCCCAAAGCAGAACTAAAGTGTAAAGGTCGAAGCAGGAAGGCAACAAAACAATAAAACAGATGCTAACAATGGACTTCATCAAGAGACGAAACACCCTGAGGGAAGCCAGTTAAACCGTAAACTATGTGAGTTTCGCTGCACTGCTAATCTCGACATTGTAAGTATGCTTCCCTTTGAGCAGTGATGGTTGAATTGCAGGGAAGCGTATAGGAAGCGCAGGTAAACCAGGACCTTGGCAGTGATACAAAGCCTCTGTGTGAGCGCCACGTACAGCTGATGTCATACAGGAAGAAGAGGATTAGGCTGTTTGTATTAGTGATGTAATACTATAAACAGATATGGGATAATGCAGGAGCAGCTCAGACCTGGACAGACAGAAAACGGCTGCAGAACAGGTTGAGATAAGACCGGGCACAGCTTATTTGAAGGAAGTATTTTAGGCTTTTATGGAGATTTGATTTCTCTTTACAAAATTGGAGTAATATTTCACCTGGCAGAAAAATGTATGAGTGTAGCTCAGGGGTCTGCAGCCAAATTTAAGGGGCTCTGGAGGGCCCTTTTCAGGTCCATTTTTATTCTATACTTATCAGTCATATATAAATACACATAAAGGGTTTACTTTTTCATTCAAAGCTGCACCAAAGCCTTTAAGTAATACATTTAACATGCATCATCGTTGTTCAGGTATGAGCTCCTATTGACTAATGTGAACCTCTGAACCAAACTGTTAATCACAAAAACAACACTATAGTCTCAGATCAAGGACTGAACACAAGAATATTTTGCATGTAAGGCCAGAGCCAAATGCAACAATGCTGTGTAATGTAGGCCATTTTTGTTTTAATCCTTTAATTGTGCTTGGAAAGACTGTGCCTTTTTACTGGCCATTCCTGCTTTCTGTTCCTATTTAAAAGGCAGGACCATGTCTTTGTAAAGAATAGGAAAAGTGTCTGGGGCGAACTAACTACTGACCATATACACTACCATTAAAAAGTTTTGGGTCACCTAAAATGTCCTTATTTTTTAAAGAAAAGCCGTATTTTCAACATTAGATTAATCAGAAATACAATCTAGACATTGTTATTGTCGTAAATGACTATAGCTGGAAACAGGTGACTTCTATTGAAATAGTACTGTACCTACATTGGTGTACTGAGACGCATTTCCAGCGACCATCACTAATGTTACATTGTGTTAGCTAATCGTATTAAAGGGTAATGATGATTAGAAAACCCTCGTGCAATTATGTTAGCAGAGAGGAAAACCGTTAAAGCTGAAGCATCAGCGTTTGTGAGTTTGATTATACTCTCAAAATAGGCAGAAAAAGGGAACTTTCTTCTGGAACTCCAGTTTATTCTTGTTCTGAGAAATAAAAGCTATTCCATATGAGGTTTCAGGGAAAACATAAAATTGTCAGGGTGACCCCAGAATTTTGAACAGAAGTTTGCTCTAGTTAGACCAGGGTGTCCTCACTTTAGGCTAGGAACCTTAACCTCTAAACCCCCGTCTAAACCTCATTACAAAGCTAAGACCGACAAAACTCAGCCAAACAGATCTTTTATTATTGTCACTTTTTTGTTGCATTTTCTCATTTATCTGCTGCTCTTTTGTGACATTTTTGTTGCTTTTCGTCACATTTTTCCTCACTTTTCTGTTACGATTTTGTTGCATTTCTGTCGCTCTTTTGTTGTATTTTCACCCTTGTTTTTTGTTTTATTCCCACAGTAAAGTTTGCTTTTGAGGTTATAATTGTGTAGACTTAACGTAACTTAAAAAATACCATCTCTGGCGATGTGTGCCAATTCTACAAGGAGCCTGAGGGCCACCAAAGATTGATCGGAGGGCCGCATTTGGCCCACGGACCGCACTTTGGGCACCCTGGTGTTAGACCAACTATTTACAAACCACAGCACTTTTTGTGGGACGAATTAAACCTTTGAAAAGCCAAATTGTCCCGTGTTCCGCACTTTGAGCATTCCTGTTCTAGCCCAGAACATTTTACATTGAGATAAATCGTTGGAAAGCAACCGCAAGTTAATATGCTGCTTTGCAAACTTCAGATGGAAAATATGCTCTGACTGATTATCTTTCCACAGTTACAAGTAAGTCCGACTCTAATGGCCTTTACTCAACTTACACCAACACCACATCAGCAAGAAGAGGACATAAAATACAATGACAAGATAAATCTGAAGTTTTTAATGGCTTATCATTGGCAGGTTTACCAAAGCACCATGAAAAAGTTTAACAAACTCAGTTGCAACAAACATTCGGGAACAGCACTGACAAATGTAGGAGGAGTGGACTGGTCTAAACTTCCATAAAGGTGATAGATACAGCAACAAAATGTATCTAATATGCAGAGACAGTAATTCCCATGGGCACAAACTGAAATGAACTGAGCCACAGAGTCGCAGGAGTGAAGGGGGAAGGGCAGTGCAGGATGGAGCAGGATTAAGGCTGGACACAGATATTCCCATCAGAAATATGAGCCAGCACCGTGCGCTGGCAGAGCACACGTGTATATCCGAGGCCTCCCGTGTGTAATCATGTTGTGGGTGAGTATGTCGGAGCAGCAAATCAGCTTTGAGTGGTTGATCTGGAACAAAGTGGCTCAGGAAACGAGCAGAGTGTTTACTCCCCCCCTGTGCTGTGCTGAATGTTTAAAAGGTTTTGGAGACACATATCGGATCGACTTTCTACAGAATCCACAGGAAAGGTGTCTAACGGTGGTTACAACAAAACAATAGCATACAAGTTAGTGCAAACACATGTAGAAAAATAGAAAATAACATTTTGTTACATGTACAACTACGTAATGTTCATCTTCAACCTGCTATAGAGGGTAAAGTGATGGCAACAGAAGTCAAATGAGTGTTGAGTTAGGAAATTGGTTACGGAGAAGTGGTTCTCAAACTTTGGTGCATGTACCACTGATGATACTCATTACTGCTTTAATTATGCACTTAAGTTGGGTGTTTTTCAGGCATAGACATAGTTTACACCTGGTTTAGACTAAATCCAGTTTGGTTTAAGCATATTTTAGACCCACTTCAATCCTGATTTGATTTTGATCTAGGTCAGGTGGTACTTAGGACGTCAAATATTTTGTGAGGTGGCACTTGGTGGGAAAGATTTGAGAACCACTGTCATAGGGGTTAAGCAGACGTCACAACATGGCAACAGCGAAGCAAAAAAGCATGACATTTACTACCGCATTTTCCGGACTATAAGTAGCACCAGCCTTGGCAACTACCTGGGCACGGAGGCATAACTGACCCGTTTACAAGCCTCTCCCGGCAGCACGTTGTTCAAGCACCCATTTGCAAACTCGTTCCTCTAGCTGTGGTCATCTATAGCTTTTAGCCTGTGATTAGCTTTTTTTTGTTTTCTTCATTGCAGTAAACGTTCACCGGTCCCTCACAAGTTTCTCGCTCACTCCACACTTTTTTTCTGCTGCGCAATTACAGTTTTTTTTTTTTTTTTAAGTAGTACAGGAGTAGCAGATACTGGTACACAAGTCTAGAGCGGCCCCTAGCGGCTGTCAGTATGAAAATAACAAACATGTGAAATTATATATTTTTATATATAGGTCGCACGTGAGTATAAGTCGCACCCCCAGCCAAACTATGAAAAAAAGTGCGACTTATAGTCCGGAAAATACGGTATTTGTTTTGAAACTCCATCCAGAACTTAAATGGTTGTGCTTAGAAATAAAATAATGCAAGTGCACGGCCTCGAAATGTCCCAGTCATGTGTCCCATTACGACACATATCGGGAGCAGAATTCACCCATCACAGAATATCCTGGGGCGAACCATAGTGGCTTAAGTCATGCATTTTTAAGCATGTGAGCACAAGAGACTGCACATCGTCTAGTCATATGACCGGAACGCGAAGGGAGGGGTCACTTCAGGCATGAATCTTTTGCTTTTTGTGTTTTTTTTTTCACAGTTCTGTTTTCGACTTCACAACAGCAAAGAAAACATGAATTGAACACATTAATAAAAAGTACGGCGAAGCGCTCAAGTACAGCAAGTTCATCTGAAAAGAAACTCAAGTAAAAGGAGGACTCGGGCTTTGGTATTGAGCCCACAGTAAGTCCAAGTGCTTCACACGGGACTGCTGCAGAATGTTAAACTTGAACACAGCGCTACAGCACAGTCAAACGTGAACAAAAGTTAAACAACTTCAATTAGAACTTTTACAGGTTTCAGCTCAGTGCGTCATGGATACCACCACATCCATTTCTCTGACTACAAAACAAAATATACAGAGAAAAATCACTACATTGTGGACATACACAAAGAGCTTGTGTATATGAAGTGGTAGTCAACGGGCTTGGCATGAGACAGTCCTGGGCCAGTGCCTTCCTTATTAAGTCACAGACAGACTTTGTTTACATGCCTGGCCGACGCTGGAGACGGTCTTTTCAAACGTTCTCTCCAACCAAAAGTCAGAGGCAGTGAACACGCTTTTAGAGATGAAACCAGCAGGAGCATTTTCTCGCATTGAAGAGGGAAATCTTAATCGGGGGGAGAGGGGGTAAACTACCAATGTAGACTTTGCATCCATCTTAGATTAAGATGTTCAGAACCCTCCATTTGGATTTTGTCTCATAAAAAGGCATTATCTTTTAACAAAACAGACAATATAGGAATGTTCTGAGTGGGTGAAGAACCAACAAAACCAACAGCTTCTCCCCGGAGTTGACTTTTGTATAACGACCGATGTAGATATAAAAATAGAATATAAAACCAATTTTTGGCGTTGACACTGTGGTTAAACAAGAGAGATCAGAACACGTGAAGCTAGTGGTTAGCTTAGACTGGGCAATGCCAAACAGTAAACTGAAAACGCTCCTTTTTAGGAGTAGGCAGAGGCCGACAGTGCAGCCTTTCGTTTTATTTCCGGGGTCTCTGTCGGGCCAGGCGCCTCATGAAGCAGCAGGTCACCGTTGAGATGATGACAATCCCAACAAACAACGCCGACGACACGCCCACCACCAGGGGGATGAGGAGCAGGTCCTCCGCTGCAACGCAAACATTAAAGCATGTCAAATGAAGGGTAAAGAAATAACATTAGTTGAAGGAAGATGCTATATTTGGTATTTTTCAGGCTTATGTGTTAATCTCTCCCTCCCCCTCTCTCTCTCTCTGCCTAGTTTTAAAGAGGGCTGGTTACCGTTACTTTTTTTCCGATACCGGAACTTAAAAGGGATATTTAAGGATTTTTGACATAGGGCCTCATTTCCTAGTTATCCAGAGTGTTGTTGATGTCTGGAGATATTTTTTCTTAAATTCATGCAGTTCTTATATTTGAAGAATCTAGTGGCGCTAGGCTAGGGCAAGGCTAAAGCATTTCTATGGTAACAGTTAGCCTGCATTAAAAACAGTCTGACCCACTCCACAGTGCACCTGAGGTAAATCACTTATAACGCCAGACTAACGATATAAATGTCTGTGTTAATAGAATAATTTTGAAATATAACTGACCTCGTATCACATGAATTACCACATTTTGAGGGACTATTTTCTCGCAGATCACTCCGCCGCTGCGCTAGCTTACAGCCACGAAGCTGATGCTGCTCAAATATAAGTTATTTTTAATGCAAAATGGTTAAAATTATTCTATCGACACAGACATTTATATCGGTAGTCTGGCGTTATAAGTGATTTGCCTCAGGTGCACTGTGGAGTGGGTCAGACTGTTTTTAATGCAGGCTAACTGTTACCATAGAAATGTGTTAGCCTTGCCCTAGCCTAGCGCCACTAAGCTCTTCAAATATAAGTACTGCATGAATTTAAGAAAAAAATATCTCCAGACATCAACAACACTCTGGATAACTAGGAAATGAGGCCCTATGTCAAAAATCCTTAAATATCCCTTTAATACTACAGAAACCCTAAAGCTTGACAGTAAAGCATTTTTTGAAAAAAAAAAATCACACTATAAACATGAAATACAACCTATTTAGGCAGAAAAATTAAGTATTATATTAGAAAGATGTGACATAAAATGCAAGTAAATGTACAGACGATAATGCCCAGATAGCAAAATGACATTGTTTCAACATTGATTTAGGGTCAGATGGTTGACTTTTGGTTGAGGTTGAAAAAAGAATGTTGATTCAATGCTTTATTACGGGTTCCAGATCAATAATTTAAAAATAATGTTGAATCAACAGTTTTTTACAGATATAAATTCAACAATTGAAATGCTAACGTTGAATCAACAGTTTTTACAGATATAAATTCAACCGTTGAAAGGCTAACGTTGAAACAACAGTTTTACAGATATAAATTCAACCATTGAAAGGCTAACGTTGAATCAACAGTTTTTTACAGATATAAATTCAACCATTGAAAGGCTAACGTTGAATCAACAGTTTTTTACAGATATAAATTCAACCATTGAAAGGCTAACGTTGAATCAACAGTTTTTTACAGATATAAATTCAACCAGTGAAAGGCTAACGTTGAATCAACAGTTTTACAGATATAAATTCAACCATTGAAAGGCTAACGTTGAATCAGCAGTTTTTTACAGATAAAATTCAACCATTGAAAGCTAACGTTGAATCAACAGTTTTTACAGATAAAATCAACCATTGAAAGGCTAACGTTGAATCAACAGTTTTTTACAGATAAAAAATGAAAGGCTAAGTTGAATCAACAGTTTTTACAGATATAAATTCAACATTGAAAGCTAACGTTGAATCAACAGTTTTTTACAGATATAAATTCAACCATTGAAAGGCTAACGTTGAATCAACAGTTTTTTACAGATATAAATTCAACCATTGAAAGGCTAACGTTGAATCAACAGTTTTTTACAGACATAAAGTCAACCTTTGAAAGTGTAACGGTGAATCAATGTTGTTTCGACGTATGGGGTGAAAAGCCCGGGAAATTTGAACTAATTTCACGAGCGCCCTCCTCCTTACATTTTCGCATCTCGGCAGACAGAGGACACGGAGAAAGACAAAACTGGTAAGTGCTCATACATTTTAAAGTTTAATTGTCATCTTGGTTGTGATCAGTAAACTAAATGGCCACCGCACACTGTAGGCTATTTATTTGTCATTTGTTTATTATGAGCTGATAGGCTATGCCAAGCTAACGTTACTAGCCTTAACTGTTTGCCACCAAAGAAAGCTTACATGTTCCACACATCCCAGTAACATAACGGGACATGATTCATGATTAATTTCACGATCCCATAACCTGATAATAATATCAATAGTAAGTCAATACATTTGTTTGATCTTGCCCCACAATGTAGCCGTTACTTTAGTTTGGATTCAGTTGGTAATTTTATGTAGGCTAACTGTAGGATTGTGAAGCACTTTGACTTGCCTTGTGAATTAACTGTTCTACACAAATAATACATTTGCCTTTAGTCAAGACTATAACTTATTCGACGGTTTAATGGGTGAATCATTACTTTAGTATTAAGGTGCTGACATGGTTAATAAAAGAGCAAACAGAGACAGTAACACAAATAAACAAATAAAATGATCCCCTAAATGTTTAGTTGCTCCAATTATTTATTATCAACCATGATTACTAAACACTACCATTTTTATTTATTTATCGTAGGTGCAGCTGCTGAGGAAAGCTCCCAGGAACCAAAGAAATTGTCAAAAGGTAATCAACATCTGCATCTGCTCGACCGTCTCCCATCATCTCCTGATGCTGTTTGCCAGTGGAACTAAACACAAACCTTTTTCGGCATTCTAATAATTTTCCCACTGTCCATATTTTGCCATTTATCAACTGTAATTTGCACTTTGTGTCTAAACCCTTGGATTTTAGATTTTTGGATTGTTATAATACTATTTAAAAATGTTTTATAGATAACATTTGCTGCGAAAGGAATAAAGTTATTATTTGCAATTAACATTTATGACTGAATATTGATTGTAACAACTGATTTACAAACATTTTATACACGCTACAATTACCTGGATTAGCCTTCAGTATGATGGCCCTGTCAATTGTACTTTTATGAAACAAAGCTTTGTACAGTGGTAACATCTTGATTGAACAAACAACAAATTGAGGGAATTCACTGCACAAAAATTAAACATTCTTTACTCAATGTTGTGGAGATAACTGTTTATACATCTCATACAGAAATAAATATTAAGTAATGAGTGTACCATTTTTTTCTGGTGTTATTTGGTCACAAACTCAATCTCCTGCCTTTCCTCCATGTCTCATGCTCTTCTGCTCCAAATGCTTTTAGTTTGTTGATTTAATTTACTGCACATTCTTCACGGAGCACTGGTTATGGGTTATACTATATTTATGGAAGCAAAGGCTGAAAGGTTTTGGCCTCTGCACTATTAGGTCGTAATATCTGTCTTAGGACTGCAGGAGGCACTGTCACGCTAAAGACACCAAAATAACGATTTAAATGGGGCATGCGCTGTAAAGTACGTAATGTAATACCGTGGTAAACTTCGATAAAGTGGTGATTCTGAGTGCTATATGGATGTATAATGTACACAAACAGGAGGAAGTGGATTGTATGCCTCAGATTCATAGTTTGGACAGGTTATGCCTGTGGAAATGACTCAACATGATGACCGCGGTGAATGCTGTTTAGAGGCTGATTTATGTGGTGACGCGGTAAGTAGCGCCAATAATCAAATACCGTTTAAAAAAGGTTGAATATAGGTATATTTCTATAGATTAATCAATGTGAATCCATGTTTAAAAAAAAATTGAATTTCGACATCTATTCAACTCCTAATCAATGTTATTTGCATGACATTGATTCCATGTCAGAAAAGATCAAAAATCAACGTTGTGTTCGACATCTATCATATCGAGCGCTTTCAATCGCAGTTCAACGTCATTTTTCAACATCTATTCAATCACAGGCCATAACACTATTTCAATGTTGAAACAATGTCCTTTTGCTATCTGGGTGTGTATCTGTCATTTATTGAACGAAAGGTCGATACAGTAATTATCGTGACAGCCCTATGTGTGCATATAGAAAATCAAAACCTCTCTAAGATTTAGCGGCAATAAATGTTAGTCATTTGAAACACCAAGGTGAGTTTCTCTCTGCAAACACAGAGCTAAGTGAGGGCTCTTGAAACCCGCTATAAACACAGGCTGAGTAATTGAGCACCGCTATCATCAGAACGAGCCTGTTTAAGGTGTGTGAACTTCAAATGCATGTTCTTCCACTAATACTGAACATAATAACCTTGTGGTAAATCAAAACGAGTTGAGAGAGAGAAGCCCACAAATGTAAATAAGACTTTAGAGTGAAGATTAACTGTCTCCCGTAAGATTTGCCTAACCCCCCAGAAGGATCACGTCAATTCAGGACATTTACACAGCTGTGTTCGATTCGCCTGAGCAGCAGTTGGAGTAAATCGCTCTGCTGTGGGAGTTGGAGGTGGAGGGCATTTTCTTTAACTCTAACCTCTGAGAACCTCTGCATGGTCAATAAATCAGATACCACCACCACACTGAGTTACGCAGGAATGTGCAATATGCAATAAGAAACACGGCCCACATAAGGGTCCAATAAACCAAGATTTGATTCGAATACTATTTATTAGACTATTTATTTATGAAGGCTTGTTATTAAAAGGGTAAATCTCACTGGCCTGGAGACTAGTTTTGTCTGACGTCTATTTAATGATAAACTCAAAGACGATTCATTGTAGCAATCCATAGGTAAATTTTGTTTCTTGATGCTGTTTTGAAGCTTTTCCTCAGATTCGAACAGAGGTGGGTGGGTAGGTAGCCAAGATATTTGCTCAAGTAAGAGTAACGTTGCTTTGGAGTCATTTCGCTTGAGTAGAAGTGGAAGGCGGTGTCCAAGACTCAAGTAAAAGGAAAATGGCAGAAAATACAGAAAAACGAAATAATTGTAAAGATGAAGGTGCACAAGACGAGTTACATCTATTTAATTGACCAAAATAAAGCATTTACCGCTTTACTCACAGTGGAAAATGTAACTATTATTTTTATTCATGCAAGAGTACAGTAAAAAGTTAAAAATACTGTATGGAGAAAATACTCTAAGAAGAACAAAATTACTTCTAAACGTTACTCAAGTTCATGTACTTGAGTAAATATAATTGAGTACTACCTGCCTCTGGGATCGAATATTTTCTGAATTATTATTTTGGATACAGACGGATTGTGCAATATCACCGGGAAATCTAAATGTTTATTACGTTGATTACGGGGTAGGCGTATATAAGCTTCAGCCTACTCCTTTTTTTTTAGCTCCTGTAACAGAATAATGTGAATGTTGTAAAAGTGTAAAATGCTCAAAAAATAAACTAAACTAAACTAGAATATCTTTCGAAAGCATTCACACCTATTTGCTTCCTTTAGATATGGATCAAAATAACATTCTATTGCCTTATTTTTTTCTTTATTCTTTTCTTTTTAAAAGTAAAAGCATAATGTTCAGTGAGTTTCCAATTAAATCAACCCTTAAATAAATATGTGTCTTTTCATGAACGTAAGATCGTACTGTTAAGGGTTTGAGGAATTCTCTATTTGATTTAATTTTGATTATCGTGAATATCATCATTATCCTCACAATAATCGGACTGAGATTGACACATTTCTTTGCAAACTCGGCCAAAAACAAGCTCTGCACTGATGTGTGGAAGTACCATTTTAGTCTCGTTTTGATGTGGTGTTTGACGTCTTGTTTTGACACGATTTGCTGAAAAACTAGTTACTTACAATTTGTGTTTAATCAGAATGGAACATATCGTGTTGAAATGCTTTAGTGCAACATCGCAATTATATATCGTTATCGCAATATTGCACAGCCGTATTGCACATCACAAGTTACTTCTTCCAGGCCGGTGATAACCTGAAGACAAAGACATGGTTTTCCACTACAGCTTTTCCGTTTATTGTAGAGACACTTACCTCGAGAGTACAGGTAAACGGTCACTGCGTTGGACTCCGCTCTGACCCCGGTGTCGTACCATGCTCCGTGCGGGTCCTGTCCCCAAGCGTTGGCGTGGCAGGCGTACAAGCCCTGGTCCTCGCTGCTGGCCACGTGCACCCGGAGTCTGTAGCTGCCGGCGGATACCCGGTCGACGCTCACCTCGCTGCTGTTGGAGAATATCCGCGCCACGCCGTCGTGCCTTAAAGTGGCTATGGGCTCGGGGGCAGCTTCGACGGGCGGATCGGGCAAAGACTGCTCTGAGGGTGGACTTTGGCCTTTCTTCATGACAGGTTTGGGAATGGGCCAGCGCAGCCACTGCACCTGCGCCTGAGCCGGGCCGGTGGTGATGACGCTCACGTTGCAGAGGAGGGTTATGGTGTTACCTCTCTTCAGCAAGGGCCCGCGAGGGAGCTGGACCGTGGCGGTGACATGCACATCTGTGGAATAGACATGCCACTCTATCAGAGACGCGCAGGTGGAGGCAAGATGTGTGAAAACAGGGTGAGCGGCACATAAGGAAGTGAGTGACATTTTGGGGGGGAAGAGTAGATTAGCACTTTTTGCTTCAATCCCTTCCCAAAGCCGGCCATATCTAAATAGTATTGGCCCAAAATAGAAAAAAAAACGGAACAGGCTCCAACTCTCTAACTGTCTCGAACTAACTTGTGACTACACACAACTCAGGACCCCCTACTGTAAAATGTATTGAACATTTATAATAATTTGAGGTGTAAAGCATTGAAAATCAGGTTTAATTATGTTAGTTTGGACACTGCATTTTGATATTTGGCTTAATTTCACTAAAATATGCTGTTTTCAATCAAAAATGCATAAAATTCAATGTCAGAAGTGTAAAAAACATGGTCTCAAAATTATCTTGCGACCCCCACTTCGGTGTCCAGCGACCCCTAGTTTGGGAACCACTGCTCTAAATGTAATTGTGAGACAATGATAAACAATGAGTATGAAGCTACGGTGTGTGAAGTAGTGATGTGTGATGTTCAAAACTCAAGATTCACTTTACTGACTCAGGAGTCGTGATTCCCCGACTCCATTAACTCGTTCACTAACTGCTTTCTAATTGCGATCCCTGGACTGCGTTTTATAGTCACAATGAATGGCACACTAATATTATTACTTTATCCAGTTTTACAGTCTAAAATGGCACCCGATTATAATCAAATAACCATGTTCTTTTTTATTATTTTTTATTATTAAACAATATTTAATGTGTGGAGGTTACGTTTTTTGTTCTCTATGATATTTTCCCAACTACTGTAATATTTCATTGGTTTAAACAGTGGTTTACATTAGACTCACTGAATCAAATGACTCAAAACACCCGATTCACTTTGGTGAGTGATTCATTTTAACTCGAGACAGTAAAATGAATCGAACTTCACATCACTAGTGTGAAGTCAGGCTGAACAATTTGGCAAAACACGATGGGTAAAATGTTCAAGAAAGTACAGAATAGTTAAGTTTAGGGCCTGGTTCGAGTGAAGCACTGTATACACATTTATGGTTGCACAGGGTATCCACCGGGCCACAAAAAGTATTAAAAGTTGGAAGACAAAAAAACTGCCAAATCAAAATGTACTTATTTTTTAAGGTAATAATCTTTTTCTTGCTTGTTATGATTATAGTCTCAAAATGCAAACTTTTATCAGGTTAAGGTGCGTTGCCGTGAGGTCTAAACGAGGTCTTAAAAAAGTCTTGAGAAGGTATTACATTTGACTTGTGGATACCCTGTGGCACCTTTGTTCTTTGCTTTGTGGAAAAAGGATAAGCTTGTGTTTGTTGCAATGGAAAAACACGGTTTCGACTAGTCAGGCAAGGACAAGACAAACAACATCATTGAAACACTTGAGAGAAGTCTTTAGGAACTGCACAATGTAGCTCAGGTTATGTCTGTATGAGTGTTCCTCCGAGTGTTTGTGCTATTAAACTACTAAAAAGCAAGATTCAGTTTTCAGTGCACATTTTGAAACTCATCCGGGAGCGATAACATTTGAAAAGCTGCGGAACTAATCAAAGACTCATACGCACATGAAAACAAGCTGTATTGGTCTAACACTACAGATCAGCAGATTTTACTCTTAATAAGACCCCACTGAAATGTCCACAGTCCAGAGGTCATAAATTAGCTCAATAATTCCAGCCGTGTAGAGACTTACTCATTATGACCATCTAATTGCGGCCCTAGAGTGCAGTGCTCACCTTTGGTCCGGAGGCTGACAGTCACTCCCTCAGACTGCTGGGAGTAGAGGGGGCGGTGGAGGGACTGGGATTGCGCCTGGTGCATAAAAGCTGACCGCACATCGATAAGAGCCGGAGTCTGCGGGCTGCACGGAGAACAGCTTCAAAGAATATCGGCCCTCAGACACTTTCTCCAGCGAGCCCCGGGCGCCCTGGTTCAGCTCATCGCCCCAGCTCACCACACCGCCAGGGTCATCCCCGCCACCTCCACCTGACACACAGAGGCGGGGGATTTTAGTCCACAGATTTAGGTTACAACTTACAATCACTGATCGGAAGAAAAGGATGTGCCTCTGATGAGAACAAATTCAAAACAATCACTTTTCATTAAAATAATATTAATTGAATCAAGAGTCAAGAGCAAGACTGTTTGGAGATTTAAATATTTCAATCATTTAAAAGGTTATATACACTGTATAAGATTAGCACTATTCCTCCTCCTCCTCCTCCTTCTCGTCCTCCTTTTTCTCCTTCTCCTCCTTCTCGTCCCCTCCTTCTTCTTCTCCTCCTCGTCCCCCTCCTTCTTCTCCTCCTCCTCCTTCTTCTTCTCCTCCTCCTCCTCCTCGTCCCCTCCTTCTTCTTCTCCTCCTCCTTCTTCTCTCCTCCTCCTCCTCCTCGTCCCCCTCCTTCTTCTTCTCCTCCTCCTCCTCCTCCCCCTCCCCCTCCTCATATGTTTGGTGGTAATAATTCAATTAACTCATTAATCTTAATACAACTATTTGATCTAATTCATTGTCTAAACCTAAACCCTTCTGCATCGTAAAACTAAAAAGATCATTGTTAAGCATTTCTCATTATATAAAATGTAGTTTGTAGACGATGAGATGAAGAGTATACAGCTATAAACAGTAAGTGTATAATTTGAGTATCGGCACTCAACCGACTTTAGGTTTGTGTGCAATATTCCCGATCTGTAATGTAAACATAATACCTCTTTGCTCCTGGTGCCGTCGTTGATCGTCCATTGAACCAAAAGGCCGTAGTTGATCTGGGAGGGTAATCCCTGCACCTCACAGGTCAGGAGCAGGGGCGAACCAATCTGCAGGTTCACCTCCCCCTGGGGCGAGGGCATCACCTTTATTATATCACCTGCAAAATGAGGATAAAAAGAGTAGACATGACTAATGCTATATGAACGCATTCCTCATGTTCTCCTTTTTCCCTCTAGACACTGAGAGTACTGAAGCTTATCCTAATTAACAGAGCTTTGAATTGTTGAGAAGGACCTACCCAGAGTTAGTTTGTTATACTGAATACATTTACACTATCATTTGGATCCCTAGAGGTCAGTATCGATAAGCATCTAGCATCTCGTTGGCTCATGACTTTACGTATTGCTGTTGCTTTAGGGCTTATAAAGGCTGATTATGTTGCACCATACTGGACACATTATCTACTCAGACAAAGAGGACATGGCAGGCCTTGTTTTACGGAGCTGCAGCGGTGAGAGAAAACAGAGCGGTCTGGAGCTTTATGTGCAGAGCTTCAACGAGGAATGCATATGACCTGAATATACACTATACCCCCGACAATGGCAGGCCTTTCATGAACTGTTTGGGGAATAGCTACTCAACCCTAATTTTATTCATGTTTTTTTTTTCAGGGTTTATAGAGGCAGAAACTAGTCAAATTTAATGCCCAAATACTATATTTCAACAGCACAAATGAAGAAAAAGTTTGCGCATATTTAATTGTGAAGATTTGCAAACATTTCATCAGAGGAAAAAACAAGAGCAAAACAATGTTGTCAATTTCAGCTAAAACTGCAACTGAAAAAGTTTTAGACCATCACTTATACCGTAAATAGTGTTGAATGTCATTATTTTCCAAGAGATTTAGATTTAATGCCAGTTTGAAGCCGATATAATGCTTTTCATGACATTAAGGCCTTGATTTTGACACGATTTTCTTAATGACTGTTAAAGTGCATATGACACATTAGACACATTTTTGCTAAAACATAGTTCACACAATTATATTTAAAGGGATTATGTAAAATCGACTTTTTCAAGCTTTATATCATGTTATTATGTCATTCCCTCATTAAACACATGCCTGGAGTGTTGCCTTGGCTCATTCACATATTTTGAGTAATCAGTAAAACTTAGACGGCAGCCATTTTAGGTGTAGCTATGCCTCAGTCCTCCTAGGAACGCCCCCACCTCCTGAAGACGCCTCTGGACCTTTTGTCACAGCCAAGCCACCAACCACTGCTCCTCAGCTCAGCAGAGCCCCCTCCCCGCACAGTAGTGTTGTTTAGATGCCACAGCAGTGTGCTGAAGGGGCGTGTCGGAAAGCTTCTTAAAGAGACAGAGGCCTATTTCAAGACGTTCAGTACAGCCATTTTGAGAGAGCAATTTTATTCAAGGCAGTTATTTTAATTTACTGCATATACAGACCAACAGAAGGTTACGTCATCATTGTAGTATGCTATGTGCTATGTGATTGAAAAAAGCATAATACCCCTCTTTAAGATTTTGCTAAAGATTGTACTCAGCTTTCTTTAGTTGTACCATTTTGTGATGTTTATAGTTTCACTTCCTTATTGGGCACTGACAGGAAGTGGCATAGACGACGCAAACAATTTAAACTGTTGCCGTGCCGACCATGTAATGTCAATGGGAAATGAGTGAGTCGCTTCATTTCGATCTGCAACCAGTTAAGTTAATATTGTCGTTTTACAAATGTTTCGGGTTAGGGTTATTAAAGGGGATTTGGTTAGAGTTAGAACAATGTGGGTGGCGGGGTGGGAAAGTGGAAAGACGCGAGTGAGTCAAACTGCTGTGTAAACTTTGCCTCCATCTATGTCACTTCCTGTCAGCAGCATTTAAAAAAAAATCAAATAAAAATTACTTTTCTGCCCAACATTTCTTCATTAATTGCTGCTTCACTGAAATAAAATGATAATTATTACTTACAACACCTGTCACATGCACTTTAATGCTTTTTAATTCTCCACGTAAACCCTGTCTGCTAACGTTTGTGATCATAATCTTGGCATAATGGAAAAAACAAAGCAACTTTTCAATGTAGAGAGACAATCCCTTGCTTATCCCTTTGTAAAATACACATCTCTGTGATAGAAAGTACGGCAGCTCTCCCACAGCAATGCGTCTATAATATGGGCTCTCACAAACTAAACAGGACTGCAGTGCATGGCAACTGGCAGCTACCGACCGCTTATCAAACTCTGACACATCTGGCTCAAAAATAAGATAAAAAGAGTTGGGCATAAGGCGTGTCAGTTATATTGGCCTTGGCATCAGACAACCAGACAGTCGACAATTTGCTTGTCTAAAGATATGCAAACTACGACGGCTTCCGCCTCAAGGCTCACCACATTGTCCCTGACACACTTCCTGTGTTCATACTACTTTTATTATCGCTTGATTTATCTAGGCTTGGGACCAGCACAGACCAAGCGTACATGCTATTGATCCCTGGATCCCTCGTTCAATAAATGACAAAACAAACAATACATTTTTGGGCTCAAAATGCAAAAAAAAAAAAAAGTACGACTGTACTTTTTTTTTTTTCATTTCCCCCCATTTTTCTAACGTAATACATATTTCTTACCCAAAGTGTTAATTGTGGGATATTTTAAGATGTAAGTGCTTTTAAAACAAAGCTTTACATTAATTTTTAAGCTTCAGAGTTGTTTCTGTGGCATTAAAAGGTCTTCAATAATATCGTTTGGCGCAACATTTTTCCGCTCAGTACATTGAAATGTTGTTATTGTGATGATGATAGGCCTAACTGGTGGTAGGATTAGTCCTTAGACTCTTGTATCTAATTTTTAATAAGAATCTACAGGATGTCAACTTTATCCAAGCGACAAATCAAATCCAAGTATAAACGATCAGGATATTTCACACCTGTACAGTATTAGGTGACGTAATATTAAGAAGCCACGATATATGAAAAAGACAAAGTAACTTAATTTTTGACCTGTTTTCATTCTGATTTGGAATTGTTTTAGTCTTGTTGTGACACAGTTTGATTGCGGTAACACATTAGATCAGGAGTTCCCAAACTTTTTGGCTGGGCCCATAAATTGACACGTAAGCAACTCAGGACCACCATTGTCTAAAGTTGTTGCCTCTTAAGCTTCTTAAGGGCAGAAAAAAACATTTTAAAATCAAGTTAAGATGGATTTAATCATTTTATTCGAATAATTGAATGGATTTCACAAATTATAGGCTGTTATGCACTAAAAAATATACTAAAAACAGTAGCATTTTTCTTTTGTTTCATCTTGAAATCTGGAGACCCCCACCCAAGGCCTCGTGACCCCCCGAGGAGTCCCGACCCCCATATTGGGAACCACTGCATTAGAGTACAGCCCACGAGTTCCATGTGTAGATACAGGTAATAAGAAAGTAATACCATAGACTGTTAAAAAGAATAGACAGCTCTCCTCACTCCTCCCCGTTTACCATAATGACACTTTCGAGGGGAAATCATGGCGGATTACAGACTCCCTCCCAGCTCTGACGAAGCATGTTCCTAATAAGGGCAAAAGCGATCTCACTGTAAACTCGCCCTTGCGTGACGTGTAGCTCGCCAGCTCCAATGCCAACAGTCCGACCTCGTTAAGTAGGAGATTAAAAAATATATATTCGAAAACCAGCTGGTTTCAATTTTTTGACTAACCAGCGTATCTCAGGGAATATGTAGCCATATTAAGTGTGAAAAAATTGAACCAGGCATTAAAGTTGTTTTAACGTGTCTAAAGTCCAATGCTTTCAATGGGGCCTAGCGGCCAAATGGAGGTACTACAGCATGGAAGAGCAATGGCGCCTCCAGTGTTGCGTCACAAAGCAGAGCAGCCAGCGGCCATTGGTAATTACACATGAAGTAAGTAATTCCACATTAAAAGTGCAAGGTTAATAAAGTTAACAAAGCTGTACGTAGTTGCGTGATACTGATGTGCTAACTTTATAAAGTTTCATAAACTGAGGAAATGAGCACATAACTAACGCGCAAATACCATAATGTGTAACTGCACATGAGCGCGTGCTGTGATCTAAAGCGAGACGCTATGTACACCTTTATTACACCTTTGTACCGCCTTTGTTACACTTTGTACATCTTTATTAAAGCAGAACTAAGTAACTTTTACTCCTTGAGGCCAGAAGTGCCACTGCAGGTGTCGTAGCATGTTACGTTTTTTTTGCTCATTAATTGTCCGTGAGAGTAAATACTACGCTGACAGAAAAGACAAAGGGAGAGAGGACATTGTTCATTGTACCACAACCCAATTACACAATGACACCAGGGGGAGATGAAAAAAAAAACAATCATCCCATTAACACTTGTATCAACTCCAGAGGGACTACGAAAAGGATTAATAAAAGGTAAATACTTAGTTACTTAGTTCTGCTTTAAATCTGGCACTTTAACGTGTACCTACACATGGAACTTGCAGACTGTAATCTAAAGTGTAACCCAAATAGCTTTCAGATTTTGTTCAAATGTATTGGATTGTACTGTGTTATTATGGTTTAGTAAAATACCACAATATTGTAATATTTCATTTATTGTAAACTTGACACTCAAATGAAAATAGTTTTTGGTAGATAATCGATTGGCTGTTACGGCGATGCACTTCCTGTACTGACCTAGTTTATTGACCGTCAAATTGCCGATATCCAGCTTCCTCTGTGCGATCTTCTGCCAGGAGCGATCAGGGTCCCGGATCCACTGGGACGCCTCACAGAAATACGAGCCCCCGTCGTCGGCCCGCACCCCTCTCATCTTCATCACGTACTCGTCCTGCCCTCCCTCCACGCTCCTCTTCTCCAGGGTGATCTCTCCGTCCTTGTAGCGCCTCTGGTACTGACGTCCAGGGACAACCCCAGCATCTTGTCAATGGAGATAATCTCTGCATCGTCACCTTCCCCGCCGCGCTTCCCAAACACCACGGACAGATGGGTGAGCTGCTCCGACTGGATGCTGCCGGAGCAGGTCAGGGTTAATTCAGCCCCCTCTGGCAGCGGCTGTCCCGTGAGCAAGCGAGAGTAGCTGATCTGCAGCGTGTCAGGAATCACTGTGGGCACACACAGCATAGACAATTACATTATGTCAAGCCACTGCAGGAGGCAGGCAGACGGAAATATGCTCAATTTAATTTGCTGAGCTTTGCTACATCAGTGACTGTTCTCATTTAGGTCAGGACACAGGGAAACTAGTTTAGCCTCAAACTTAAAGGAACAGGCCACCGGGTTTCCATACTGCGATATGTTCTTACCTGAGCTTAGGCAAGTTGATACGTACCTGTCTGTTCTTTGTGCCCGTGGAAGAGCTTGGTCACTTCTAACTTCACCCCCGTTTGGAGCCATATACTGGGAGAGGCCAAATGCTAACAACATCTTTGGTCTTCTGCGTGACTGAGCGCACTCACAAAGACCAGACAGGTACGCATCAACTCGTCTAAGCTCTCAGTATGGAAAAACGGTGGCCTGTTCCTTTAAGGCTGTTTCTGAAGTAAAATTGTAGGTTCCAAATGAGACATACAACCAAATCATTGTGTTTGAGACGAGTTGTAAGAAAGTAAAATAAAAGTTTCAATCTCAAAGCGAAAGAGAGAGTTTCATACTATAGTCACTAATAAAATACGTCTGCACAGTTGTTCTCATTCCTCACATGGAAACGTCCTCGACCTTAAGTTTAAGAGAAACCGGTTTGAACTTAGACTCTGTAAAGATCTTATCTTATCTTCTTGCTGTTATATGTATGAGTACTTTTTCTCAGTGTGTCAGAAGAAGCACAGGAAACCAGTGAGACTGATGTGCGGTTGAAGGGGCTTAAGGCTTTGTGGCACTTTAAGCCAAAACAGAGACGTGGAAGTGAAAGGATGGAAATATGCTAAAGCCCAGAAAAATGCTTGTGTGAATGTAATTTGAGATGCCACTAAAGACAGGGCTGGACACTAGACTTGGTCCTTCAAACCTAAAATCCTTCTATGTACTTTGTTGCTAGTTTATTACTTACTTACAGATCAGACACGCATGAGGGGCATTAGTTGCTTTTCATGGTCTTATTTTGAGGCTTATGGTGGTTTTTAATCTTTTATTGGACTTGTGCAGCACTTTGGGGAATTTGTGCCGTGTTTCTAACCCTGCTATATAAAGATACTTGACCTAGAAAGTTGTTAGTTACTGAAACAAATGATCTTCATTCAGTTTGCGTAGCTTCTCCCACTGTAGCGATATATAGTTTTCATGTGACTTTTTTGGAGGTCAAACAAAAGTAACGGTACCTTTCACAGTGACGGAGGCGCTGTAGTTGCCCTGGTAGGTGGTGTCGGTGCTGGGCGTGTAGCACTCGTACTTGCCCTGGTCCTCGCTGCGCAGCCTGTGAATCACCAGCCGGACCCGGTCGCCCGCGTCTCTCTCGACCCTCACCTCCCCGTTCCTCACCCGCGCCTGGAACGGGGCGTAGGGGAAGCCCGGGTCTCTGGTTGACACGACGCCCATCTGCCTCCCGCCGGCGTCGTCTCTGTACAAGAACCACTCAAAGTCCTGCGTCCGCGACCCTTCGAACCCCGACACCACGCAGGCCAGGGACACGGGGAAGCCGGCCACGCGGTACAGAGGCCCGACCGGAAGAGCGACATCGCGGCACAACGCAAACTGGAAAACTGGAAAAGAAATATTGAAAGAGTGAAATGTACTTAAATGTAGAGGGGGAATACAGGAGCAGCAATGTTTGGCACAGTCAGTGATAAATCAATACTTTGAGCAGATAAATGGCACACAGGAAGTCAATACTTTAAAATGGCAGAGCAGAGATCTGTTTGGTGCTGGGCCAGCTCACTATAAACCTCCAAGTGTATTGGATATATAATTCAGTGGCTTTAAAAACATAGACAAGCTGATTAAAATCCCCATATGAAGAATTTGGGCTGGACTTTTTGATGACATGTCAGGACAAAACCCAGATCTTGCTCAACAGAAGCCTAGTGGAAACTTACATATGCCTCTTTATTCAATGACACTTTTTAGTAAAGAAAATAATTATTTGCATTGAAATACAGTATATGAAAAGGTCCAATACCTAGTGCTGTGTACATTTCTTAATATATCACAGGTCGACCGATATGTGTTTCTCTGAGGCCAATGCCGTTTTTGAGGGATTGTTATTAGACGATACCAATATGCACAGATGTTATTTTTGTCAGACTTTTCCAAATGTCTCGTCTAGATTATAATCCTGTGTATGATGTTTAAACTGTAAAATGTGTCAGTGTTGAACTGTCACAGCAGGAGGCACTTTATTTATTTAAGACATTTGTAGATGCTTCAGAGGGAGCTCATTTTAAAGACAAAAATCAGCAGAATCCAAAATTAGAAACCTGTAAGTCTTTTTCTCTTATGGTTCCGAAATTATGAGCGAAGTCTGGAACATAAAATATAAAAAATATGATCTCAGATGTACAAATTCATTTTCATCACAGGAAGTCTCTATCACTTTCGGTTAGCGAGATGTCGGCTTTTATCAACATAAGATCAGCTGATAGGCGATACTGTAAAACACCCAAATGTCGACCTCCGTTAGGGATCTGTTTTGATGTTTTCTGCTCCCTGTCCTTTTCTGTTTCTGTGCAGGGCGTGTGGGATAAGCCTCTATTTAACGATCATGTTTTTCGATACCAATTCCTGACCGATACTTTTGTCGATACCTATACTTAAATATTTGTCAAATAAAACCGTAAAACAGAACAATAATGTAAATTTTTTTCAGTACCTGCTTTTGATACTTTTATTTGTTCAATTCCAGCAGTACCTAAACCTTTTTTCCGATACCATACTGGTATCGTTTAACGGTACCCAGCCCTAGCAAGACCTAATTTTTTGTTTTGTTTGCAAAACATTATTAAGAGGAATTCAAACTCTTTCTAAACTTTCCTAAAACATTTTCTGACAATAAAATTCTTTACACTGGTGATGAGTTTATAAGCACATTTAGCAACTTTGAGAGCTAAACTGTTGTTATGGTAACCACAACAATCCTGCTCGTGAACCTTTGATAGAAATGCTTTATAATTAGACACACATACAGTTTACAGAAGGACAATTTTTCAACTACAGATATATAAGGCTTTTAAAAGTGTGGTCTTGTGGTAACATTTCTGTTTAGAGAAGCACAATCTAAAGGTCAGCCAAGTATATTGGATTGGAGAACGCAGCTAAATCTGATACTCTGTCTCTGATCCAAACCAAGACAAACAGAAATAGGCAAAGGAATCCGTTCAGGGAATAGGGAAAGTCACGAGTCTGTCAATGTCTTTTGAGGACAGAGTCTGCGTCCAAAGGGAGCGCTGTGTGGGGCCAGACCTGTGCCCTGGTGTGACAGCGTGAGGCACTTCTTTCTGAAAACAGCTTCAGACAAAAACCTGAGCGATTTTCGCAGCGGAGCCAGAGACAGCCGCCAAAATGCATCGCTTCTTCCTGCTATTTGAGGTTGAGGGGAAGTGGCCTGAAATTATTCATCTGCTCTTTTCGACTGTGTCAAGGCACGGGCCACATGTAAGATTGATGAGGCGCCGCGACTCGCTCGTGATTTTTAGACTTACATTGCTCTCCACCCTCAGCTGAGATATGGGAAATAATGGACAAAAATGTTGAATATGACCAAAAGCCTGCGTGGATGGATGCAATCTGAGATGCCACTAGACACAGGGCCGGACGCGAGGCTGGGCGGACAGAGTTGATTTAAGATCTCCAGTGCTTCTGTAAATATTTCCTTTGGAGCTAAACTTTCAGCTTAATCTTTGAGCAACAGACTCAATATGTATATCAATATAGCAAAACTAAACGTTCATCTAATTAGTGACCAAACCGATCGCTTTTATTGCACTTTTGCTGGCTTGCTCCTCTCACAGCCTTTTACTGCAGAGGATGGCTGTGCAATTTCAGTCCATTTCGAGATTAAATTAACAGTCAATTAACAAGAAGATGCTTTTTAATCTACAGATTTATGGTTTCCTGTGACAGAGCAGTAACAGCTTATTTACCATTTCAGCTTTGTTTAATCAAGACTATTTTGATCCCCTACTACTACTGACATAAAGTAAGAAAAGTATTTTTTGTTAAAGATGCATTAATGCAAAAAAATAATGAATTGTGCGAAACTGACTTTTTCGTGACCCAATGGCTGTATGGGTGGTTAGCATGGCCATCACGGTGGCCTCTACACAATGCCCCAGGATCAATTTTGCACAAATATCAAGGTTTTTCATCTTTTGCATTAAAAAGTTCCATAATGCACCAAATAGTTCTGCACTTTTGTGGTTTAAGCTGAGGTTTTTAATTGAAACATTCATTAAAGTGCATATGACACATTAGACACACTTTTTGCTGGAACACAGTTAACACAATTATATTGAAGATTTAGCTAACGATTGTACCCAGCTTTCTTTAGTTCGACCATTTTTGTAGTGATTATAGTTTCACTTCTTTATTAGACACAAACACGAAGTGACATAGATAGAGGCAAACAATTTAAACTGTTGCCATGCAACCATGTTAATGGAAAATGAGTCAAACTGCTCTGGAACTTTACCTTTATCACTTCCTGTCAGCAGCTTAAAAATTCTAATAAAAATAATAACATTTCGTCATTAAAATTGCTACTTCACTGAAACAAAATGACAATTATGCAATTGATGAACTTGCAACTGATGTTATCCATCTAAATAAGTCATATTTTCAAACGCATTAACACTTCATATGCACTTTAAAGGGACTAGATGCAAGTTGGTGATTTTTATACTCACTACTGCCACCTAAGGTCTTACAAGTAACTGCAGTCTCTATATTAAGCTCGTTCGTCGACGGCATTTCGGACCCGAATTAACACCCGTTTGAGTGACAGTGCAGGATTTTAGAGGCAGTTGTGGTGAACAGGTCTGGCTCATTCTACACATTAGGACATGGCTGGAACATGTAGGGGGAGAAAAATACTATACTATATTATATCAGGGCGCGATTTGCTGGGGGGATGGGGAGGATTTCCCCCCTTCTGGTTTTCTTGTCCCTCTCTCTGTTTCTTTTATCGCTATCCCTACTTCTGCCGTATTATTGTATTAAGCGTAGGGGGATAGAATTGTAAAATTGGCTGTGTGTTCAAGGTCCATGCACCTGCTGGTCAGTTGATTTGTGATCTCTGCTTTAGCGGCTTTGATGCGCACGGGGTCTATGCAACGTCTCCCCAGACCCTCTGCCGCGAGGGTCTGGGGCGTCAGAAACACTTTAACCTTTCGCTGTTTCGTGGCTGAACAATGAATGTGCGCACGGCGCCAATGAGTGGCGGTGACCAAACCAACCCGACCCGCGATCAAAGGAGAATTTTATGACCAGCCCCGATCCGGGTCCGGTCCGGGCAGCCTGCGGGGACCACGGGGGATCCTGTAACCCGCGCGTCAGGTGCGTTAATGCCCCCAGCCATGTGTGAAATCCTGCGCGTTTTACAATAGCGACCGTTTGACAAACAGGATGAGGAACCTTTACGCACGGTTCTGATTCGGTTCTGTGAAGTGCCAGCCGTGCACGTCCATGTTCATTCCGTAACATTTCCAGCTCTGTCCCTCAAAAAAGAAAGACACCTGTCGCCCTGGTCACACTACTTGACCATGTTTGAGAGTCAAGATCCAAGGTAATAGGTACAGTATCTATTCGAAGGAAAGCAAACATAGCAACATCTTGTAAACTAATTCTGCCATTATATTTCTAAATAATAATTGCAGACAACGAAGTATACAGTATAGTAAAGGACGTTTCTGTCCTGTGCACCTAATTAGGAAGCATTGTAATCGGTTACTCAAAGTTTGATCAAGATATTTCCAAACGGCCCAACTCCCTGAGCACACACACGCTCTGGAGGGGTCGCCCCCCCTAATTCTGACGTCTATGTACAAGGCAGATCCATCCCCTCCACAGCTGTTAAGACAAGACGCCATGAGCGCCGCCTATCTGTCGGCCTATCTGTCAATGGTCAGGGCCCTACTGAGTCCCGCTAAAGCATGCAGGACAAAGCTGTGCTCTCTCTGTTTGTACAAAAAGTCAAGCTTTTTTGTGTGCATCACGAATTCTTAACACATGAAAGCACTGAAATCTTTTTGCAGAATAGAACACATCTAACAACACTGGGTTTCAAGATCAACAGCATGAAATGTATGTGCTTTTCTGCATTAAAGTGATTGAGTAACTATCCCCCTTCTGTTTTTTGACAAATTACCTGCATAATAACATTTTTAAACTCTGTATAGTCCCTTTAATGTTAGTGAAAGCCATATTAATTTGTTTAGGTTTATATATTTTCTTTTCTTTTAAATAAAACTTGAATTAAATCAAAAATAGAGATCAATTATTATCTCGCACCACCTCTACTGCAGAGCTTCAGGTAGACAAAAATCCAATTCACAAGTTTATATAAAGCAAAAGCACACCTATAGACAGTGTGCGAGGGAGTGCAAGCCAGCAACACGATCAGCCAACAATCAACTCTCTGTCAGAATAAAGTAAATAAGGACATACAGTATTTGTTGCCAAAACCCTTGACAATTTATCAACAGCAAATCACTCACAATCTGTGTTCAAATTCTTTTCATTAACCATTGTTTGCATTTAAGAAGGAGGAACTATGGCCAAAGGTCTCTCTGGTTCTCATTACTGATACCACACAAAACACTGTAGCAACAAAAACATCAAACTGTCGGCTGAGATAACGATTTGGTGGAAAATAACCAAACATAAACTTATAATGGGACACCTCCCAATGCAGACAAAAGGTCTAACCTGACATGCCCTCAGTCAGCCTCACCTAAAACTGATAATTGTGATAAATAGATCTTGAAGGACAAGAAATACTAGCTGGGTGCGTTTGGCGCTCTGCCGCACTTACAGCACTCGATGTGTAAGACGTAAAAACAACTGGAGCTCTGTCACAGCCCAAGCCTCGAAACAACACGCACATAATGGCAAGGGAGACTAGAGAGGGCTTAAGCGGATCAAGTCCTAATTAACATTGGGCCAGAGCTGCTACGGGATAGGGGGACACAATGCACTCTGGATTAGACACTGGGCAGAAGATGAGGTACAACTGTCGGCCCAAAAAACACAGGATTGAGGACCACCGACCCATCCAGCCGGGACAGTTGTTGGAACTGGCTTAAAGCTGTGTCATAGACGGAGTGCAAAGTGGGAAGAATAATGTATTAAACTACATGTTCCCTCTTGTTTGACATCGTGAAGTCATGTTTGCACGTTTCAAACACGAATATGCTCAGTGAACTATACGCTACTTGAACCATCACCAATAAATTTGCATTTCTCATAAAAGAGAAGTTAAGCTGACTCTCTCTCCTCCAGTAAATGCTACAGCTGTTCCCATTTCTGGTAGGGATGTAAAAGTCTGGTTTACCACAATGAGCGCCAATAATGTAAAATAAAAAACACACACAAAAAAAGCATAATAGTGTAAAAACTGAACGCTGGCCTAAACACTTGACCATGTTTGAGAGTCAAGATCCAACGTATAGGTATCTATTCGAAGGAAAGCAAACATAGCAACATCTTGTAAACGAATTCTGCTTTTCTCAAGCCATTATATTTCTAAATAATAATTGCAGACAACGAAGTATACAGTATAGCAAAGGACGTTTGTGGGAAAAATGATCACGTGTCCTGTGCACCTAATTAGGAAGCATTGTAATCGATTTTGAAATAGCATTCTAGTTGTTATTAGCATTGCAGTGGATGTAAATATCTGCTTCTCTTCCTGCAAGTTGTGAAACGTGTTTATGAACTGTTCCCCGTAAAGAAATGGTTACAAATGCATACGGAAAGTTAGGGATAAGTTAGGACCACAGCTAACAGTTTAAAACGTAACGGCCTTAGCTGCTGAAAAAAATATTTAAAATACAAATGGACAGTTAAAAGTGTGCAAAGCAGTCATGACGTGTAACAGTGCTGTACTGTCCCAACTGAAGTGAGTGTGTCCCATCACAACAGGCCTGTACGGCCTGTACGGCCTCTCCTGGTGGTTCCCAGAGTCAATAATAAACACGGTGAGGCTGCGTTTCAGTTTCATGCAGCTAAAATCTGGAACAGTCTTCATGAGGATGTGAGACAGGCCTCAACTCTGACAATGTTCAAATCCAGGCTGAAAACAGCTCTTTTTACCCGTGCATATGAAAACTGAAAGTATTTTATCTGCACTCTTGCCTTTTACTGTCATTGATTAACTTATGTTGATGTTTTATTATTGATTTTATCTGTTTTCTTGTAATTTCTCTTTCTGCAAATGTGAAGCACTTTGAATTGCCTTGTGTATGAATTGTGCTCTACAAATAAACTTGCCTTGCCTTGCCTTACGGGACAATCTATGACTAACTGGCTCAATGTCTGTTGACGCAACAGTTTCACTGTATGAGTTTCAACATCCACAAATCGAAGATGAGCCTAGATAAGAGTTGCCACAGAGGACAAGGGCTGCGTGTTTCCCACTGAAACTATGATGTTGGGCTCTGAGTGAATTGCTACTGAGCCAGTTAGGGAGGAAACTTTACTTTGTTGACCAAAAACACCTGTCCACAGAGGAGTTAATCTGTCTAACACTGCTGTATATGGCAGAGCTTCAACAAAAACATTCAGAATTTATAGGGACTATCAGAAAAGTAAAGCATCTCCAAAGAATGGACACTTGCACACAGACATGGGTTTGGTGTGAGGCAGATGGGAGTCTGTTCAAAGCTACACGCGCTGCAAAGTAAACATGCACACAGCATCATCGACTCACCGCCATGAAGTAACACGATTAAAGCCGCCTTTATCGAAGCCATAGTGGTGGTCCCCCCCATCTCTCTCTCTCCCTCTCGCTCTCTCCGTGATGTCCCGGCGGATTTAGGATGAGTGGGATTTCACGGTGCTTGCGTTGCTCCGTCTCCGAACATTTTTCAACAGACTCGTTCGCTTCTCTGTGGGAACACCAGAATTAGCGGCAAATTGCACAGGGAAAATGATAGATAAACCCCAGTGGCTATCCATATGGAGCTGCTCTGGTGCGCTCCAGTGCAGACATGCGTCAGCCGAGAAGATAAAGTACCTTTCCCGTGCACCGTTGCATTCTCTGTCAACAGGACGACGCCTCCATTGTGGCCCCGGTTTTGGTTCGGATTATGCCGCTTGGTCAGACACGCCGTGCAACCCGGGTCGCGGGGAGGCTGGGGTTGGCTGGAGACATCGCAGGGGCTGGGGTAGAGGGTGGGAACGGGAGCGGGAGGAGGAGTCGTCGCTGGCAACAAAGAGGAGGAGCGTGAGTGACAAGAGGGCCGTGCGTAAAAAAGGACTCGCAGAAGCGCCATTGGTTAAGACCGCGAGCATTGTGTTTGTGAGCCAATGGGGAAATAGGGTGTGGTGACGACACGAGCAATTACAAAGTTAAGGTTTGAACCACAAGGGGGAGCCACATGTCTGTCATACAATAAATCTATTTTTTTTTTTTGGTGCAGCAACATGTAACATAAACGAGTAAGGAAATGCATGATAAGCCTTTGGGACATGCAGAAAAAATAAATATTTTGCATATTTAAACTCTGAATATGCAAAATACACAAAATGTCCCGACTAACAGTGGCATCAATGGTTGAGATGTATAAATATCTGGGTTTATGGCTTGACTCCAATCGTTCTTTTATCTCTCACATGCAGTCTGTTGTCAAAAAAAATTACATATCGTTTGACATTACTTTACCAGTCAATTAATTGCTTTAGTTTCTCAGTGAGAAAGCGGATCATCACTCAATTACCACTCCCTATTCTTGATTACTGTGATGCAGTCCATCAAAATACTACTAGCACCAATCTTCATCCACTCAATGTTATATACTATAATAGTCTGTGCAGGTTCATTCTCCGTTCTCCACTATCCGCTGTATCAGCATCTCTCTTGACTCACTCCATCCACCAGACGACCATTTAATTGGTTATTACCGTATTTATATTCAATTCAAATCAATCAATCGGTCAATTTGTCTTGTATCTTTTGGTTCCATGTCTGTACTGCTGTATCTGTTCCTGTACTTCTTTTGAGATGTTTCAGGACCCTCTTGAAAACGAGATGGTGCATCTCAAGGGGTTATCCTCTCAAATGAATAAATTCAATTCAGATTCAAACCGTGGATTCACAAATGTTCAAAAAGCAGCAGTTGTGCGATCAATAAAGTGTAAATGCAGGTGTTTGCTGTTCATGAGTCTGATGGCAGAGTTATTTAGTGTTCATGAGTCTGATGGCAGAGTTATTTAGTGTTCATGAGTCTGAGGGGGAAAATCTGTGCTTGTGGAGAGAGGTTCTGGTCTGGATGGACCGTTGCCTCCTGCCTGCAGGAAGAGGGTCCAGGGTGAGAACAGTCAGCGGTGATCCAATGCATTACTAAAGCATACATTTAATAGTCTCTAATTAAAATGGATAAAGTCATAAAATTGCAGATGACCCTGGAGAACCCCCTCCTGGAACCGCTACCTTAACGTGGTGGAGGGGTTTGAGCACCCGAATGATCCTGGGAGCTCTATTGTCGGGGGCTTTGTGCCCCTGGTAGGGTAACCCATGGCAAACAGGTCCTAGGTGACGGGTCAGACAAAGAGCGGTTCAGAAGCCCCTTATGAGAGACCAACAGGCCCGGTTAGAACCATGAGGCCGTCCTTCCGTGGACCCACCACCTGCAGGAGGAGCCATAGGGGCTGGTGCAATGTGATTTGGGCAGCTCCAACAGCTGCCCCCACGACCCGGCAGCGGAAAAGTGGAAGAAAATGGATGGATGGATGGACCCTGGAGAACCATCTGGAAAAGCCCAAGTACCACCAGTGGGACACCATTTGAAAACCACTGCTCATAACGGTTACAAAATATATATCTTTTGACAGTGTTTGCTTAGACAAAATGTATTACTATTATCATTACTAGTGTTACCAAGAATACAGTGTTTGACTTTGTAGCATATTCTAAACATATTAGATTTGGACATGAATAATGTGAGATACTTTATTTGAACATGAATATGATGGTTTTGTATTTGAATGTTTGTAACTACTGTACATAAAATTCAAAAGAGTAGCTGTACAAATTTTAAATATTTAGAGAGTTGGACAATAACAATGGAAATTATCTAGAACTCGCTTAATGGTATTTTTTTTTTTTTTAAAGAAAGACAAAATAACAGACTGATGTAAAGTGATTGTAAAGTAACAAAGGGGCAGATAAGATTGATCTTCTGCTCTTTTCATTCATGTTGGCTTGGCCGTTTTGTTGTAAAAAGTTTTTGGAATGAAATTAATAAATAATGAAACATTGCCTATCTTCACAGTGTTTAACAATAAAAAGAAGAAGCAAATTCTTACAATACATAAAAACAAACAGTAGGCCTACTCAACCACAAGATGGCGACAACAATCAACTTGACGAGCTCCTCAACGTTGCCTACAGAGGATCAAAGACAAATGTGGGGCTTTATTCACACATAATTACATAGAAAAAGCACAAAGTGTAAGTAAGCCTATATTAAACAGCTACACAAACCCAGCACTCTTGGCTCCTACACCAAACAAACAGTGAGGTTTGTGCAATAATAATGCTGATGAGCTGAGAATGATGTAAAGCAGTGAGAAAACCAGTCAACATATCTGTGGCTTCAATATGGCACCAGTGTTATGGCTATGGTTTCTCCTTCTCTCTTTTGTGTATTTCACTCTAAATAAGAGCGATAAATGAGTTATATTTTCCAAATGTATAGACATCAAATAGGCTAAGTGGGGCGATATATACGGCCTTGTGAGAGTATGGGATGCTCATTAGTGGACATCGAAGGACACTTTTCCTTCCATCCTCGCCTCCTATGCCCTTACTTAAGACTACATGGAAACATGGATGACTTGAGTGTGGCTGGGCGCAGAGAGGGGAAGTGATTAGGGAGTCCTGGTTTAACAAGGCGGCAGTGGGTTCGGCAGACTTCAGCAGGAGCCTACAGCGCCTCTGAGGGATGGCACTGACACAGAGTAAACTTCCTCACCCTCACAGCTGCCAGTGGATCACAAGCTTTAAACCTAATTAGACAGACAGGATGGTAAGAGAGAGTAGGGTACTTTAATTCGGAGCAAGAGCTGCAGCGTTCGGGTCGCAGTTATCGTACTTCTGTCTGAACGTGATTAATGACGAGCAAGGAAACTCTGATTCAAGTATGAAATGATGCCAACCAAGTAAAAGTATATGCAGTATTGGCACTGGAAATGCTTGTTTTGAGCTGGGGGCATTATGCAACTGTTTATGCGAAAAATAAAGTTATTATTTGTGTGTATTTGACCTTGTAGTGACTCAGTTGCTGTATGAGTGGTCAGCATGGCGCCTTTACTTTCCATCATAGTGTTCTCTGCAACGCTCCAGGGTCAATTGTTTTGTATGTTTTCTGGTGAGGGGGTCCGACAGCAGAGAAAACCTTCCAAACAATTGATCCCGGAGCGTCCTAAAGACCACTGTGATGGAAAGTAAAGTTGCCTTGCTGTCCACTCATACTGGGTCACTAAAAGGGGAAAAACGCACAAACATCAACTTTTTTTTTCACATAAAAACCTTTAAACTATGCCGCTGATGGTCCACAGTCTTCTCTCTAGTTCTCCTTGTTTAATTTAGAGATCATTTTAAAATAAACGTTTTAGTTCTCTATTGGTCCTTGTTTAGAGCATGTTAGTCATGGTTTAGTCTTATTTTAGAACTGGTTCAGTCCAATCTTGTCTTGCTCTTGAGTCTGTACTGGCACTTCCTTCGCAAATGAAGTTCCTAACGAATAAAGAAAGTGAATTTGAATTTCGTAGAGTCCCGATTTAGATCTGGTGTAACACGGAAAACTAGTTATTTTCTTAGGAGGTTCTTGGTGTGAAAGGTTTTTAAACCACTAGTTAAGAGAGTTTTTCTTAAAGAGCGTAATGACAAGTTAGCGATACCAATTTCACCACATTATATTGCATTTTTCCCGTACATTTTAGATTGCTTTTACATTACAACCCTGTAACCATACTGTACATAAGTATAGTATAATATGGAATCCTATGCCAGTTATGTATTATTCAGCACATAAACCTTTAAACTCCATTTGATCTATCTTTTCTTCATAAATATGCCACTGCACTGATGCAAAACTACATTTATCGCAGCAAACAAAGAAATAATAAGGGAAACATGTCACAAGCGCTTCAGGCTTTGAGCACATTTTCATTGGAGTTAGGAGTAAAACATAGCAAAACATTGTTATACGGCAAATATTTATTTTGGCCCAATCTTACGTTAGTGATCCCTCTCACCTTGTGCCTTCCCTCCCACTCTGTCTCCGCGCAGGCCCGGACAGACTAAACTGAACCGAGTGGAGACTGCCTCTAATTACCGCTGCCCCAGTCAGTAAAGTAGGCCTGTCGTCGCTGGACCCTGTCACCGTGTGTGGCATCTGCTTCATACACAATGCCACTTTTGGTTTGTGGATCTTTCTCCAACTTTAGTTTTCATAGTCAAGATTTCATTTTGGTCGTGTTTGTTTGATTTCTGTGCGTGTCCGACGTAGGCAGAGGCGAATCGTACTCTTACAGTATGTGCTCTCTTAATATTTACTCAAGTTCATGTATTTTAGTAACTTTTTGTACAGCACTTTGTGTTTTTTTTAATCTGTGAAAAGCGCTATACAAATAAAATGTACTTATTTACTTGAAGTACTTACGCTTTCCTCTGGGTAAATCTGTAAGTGACAAAAGGCTTTATGTTGGCGTATCTAACAAAACTAACTTCTTTTATCCATTTTTATTCATTCATCTTTTTTATCTGAGCATCTAAGTTTCACAATATTCAGCAGATGATAAAACAAAAACAAAGAAAGGTAACACCTTATTTTACACTGCCTTGATACATTGTACCTAATTTAATTTAGTACAATATAATATGCTCTGTAACAATCTGTAATGACTTGTACCTCTGCGCTACATACACAACAGAATAATGTGTATTAGTAATTTGGAGGTACATAATAGGACATAGGACCTTTAGGGTTAGGGCTTAAGGTTAGGGTTAGAGTTATGTCACACACATATTATTCCATTGTGTATCTAACCCATTGGTACAAGTCATTACAAGTTGGTCCAGAGCACATTACATTGTACTAAATTTAGTTAGGCACAATGTATTAAGGGTAGTGTAAAATAAAGTGTTTCCCCAAAAAACAAAAACAGATATGATGCCCAACAGGAGTAGGCAAAAGCAAAGAGCTTAAAGGAACTGGCCACAGTTTTTCCATACTGAGATATGTTCTTACCTGAGCTTAGACGAGTTGATGTGTACCTGTCTGGTCTTTGTGTGTGCGCTCAGTCATGCAAAACGACCAAAGATGTTGTTAGCATTTGGCCTCTCCCAGCACAATCCTATGGCTCCAAACGGGGTGAAGTTAGAAGCTACTAAGCTCTTCCACGGGCACAAAAACCAGACAGGTACGTATCAACTCGTCTAAGCTCAGGTAAGAACATATCTCAGTATGTTCCTTTAAACCCCCTTTCAATATTTGAAAATATTACTTTACATTCAGTTACCATACGGTACGGTAACGTTTCAATTATTCGTCAAATAATTACATCCAGTACAATTCCATTTAGGGCCTGTTCTTTGGAAATATCAGAATCTTTGCATCATTTTGTGTTGTGTTTTTTTACGCTTTTACTCCGCATTCAAGAGGAATTTTCACAAGATACGATTTGAGTAAATATGTGGATGACTCTATTTACTTCAAATTGAGTAAGTAACGTTACTCTTACATTTTTTTGACGGCTCTACCGACCTCTGCTTAAAGTAGTTTAAACGGTGTCTAGACCGATATAGATACATACTGTATAGTCAGCTTTACAAATATACAGTATGTAGCCCATTCCATTGTTTGGTCCGCACCATATTCCAGTCGGCAGTTTTATGGCCATATCTTTCTGCCCCGGGACACCTCACTCGCAGCCAGTATAGCGCGTCGCCTGCAGTGAACGTGCCACTGCTAGACCAAACACAGGTACAGCTAATTTACTGCCGACGGGGTATTAATAGCTTTCTCTCAAAGGGCTTCTGGTCATGCAGGTTTCCTGTCTTTATTACACGACGTTACAGCGATGTTTAGCTTAGCCTAAGACCACATAGTTTGATTTTGTTTGGTCACTGTCTGAGCCTGCGATGTGTGAGCCTGATCACACATCTGATTTTTCTTGGAGTAGAGACTTTGGTTTAAAATATCACCACAAAAATAAAGTAGCAAGTCGTAAGAGGAAAAGCAGATGTCATGTTATATGTGTTAAATGATTTTGCAGATGCCCCTTCATGTTCACTTATACTATAAAAAAGACATTACACTATTTAATGCACATTGGCAGTAACACAATCAAGAGTCATGTTGACTTATTAAAATTAAGTACAAATTCAATTAAAATCTGATTGTGATATTTCTGCAACAAGAAATGTTTTTTACTTGGCAATGTTTGTATTAATTGTGAGCAGCAGTGAGAGCGGTATTCTGGTACTTTCTGGTATTGTTTTTTATAACATTAGCGGTAATTGAAATGATAATAGCAGTGAACACTGTTTACAGAAAACGGAGTAAGCTTTGTGCTGGTCCCAAGCCTGAATAAACTTGGGGGATTGATTGAGAGTACTCTATAGGAAGTAGGTGACTTCAGTTCTCTCTAATCAATTGATGTAGCAATACTTTAACTAGAGAAGAGATATGAAGCAACTATTTACCAATATATAGATGTACAGTAGTGATGTGAATTTAGTACTTTCTGCAAAACATTTGAAAGGATCTGTAATGCTTCAGTAGGTTTGAAATGGGGATTTCAGTGAGCAGCCGCACATCACTGTCCAACAGATACACACATAAGGTTTAATGGGCAATTTGGTGGACATGGGGAGAGACAGGGCAGTGCAGAGGGGCAGAAGATGCTCTGAGAGGGAATCAGAAACACATGCGGTGGTCTTTCGCCTCTCAAGCGCACAACCACACACAACAAAGACGGGACGCGGGCCAGCGCTGGTGTGAGGCGGCAAGTTGAGGTGATGATACATGAGCTGACGTTTACAGCAAAATGAAACAGATGATGCTACCCACAGACTCGTGGCAAATATTCATCTGTAACTGGGCAGCCTATTGTTCATTCACTCAGTGCTTTCCATCCAGCAGTCGGACTCGGAGCATATAGCACTTAAAAATGCTCAAGACATATTTGTGCTTTACAAAAGTGTAGCCCATCTCACTATTAGGTGCTGAATCAATTCTTTGTCCCGTGTCCTCTTTAAATATGTTTGTCATAACGCTTGGCAAAAACAAAAGCAGCAAAGTCTAGACTAGTTTTCTAGCATTTCTGTGAAAGTGGCCCTTCATGTTCTGAAATAGACCGGTCCCTGTGAAGAATTGGGATATTATGCTAGAAAAGTTAGGAATGAGTTTGGACCACAACTAATATTGTAATTTAGTGCTTTCCACTTTCATTGTAATCAAAATATCAGCTATAGGGCCTTTAAGGAAAAATCTTAAGTTTTACAAATAAAATAGATGTATTTTGTGTTTTGTTAATTAATTCTTCAAAATGATTTCTTTTGTATGTTTTATATGGTGTTTTCTTTGAAAACATTACCATTTTTACACGATTTCATGTTTTGTTTCTTATGATTTATGTCACTACTGAAACATGAATCAAACATTTACAAACAGTTACTCAGCGCCACAGTACTCAAGTAACAGTTTCTTCATGTACCTTTTTACTCTTACTTGAGTAATTATTTGGGCCACTACTTTTTGCTTCTACTTGAGTGAAATTATTTCAAAGTAACTCGAGTAAATATTTTGGCTGCTCTACCCAACAACCATCTGGAAAGGCGTCCTTTACAAACCAGTGAAACAATCCATAATTCATTCATTGCCGTGAGTGCATTTGAAAAGCACGTGCTAACCCCTGCAGTGATGACAGGCAGCCCACCTGTGAGCGGCCTTCTCATATGCGTGGGCACAGCTCTGTAGCAGCAGTCTGATTAAAGCTGAGCCGGTGTATGTCTCATCAGTGTTGCCTGCCGCTGGTTGTGGTGAGGACAGAGGAGCAGAGGGGGTCCGACACAGACAGACGCCGGCGCTGGTTTGGAGGTGAGCCCGAGGACTGTGGGTGATGCTGGACTGAGAGGGGGAAAAGAAACAATGATCAATGACCGCTGTACGAAAACAAGAGCACAATGAGTGACTGAGGGTTAATACAAATGCGTGGTACATTCAGGACATGTCCAAGCACCTTAATGGGTACATTTGCTGGTGAAACAAACGAGTTATCTTATCATGCCTGTGCGTTTAGCGCTACTGAATAAATTCCTTACAGCACACATGGGTCAGTTCAGTCACCATTTCACCTAACACTTCCAGGAGCGCTAACCACTCCCCCACCACCCCCTTGAGGAAAAATGAGGAGCCAACAGAAAAACTGACGCTGGTTCTCAAACTGTGGTGTGTGACCTAATGGTGGTTCAGAGACCTTTAGGCACAGATCTGTCTGAGTAGAAGAAAAAACCCTTTCACTGCAATTACAGAACATTTTCCCCCTATTAAATAAAAGATAATGTATTAACCCTGTAAAGCCCAAACTGAAATAAATGCTGAAAAAAAGATGATGATTATTTTTTTAACTGGAGTGTTTATTGATCCTTCCGACAAATGGAAAACAATTCATTCATTTATTTGACAGGGACAAGTGTTAACAATTAACAAGTAACACACTACAACATTTATAGCCAAGGCTAATTTGCAATATCCGTCCCTAGAAGAGCTTTAAAAATACAATACAGTCAGAAAATGCATTTACAGTATCAGTTATATTTAAAAAAGACATTATTTTACTTTAAACATATCTAATTGTGTAATTTAAAAAAGAAGATTGAATGTTTCTTTATTGAATGCATAAGCCTTATAATGCATGTAATTTGCATATTATATACATTATATTATATGTTATTTTGTGACCCATTTTCAACACGGTTTTACAGTGAAATATTTTTTGACATATTAGTAATAATTTGATTAAAAACAACAACAAAATTACAAAAATCGTGGATCACAGAGCGCTGGCATTCATTTTAGACGTTACTATTGTTTCACTATGGGGCATCAATTCATGGACCTCTGCATTGCAAGTATCTGATTGCACCCAACCGGTCTTGTTACAGGAAAAAAAAACACATAGTGATTATGTAGAGGGCTACATAATGCTTCCACATTCTCTGCTGTATATTTAAAACCATTTATACCATGGTCTGTGTGAATACTCGATTCTGATTGGCTGGAAGGTGTCCGTTAAATAAGGGATAATGTATAGAACGCCGGTCATTATCGGGAAAATAAGTACCGAATAAGTACTTGAAGGTATTTCCCGATAATGACCGGCGTTCTATACATTATCCCACTTATTATACGGCTGTTTGCCAACTGTACACACACAAATAAACTTCATAGACTTTTAAGAGGGCAGAAAGGTTTATTTAATGATTTCCGTGGCAAATAGTTCCCAAACGTTTGCGCGTGTCTTGGCAGTGTGGCGAGGCTAGTAGCAGTATGGCTAGCTACTTATTGCTAGCCTAGCTACTTAGTTGAAGGTGCAGTTAGAGAGGAGGAATGGTGGTGAATCTCTGGGTAAGTTGAAAGTCGGACTCCCGTTAACTTCACGAGCGATTCCCCAACTTCTCTTGCAGGGACGGGGACAGAGATAGTGTCCGCCTGTCCGCTACTACTACTCGCGGAGTGATATGAAAGACCTGTATTACAAGCACGAACTCCGTTGCCATTGGCAGCGGTCATTATTTTTTTCAGAGGTCCTCTATCAGAAAATAATGACCGGTAGAACGTTGGGAAATCACATTCAAGTCGATGGAGCGTTCTACTTGCATTGTGAAGGGCCGTATAATAATGTCTGATAATGGACACCTCATCGTGCATTATCCCTTACATATCCATCCATCCATTCATTTTCTTCCACTTTATCCCTTACATATCGCCAAATACAAATGGCGATGTATGGTTTTAAGCTACTAATCCTGTAGTTAAACCTCTACAAACACGTTTAGTTTAGTAGTTCATCTTATGTGTTACTGCACATATTTAAAATGTGCTCTGTCTGTGAACCGAAATCGCAAATCGAATCGCAAAATCGCAATCGTCAGTAGAAGCACAATTAGGCAACGTTGTAGATGTAAAATATTTTCCAAGTATCACCAATATAATGTGATCAAATGTTTGTCTTTTTACACATAGCCCTATATTAAAGAAACACTCATGCCGGAGTGGAAGTAGGGTTGTGCTGCCTGTCGCTGGAGGGCTGCTGCGGTTAGGGGGTAAAGAAGACGACCAGGAACAGGGGAACGAGGGCTCATTAGGCAGCGCAAGTTTGGAGCCTCCGCGGCCTGCTCACATCCAACCACACTGTGCCTTTGATGAGGGCTGGAGGATCGTCTCAATCACTTCCACATGAGGCCAGCGCAGACACACGCCACAGAGAGATAGCTTGAGATAGAGGAAGGAGTGGGACAGGGGAGAGAGAGAGAGAGCGGGATAAAGGCGGCAGAGAGGTGAGCGGGTCGAGACTGAGTGGAGCGCAGCGCAGTAGTGACAGCCCAGAGGCAAAGAGCAATAAACAGCAACAAACGCCAGGAAGTGGCCGTGAACAAGGAGCTACTGAAAACTACTGGAAAACAAACTGCTTTGGGTAACTCAAAAATATTGGATCGAGTCGTTAAAAGGGAGGGCAAATAAACGTGTGTGTGACTCTGCATAGTATTTGCATCACACAGAAGCTCTTACAGTCAGGAAGTTTGGAACGATCTCTTTGAGGTTTCCCATGTATTGCTTTTTGTTTCTGTTGAATATTCACATGCAAAGGTTTCATTTGATCTCTGCGTGTTAATACTTTTATTTTTGGATACCTCAGTTTTGCCTAATGGAGGCTTTCATTAGTTAGTTTTTTTTCCCTGAGGTTTCGCCGAGTCTCTTGTTGTAAGGGCCTTGAGCGTTGTACAAGAAAATGACAGAATGAAACTTCACTACAACTGATACTGATACCTGAACAATACTTTTTTCGATACCTATTCTAAAATAATTGTCGTCTAGAACCAGAAAACAGAACAATACTGTTTGACCTGTAAATTTACAATATCGGGTTCGTCTCCCATGCCAAGAAATGTGCGAAAAATGGGGAATAGTTTGGGAAAAATGGGAGAAAACTGAAAGAAATTGTGGTTAAAATAAGGAAACATTGAGTTAAAAAAATGGGGAGTAAATGGGACAAAAACAGGTAAAGAATTGGGAATAAATTGGGGAAAAATAGGGAACATATTAGTTTAAAAAAATGAGCAAAAATGAGGGGAACATTTGGAAGAAGAAGAAAAAATGGGGCAAAATGGGTAAACATTAGGTAAAAAAAAAGTACAACAAATGGGAAACCAACAAAGTCACTCCCAGGACCAACAACATCAAAACACAGATCTAAAGATATACATTTATGTTTTTTAAATTCATTTATTTGACAGGGAAATTGCAATTCAACATAGTACAAACAAGCTTGTACCTGATGCGATGCAAGAAGAGTTTATAGCTAGTGCTAATTTTCAACTCCAGTCCCTGGTTGGGCCTTTCTACACTTTATTCAAATTTCATCTTAAAAACGTACCGTATAAATCAGCTTTCGATAATTTAATTTTTCTGATACCGGTACAACCTAATCTTTTTTTTCAATACCATACTGGTATTGTTCAACCGTACCGAGCCCTACTTCTTACTACCACCGAGTATGACATGAATGAATAATGACTACAGTGTGATGCTTGGAGAAAGTTGGTAACACAGGCAAACCATTATTAATATTATTATTACGCCCAAACATTGGAAAAATAAACAACATTTACTCCTACCTTTGCACAAATCTATTTTAGTGGAGCGGATCTATTTTTGCAAATGAAGCATCTAAATACAGTATTTGAGCTTTGTGTGGTGGTAGAACCGAGATGTACACTTGTCCATGAGGGAATGAGGTCAGCTGGAGTGGCGCGTGGCCTCGTGTCATGCCTGAAGACAAATGTGGCAGTGTTTAGTGGTTATCTTGCTACCTTCATCTGCCTTTGCTCCATCTGCACCACATCATCATCATCATCATGATATTTCACAACCTGCAACTCCATCTCCCTTTCGCCTTCCCTTTAAACAAGCCGGCAGGAACCAATTAATTGCAGCAGCCATGAGGGTCGCAATTAGTAAGTGTTTAAGTGAATCAAAACATGTCTGGTCTTTGCTCTGCTGTAACTGATCCTCCTGGTAGCCGGGTAAGCAGGGGCTCACATCAGCTGGTCATGAATGTGAAATCAATATTGAACTATTTCCTAAATGTATGTGCTTTGTTTTCACCGTATAGATTGTAACATGCCTTAAGTGTCATTTAGAGGCAGAGCAGTTGTTCTCAAAATGTGGTATGTGTTTTCTTCATTCTTCTAACCTCTTATTAACCTCCTCGCGCTTCAAATCAATACCAATAATAAAGAGAATGTTGCTGCTTTGCTACGACAAAAAAAACAAAACAAAAACAGTTGCAGCATCCATATAATGTTTTAAGGGTGGAGACAAGTGATCATGGTCTGGTTGCCACAGGTGTAGCGTGAGACAGGTGTCACCCATCCTGCGCCCTATGGGGTTTCCTGAGTCGCCCCTGGGACTTGTTCTAAAAATAAAGCAGTTCACTTTCTTGGAAACAGTTGTTCCTGTTCCTGTGACTCACAATTTGTCTAAGTAAGTAAATAAGTGCTGTATTTATTTATGTTTTTGAAAGTCGGGGACATCGGAGTACTGCCTTCAGTGCTCCTCTGAAGCGGTGCATCACCTCCAGGTTTTGCCCCTGTTTCAGAGCATGGTGTCCTGCACTGGTCAGCTCCTCCGCCTCCTCTTTCCTCTTCTTCCTGTGCAGCTCCCTCCGCTCCACAACAGTCTGGCACCATCTTCTAGGAAGAGCTTCGCAGACGAATATAATCGGTCTTATTCTCCAATGAACGAACATTAATCAGAACAATAGTAGGGATAGAGGCTTGTGTGGCTTAGCTGTGAGTCTTGCCCTCATACCTCCTACTCGTTTGTCCCTTTTTTGTTTCCTGTAGCTCCTCTTGTGACACCTCTGTGCTGCATGTGTGGGGGATCCTGGTGCCTCTTCAGTGTTTCAGAAGAAGCAGGTCTCAAATGTCTTTAGCTCATAAGCTAGCTGTTTGTTAACTTTTAAAAAGCTGTTTAATCAGGACCATTACTCGCTGCAGTAAAAAAAAACAAATCCACTGAACCTTACAAAAGTATCCAGTAAAACAATGTGGAACACAGAGACTACAAATGCAGTTTGCAGAAAAAGGCAAGAAACGCTGCTGTACCAAGAGGGGGGGAGGTTGCCCCTCGTTTACGTGTCGCCATGATGCGTAAGCAACTAAAAGTGTGAATGTGATATTTTTGACACGATAGTTAAATAAGAATAAGGACTTTTTTTCCCCGACTGCCACTGAGTGCAGAGGATTATGGGATTTGCAGTGGGCTCTTCCATAATACACTAATGGAGATTTAAAAAGGAGAAATACTAAAACATTTGGACACTACAGTGAGTTAGATGTATTAACCACCAGTTACTGAGCAGTTTATGAAGCTCTTTTCTCCACTACGCACGGGGTGGCACGGTGGTGCAGCCGTTAGCGCTCGTTCGATCCCCTGGTGGACGGGGCCTGTCTGTGGAGTTTACATGTTCTCCTCGTGTCTGTGTAGGTTTCCTCCGGGTACTTTGGTTTCCCCTACCACTAAAAACATGTACAATAGGCTAGGACGAATGCCCGATCCCGTCAGACCTCGAAAGCTAAGCAGGGAAGGGCCTGGCAGGACTTGGATGGGAGACCGTTTGGGAACACCAGGAAGTCTGGCAAATGTAGTGCGTGTGTGAGTGGTTAGTGGTGGCCGATGTTCGCAGACTGGTTGCCTCTCTTATCATCACGAGTATGGAGTGAAGGAATAATGCACCAAATTGTAAAAGCGACTTTGAGCGTCTGGAAAAGCGCTATATAAGACTAATGCGTTATTATTATTATTATTATTAAATGAATGGTGGTTGGCGCAGATGTGTGCAGTCGCGCTTCTGTCAGTCTGCCCAAATCCCCTAAGTGTGTAAAGCGTTTTGGGCGACTTGTGTCATGTGGAAAAGAGCTATACAGATAAGCTTCAATTCTACTTTATATACTGTTTTTAGCCCAAACTCTATTATCAAATGGCTCTGAACTATAGAAATAAGGAACTCTAAAAAATTGTTTTATCAAAAACCTTATTTTATTAGTTAGAGAAAATGAATGAGTGCACAGACAGATGCTATCTGGCTGATAACCTAAAAGTTGGCTGTAAGTCTATACTCTCCAGTTGAATCCCTTTCTACCACTTGGCAGGCATCAAGAACTGAGGTTACTTTATTGGTTTTCTAATTGGTGCCAGTTTCCATTTTCATTTCCAAAAATTGCAGTGGTTCTGCTCTTTTGGTGTGCGCGAGCAAGCAGAGAGCAGAGAATAAGCGGGGTGGATATAGCTCTGGCCTGGCGCATGTGTCAGCGCATGCACCGAGACGACGATGACTGTTTGTGCTTTGTTCTGTTGTATAATGACTCATCAGTGATTGGCTAAGTTGATGTGGTCAGCAACAGAGGAGCACTTTACAGTAAATGCATCAATGGAAAAGGAGCGTCCCGAGAGGAGGGTGAAATACAGACGGGGGGTTGGGGGCTCGGTGCAGCATCGGAGCACATCGTTCTTCCAATTGTAGGAGTAAATTACACTAAAATAAACAAAAGTCACCACAGTTGTGCACATAAAGCCACCATGATGGAGCAGCTTGAACAGAAAAAAAAAAGAATAGTGGAGTTTTGCATAAACACACGTGCAGGGGCTGCAGGAAAAGTAAACAAGGCAGGGAGATTTTTGGCTAAGAAAGGTCTATCACCTCAGTTATGTTTGAGGGAAAAAAGCTAGAAACATTAATAAGCAAAATATACAGTATTTTAGAGCAGCCACAAGTCCAGAGTGTCGCGGCCTCTTATTGATCCAAAGATTAAAATAACTCAATCTTGAACCACTCACCATCCACCAATTATGGGATAGCACACTTGGAATAAAATGCCGTAAATATTTGTCATATTACCAAAACAATTACAGTAGCGTTGACATAAATCAACATTAGTGTCACCAAAGTCAACGAATTGTAAAAGGTAAACACTGGAGGGGCTGGCTAGCTTAAAACCACTGTCGGAACGGTCTAGATTTCTCATTTAACGTCTCCTAGCCACAATACATGTATTTATCGCTAGAAATCACTCATTCAGGGCAGGTTCAAGGCCCGAGTGGATGTCCAAAAATCTTATCAGAAAGTGCATCCAAGCCAATGCCTACTCTACAAACAGTGACCACGCTAGAGAAAAAAATACATAAGTAGATTTAAATACATTCTGTGTTTAATGTTAGTCTTTTTTATGAATTGTGAAAGAGTTTAGATTTTAGAACTACTGCCTCGCCCACTTCATGTGATAATGCAAGATAAGGGTCCCAGTCTTTGATGCTTATTAGGCCAGTGGTTCCCAACCTTCTTGCGTACCCCGTGAGTTGTTTATTTAATCTCTTAATCCCCACCGAGTGCATTTGCTCCTGTTCGGCTTTATCCAAATCTAAAAGCTTCTCGACTGGAGCTTACAGCCCACAGGCCAGAGTAACGCCACATTTGAAAGACCTACAAAACTGATTGTAACATTGTTGTCCCTTATCGCCGCATTTATGTCACATGTTTTACGGGTCATTTTGTCTGTGTGTTTTTGTTGCTTTTTTTTTACGCTTTTAGATTTGGGTAAAGCCAAACTGGAGACAATGTGCTCGGTTCAGCTGGGGGTTAAGAAGTTAAAATCCAAAATACCCTTACCTCGAGGATCCTGCCAAGATTTTTTAAAAAGAGAAAAATTCAATGGAGTGTTTTGTTCAAAATTAAGCTAAAATATTGTCAAATTCAAAACTTTTACGAAAAACATAATCAAAATTAACTTTCCTTTGAACACAATCGAAAAGTCCACCTTCTTTTTTTTAATTTGAGTTAATTCCAAGTACCCCCTGCAAAGTGCTCAGGTTGGGAAACCCTGCATTAGGCGTCCCGAAACACCCCTAGCTCCCTTCCTAATTTCTGCACTGAAAGAGTCATTGTGTGTTTTCATTTTTCCTCTTTTACACGTTTCCTCATCCTGTTTCCCTGGATAAGGGAAACCAAAGGCCCACTTGCCCACGGGCTCATGGCTTTGACATGTGCTGTAAATGTTTTTTCAGGTAACTCACTACAGGCGTGGCTGAGTAATAGAGGATCCACTCCCCACTCCACTGCACCCACAATGACCCATTATAGCCGCTCTTCCCCCGTAAATGTGATAATTATACGCTTGCCTATTCACGGAGCAGCACAAATACACAAACCGAGCTGCTACTGTTTGTTCTCCCATAATCTCCCTTTTATTTCCTACAACACTTAGCAAGACCATTATAAACCAACACCATTAGGGAATTTCCTCTGGGTAACATGGGGGTAACGTGGAGGCCTTATGATTTGAATATATAATTGATGTCTTCTGTGTTTTTAAATAATTCACATTTGCCTAAGCTAAAATATGTGTGTGATTGTGTCCAAATATGCATAACATGTTGAGTGTAGGTGCAGTGATGTGTGTCAGAGCTGGCAGGCCGCAGAGCCATTGTACAGCAGCGACCACAGGGCCTCCTTCCCCCGAACCCACCACAACAAAGGCCAATTAAACGGCGCTGCCTTGCCAGCTGAGGAGCCGACCGCCAGCCACACTTCCACAAACAGGCAGATCTGTTTAAAACCAAAGGAGAGAAGCAATAAAAGCAACCTACTGAGAGCGACCCCCTCTCCCCTTTGATTCAAAACAGAAGGTACGGGAGCGGCGCGCAACCCCGGCTCAGACTGTACTACCGTCACATGTGCAACGGGTGTTCAACTCATTTTTATAGGATTGGCATAGATTTGAATTTATAGACATTTTTTAGTAAAGTTTTGACCAATCACGTGTTAGCATTAAACATGATGATGATGACAATAAACCACACTAAAAGAGGGCAGCTCCAGTGCTGTTGTGTATTCTAAAGCAAAATGTGTAAAATGGTCTTTAACTTATGAAAAATAATTGTTAGTTATTTTCTTGTTGATGTTTTACACCTTTATCTGTAAAATACTCTATTCCGTCTTTGTTTTTGATTGTATACTGCACATTTTGTTTGAATGTTTTCTGTGCTTCAATCTATAATTTAGAGCTGCAAATACAGTTTCCAATCCAATTTGATCCAAGAGATTTGGTTACTGATCTGCATTCACAAATTAATTTCTCCAATAGTGACTGGTGAGGTTCTTTCATCTTTGTTGAGATAAAATGATGGTGTATATTGGGTGATACTATTACTGTTGTGGCCACATCTGGGTAAACTGATGGAAGTGAGGCTGTCAATCTGCACCATCGGCCTCCTTCGCACCAACACAACCACTCACACAGGCAAGGTGGGGTGCAGAGTGGGTGCAGGAGCTGCGCGTCAACAGCCAAAACCTTCCGATTATAGACACACCGCTTCACCTTCTGAGCCACTGTTATGAACTTGTTGATGCATCCCTTCGTGTGCGCACAGAGGTTTTATAAGGACAGTGTAACGGTTGCCTTTTGTCCGCGTTTGTTGTTGTTGTTCATTCCAAGACAGGCGCTTCTCGACAGGATTGCTTTACAATCAAACTATCCGCGAGTATGGTTCATTTGTTCCGCCTTGTAATTCTGATGGTCTCCAGCAGAGGGGCAGAGTGCAGCGACCTGTGTGTCGAGGGTGTGTGTCCTTGCCCCGCCCAAAACGGTCGGATCGACCGGTTGAGCGTGGGCTGCCTCGCTGGTGTCTCTGGTCAGCAGCCTGGAGCCCTTGGGCGGGCAAAGGGCGGCGCGGGCGTCCGGGAGGGGCCCCCTTCAAAAGCACTGTACGGGGGCCACACCCACACGGCCATTACCATGGAGGCTGTTCTGGGCTTCTCCCGAGGCCTGCCATTTTTAGAGCAGCAACACAGTAGACCACATGCTGTGGCTTAGGCCTGTGGGGGAAGGACGGTTTGTTCTTTATTTTAAGTCAAAGCGCCACGCTCTTTGGGAGAATTCTGCAGTCGCAACCCATAGCGTAGAAGATTGTCTGGCACTTCCTCAATGCTTTGTGATAAAATGTCCGTCACTAGTGCATCAAAACTTGACTTCTTTTGTATATCTAAATGAAATTAAACTTCATATTCAAGTCTGCTTCTGTTTTAGTTGTGTGGTTTGGTGTTACTCCAGATCACAGAGGAAGAAATGATGTGGAAGTATTAGACTCGGGTCCAAGATCTTGTGAAACATGAAGTTGGGTTGCTCCAGTCCTGTTCAGTCTCAGTTCTTCGGGAGCCTGTGTGGGTGAAGCGTTGGGTGGTCCAAAGCAGAAAGGACTTGAGCTTCCTCTCACACACATATGGTGTGGCCTTTTTGTTTTCATTTGAGGGGTTTTAGGTTTAAAAGTAATAAAGTGTCTTTAGGTATGACATGCTTATTTTACCTACCTATAATGCCTTCTATTTCTGCTGTTGAGCCCAGCCCTCGCTCACCACACTTTCCAAGTTTCTTCCTGCTGTTCGTTCAGACTCTGAACCATTTGCATCATGTTCACTAATAGGTTTCAAAAGTAGCTTCAACCCAACACTCCTCCCGTTTCCGTCTTGGACATTTTTCTCCTTGATCATCAGGAAGTCTCCTCGTCAGTCTCCTCTCCATCAGGGAAAGCACAAGTCAAGCTCACTTCACTTCTGCCCCACAAAATCACTCCAAAGTCGACATCCGATACTCTTGGTCACTGATCGACCAACTCAAAGTCCTGACCCGCTGCAGATACGATCTCCCGCCGGGCAACGTGTTCCCCATAAATGATGATCTTTCCAGTGCACGGACCACATCATTTTGGCACTAAGACAAGAGATGTAACTTTGAGTGGTGGGCTTATATGGCTTTGTCTTGTAAGAGGCAGACCACAGAGACTATTTACTGCAACTTTCTCTAAATAATTCCATATTGAGTAAATGCCAAAGAATTTACAATATTTATTTAGTTAATCTGTTAAAGAGAACATTCTTTTATGTGAATATATGAAATACACCAATCTAATTATCTTTGATAGCCTTCTAAAGGTTTATGCACGTGTCTCTTTGTTGTTTACATAAGATTATTACAGCATTTAGCGTATAAGAAGGATTTTGTACAAGTCTGTGTAATTCTGAATTACGTGCATTCTGTATTGAGTCATAAATCATGTTGACTCCTTAATGCAGTCTTTCCCAACCAGAGGTCCTTAGCAGGGGGTACTTGGAATTATTTCAGATTAAAAAGTGAAAATGAGTAGAATTTCAATATGAATTTCAAAGGAAAGTTAGTTTTAATGATGTGTTTCAGTAAACGGTTTGATTTTGAGAGTATTTTAGCTTCATTTTGAACACACTATTAAATGAATAATCTAAGTTTAGTTGGTCACTTTGTATATTAAGATCCTCGAGTGAGGGGGTACTTGGAGTATAAATGAACGACTCAAGGGGTACACGAGACAAAAAAGGTTGGAAACCGCTGCCTTAATGCACCAAATGAAATCGCTTGTAACATAAGTACAGGACAATGGGCTTCGACTACAACTATGTGTAAAATATTTAATTAAGTCGGGCTGAGACGATCCGCTTTAGTTACGATGCAATAAGTATCATGATACTTAGAGGCCGATGCGATACGTTTTGCGATTATAGGGTGGAAAATATCCAGGAATTTTCAGTGTTGGATTGGATTCATTTATTTATGGGATTTAATGGAAATATATGGAAATGAATGTGAAGTAACAGAGAATTAACACAACTGAAGGTTGCCTCTTTACAGACAGAAGCAGACTGAGGAATAAACATTTGATTTGATAGTCATACACTGAACAGCAGAGATGAAAAGTCTCAAAGGATTGAGACATCATCATGGCCAGGTCTGACACCAGCGTTTCAAGAGGACAGTGATTTAACGTCTGTCATGATGTCATGAGTTAGTCATAAAACAAAATCATTACTATATAAAACTTTGCGTTTGTCTCATCACTCACTAGAAAGAGTATTAAGCAGAATGTAGGTTTAAGAAAGTTGTGCAATGTTTTGACACGATGATATGGTCTTCACACTTCTTGCATGACTTTAGTATGTGACATCCCTTAAATGTTTTATGGTTCAAAAACAAAATTAATGGGTCGGTAATAGTTCAACAATTGTTTAGTCAAGAAAAAAAAAGCACAATCATGTTTATTTAAGCATTCTCACAGTTTTCCATTTTTTAAAATTCCCAAAATTTCCGAGCTATGATTTCCATTGAAAGTTTCTAGAAATTTATCAGGAATTTTCCACATCTTTGCAACCGTATTCACCATCGAGTAAACATTATGAAACCTTTGATAAAGAAAACAGACGTAAAATTATAACTCAAATGCCACTTGCCAGTTTCTGAAGTGTTAAGACTGTAAAAAGCACTACCGCAGCAAAATGTAGCTTTAACCTCTTAACCCCCACCTTAACCAAGCACATTTTCTACAGTTCCGCTTTACCCAAATCTAACAGCCTCTTGACTGGAGAGTTCACAGCCCATAGGCCAGTGGAACACCTCATTTGAAAGACTTACAAAGACCTACAAAACTGATATAAACGGATATTTTTCCTTGCATTGTTGTCGTGTTGTCGTCACTTTTTGAAAAATAAAATTCATTGCTTTTTTGTCACTTTTTTGTTGGGACTTTGTCACATTTTTGCCACTTTTTCAGCTGTTTTTTGTCACGCTTTTTGATACATTTTAGACTCTTTTTGGTTGCATTTTTTTGGAGCTATTTTGTGGCTTTTTGTTGTGTCTTCGTCACGTTTTGTCTTTCTTTCTTTTTACGCTCATTCTTTTGGTGCTATTTTGGTGCTTTTTTTCAAGAAGCTTTAAAGTCAAACTGGAGAAAATATGCCCGGTTCAGGTGGGGGTTAAGAGGTTAACATAAAGTGCTGTGTAACTGTTCGTGAAGTAATATTATATTTAAAAAGTATTGAAACTTGATATTGCAACAAAGGAGGATATACTGTATATTGTCCCATGGCCCTATTAATCAGTAGTAATGTTTGTCTTTATGGCAATGAACACAATGTAAGCTATAGTGCATGATAGTAAAGTGTGTTGTGCTGTAGGAAAATACGGTAACAGGCAGTCAATGAGACCAATTAGGGAAGGTTCAAGTCACCAAAGGCAACAACTCGTGGCACACAGCACATGGAACACATCACTTGCTGCTGGATTCGCCTGCATGAAATAAAATAAGCCAAAGAAGAAAACCTCAATTCGGTGTCTTTAAAAAGCCCTGCACTCGTTTTGGCAGAGCTCCACGAAGACTGGGCTCCCACCCCTAACCTCAGGCCAGCTGCCGCGGGGGTTGGGGGCCGCGCTCAGGACCAAGCAGCCACGGCAAAAGTGACAATTATTCTCGTCCATCTATTTCCGTTGAGTGCACTTTGATTTAGTCATAATTTGTTTCCATGTAACATTATTCCCAACAAACCAAAATAAATTAAAGTGTAAATTTTATAGCCTTTTTAAATCAGTGCTTTCGAGAAACAGAATATGGATTTTCCAACCAGACTTGATAGAAAATCTCTGGTCGTGTAATCCCGAACAGTAACAGATGTCCGATGAAAGTAAATACCAAATTATATTATGTTAGTGTGATTATTATTGTTTGAGATGAGCAGATGAAACATTAGCAGTAGCCAGTAGCGTTAGCATAAGTCATGGAAATAGAAGTAGAAGATGTTATCATAATACATAATACTATAACAATACATGATTGTAGTAACGGCAACGACAATGGCCCCAGCAGTACCTCGGCTCAGTACATGACCAACTCTCAGACTTAAACCTCCTAGTTGATTTATTTGGACTGAAGGATGTCTGGTTCAGGGCGCTGTCTTTCATTTTTGCATGTGTAAGGAAATATTGACAGACACAGTCATCATTGCCCCATCCAGGACAATTGCACATGACGCCTGTTGGGGTGATTAGGTGGCCACAGGTCTCCAGGAGAGACGCACAGATTACAGGACACACGGCAACTTGTATACAGTACTAAGGCAGCACGGCGCTTTGTTTGGGACTGCGAGGAGCTCGGCATTTAGGGTTCATACGGAGTCCCATTGCAGTGTTATGTAATCAGTGAACAAAAGTATCAGACAGAGTTAAGTGTTAACAAAAAATTATAATATATGTGTTTAAATATAAAAAAAATACCTTACCCCCAGTGAAGCGTTTTGGATGACTTGTGTGTGGAAAAAGCTAGTTCAGGGATTAAACCTCGTAACCCCAACCTGAAGCGCACATATTTTCTCCAGTTTAGCATTACCCAAATCTAAAAGCTTCTTGAAAAAGTCTCAAAATAGCGACGAAAACGAGGATGAAAATGCAACCAAAAAGTGACGAAAAAGCAGCAAAAAAATGACAAAAAAGTGAATATGACTCAACAAAAAAGCAAAAAAAAGTGACGAAAAAGTGACAAAAACTCAACAAACAAGTGAAGAAAAAAGTGATGTTATAGCAACAACAATGAGAACATGAGAACGTGACAAAAATGTGACAAAAACGCATAGAAAAAGCGACAAAAAGAGACGATAATGCAACAAAAAAGTGACAAAAACTTAACAAAAAAAATGAGAAAAACGCAAAAAAAAGTGATGCTATAGCAACAAAAAAGTGGCCAAAAAAGCTACGAGAAAATGACTAAATGCTTCATTGTAATAAGTGTACAAAGACACTGGAGGCTAAGTGTCGTGCTCAAGTGCACTAAGGCAGTACATACTGAAGGGAGCTGGGACTGGATCGCCGCCCTTGTGGTCCGTGGGCAAATGGTCAAACAATGGAGTTACGATCGTTTAAAGGGGGGTATTATGCTTTTTTCAATCACATAGCACCAGTCTATAGCATACTACAATGATGACGTAACCTTCTGTTGGTCTGTATATGCAGTAAATTAAATAACTGCCTTGAATAAAATTGCTCTCTCAAAATGGCTGTACTGAACGTCTTGAAATAGGCCTCTGTCTCTTTAAGAAGCTTTCCGACACGCCCCCTTCAGCACACTGCTGTGGCATCTAAACAACAACACTGTGCGGGGAGGGGGCTCTGCTGAGCTGAGGAGCAGTGGTTGGTGGCTTGGCTGGTGACGAAAGGTCCAGAGGCATCTCCAGGAGGTGGGGGCGTTCCTAGGAGGACTGAGGCATTGCTACACCTAAAATGGCTGCCGTCTAAGTTTTTACTGATTACTCAAAAATATGTGAATGAGCCAAGGCAACACTCCAGGCATGTGTTTAATGAGGGAATGACATAATAACATGATATAAAGCTTGAAAAAGTCGATTTTACATAATACCCCCCTTTAAAAGTGAAGCTAATGGATGGAAATACAGTATCTTTGCATTTCTTAACTTTCGGCTAAATACGCTCCACCAAAACAGCTCTGTTCTAATCCTCTCGTTTCTGGTTAAAGCTTGGGTAAATGATTTATGCCGACATAATTTTCTTGCAACCATTGGCCTGTATTGTAAAAGGACGGCACGCACTGTTAGTGTCTAAATATGGCACATTTTATCGACTGCAAATCCGTAAGTAATCACAATGTGCGAAAGGGATTGTGAGAGCTATATATGAGCTGATGCTAATGGTTTATGCTCAACTAACGGCAACTTTCATGGTTTAAAAACAGGAGGAAATGGGTAGAGCAGCTTTAATGGGGATCCGAACAAAAAACACAAGGTTGTTGTTCAGTAGTTTATTTCTACACTCAAGATGTGACCCTTGAGTCTTTTTACATCGATGTTTTAAAGTTGAAAGTCGAATAACCATGAAACAGTAGTAGAAAGAAAGAAAAAGTTGGCCTAAAAAAAGAGCTGTTGCTTTGCATGTCAGAGTCAGGAAAAGCCGTCCACAGCCATGGTCAACAGCCGCGGGTACATGCTGCATTAACATGATATTCACTAGTGCGTTGTATAACTAACCACCACGTTTTTTTCTGTCTATACATCTCCTCTCTCTCTCCTCGCCCCCAATTCTCTCTCGCTCGCTCATTTTCCGTGAAGGAGCTCTCCGAATCTTTGACCACACAGCCTGGAAAAATAGCACGGAGTCATGCTGCAAGGCAAGTCTATCCCTGACCCTGATTCCCTCTCACCACATTTCCATCACCGCCGAACTAAAACACATCTAATCATTTCAATTTTCCCCCTTCGTCGCAGTATTATTAACATTGTTAATTTTCTGAGGCTGTAGCCCAGAGGGGGGATGTCAAGGCAAATGCATTATGGCCAGATATTCCATTGATCCAACATTATATGCACACACTCGATCGCCATAATGGCCTCAGAAAGTCTATTTGAAACCAATGCAGAAAGCAGAAGACCAAAAAAAAGATTTGAGGATTGAGGAAAAAAGGATTTGAATGAGAGTGGAGAATGTAGGTTCACGTCTGTAGACCTTGGCTTAAGTTTTTCGGATTGTGAATGTCCGCCAATATGGATGACTGCTGAATGACACGATGCATTTTGAGCAGACAAATGATTTATGACCTAAACATCCTTCATTGGTTCTTTTATTGGCCCGAACACCAAATAATCAAATAATCCTTTGCCAAGCCTCCAAGTAAAAGCTTTCTACATTTCTACATAAGCTTGAAAAGTCAAATTTGATTACTGTTGTTTGGGCCGAAGCAAGTCATACGAATCATTTCTCTTATGAACATGTTAGACACGATCGGCAAACATTAGGTGTTACGTGGGCTGCTTCAGGTGGTGCTCAGGCTCCTCTGCAGTTCTAGTCTGTTTAATTATATCGATGTTTTTCTCTTCATTTGGGTCAGTCCTTTAGAACTTTTTTTTCTTGCTTTAGTTCCCCATTAGATAATAGAGTTTAGGTTTTGTTTAGATCTCTAAGGTCTTCAGAGACAAATAATACATTAATATTCAGCGTAAGCTCAATTGATTATCTTTCTTTGTGTCGAAATATCTGCTTGGCTGCAGTCCTATAGGCAAGGCAAGGTGTGCAGTTGTTTACAATCTGAAAGTCAGTGTTAATGCAAAATATGAGCGAAGCAGCTCAGTCCTAATCTGGTTTCGCTCCGTGGCTTGGCCTTGAAGGGAAAGTGTTGACGGCGTAGGAGAGATAAGCGGTCCAGCTGCAATCTGCTCTCTCAGGAGGAAAGAAGAGTAGTTCATAAATGTATAATTAATTAGCTTTTACTTGGTCTCAGCATTAGTTCAGGTCTCCAGAGCAGGTAGTTCTCGTCACAGTTCATCCCTTTTCCTCCCAAAATATAATCCATAGTAGTTACTATAGTTACTGAAGACCTCTGTCTGCCGTTTTTATTTTGAGACAGTCGCTCACAAGGGGGAAAAAAGGTTGGAGTCCCCTTGTTTACGTAAGCAAGTTCCAATATGTACCAAAATCACTAATAAATCACTACTAATTTCTAGACTACTATCTCTAGAACAAATACATTAGATCATGCTCCAGTGTCTTCATTCAGGCTCATGTGGGCCACAAGAACAAGGCAATTATGAAGAAATACACATTTAGGCCTACATTTCTAAGCTCCCTATCCAAGTGGAAACACATTTTAGTAATAAAGGAACTCGAATCAATAGTGTGTCTATGTCCTTCAACTCTTAAGGCCAACGGTCTATTTGTCATCACATTATATAATAAAAGAAAAGAAAATTTCATAAAATGCCAAATTATCAATATAAACTAAACAATAAAATGACACAGAAAATGGTGCTGGGATCACTGACGGCAAGAGAGGACACGGCAAGTCGAGTAAGAGAGTTGAAACGGTTTGAAATGAGTTCAATTATCCGTACAAACCATGTAATCAGCTCTGGGGAGCATAATGGTGCCCACCCAGCTCAGGGGGTCATCAAACTGACTGTGCCTACTGTATGTGCCCAACAAATTGAACCACACCATGCAGAAATAGTAAATAGAGCAGGGAAAGCTGTTTGATGAGGCTGTTAAGAGTCTCATGTATCTCTAATTACAGATCTCCGACACATTTTTTCTTTTTTTTTAAGGGAACTGTAAATGAGAACACGCCAAAAGTCAGAGATTATTGCCTCCCCAATAAAAGTGGGAGAGGGCACTCGCAACATGAGGGGCGCATTTGAACTCCCCTCTCGTATAACGCAAAACATAAAACGAGAAACATTAATGAAGTTCAAGAAGAAAAGGAACACTTCACTTAAAGAGTTTGAGGCGCTGCCGGGCCAAATGAGAGGGAGGAGAAATGTCTCAAAATGCGCCGTGAATTCTGAAACTAATCCGCTCCAAAAGACTCCAACCTGTTATTAACAAATCGTGCAGCACAACACGGGAATATTGAGAATTGGAGCTTTGTGATAACTTCCCTCTGTCAGCGTGGTACACAATCAGACTGGATCACAACTTTTAATAATGTGTCGACTCCTTTTCCAGTTTGCAAGAATCAGGTTTAAAAAGAAATCTTACTTGAGTAAACAGAAACTACCTCTAAATCTTAAATCTTGACAGGCTCTATTCGAAAAGTACTTGAAGTGCATATAAAAATTTTGCTAGTACAAACAGTAGTTAACACAATTATATTTAAGATTTTAGCCAAAAAATTTAACCCAGCTTTCTTTAGTTTGACCATTTTGGTGATGTTTCTAGTTTCACTTGACGGGAAGTGACATAGATTTAAACTGTTGCCAACCATGTTACTGTATGTCAATGGGAAATGAGTCAAACTGCTTTAAAACTTTACCTTTATCTATGTCACTTCCTGCCAGTAGCTTAAACATTTAAATAATAATAGCTTTTCTGCCCAACATTTCTTCATTAAATTGTTGCTTCGCTGAAATAAAACAATAATTATTACTTGCAACTCATGTCATGTTTTCAAAAGCACTAAAACCTGCACTTTAACCTTAAAATATTCCACAATGAACATGAAGTGCAATGAGACACAATCTACTTTGGGTAAAAAAATAAAGTATTACATGAGAAAAATGTGGGGAAAATGCAAATAAATGTACTGATGATAAATTGTGCGTGAAAATGTATTATTTATCTGTCGTTTATTGAATGATAAATTGATATAGTAATTATTGTGACAGGCCGAGTAAACAGAGGGAGAAAATGAGGGTAAAATAAATAAATAAAATAGGAGAACTACAGTAAGTGGCAATAATCAGTTCTTATAAACTTTTTGCAGACACTCCTGGTCGTCACTAAATCTAGAAGTAGCAATTCTCAATGTTTTTGTTTTTTGTGAGATTTAAAAATGTTATATGAGCTTAGCAAACCTTTGCCTTTTCTGTTCTTCTAAATGTCCATCTGATCCATGCAATTTTGAAGTGCAATCGTATAATGAGTAAAGCGCTTAACTGACTTTACTTACTCCTTCTTTATAATTAAAACTAAAATACCGTTGGTCTCTGACACAGCCAGCGCAGAATAAAGACCGTGCTGCGTGGTTTGTCAGGAGTATGTGACGGGGTGAATGAACTATTGCATGTATGTGCATCGGCCGTTTACTCACGGCTTTGGAATAAGAAAATAAAGCGTTGAAGGTCAGTCGGGGAGCAGACTGCCATATTTAGCTGCTGTGTTCATGTGAGGGCCAGACTCTCCCGAACGACAAGCCCAGCTCTGACCATGCCCTGTAATTGAGGAGAAAATAAGGATAGAAATTATATGTTTATTTTTGACAACAATTTTAATCTTCTGTGCTCTCCTTCACAAAATGAGACGCCCACAGAAGGATGCTGAGAATCTGACTAACGCGAGAGAGGAAGTTAAATCAGAATTGTCAAAATATGTATAATCAATGATTGTATTATGGTCAAACGCAGTACAACTATGATACCACACACGATCACATCATCAAAATGGGGCTTTTTAATAATAATAACAATGGCCTGCATTTGTTTTGCTCTTGTCAAGCTACTCGAAGCTAAACTATAGTCCTTACTCATACTCTGTGGTAGTAAGATGCATGTACGTAGTCGCAGCCGCCCTGGCAGAGACGAAAGCGAGGCTGCCAGTCTGTGCCATCACCACCAATCGCTCACACACTACAGTCACTGGCAAGGGGTTTGAAGTTGCCCAAGGACACAACGTGAGTCAGAATCGATTCATCAAAAGTTAAAACTAACAGTACACTTTTGTTGGACCAGGCATTTATGTGATATTTTGAAATAGTGTCAGCAATTTAAACCCATAGCAAAATGGAAAAAAGAGGTAACACTTAAGATAACAGCCCGCGAGATCCATGTGTAGGTACAGGTAACAAGAAAGTAGTTATACATATGTTCAAAGAGTCAACATGTAGATGGATGTGTAACGAACGGCTACAAGTTCTAATAAAGGTTTACAACCCATATCATTACCATGAGTTTCCGCTGGGCATTAAAAAGCATTAATAGTCATTAAATTGTGCCAAAATCAAGGCCTTAAATGTCATCAAGCATTAAAATTTGGTTGGTATTAAACCTACATTTCTCTGAAAATAATATTATCGTATAAGTACGAAAATACGAAAACTATGGACTAAAACATATTCAGCTACAGTTTTGGCTGAAATTTAAATTTTCTTTTGTTTAATTCTCTTTCCTCTGTTTGATTAAATGTTTGCAGATCTTAAAGGGACTAGATGCAAGTTGGTCATTTTTATACTCACTGCTGCCACCTCAGGTCTCACGTGTAACTGCAGTCTCTATGTTAAGCTCGTGCATGACGGCAATTCGGACCCGGATTAACAACTTTTTGAGTGACAGTGCAGGATTTTAGAGGCAGTTGTGATGAACAGGTCTGGGCTCATTCTACACATTAGGACATGGCTGGAACATGTAGGGGGAGGAAAATACATATTTTTAAACTCCGTATAGTCCCTTTAAGAAATGAAATATGCACCGATTTTTTTCTGCATTTGTTGCAAAATGTACTATTTGGGCATTAAAGACGACATTAAAGAGGGAGTATTATGCTTTTTTCAATCACATAGCACCAGTCTATAGCATACTACAATGATGACGTAACCTTCTGTTGGTCTGTATATGCAGTAAATTAAAATAACTGCCTTGAATAAAATTGCTCTCTCAAAATGGCTGTACTGAACGTCTTGAAATAGGCCTCTGTCTCTTTAAGAAGCTTTCCGACACGCCCCCTTCAGCACACTGCTGTGGCATCTAAACAACAACACTGTGCGGGGAGGGGGCTCTGCTGAGCTGAGGAGCAGTGGTCGGTGGCTCGGCTGGTGACGAAAGGTCCAGAGGCGTCTCCAGGAGGTGGGGGCGTTCCTAGGAGGACTGAGGCATAGCTACACCTAAAATGGCTGCCGTCTAAGTTTTTACTGATTACTCAAAAATATGTGAATGAGCCAAGGCAACACTCCAGGCATGTGTTTAATGAGGGAATGACATAATAACATGATATAAAGCTTGAAAAAGTCGATTTTTTCTTTAACCTCTTACCAAGTGCATTGTCTCCAGTTCGACTTTACCCAAAAAAAGCTTCTTGATTGGAGAGCAACAGTGTAATGCCTCATTTGAAAGAAAACTGATTGTTCACATTCTGTCCTGTTTTTGTCACATTTTTGTCGCTCTTACGTCACTTTTTTGTTGGCTTTTTCGTCACTATTTTGACGCTTTTTTCAAGAAGCTTTTAGATTTGCGTGAAGCCAAACTGGAGAAAATGTGCTTGGTTCAGGTGGGGGTTGTTACACCTTGTACTTTAATGTGTAATTGCCTGTACTTACATGTGTACTTACTTTCTTGTTCCCTACACATGGAACTCGCGGGTTGTATTCTAAAGTGTTAAGAATAAAAAAATAAAGACAAAATCTTATCTTGTACACCTTTCCCCAGGGGCTATCAAACACACTATCAAACAATATATATCATTGAAACATTAGCGCCCAGCAATGAGCATGAGACGGGTTGTAGAGGAGGCAACTTGAGCTTTGAAATGAGCAAAACTAACAGTGTGAAGTTGTGAAGACTTTGAAAACAGATAAGCCCTACTTCATGACATCAGGTCAAACAGAGCGTTTAAAGCATTAATTCAGTAAAAACAGACCCAGTGACTTCTGTCATTTATGATCTGCTTTGAATTGGGGTAATGATCAAAGGAGCAGAGTTTTTATTTTCTCTATAATGTATCGCAACAATTGAATTTATAAGGTTGATGCATTTTATTAGTTTTGTTTTTTTGTTTTTCACATGTTTCTCTTTACATTTAATCCCAAGTTTCCTGTTTTTAGCCCCACACTTCATCCAGCTCGTCTGTATAGGAAACAACACTGATGCCAGCCCTTATTAACCCGCTGTTTTATTTGATGTGATAATCTCCTCTTTATTGTATGTAATGACTTCTTTCCATTTGCCTGACTCAGAGCGCAGTCTCACTTAATGTCTGAAAAGGCAGTTAAGAATATTGGAAACAGAGAGAGGCTTGAACCCACTATCATAAAATCTGCAAGAGAAACCACAGACTGGGCCGGTTGAATTTTTGGATTTATGTGGCACGGGCTGAGGCTACATGTTCATTGTTATTTTTCCTCTCTCACAGGAAAGCTCCTAAGTCGGCTTTTCACGTCTTATTTACGGCGCATGTGCAGTAATGAGCCTAATAACATGGATCTTTTACACCAGCACTCAGTGTCCTGGGCTCGGTGATGGCTATTCCAGCTTGGAAATGTGAGCGAAGCATATACGCATGGACGAAAAAAGAAAACAAAAAAACGTTTGTGAATGATGAGGTGGGTACAGCAGCTAAAATTGTACTCAAGTGTTTAGAATTCAAAATGAAAATATAGTTATGGCAAACATAAAATGCATCATAGCATTGCATTTAAAGCACAGTCATCAGTAGGATTTACATTTATACCCACATTTCTGACTCTTTCTGACACTTAGAAAGTATTAGTACACTTAGTATTACTGTTATAAATTTACAAAGTGGATACAATTTGTAAAAGAAAGAAAGAAAGAAAGAAAGAAAGAAAGTTTTGTGGTAAAAATGTAAGTCTTTACTATACACTCATTATGGAGCCTTAAAGTAAAAAGTGAAAAAAGTTAGCTAATATAACTAGCCAAAAATAAATAAAAAACATAATTTGCATTTGGGCAGTTTTGCTAGCTGCACTTAGGTATTGTGACTAATATAAATATATATTTTTAGCTCCGTAAACAATGTGCAGGCAGAGCGGCGCACTTTACCAGTGACTGGAGACTGAGGAAGTGCTGCGTCACTCATACATGCCCAGTTTCGTCCGGTTTATTTCTGTGCAATGTTTGTGTTAAGAGCACCTCTTGACCTGGTGACGACATTCTTACAGGTGTTTGAAGCGCGGTATTAAAGTGACTACTGTAATAGCATGATTTAAGTGAGATTTTGGTAAATGGGGTCTTTCCTTGAGGCACCTCTGATCCCAATGGAAAAAATAATACAAGTAAAATTGAAAAATAATGTCCTCGTGGTGATTGATGAGTAACCCATTCATGCGTTTATCTTGAAACGTGATTGGCCGCCGCCTGTTTGATGGGGGAGGGCTGTTCTCTTTCTTTCCACCAATCACCTCCCGTCTCCCTCATGGCTTAGGTTTTTATTGCTCTTCAGTGAGTCTTCAAAGAGCTCAGAGGCTGTAATTAGGGGGCGGGCTTCCCATGCCTCAAAACACTTCCCCGCGTTAGTGGCCAACTTCTTCCACACTGTCTGCAGCGGGACACAGAGCGCCTCTCCCTCTGCTCCCCTCCACTTCCACAGGATTTGTTACTCAGGGATGGCCGCATCGATTCTGGAGGTAGGGAACATATTTGTAAGTAATGTTTCATTACTTCTTTTACTTTAGCTTAGACTCAGTAAGTTGTGAGTGCTGCTATGAAGTGTTAAAGTAGTTGACATGTAGTTTGTGATTTTTAAAGCATATTTAACATGTTAAAACTTTGGTGGTAGTTCGTCTCTTATGTAAAGTAAATAAAACTTTATTTGAATAGTGTTAAATTAAATCACAAAGTGCTTGACAAAAAATTATAAACGGAAAACATTTAAACAACTTTTAAAAATCTAAAGCTGAATAAGATGTTTTATAAAATTGGTTTGGAAAGAAATCCTACTTTGTGGATATGATTCAAAAAGTCACTTAAACAGTTTAATCCTAAAGTTATTTGACTCTGACATGAGCCTAGGTCTTCAGGCGCTGCACTGTAGCTCCTGACAGGTCGCCCCAATAAGGACGGATCAAACGGAAAAGGACAAATGTCCCAACAGGAACAAATAATGAAGTGTGGCTTAATCTTCGCGTTTAATGATATGTTCACAAAACATTTTGCATGTGTCACCTCACAAAACTTAAAATAACTTTGAGCACAGTAGTGCCGTCGACCGCAAACACTACTACAAAAAAGATACTAAACAATACAGTTATAAATGTTGGGTTCAAGATTTGAATGTGTTAAGCGCAAAGGTATTAAGTTATTCAGGCTTACTGCAAACTGCACAGCAAGATCTCACATTTAGATCAAGTGTGCTGAAATGTCTCTGTGACTAGTACTTTACTGTAACAAGACAAATGGGATTTATTTTCAGGGTAGTCTTATGAAATGTTTTGTCACTAATGTTCCAATAAGAAAAAAGCATGGAGACAGTGGTTTAAGGGAAACAATAGCTGTGGGGGAATCCTGAGCCGAGCAGAACCATCACAACATTTGCATCAACTGCTTGAAATTTGGCCTGACCGCTTTGAAAAGGGGGAGAGCAGGAAGAGCCCGCAGTGGCAGTCAGACATACGCTTTTTATTAGTGTTGACACTGACAGAAGCAGCACTCAGCCGTTTCCTGCAGACAGTAAGTCTCACTGCCCTTATCTCTTCACAGGAAGACGCACGCTATGGCTCCAGTCCCCTGGCTATGTTAACTGCTACCTGTAATAAGTTTGGCAGCACCAGCCCATCAGGGACACAGCTACCCCCGGTAAGATCGGCAGCACCACCCCAGTAAAGAAGCCCTACATCATGACCTCTGACCTTCAGACAACCAAAAACGGCCGCACCGCAGACACTGGCCTGGCGGACTCCTACACTGGCTCCTTTACCACAACTGGAGGAGGCAACAGCGGGCTCCTCACCCCAACGGGAAGCCCCCCTCCTTCAGCTGGAGGCTATACTTCAGAGTACAACCCTTTCTCCCACTCCTTCCAGACCTCAGTGTCCCAGGACCCATCTCTGTTAGTGTCGAAGGCCCACGCTACGGCCGACTGCCTGACCAGTGTGTATACCTCTTTGGACATGACACATCCCTATGGCTCCTGGTACAAGGCTGGCATTCCCGGCATTACCACTTCCCCCTCCAACGCCTCGTCCTCCTGGTGGGACGTTCACCCAAACTCCAACTGGCTGTCAGCCACGCAGCCCCAGTCAGATGGAGGCCTCCAGGCGTCACTGCAGACAGTCGCCCCACAGGCTTCACTCAGCCCACAACTGCCCAGTTACAGTACCGACTTCACCTCCTTAAACCCAGCGCCGTACCCTTCAGTGGGCCTGGGCTCCTCTTCTCACCTTCTGCAGCCCTCACAGCACATGCTGTCCCAGGATATGTATAAGCCTAAACCTGTGGCCGGCACAGGGCTTATTGAGAGCCAAATGGGGCTGAAGCCAGCGAGAGGCACAGGGGGCTACAGCGGAGGCGGCACCCCCACAAGGTCTTCATGTGACTGCCCCAACTGCCAAGAGCTGGAGCGGCTCGGGGCGTCTGCCGCCTCCTTGAGGAAGAAGCCTGTCCACAGCTGCCACATCCCGGGGTGCGGGAAGGTTTATGGAAAGGCGTCCCACCTGAAGGCCCATCTGCGCTGGCACACTGGGGAGAGACCCTTTGTCTGCAACTGGCTGTTCTGTGGCAAGCGCTTCACCCGCTCTGACGAGCTGGAGAGGCACGTGCGCACCCACACCAGAGAGAAGAAATTTACCTGCCTGCTGTGTAACAAGCGATTCACCCGCAGCGACCACCTATCCAAACACCAGAAGACCCACGCCGAGTCTGCCCTGCAGGGCAAAACTGTGGAGGGAGAGACTGACCCTCGCAGTGAGGACCCTACTGAGATGAACACTGGTGCTGTACCCTCCAACCCCACCCCTGACCCAATCCCAAATGGAGAGGACAAAACAGGCACAACCAATGGAGTGGACAACAGCAGTGGACTCTTGGAGATTTGAGTGGTCTTAGATGTTTCAGGACACCAGGGCAGATTGTAAAGAGGGAACATATGAAAGACATCAAATGGAGTCTGTGGACATGAGCCGTGCTACATGTGTGACCTGAATTACATGCTTCTTACATGACATGGAAATGAACAGAAATGTTTGAGCCTGCCTTGCCCTGAAACAAACCACTGGGAATTTCAAGGGACTCAGACGTCCATTAGAGATTGCATGTACATGTACATGCGCCCAGGTTTAATTACAAATGTTTTTGTCTTTTGTGTTAAGCATTTTAGATTGGGTTTCATGATTTTAACTTGTTTTCTTTGCTTATTTAATTTCACAGTTACGTACAATACAAATCTAATTTATGTCTTAAATTATACGTATATGTTTTTGCAGCCTAGCCTTAGCAAATGCAGGATGGAGCTGCCCAATAGTAAAACTCACTCTAAATTAAGAAGTTTTATTTATTTGTCAGATGGCTGTGTTGTGTTGGGTCTATGTTTTAAGCTTTATTTATAGATCTTGATGTTAGATGTGCTATTTCTTTATAACTGTTGCATTGTGAAGTCTTCCACACCTGGCTCAAAACAGTAGTAAGGCCTTCCTCCTGTACAGACAATACTGTATGTCTAATTTGTTGTTAGATGTGACTTTTCTACCTTTAGTGGCTTTCTGGTAAACGTTTGACAACAAAGATGTCTATTTTGCTTAACTAGGAATCACATATTTTAAGATCTGTGGTATTTTTTTCAATGTAAATATTCAAAGTGCATGAGAACCTAAAGGTGTACTTGTCTATGGTGAGCAATCACAAATTCTTGGTGCTTTTAAAAGTAAATATATTTTAAATGCATTTCCTTGTGTTTTGTCATATCGGTTTAACGGGGACCTTTTGTAAGCACTCCGCGCTTGTTTCTCACTTCGCTCACTTCTTTTCATCCTTCCACGTCACAAGCAAATAGTTTCATTCTCTTCAGCGGCGCAAACAAAGCCATCCACTCAAGTGAGGTCTCAGCTCGGGACAATGGGATCCACTGTAGTTACACTCACCTGTATGGCAGGGGTAATTACGATGCTCAGTGGAGAGGAGAGATTAGGACAGGGGAGATGTCCATGCATTGTCTATTGAGGGAAGCGGTCAAACAAAGGGCCACAATTAAAAGGAGGGGATGTCGGTAGAAAACCCAACAGCTTTATATTCTTCACTTAAATATGGCCATGGTGGAAATGCACTTGTCATCTAGTATTTGCGGCTCGGTCTCGCTGAACTTTCAGCAGAGTTTCAGGTCATTTGGGCCATTTCAGACCAATAAAAATACTTGAAGAGGGTGGACTGACCACACAAGATAGCCTCAGGAAGAAAAAAAACTGTGTCCACAACAGATGTCCCGAGAGCGACTAACAGCAAATGAGAAAGAAGGACAAACGCTGGCGAGCATTTTTGCATGTTTCCCACGATTCTTTCAAATCCTTCCACTTGTGTTTCATTTGTTCTGTTTAGGCCACAAGAGGCCACACATATAAAAGCAGTTAACTGTTTTGCGACAGTCCAGTGTGACGTATGTAAACCATAAATACGGGCATCCAACTCAAGAGCTGTGACCATGGGTCTGATTTGCAGAACGGTATCATAAACGAGAGCTCCACAATGTTTAAATCTGTCCTGGGTCGATGTGGCCTGTTTTATTTCCTTCCTCTCACCTTATTTGCCTTTATCTGTCTATTAAAAAGCTCGACACATAAATAAAATTGGTCTGTCTCAACAAAACTAACAGAAAAGAAAGAAAACATAAATTGAGCATAGTAGTTGATTCTCAATGTATTTTCTTGTATTCTTCTTGAACTCAAATCGGTGGGAACAGCACAAGATGGACTCTCGTGTTTGTGAGCTCACAAATACCACCAGGCAAGGTTAGGCGTGTCCTTACTAAGAACTACTTAAGACATCCTTTTTTTAGACCCCATTCAGCCAATGTTTAGACACGGTACATTTAAAAGCCTCTTTTTTCTTAGCTTGTGCTGGATGTTAAAATTTGAGAACTGCCAGCATATTTATTATAAACCAAAAGAAGAAATGAAATTAAAATGTCACCTGTGAGGCGGCACGGTAGCGCAGCGGGTAGCGCTTGTGCTTAACAGCTAGATCGTCCCGGGTTTGATCCTTGGCTGGGCGGGATTTTTTTTTCCTAGGATGGGAAATGCCACATTTGAGAACAATGCTAGTTTAAACTGATCCAAACTACCCGTAGACCTAAACCTAACCCTGTTGGGGTTGCTGGCTGGGCACGATGTTAACATGTTAACATGTACAATAGGCCAGAATGAACGAGTGTGTGTTTGTGAGTGCGAGTGGGGGACAATGTGGCGCATTTACATGTGTGTGTTCACTAATATGCACCGTCCGCACCAAATAAATACATCTGTGCACAGGTTGAATACTGGTGTAAAATGATTGTCATGGTCACGGCTACTGCCTGTTCAATTGTAGAAATTGGTGTCATTATAATTAAATTGTCTCATTATAGTAACAAACTATGAAAAGACAAATATTCGATTAGCTCTGTATCAGAATCCTAACAATGATAGCCTAAATGTGCAGACGGGTCACGGACGAGACCTGCGCTGAGTGGATATAGCGTTTACACGTCCCAGGCTGCATGGTTCCAATTTAAGGCTTCTAATGAGCTGTAGTTGAGGTCAATTTATATAAAACGTCCCGAGGCCCGCTCTGTCATCAGGCACCGACATGTTTATGGTGGTCTGAAGTGGGCGCACGGTCCAGTCCACAACATAAAAGCCCCACAGGAGGAGCAGGGGCTGGTTTGGGTGTGTCAGAGTGGGGGGGTTGTGAAGATGGTCAGTGGCTTTCCAAAGCGCCAAACTGCTACTGGATCCCTCCGCCGCACTTGTGGTGACACAGCCTGTAGCTTTATTTTTACTTCTTTTATTTAGGAAGCTAGGAAACATTAAGTCTCGCTTCAAATAAGACCATAAAAAAGGAAGAAAAAACATGCAATGCCACATATGCTCGGACAATCGGTTCCATATGGCTCGGCCTTTTGCACCCCTCACTCACTCTCCCATCATGGAGAGGAGAGTCCACTACATGTCTAACATTTCAGGTCAGTGAACACGTCCAGCAGGTTGAACAAGCGCATCATCATTGAAGAGAAGAGTCAACCGTTAACAGATAAACTAACAGATTTAAGAATGATTGAGACAGTGCGACCTAAAGAATTGTAGCATTTGCAGTTTGCTAAGTGCCACCTAAAAATTGCCAATGTTTGATTGCTACAGTGTCATTTTTTATCATACAAAATGTTAATTCAGCCCTAATCAGAGTTGCCAAACTACTTGATTTCATAACTTGAGTAAAAGCACAGATACAACTGGGCCTGTAAGTATTCAAAAGAGAAAGTACAAGTCCGTTTAAATAAGCATTAGGAAATATAAACACAAAAATCCTGCAAGTCAGTGGCATTTGACAATACATCTGTACAGCGCCACCGACTGTTTATAGAGTGTGCATTACTGGGCTTTCAAAATTAACAAAACACATGGACAAATTAACTTTTTACGTTGGAGCCTTTTTGGAAAAGTAGTATAGTAGAGTAATATATTTAGCTTCCAGATGTGAAGGGGGAAAAGTAGAAAATTCTCAACACAAATACTACTTAAGTGGAGTACAGCAGCTCCTCAAAAACACGCACTGCAGTGCAGATTGACAATGCTATTCTCTGGAGTATGGGAAGTAACTGCGGTGAACCACGCGGCCTGAGGCAGGGGTGCCAGCAGGTTTAGCGAGCAGGACAAAAGCCCAGGTGTCTGCAGGTGTGACTGAGGGGGAGAAGAATGTCAGGACGCCTCAGGGCTCAACAATCAGCACATGCAACAACAGGAGAGTGGTTTACAGCAAAGAGGCAAGGTAAAGTGACCTGAGTGGACCAGGAGTGAACCATAACATGACCTGACAGCACAGGGGGTCAGCTTTTAAGATAAGAGGGGGGCTGCAGGAAACACTGCATGTCAATGATGTTTATCCTTCCAAACCACAACAACAATCATCAGCGGAGAAAACAGCAGGGATGTGCTTCAGTGAAGAGCATCCTCTTTCTGTGCTTGAAATCTTCTTTTTGGTTATCTTTCACACGACTGACATAAGACTAGGGTGAATCTAAGGGTCAAACTTCCTCATATTTATTATCCCTGTAGTAGAACGGCTGTCAGCTGTTTGGTGCATTAGCCCATTGTGCATTTCTTCTCTATTTTTCAGAAAATCCAAACTGGGATAACATGCATCTCCAATACATGCAGGAGCCAAACCTGAGACTAGGCTCCTGTGTTACTGTGAAGCTGCATGCCTATGAAAAAAAATAACAGCTGAATAAGGGACCATTTATAATCTGTGAATATTCTATTCAACAGCATTGTGTTAGATAACAACTTCATACTTCCTTTCTCTCTTCACCATATGATTACAGCCATTATTACAGTGGTGACCGAGGTTAGACCACCCTCTCAGCTCCACAAACAAACTCAGCTTTATGAGAGTGGCATCATCAACCCTTTAAGTGCTGCCATTTTGATGTTCTAATGCACTATTTTACTGCAAGGCTAAGTCTTTTTTAAGTTACAAATGTCTTTAAAGTTTTAAAGGGACTCCTCCTATAATGTGCCATGCACCAAGAGCACCACCAAATGAGCCCATTTTGTTTATAGGAGCTGAGGGAGGCGTGTGGGTGACTGTGTGCCTCTTTACAAAGATAATATGCTTCCCATTTAATGGCCTCCGGATGACAAATTACTTCCGGGGGAAAATTAAGACAATAATCCCAGACAGTGACTGCTGTAAAGATTCAGAGACTGACTCAGCATCAAGGCTCAAGGTAAGACTGCACTCATCAGTTTTTTGTAAACAAATTTAGTAAAATAACTAAATAATAATAAAATGGTTTATGTGTGTCCATTGTCAGACTGAGGGTGCAGCTGTGGAAAGACCTGATGAGACTGAAGATACACACCTGAGGGAGACAGGACTCAAACGTCTGCATCAAAAAATATTTACTAATGGTTTGGACTTTAGAATTAGTAAAGAACTGTTTAGTCTTGAACTATTAGTCCTGATTTTTATATGATGTAGTTTATCCTACTTGTCATAAAATTCTGAGGCGATCCATAATATTTTACTAGAGGTCATCAGGTAATTGTGTGGATGTGGCGATAGTGTGCTTACTAATTAGCCTGGCCAGACTAAAATCACAAATGATATTTAGTCTGGGGACCACCAATTCATTTTCTCGTAGGAGAGGTGTGGTTTACGATTCTGCATAGTTGTTTATTGGGCGCTACGAATGTCTATCATATGGGTCTGCACGTAGCCATAGACAATCGTATCAGATGACGTATGACGTACCCGCTGTAAACATTTGAGCTAAACTATTTAGAACACAGTCTAAAGGTTGATCGAAAGATGGCGTCGCGTCTGCTGCTGTCCTGTTGGATCCGTAAATAAACGTTTATTTTTTTTTATCCCTAAACAAACTACAAGCTTCCGTATGTTGAATAGTGCGTCATGTCTTGCCGTCCCTCCTCGTTCTGTGATTGGTCCCCAAATCCATGCAAAGATTTCGGCCATGGTCCCCAGGCTGTTGTGAAGTTCGATAAGATTCGAGCGCACACAGCAGTCTGGTGTTAGCCAGGCTACTTACTAATTGTAATTTTTGTTTTACAGAAATCTGAACTGCTGTGAAAACTTTGAGACCAATTTAGCAGGTAAGATGCACTTATCGTTACATTCAGACAAATTGGCCTTAAGTTGGATGTGAAATAACATTTGTGAATGGTTTGTGTGTGTCCAGTGTCAGACTGAAGACTGCAGCTGTGGAAGGATCTGCTGAGACTGGAGCTGAACACACTGAGGTGAGACACAGTCAGAGCTGAGATGTTTGGATGAGTGGAAGCAACATTTTACCTGTAGGTTTTGGTTTAGTCTTGCCATAGGGACTCACGACTAAAATATTTTTGTTCTTTACATGTCTTACAGAAATCTGATCACGCTGATGAAGACTTTGAGGAGTGAGCTTTGACAGTGATTTACAAAGATCCCCTTCCTCCTGCTGTGAGTCTGCAGATCCTGCTGCATGTACAGAATACAGAGTCTATGTGGAACCTTCTGTGACACTTCAGCTCCTCAGCTTCATCAGCTCAGTACTGACTAATCCACCTGTTTGGACTCATGTAAACTATAACTGGAGAAATTGAGATGTTCTATCATTAATTGCACCTAAAAATTTTAATGTTTTACACTGTTCAATGTTTAATAAATTGACTTTATCACTATACTTTGTTTTGCTTTTTTACAACATTTTTATCTTGCACTAAATTTGTAAAACTTAATTTATGGGAATAACAAATAAACCACAAAGGGAACAGGAATATTCCAGTAACCATTACTAAGAATAATAGTACAGGTTAAGGCCATATTTAAGTAATAAAAGTAATCAGTACTAGGAATTCCCAGTTGCCTGTACTTACATGTCTAGTAATCAGAACTTGTATCATAAATAATGAATACTGTGAAATACCTCTTAATCATACTAGCGTCACTAGTAATCATCATTGGGCTTAATAATTATGCATCAGGTTTACAACTTATTCCAAGTAAGCACAATGAGTTGAGGAATTTACAGCACATTAAGTTAGTAATAATATTAAACAGGACCAGCTTTTCACATTTCACTGGCAGGATTATTGGTGGTGTTTATTATATGCTTACGTCAACTTTTTTAGAGCAAACAGAAAGCTGACAGGCCCAAGATCTGCGAGTTAAACGTCAATTCATAAATTGCTTTTTCCCCTTTGGAACGACTCTCTATCTCAGAGTCATTCCGACTGACATGCTACCGAAAACCATCCTCTTTTTAGCTCAAGCCACTAAGCACTTCCTTGGAACATTTACAGGGAGGAGATTTTTAAAAGACTGCACCGACAAAGTTCTACATACACATACAAAAAAACAACCTGTGATGTGATACTAGCTTAAGGAGGGGTAAGTGGTAAGTTTTACGATTAGATTTATGTTTAAAAATTGAGATTCAGTGCACATTTTAAACACGTTCAGGCGCATCAACACTTGAGAAAAGACTGACATAAGAACTGCTACACTAATACATAATAACAAGCATTTCAACTACAGAATTAGGAGGTTTTATACATGCAAACCCCTTGGAAACAGATTATTTCGTTGTTTTCAGAGACCATAATTTTACGAAGTGCTAATTGTGACCATCAAAATTGTTTCAGAGCGCGAGAGAGAGGGAGATGTGGCGCTGCTGTGTGCAGGGCTGGCAGGGTTTTGGTGGAGGAGTGTGGTGGTTCTGAAGTCCTCCAGTGCGAGGCGCCACTGTGTCCGGTGGGGGCCCTGACCAGGAGCGGCCTAACCCCCCCAGAGCAGAGCCGCAACCCTCCACCCCCCCTCCTCCGCTCTCTTTCTCCCCTCACTTTACCGCCAGCACCACCCCCCGAGCCAACCCCTCTAAGCCACTGGCACTGAGGCCGCCGCTGCATGTTTATTTAATATTCTGAAGAAATTGAAATATCTTTGTGGCTTAGCGCGCGCACACACACACACACAATCCCGTCTCAGCACGCCGTACACACATGCTCGCAAAACTTACCACCACAATATATAAATAAATAAAGTGGAGTACTAATGTTCTCTTGATCCGGGGCCAGGCGCGGAGTTGGAGACTAACTTTTATTTTTTTCAAACGCTGTTTTCAGAAGTGCATAAGGAGGAGCGTTAATGGCTGACACTGGATGTTGCCTGGTTTTGGACCGCACGCCTCAGTCAGACTCCCACAAAGAGGAGAGCATTTCCAAAGTGGTCGACGGAGAAATTGTTCCTATGTAAAGAAAACAGCCAATGGTGGAACAGTATGCACATTTTCTGCACAATCTAAATCATGCATGGAAAACCTCAGCTTGGTTCCTTAGGGTAGGATTTTACAGTTTACATTTAAAGCACTCTTCTACTTAGAGAACAAAAAAAGGATGCGTATCTTGTAAAGTATGATGAGAATTATTATTTTGAGTTCATTCTTTAAAGGTTAGTCAACCTAACTGATGACTAATTCTTCCACAGTTTAAGACACTGGTCAGCCAGTATGAGAGTCAAACGAATGCTTGGCTGTCTCTGTCATCGAAACAACGATGGCAGTTTACACTTCAAGAGAGAAATGTTGCCGGTCTGTCCGTAAAACTGTCAAATGTTTTAATCAGCAACGGTGCGCCAGTGCTTTCACCCGTAGCCTGAGTGCGTTGCTCAGAGTAAAAAGGGGTCCGGGCACTACACACATCGCTAACTACAACGAGCGTTTGCTGTTTCCTCTTCGCTCTCCTCTTACATTAACATCGCGCACAACAAACTACTAACTATTTATCCCACTGTGAGTTAAACACTGTCCATGTCCTGAGAAAGAGAGAATATATCGATGGGTCCCGCTCTAGCAGCAGTATTAAAGAGCAAACTCTACGTCGCAGACACATGATCAAAACCCCAGCACGTGCAACACACCCACAGTATAGAATAAATTCAGTCAGCAACGGTCTGTAGGTGGAAAGCTTGGGGAAGGACCACTGCTGTGCAAAACATCGCCATAGGAGTCTGTCCAGCCCCTGTCCAGCCACTTATTGCGCCAGATATGAAGCTGAAGATTTGTCTAGAGCCTGCGTTTAGAAACGCAAGAGCGGGCGGCACTTACTGTTATCACCACTTTTGTCCAAATTTGGGATTGATTAAAATGTTTTATAACTTATTTTCCTCCACACAAATTACGACATATTCTACAACAAAACAAATTTTACTCTACGTTTCAGGAGCTTGAGGCAATATTTAGGTTTTGTCACTCACAGTTAAGGGGTTGATCCTTGATCCTAATTGATCTTTCTCGACAAGAGTGTCCTCCGTGAGGGTTGTCCTTCCAGTTTCACTGGTTTCCTCTGTGTGAAGACAATGTCTCTGTAAATCTGCATCAGTTCTGTAAATAAGTGGTAAACTGACCATTGGCATTGTCCAGTATTATGTCTGTGAGAATAGTTGCTATGCTCCAATACTCTGTGGAAAGTAGAGAAAAAATAAATAATGCATAATTTATAATGTAATGAGCACAAAAACATCAATGACACTTTTGGCTTTTACTCAGTTGATAATGATCAAATGTAGAATGTAGAATGTGATTCAGTGTATAGATGCTTAAAACATCTCCACCTACTGGTTACAATATGTAACATGAACTTGACTCATTGCTTGTTTCAGGTGACATCACAGCGTGATGGCCTATAATATTTATACAGGTGGGGGGCAGGTAATTATATTGTTTTTGAGGATATTTTTGGTGATCATGGACCCAGGCAGTGATATTAATGATCATTTTTTGTAATTTTTAGATACTACTTGTGAAAGTGTAATGCAGTTAATAACTGACTCCTGGCCCCCACATGGTAGTGTGACATCATCACATTCTAAAGGATTTTTAGCACTTTTATGTCTTTTCTAGTCTCCATAATTGCATTTAATAACATAAGGAGAATATGAAATTTAATGTACAAAAATGCACACCACATCTTACATATGTGACCATCCCATCCACTCAAAAGCCATAATATGTCTGAGATCATTACAAAGCAAATCCTTCAGACAGTCTTAGACCTTCAACACAGTCTTGGTTTTGGACTCCATGCAATCACCCTCTGTCTCCTCTCTGCTCAACAGCCACCAACCACTGCATGTGCCAAAAATAACACAGGAGCGCCACTTGAAGCCCTGCCTCACCACAGCGCAGCGCAGCCACAAGAGCACGATCAAAACACACACAAAAAAGGAAACACATCATGATGTGGATGGAGGGAAAAGGAGATTTCATACAGTTCTATGGCTGAAGATATCTACTCAGGGCCGACGACAGACTCACTGGGGCCCAGGGCAAGAAGGTCTCATATGGCCCCATTGCCCTCCATTGTCTAATATGTTTACTAGAAATTGGGCTCCTTCATGGGATCAACTGTGAGCCTGGGACATTCAGACTCTATTTATTCTAAAGAGAGTTTCTTTTGATTAGAAAGGAGTGGGTCTGGCTGGTCAGGCTCTAGGGGCCTGTGGTAACTTGACCAGGGGCACTGTATCTACTGTTGAGTGGGGCAGTGGCAAAGCAGGAACCACCCAGAGGCTTCATGATTCTGCTAAGAGGCAAAAGGAAAGTCAGTTCTGGATTTGTGTCAATGTACAAATATGTTTCAAATAGCCTGCAAATGCACACGGGTAGTGATTTGTCAAATGTACAGTTATTAAAAATGTAATATCATAATGTTGATCATTTGCACGGATTTCCACTACCATGACAGGGGAGCCCTCAATCAATCCATACAACTTTCCGGTTAAAGTGCATATGACACATTAGACACAATTTTTGCTAAAACACAGTTAACACGATTATATTTAAGATTTTGCTAAAGATTATACCAGTTTTCTTTAGTTTGACCATTTTTGTGATGTTTATGTTTTCACTTCCTTATTGGACACCGACAGGAAGTGACATCGAAGAAGGTAAACAATTTTAAACTGTTGCCGTGCAACCATCTTAAGTCAATGGGAAATGAATTAGTCAAACTGCTATGGAATGTTTCCTTCTTTTATGTCACTTCCTGTCAACAGCTCCAACATTTCTTCATTAAAATTGCTGCTTCAGTGGAAAAAAATGAGAACTATGCAACTGATGAACTAGCAACTCATGTAATCCATCTAAATAAGTCATATGCACTTTAAATAATGGACAAAAACATTGACGGTTTCCCCGTTGTCGTTGTTGTTATTTTGTTTTACTTAATTAACCCTTTAGATCATTTTGGAAATGGAAGAGTTTACAACCAAAAGAAACAAATTAGTGGAAACAAAATATTAGGCTACCGTAATTCAGTAACATGTAGGTCCTCCAGGCTGCAATAATACAGCTCAAGCCGCTGTAGGCCATTAGTACAAACGGAGAAGAATATGAGTAGCTAAATAGTAGATTACTGTTTTAGCTAGTTTGTGTGCGTAATCAGTAGTTAATTATAATACATCCATGGCATAATAAAACACAGGCTTCACTTGCTAAAAAAGTTGATCACACTTACCATCCATGAAACTTCCAATGTTCAGAAGTTTGCGCTTGATTTAGACTAATATTGTGTTGTTTTTTTGTCCCATTCGCGCCAAACCAACTCTGTCTTATTTTACATATTTATTTCACTCCCTTTCCTCCTTGTAATAATATTTTACTCCACAAGGGGTCTCCATTGAACAACAAAGCTCAGTGACTGTGCTCTGTTTACAGGCCTGAAGAAGTAACAGAAACATGGCGGAAAATGGCTCAGGTTCACAGAAGAAAGACACACAAAACTTCACCTCAGACGATGATAACACCCAGGAGCAGTTTTCCCCGGATCTCAAAAGTGTCCTCGTCACAAGTGTGTTAAACCTTGAGAAACTCGATGTGGACTTGTACAGGTAGGCTGCTCTGTATGAGTTTATTTTTATTTTTATTTGTTTGAGCAGTTAACCTGCTCAAAGGAAGTGGGCTGAAGCCAAAGGCTTATAAGCGCCCACCCCAAAATAAAAATAGTAACATTACATTTAATATTTACAAGGTAGCAAATCATAAACAAAGGAACATAGGGCAAAGTAACAATAAATGATGAAGAATAAGACAAAAACAACAGCAAAATAAAGAACAAAAGAATGTGCTACTTTTATGTTATAAAGGTGCATTCATACATATTATACTCTGAGATCTTGCTACTTCCCAGTTGTCATTACTATCCTCAATATAATTTAATTTGGGTTTAATTATCATTAATTATCATTATTAAAGGTGCATTAATACATATTATATTCTGAGATCTTGCTACTTCCCAGTTGTCAATACCATCCTTAATATAATTTAATTCGGGTTTATTTATCATTATTATTATATTTGTTTAATTGAGTTATATGTGAAGTGTGATGTAAGCCCTGCATAATGAGGTGCATTAAAAAGCCAGGGCAGTAACTCCCCCTCAACAAACCCCACCCAGCTGCCCTAACAGCTGATTTGTAGATGATGTTCCTATGCTGAGTGGTGCATTAAAAGACAAGGTTTTGAGCCCGTTGGGAGGGTCCCTCTCAACAGATTCATAACTTGCCTACCCTAATTCTCAATTTGTAAATTTGAGCAATAGAATGACAACCGTTCCAAGCAGCAACACTCTTCCTTGATTATAGATAATTGATCCTACTGCGCCTCCTAGTGGCAACACATTTCTTGTTCTCTGTATATTTCAAAAGTCTTTTGTTTGTATTTATATTTGAACAGGTTGATATTTGGACTTCGTTTCAACTCCATTTCCAGTTTATTCCACAATTGTACACCATTAACTGTTGGGCTAAAACTTTTCAAAGTTGAGCTATGTTTCTGAGTCCTAAAGTTTAATTCGTCACGTAATTCATAACAACCAGTACGTTCTTGGAACCTTCTTTGTATTTGGCCCGGTAACAGTTTGTATCTTGCTTTGTATAACATCTGTACAGTTTGGAACTCAACAATGTCACAGAACTTCATGATCTTTGATTTTAAAAATAATGAGTTTGTGTGGTCCAAAAACCCAACTTTATGAATTACTCGGATAGCTCTTTTTGCAACAATACTATTGGTTTTAATGTGTTTTTATAAGTACTACCCCAAACCACAGTACAATAATATAAATATGGCAAAATCAGAGAACAGTATAAGATATGTAGAGCTTTGATGTTTAAAATGTGCTTTGCTTTTGCTATTACTGAAATGCTTCTAGAAATTTTCGTAGATATATATTTAATATGAGCTTTCCAAGTAATTCTGTCATCTATAATAACACCAAGGAATTTGATTTCATGCACTCGCTCTATGACAACACATGAGAAACATGATGGTATTTTAAAGTTCATTTGATAGGTTGTATTTAACATTTTATTCGTGTTATATTCACTAGTTTACTTCCTTTTTGGAAATAGGGACATCATGTGAATTAAACACTGCAACCCTATGATGTACACAAGTGTGGGGCATTTTTATTACTAGAAATGAATGAAAACCTGTCCATGCACTGTTATGTATCTTTAGTGTTGGTGCACAATCCGGTCTGTCTAAATCTTCCTGTTGTAACACTCTTGTTTCTTTCAAAGGGGAACACATCATTGGGTTCCTAGGACCCAGCGCTTGTTTGGGGCCAAATAGTTGGTCAGGCTCTTGTGGCAGCAGCCAAATCCGTCAGCGATAATCTCTACGCCCATTCTCTTCACTGCTACTTTGTACGGGCAGGTAAGGATGAAGCAATAACATCAGACCTTTAGTTTTGAGCTATAGTTGATTGTGTCAGAAATGTTCAGTCACCCGAAAGATAGTAGATCTCTGTCTTGGATTACGAATAATGATAATAATGATTTAAATGATGAAATATCTTCTATGACAAATTAACCGTATGATGTATAGGTGACCCTAAGGTGCCAGTGTTGTATCAAGTGGACCGTACAAGAGATGGCCGCAGTTTCTCCGTCCGCTCGGTCAAAGCCATCCAGCATGGCCAGCCCATCCTCATCTGCCAGGCCTCTTTTCACCTTCTGCAGCCCAGTCCTGTTGAGCATCAGTTCACCATGCCTATAGTGCCTCCGCCTGAGGACCTCCCAACTATAGAGGAGCTTGTCCAATCTTATCTCACGTAAGTGCACTCATCACAGCCTTCGTTCCCTATAATGTGTCCTATAATGGAGTCTATTTTATTGTGTTTTTACAGTAAACCAGATCTTGCAGAAAACTTAAAACAGGGCCTCAATAAGCTGCTCGCGAATGAGGTCCCAATTGAAATAAAGCCTGTTACTAAACCAACAATCAACAGAGTGTTTGCAATGGAGCCAAAGATGGTATTTTGGGTTAGAGCTCGAGGATTTATCGGTAATGCATGTCCAAATAATCTACCATAGCCCTTCTTTTAGTAGATTCCCTCAGTATTATGCTACATTCATTCATGCACTGTTTTTCTTATATTGTCATGTTTTTAGGTGAAGGAAACATGAAACTGCATTGCTGTGTTGCTGCGTATGTATCAGACTACGCTTTCCTTAGCACTGCACTGCTGCCGTATCCCAACCACAGGGCCAAGTTTTCTGCCTCCCTGGACCATGCCATGTGGTTTCACAACACTTTCCGCAGTGATGAGTGGATGCTCTATGAGTGTGAGAGTCCATGGGCAGGTCTGTCGATTTCTGTGGCAGTCAGAAAATGTATAAAACATATGTTTAAGTTAATGAATCAGCTGCATGTATTCATTTAATTATTAAAAAAAAATATTGAATTAAAAACCGAAATTCCCTCCTGGAACCGCCACCTTAACGTGGTGGAGAGGTTTGAGCGCCTGAATGATCCTGGGAGCGCTGTTGTCGGGGGCTTCGTGCCTCTGGTAGGGTCTTCCATGGCAAACAGGTCCTAGATGACGGGTCAGACAAAGAGCTAATGAGAGACCAACAGGCCCGGTTAGAACCATGAGGCCGTCCTTCTGTGGACCCACCACCTGCAGGAAGAGCCATAGGGGCTGGTGCAATGTGATTTGGGCAGCTCCAACAGCTGCCCCCATGACCCGGCAACGGACAAGTGGAAGAAAATGGATGGATGAATAAAAACCGAAATTGATCAATATGGAAAAAAATTCATTAAATATTACAAGAGATTAACATTACCTTCATTTCTGTTTGATGGATTTGAAAATTGTGTTTTAACCACAGTCATAGGTGATAAAACATTAACCCAATACTTTGTCTTCTCCTGCAGGGGGCAGTCGTGGGCTGGTCCAAGGCAAAATGTGGAGAAGAGATGGGGTTCTTGCAGCCTCCTGCTCACAGGAGGGTGTCCTCAGAGTGAAACCAGCCAAACAGACCAGCAAACTCTGACCACATTCCTTTTATTTATGCATTAAGTTTCTTCAATTATTATTTCACAATATGTGTATGATATTAATAATAATAATAATAATAATAATGCATCGGTTTTATATAGCACTTTTCTGGACACTCAAAGACGCTTTACATTGCAATATTCATTCACTCCATACTTGATGGTGGTAAGCTACTATTGTAGCCACAGCTGCCCTGGGGTAGACTGACAGAAGCGAGGCTACCACTTGCGCCATCGGCCCCTCCGACCACCACCAACCACTCACTCACTACATTCGCTAGGCTTCCTGGTGTTACCAAACGGTCTCCCATCCAAGTACTAACCAGGCCTTCCCTGCTTAGCTTCCAAGATCTGACGGGATTGGGCATAGCAAAGGCGGTATGGCTATGTAGACATATGTATGTATATGGCTTAAGAATTTGTTCAAGTATAAGCCATTTTATTTATCTACGTTTTTGTTGAGCGCTTGGCTTCAACGTAAGAGGACACTCTTTGTTTAATGTTAATGTTTTTCTGATGTCTGCCTGCATTTTTGTGTCTTATAAGCCCATGCGGGCTGGGCACCTTTTAGGTGCAAGACACCAAATAAGAAAATAAACTAAACTAAACTAAACTATATGTATGTTTAAAGAATTTAATTTATTTGATTTAAATTAAATCATGATTGTTACAAATTTAAGGTTATGTGTTTCTTGTGAACAAGTGGATGAAGTCACCAGTTGTTGAGAGATACAATAATAAATTATGACCAAAAGAGGGCACTGTTACTCTGTAATCTCAAATCAACGCTTTTCATGATGGCACTTTTTTTAAACTATATTTTTAATCATACTTTAGCTTTACATAAATAATCACGTTGTATCAACTCGTATCTTTGAAAACGTAACAAGGAGAGATATACTGCGCAACACAATCAAAAAATGTTATCCGTCTAGAGATGCATCATTATTTCACTTACTGTCTGCCTTTGCGATCAGACCAACCTCTTGCGTCGGTATAACCTTAAGTATATGAGTGTAAAATATGAATTAGTGTCATGGATTAAATGTTTTTCCATGGGTTGCTAAGGGTTAGCGCCCTTAGTTACCACCATTTCCCATCATGCAACACAAGATGCTACATCGAGAAGTCAGACGCACGCTATAACTGGCTATAACCTCTATTATTTAACTACGTTTTTGCTGAATGAACTTGACTGTATGACAATAGCATTTCTATTTTCATGAAGGTAGGCGTAGTTATCCGTGGACTATACTAAAGCTCGGAAATCTTCGCTATCGCTACAGGGTTAGCCACATTGCTAATAATATGTGCCTTTATCATCTCATCCTGATCATTACAACACTGTCCCGTATCAAATTGTAATCAGGTAGCATAGCATACATTTGAATGAGCAGCTGCTTTGGGTTAAGCTGAACCCATAATAATTATTTGACCATTTTACAATTTGATTATCTGGCATTTCAACAAACTGTAAAGATTGTTGACTTTTTTCTTCGAACATTGCATCTCACAAGTATTTGCTTCTTCAGCCAAAGGTTGATGGCTTTACCGCTACGGGAGAACACAAACAATGGATAAAGACCAACATAACACAGTGGTCTTCAATGCCTCAAAGAGAGAACTGTTTACCACAAACAGTGGATGCAAGTCGCTACAGAAGAGACTAAGGGCTCAATGGAAAATTCAAAGGTGAGAGGTTTGGTCTTTCGGTGTTGTCTGCCAAGTAAAATCATTGACTGATAAAAACACTTTTAATCTTTATTTGCACAGTATGAAGGAGGAACTGACATTGGAAAAGTTGAAGGGTGTTAAATTATGGATTACTGCAGGTCCGAGGGAGAAGTTTGCTGCTTCAGAGGTAAACAATTGGCACACAAAAAACACGCTAGTTAATAAATCTAAATCTAAACTTGTGCCTATGTGTTATAGATGGAGATACTTAAACATTATCTTGATCAAGGAGGAAACGTGATCGTTATGCTTGGTGAAGGAGGAGAATCTAAATATGACACAAATATAAACTTTTTGCTGGAAGACTTTGGTATAACGATCAACAGTGGTATGTAAATGCTCATGGTGATAATGGTTCATCGTAAAAGGTTTTTAATATTTTATTACATACACTTTCTTGTAGATTCTGTTGTTAGGAATGTGTATTATAAATACTTCCACCCAAAGGAGGCACTTGTATCCAATGGTGTTTTAAATAGGTTTGTTGCTCATTTTATTATGATCATTTTTAAATGTTACACCGTATATGTTTGGCATGTATTAATGTTCTATCTTTAATTTGTTGTTGCAGAGAGATCAGCAAGGCTGCTGGAAAGGTTGTGACAGGGATTATAGAAGATGAAAATGTGGGAAACAATGCACAGTAATGCATCAACTTTTACAGTACCAGAATTCAACTACTAAAGCAAAAGTAAAAAAATAAAATAAAATGTGTGTTTTATAGAGCTCTCACTTTTGTGTATCCATATGGAGCTACCCTGAGCGTAATGAAACCTGCTGTAGCTGTTCTTTCAACTGGCTCTGTCTGCTTCCCTCTGAACAGACCTGTCTTAGCCTTTTATCAAGGAAAGGTAATTATGGTACTTTTAATCACATTGCATTCTCTTAAATCCTTAGTTTAATATTTAATAAATCACTCTTTCTCTCTATTCCTTCAAGGAGGCTGGAAAATTAGCTGTACTGGGTTCCTGCCACATGTTTAGTGACCAGTACATAGATAAGGAGGAGAATAGTAAAATCCTGGTGAGTCTGTAGTTTTTGTAACAGAATTATATGAATATGATTCAAAGCACTGTTCAAGATTTACGTATATTTTCAGGATGTTCTTCTGCAATGGTTTATGACTGATGCGATTCAGCTCAATCAGATTGATGCCGAAGATCCAGAGGTAATATAATTACTATAACTGGCAAACAATGATATTAAGTTGTGAAACGTGAACATTATTTCCTATGTAAATGTTTTAATGAGGACCTTAGCATTGAATAGTCAAGAAAAATGTATTTTAATTTATGTTGGTTAGGTTCTCTTTAATAATCTTGTGAACAATATATGAACAATATACACTGGTATTGACTGTCATGTTCACTCAACCCTCAGGTCACAGATTACACCATGTTGCCAGACACTGGAGGCTTGTCTGAGCAGCTGCGCGTTTGTTTACAAGAAGGTGACGAAAACCCCAGGGACTTCACATCACTCCTCGATATGTCCCTTTTTAACATGTCCACTGACACTTTGCCCCAAGTTATCAGGTAAGATGGAACGATTTTACCATAAGTTTAATTTGAATTATGTAAAAAATTATCCTGTTTGCTTTCAGCGCCTACAAGCAGCTTACTGTTAAATGTGAGCCTCTACAGTTGATTACCCCTCAGTTTGAGACCCCACTTCCACAGCTCCAGCCTGCTGTAAGTTTGTCATTCAATTTGTAGTGTATCGTTCATTATTGTAAATGAGTTATACATCTAAAATTGTATTATCACGTAGGTCTTTCCGCCTTCTTTAAGTGATTTACCTCCACCAATGCTCGATCTGTTTGATCTGGATGAATCTTTCTCATCAGAGAAAGTTCGCCTTGCACAACTCACCAACAAATGTAAGTTCAGTTCCAAATTCTGTTCGGTTATTTGTAGACCAATAGGTCTTAATGTTTAAATACTTTCCAGGTTCCGAGGATGATCTTGAGTTTTATGTGCGAAAATGTGGAGAGATTTTGGGCGTAACTGCGAAGTTGGACAAAGAAAAGAGAGATGCCAAGCACATTTTGGAACATGTCTTCTTCCAAGTTGTAGAGTTTAAGAAACTGAATCAGGTAACATGAATTGCATACTTAAAATACATCATGTGCATGTGCTTAAAGTTTTATTAATCTTACAGGAGCATGACATTGACACAGAGGCACCTTTTAATCCATTGTGAGAGAAAAGCAATGGTTCACTACAGTTCTTGTTAATACATGTTGTAAATGTTATTCAGCTCTTTTATATATAAAGCCTTTCTATTAAAAAATTATGTTTCACCACAATTTAAAGAAAGCTTCCAATATTTTATTTTCAAATATTATAAAACACTACACACAAAACAAAACTGATCAGGGAGAAAGTCCAGCTTGAGCCTGTGAAGAAGACTGTGCTTTTGGACTCAAAGCAGACTCTACAGCACTCAACTCCATAGTGACTTTAGGGCTCTCCGATTTGATAATGGACACATCCCAGGAGACCTGCGAGCCATCCAGCTCAGCATACGACCGGTCACTGCCGGCATCCTTCTTTTGTTTTGTAAGGGTCACCTGCGGCGTGGAAGACTTTCCTTGCAGAGGCACAGTGAGGTAGCAGCCTCCGACGTCTGGTTCGTTTATGCTGGACACAAAAGCTTGACTTGGGGAGAGGGGGTCCATGGAGGTGGAGAGGGAGGCCAGGGTGGACAGCCTAGCTTCAGACGCATTGTTGACCACAGATTCATTGAACACTCTAGATGCGGACAGTTGATCCAGTGACACAGCAGACAGCAAACTCTGTTCCTCATAAATCCTCCTGTCAAGCTCAGATGGGGATGACCACTCAAAGCTTTTCACGTCTACAAAATCAAACAAGACAATGATCACAATTCATATTATATTGAGTGAAGTGTCTGTTATTTTGGTGCATGCATTATCTTACCTTCTTGATAACAGGATTTGTCCATGGTGAGTGGAGACAGCTGAACTGCAGGTGCATTTGATAAGGGTACTTGTTAATTGGCTCAGCTGGAGCAGTGCCATCAGTCTAAAGGTGGGCCATGCTTTTCAGTGAAATCTAATTCATTTTTCCCAATAACTGGTCATCTCTTCAGTTTAGTTTAGTTTAAAAAAAAGTATTCATAGTTGTAAAAAACAAACATAAGTTTTGCTGTTGCTACTTACTTATCATAATCTTGGTGTTTTCAATTAATTTTATTATTAATTTATAGAGCTCAGATTTGTGATATCATATCGCTAAGCATTATGGCATTTGCAGCAATAATAAACTAATGGAGATTTTAAAAGGTAAAATAGAGGAGTGGTTTAAAACACTTGGACACTACAGTGAGTTAGATGTATTTACCAGTAATGACTCAAGCAGCTAGTTGTTCTGCGGCTTTTTCTTCACTTTTTATAGCCTACTGTTTTTGGTAAATGGTAGTAAATGGAGATCCGCCAAACATGGCGGATCTCCATGGTAACAGTGGATTTTCGCGAACTCTAATAATAATCAACTTTTTTTTAATCATTCAAATAATAAGTAGATACACCAATAATGCAATAAATACTGTTGTAATTTTAAAAACGTATTAGTATATATATTTTTTATATTCATAAGAAGGACTACAGGAAGTTACACTTGTCCGCGCAGGCGCAGTGGAGTGTGTACCGTTCTCCAGTCTGTGGGCGCGAGATAGGAACCAGAGCGCGGACTAACCAGAAGCTCCTCCAGCTGGTCTGAGGCTGAATCTTGTTATACAGCGGAGCACTTACCTGCACTACGGATCAACATCGAAATCACCGTATACACAAAAACAATAACTTTTACTATCCTAAAGTGGGACGCATGTGTTCTGCAGCGGCGACAGGACGAGTCGGTGCCACTTTGTGAATTACAGAAATAGAGGGAAATGTCCTGGTGGGTTCGAAGGTAGGCTCTTGACTGGATCATTGTTTTCGCTGTTTGCCTTAGCTTAGCTTTTTTTTTGCTTTTTTTTATTAATTACACATACACTTAAAATATATGCATTCAATAACAATCCTGCTTATGTCCAATACCAATCGAAAAAGTATGTCTTTCTGTTTTGATAATATGCCGCCCTTTTCCGGACATAAACGGATCACCCCACACAACACTAAACCTCTTCTGAAAGTTTTTTCACATGTGGCTTACATTGTTTCATATGTTTACACTTCATGATTATTGTTATAGTAGTATGGATTTTACATTATTTCATACTTTGTAACACCACGATGTAGCTTCTAGGCGGGACAGTAGCTCTATTTATAGCTCATAGCCTTGTCTCAACACCATATTGTTTATTATCCACAGTGAGGATGCAGAGGAAGCCATGCTCCAAGACACAGACTCTGATGTAGCAGAGAGGGACGGTGGGAAAGTGAAGGTTAAATGGACACAAGATGAGGTGGGTGTCAGAAATCTGTGAAGTCTACTGCAGTCTCCAACCTGACAGTAATCTTGAACCTGTATTTGTGTCCGTTTTTGTTCACAGGATGACAGGCTGAAAACCTTGGTTAATCAACTGGGAACGAATGACTGGAAAACTATTGCCAGTCTCATTCCTGTGAGTTTAAGTTTAACGTTATGCTACTGCGCATGACTGTCTGTCAAACGTCCTTTATAATAACTGTGTTTTGTGCAGACCCACAGTGAACATCAATGTCAGCATCGCTGGGGTAAAGTACTGGATCCTGAGTTGGTGAAGGGTCCATGGACTAAGGAGGAAGATGAGAGAGTAGGTCATAGAAAAGTGAAAGGTTTAACAATTCGTATTGTTAAACCGAAATTCGAAATGTGTGACTGTCGAATCTGACAACTGTGATACAAGCAGCTTCACGCAAAATAAACGTTGGTGTTTTTTTTGCCTTAAACTGTGTTAAAACATACCAGGAATTATGTTTCACTGTTTTTGTTTTTGTTTTGTTTTTCCAGCTCAGATCTATGTTTCCTGGATTTTGTTGCAGCATAGAAATACCTAACTATCCTCCACATTTTTAAAGACCATAATCCAGTTACCGAACCCGTTCTGAGCAGTTCTGCACTCAAAGTGTGTTTGTATTTGGGGCCATAAATTACACGGTAGCGCTGCGGTTAGCACTCTTGCTTCACCCTTGTAGCTTGCTTCACAGCTACAAGGTCCCGGGTTCAATTCCCATCTGGACAGAAGCCTTTCTGTGTCTCCCAGTGTTTCTGTAGGTTTCCTCCGGGTACTCTGGTTTCCCCTACCACTAAAAACATGTACAATAGCCTGTATTATTGATGTGTGTGAATGAATGATGCCGGTCAGGGGGACTGTTAGCGAGGATGTGTGCAGTCCCGACAGCGCTTCTGTCAGTCTCCCCCAGGGGAAAATGAAGCTACAAAGGCAGCTTATCACCACTGAGTATGGAGTGCTTTAAAGCACTTTGTGACCAGGTCTGTGAAAGGCGGTATAGTGATGAGGCTCTTCTTGTTCTTCTTCTTCCCTTGGCTACAAGTAAATGCCCGTTCTTTCTCTCCTGTAGAGAGCAGCTCAATCTCTTAAAACAACTTTTTTTTCTCTCCCTCATCAAACAGTAGCGGGCCAATGCAAACCGCACTTACAAATACTATTGTACACTAAATGGACATAAAAGGAGGGGCCTGGGCTTCTCTAAGGAAACTTAATTGAAAATAATTGTCAATATTGCAATATTTTATAAGTGTTTAGCGCCTATTCAGTGTAATATATTACTCAAAATCCTCTTAATAGCCTTATATAGTTCTCTCTACACAGTCGTTTTACAATTTTGTGCAGTATTTATTTACTCCATTAGTAGCCACAGCTGCCCTCAGATAGACTGACGGGCCAGAAGATATAGGCTAAAGGACCGGATTTGGCCCCCTGGCCTAACGTTGCCTATTATCTTCTTACTCCTTTCTGTCTTTTCCTTATATAGACATCATCTCAAATTTTAAGATGTAGATTATCAAAGCTGAAGTAGGCAAAATAATCAAATTATAAGCCTTAGTGAAATATGATCTATTCTAAAAGTGTGCTCTGTTCACTTTGAGAGATACTATTGTCGTGTAACCATGGTGTTTGATTGTTTTCTAGGTTATTGAACTTGTTAACCGTTATGGAAACAAACAGTGGGCAGTGGTAGCCAAGCATCTAAAAGGCAGACTGGGGAAACAGTGCCGGGAGCGCTGGCACAACCACCTCAACCCGAATGTGAAGAAGTCGTCCTGGACGGCAGAGGAGGACCTCATCATTTACAAAGCTCACTGTCTGCTGGGAAACCGCTGGGCAGAGATCGCAAAGTTACTCCCTGGACGGTAACCACAGTCACATCCTAATTTATTATGTTTAACCGTCTCAAATGCCCTCTTGATGTTTTTTATTCTATTTTTCTTATGCAGCACCGACAATGCAGTGAAGAATCATTGGAATTCAACCATTAAACGCAAAATTGAAATGGGCTTTTATGTTGGTGAGATCATTACCCCAGAAGAACTTGACGAACTACTGACCAAAGTTGATAGAACGATACACGTGAGATTCGACACAATGTCTTTGAAGGATTATTTGTGATTAATATTCAGCATAAACTAAGTGGTGTTTTCCCGATTTCAGATTTCCAATTTCTCAATAGATTTTGAAGACCAAAAACATAGCTTGCCACATGTAGTAAGTAATAATGTTTCTTTTACAGTGCAGAGTCTGACTGTTCAAGAATTTGCTAAAAAATACATATCATTTTTATTCATTCAGGAACTTATGAGCTCAGCCCCCGCTCGAGCCGGACCGAGTAATGATGTCCCGTCAAAGGCTGTTACATCAACAAAAGACCCATGTCCCAAAGTGGATTCAGATGCAAATGGGGACGTGAACGGCACTAACTGGGTGGTGGACGGTTCAGGCTTTCTGTCCCCCACTGGCCCCGTGCTGAAGGAAGTGCTCGATATGGTAGACGGGGTATGTGGCAACCGCACAGCCTTTATTATTAATATATTAATTAAAGTAGCCTTTTATATAAACAATCATGTAAATCTTAGGACTAATCGTAACTAGACCAGTGTGTGCATATTAGAGCAGACGTACTGACACAAGTTCACTAGTGCAAAGGATGCAGTTATTTAGATCAGTGGTTCTCAACTGGTGGGTCGGGGCCCAAATGTGAGTACTGTAGTTGAACCTTTTTTTTTTTTTTTTTAGTGGGCCGTAAGCCTTTCTCGAAGTACTTTTCTTTCAATATTTTGTACTATAGAAGTATTAACTACAGAATCTATTAAATGACAGGTTTTAATGCTTTTAAAATATCACTTATTTAGATCTCTAACGTCTAACATCTGTTGCAAGTAATAATTATCATTTTATTTCAGTGAAGCAACAGTTGCAGAAATGTTGGTCAGAAAAGTTACTTTTATTTAAATTTTTAAGCTACTGACAGGAAGTGACATGGATCGAGGTTCCATGTCAGTTTGACTCACTCATTTCCCATTTACATAACATGGTCGGCACGGCAACAGTTAAAAATCTTCACTTCCTGTCAGTGTTTAATAAGGAAATACAATTTTGTGCAAAATTTTAAATATAATTGTGTATCAAAATGTGTCATATGCATGTTAAAATGACTGCTATCAGGTTGTTTAATCTTGATTTCAGATTTTACGGCTTAATTAAAGCTTAGCTTAAAGTTTCACCAATCCATTGTGCAGAAATACAGTATTTTACTCTGTATATTACAAATTAAATGCGTATTTGTGTTGCGGTTTGTCATCCTGGGGTACTGATGGATCCCGGTGCCATACCGGGTGAGAACCACTGATTTAGATAATATGACCATTTTCAGTGGGTCGTTTGATAGAACTGAGATATAAGCTTGAATCAACAGAACTCTTTTATTGTAAATTGGAATTAGTATTTTTATTTGAGTTGCGTCTTGGTAGTAGGTTGTCCTGGAGCTATAGAAGTTGAGAACCACTGGTCTTAACCCCACTAACCCTAGTTTAGACCTCACGTGCTCTGAAGAGTTAGTGATACTTGCAGTAATTTAAGTTTTCTTAAATGTCATTGCTCCTGGTTGTGTACTGTGTGAACTTTTATACCAAATTTCAAATCAAATGGCTAAAATCATTCAGCCCTCCCTGGCATAGTAATCCAAGCTCCCCGATCACCTTTCAGGACCTGGAGGGGTGGTGCAACTTGGCTGCCTTTGACTTGCCCGAGGAAAACCCCAGTCCTGAGCGTCACCAGTTTCGCCTTGAGGGCAGCGCCTTGCAGGAGCTGAGCAAAGGCAGCAAGGGAGAGCTTATCCCCATCTCTCCTGGTGGCGTCACTCCACCTTCCATACTCAACCGCAAGAGCCACAGACGCATCGCTTTGTCTCCCGATGGCAACAACTCCATGACTCCCAAGAGCACTCCCGTCAAAATCCTGCCCTTTTCTCCGTCACAGGTAAGCTTATAATTGACGTGTGTTTGCTGTCTTCAGATGTTTCATTGTTTTTAAGTGTGAAGTACTTGGTGTTAAATTATCGCATCATTTGATTTCAGTTCCTCAACATGTGGACCAAGCAAGATACTCATGACTTGGAAAATCCGTCTCTCACATCTACACCAGTCTGCAGCCAGAAAGCCATCGTGACAACACCACTGCAGCGTGACAAAACTCCTTTGAATCAGAAGGATAAATCAGTGTATGTTTCCTGCTCCTTAACATTTATAAATTATATATCCGCTCTTTTTTGTTCTACTTATTCTCTTCATGTAATTATCCAGGTTTGTCACACCTAACCACAAATCCGAACTCTGCACAACTCCACGTACCCCGACTCCTTTCAAAAATGCCATGGAGAAATACGGCCCTCTGCAGCCACTGGTGAGAGTAGTACAGTAGATCGTCTTAAAGTAATTATGTGCAGCGCCGTTAATCTTTTTTTTTGGTTCTTCTACAGCCTCAGACTCCAAACCTTGAAGATGATATAAATGAAGTGATTCTCAGAGATGCCGGGATCGAGTTAGCCGTCGTCTGCTCAACTCCTCCTGAACAAAGACGCAAAACTGCGGTAAATACACTTTATTTAACATTACATTTTCCTAAGTTACTTCTGTTCTTAGCCATGTTTTGGTCTAGATGTAGTATTTTCTAAGACTTGTTTTGACACAATTTGCTAACATAACACATTTCTAATGTCTTTTGTCTTGTGTTTAAATTTGGAATGTAATGGATTGAAATCATGTTGCGATACTCTAGACCAGGGGTGTCCAAAGTGCGGCCCGGGGGCCAAATGCGGCCCTCAGACTCATTTTTGGTGGCCCTCGGCCTTCTTGCTGAATCGGTACACAACAATAGAGATGGTCCTTTGTATTTGAAATGTAATAATTCTACACAATTCTAACCTAACAACTAATATTTTATTGTGAGACAGAGCTGGCATGAAGGTTTTAAGCATAAATACAGGTGTGGGGCACACTTTAAACCTTTGCTAGTCGAAGGTTTTGCGGCACTGACCACCGATCTATGGCCCTTCACCCCTTGTACGCTTTAATATGCGGCCCCCATGACAAAAGTTTGGACACCCCTGCTCTAGACAATTGTCAAACGTTAAGGTTTTTCTCATATTGTGCAGCCCTTTATTCTCATTTATCATTGAAAGTTGTGCATTGTGTTTGATTCAGTGTGTATTTTTTGAGAAAAACAAGTTTGGGTTGTCCTGGAATCCTAGTTTCATACTCGAGTCACACCTGCAAATCATGCATTACAAGTTCTGTAGTCCATTTCAGATTGTTTAAATGTGTCATGGCTACTCTGTCCGTCCCCCCACCCAGACATCAGAGAAAAAGTAGTTACTTCTACGTCTTGAGGTTTGAATTCATCCTCGATTGATATACAAAGCATAAATCTTTAAAAACTCTTTCACACCAAGTACTGTCTAATATTTCACATTCCAACACCATCTAACACCAGACCTAGATTAAGACTAAACGGAGTCTAAAAAGGGGTCAAATTAATCAAGTTTTCTTTAAACTTTTGGCGTCACGTTGCCCCTAAAAGTTGTACGTTGTTTGTTTATCCTCCAGCATCGCCAGCCAATGAAGAAAGTGCGCAAGTCTTTGGCTCTAGACGTTATGGACTGCCAAACGATGCCATCGTCTAAACGCAAATCTATGAAAACCGAGGCCAGACGTTACATTAAGGTGAAGCCCAGCAAAGTCTTGTTTTTTTCTTTTGGGTCTTGTTTGGCTTTGTCTAATCTGTTTACTTCCTACATTTCCAGGAGGAGCCCATGTTCATTTCTATAAACTCATCGTTTTGTAATAAAAGCCATGAAAATATTATGGATCAGGGTTTTCTTTTGGGGCCGAGTGACAGCGCTATTTTTCCGACCGCCGTGCACCTGCCTCAAGTAAGTTCACCTGTGTGCCCTGAATCGAGTAATTTTAAGTGTTGCCCAGAATCGTCTGTTTATTTGTTTGGTTTGTTTTTTCAGATGACAAAAGAATGGGAAACGGTTGTATGTGGACAAACTAAAGACCAGCTCATAATGACTGAGAAGGCAAAGCGCTTTCTTCGCTCGCTGAAATCGCACGGTCATAATAGAGCACTAATCTTGTCCTGAAACTACTTTGTATTTATATTGTCTCTGCCTAGGTCCGTCTGTTATTAGGTTAAATACACTATTGTACGAGCAGTATTACCAAGCCATTTTTATACAGAAGCAAAACGAGTATTTGTTATCCTGGCAGTGCAGGCTTCATGCCCCAAAAATTAAAAAAAATCAAGGAAAATACTACCATTGATTGTATAATGTGTCTGAAACTGTTATTTTTAAATGGGGAAGGGGTTGTGCCTCTATCAGATGATCAATTTTGGAACTAGTTGTAGATGGAACCATTGATTGATGTGTGTGTAAAAGCGTGTTGGTACTAAATGTTATGAAAACATTGTAGTGTCATGTGTGTATAAACTGAAAAATGTTGGATGGAAAGATTGTAGATGATAAATAGATATACCAGAGTATAATTATTGCTGTATTTAGCACTGTATGTAAATAACGTTTTCTCTGTCATGTAACATTTTTCAAAGAAATCAATTAAAAGGCAAGGAATGCATCCATGTGTTACTGGATTTTTTATTTACAGATACCAAACTTAAGTCTTTGGTGGCTTTTGTTAACCTCTTAACCCCCACCTGAACCAAGCACATTTTTTCCAGTTCGGCTTACCGAAATCTAAGAGTTTCTTGAAAAAAGTGTCAAAATAGCCAGAAAACGAGGTTGACAACGCAACAAGTGACCAAACAAATTACTAAAATGCAATAAAACAACAAAAACATGTGATAAAAATGCAGCACAAAAGCTATAAAAAATCTGAAGTGAAAAATATTGTCTGGAAACGCAATAAAAAGAGCCCCCAAAACAATAGTGTGACAAAAATCTGATGACAACACGGCAACAACGCAAGGAAAAAGATCCATTTAGATCAGTATGTAGGTCTTAGCTTTCAAATGAGGCGTTACACTGGCCTATAGGCGGTAACCTTTTAGATTTGGGTATAGCCAAACTTGAGAAAATGTGCTCGGTTCAGGCGGGAGGTAAGAGGTTAATATGTGGTGGCTTACTACAGAAAACTCAGTTGCAACTAGTGGCCAATGTGTAAATCAGTAGGTAGCACTGTTAGATTGAAGGGACATAGATCTGAGCCAAATGGTGGATGTTTAGTTCCGTGCGCCAATAATGCTTTTATTGTGAAATTCCGGAAGTTAATCCGAACAAAGCGGAAGTTGGAGACAGCGGAAGCCGACGTCGGTTTTGGTGACGCTGCATTAGATCTCACGACATGGACCGGTCTTGTGAGTAATTTAATCAGTTTTATGTGCTCTAATGGTGTCTGAGAGCATAGTTTGTTATATCTAGATTAAAATCTTGTAATGTAGTCTGAAATGCATGAAGGATAAATCGGCATTTGCGTAGCTTGTCTGCGATTCCGTGTTGACGTTAGCATGGCTAAAGCAAGGAAGTGCTGTCATTTCAATGAATGAATATTGAATACGATGCAAATATAACGTGCTAAATATTGAATGCACACGTTTTTTTTTCAAATTGTCAATGATATCAGTGTCTGCCTGTGTTTAACTTGTTAAATCTGACTCCTCAGGGCTGCTCGGGTTGTTGGTCTTCAGTCTAGCTCTGGCTGGTGCTCCAGCGCTCACACCGGCACATTACCTGTCCTTGTCCGACGTGGCCCGGCTACAGGCCACTTTGGGACAGCCCTTTACGGATCTGGAGTCTGCCTATCACTCTGTTATGGGACTATCCAAGCTTGGAAGCGTTGTTCCTGATCAAAATGTAAATATTTTTGCACTACATTTATAGGTTCAATCTGTAACTTGTAAAAAATATTGAGACATACCAATTACACATAACCTCCATTGCAATCGTTATTGTTTTATACAAACAAATATACAAATGATGTTCCTGCTCTCATCTGCTGCTTTTTTTTCTTTCTTTTTTTTAGGAGGTTTGCCAATTTCTTAAATCCCAGTTTGACCCCATGAGTGTTGACGACCTCTTTTTGCTGCTGAAACAAGTCAAGCTATTTCAGGATGTGAGGTATGTGGCTTTTCGGCTTTCACATGATAAATAAAACACTTAAATTATTTTAACTTTGAAAAACCTTGTGTTTAGATCCCTGTCTCGAATGAAACCCGCGATATCCTCCTGGCAGCCGTCAGTGAAGATTCAAATATGAACCAGATCCATCGTGCTGTCAGTGCGCTGAGCTCCTTGGGCCTTCCCGTGGCATCCCAGGAAGTTGTGAGCGCTTTGACTGCCCGCATTAACAAAGAGGATAATGTTATGTCGTAAGTTATACTTGAGGCACGGCAGTATTTATAATGAAGACCCTTTGGTTCAGGTATTCAGAACCATTGTCCTAATCTCTTGTAGTATCACACTGGCGTTGGCCACAGCAGCTCGACTGTCCCAGCAGGCAGAACTAGGGGGAATACTGGAGGAAATTGAGGTAATGTGTTTATCTTCCACCAGAGGGAGCTAAGTGACAAACTGCACAATTTTCCTCACAAAAGCTCAATGTCTTTTATGAAGTAAAAGCTTGATATTATTTCAGGATTTGACTGCTCGTTTGGACGACCTCGGTGGCATCTACCTCCAGTTTGAAGAAGGGCTTGAAGCAACAGCTTTGTTCGTCACTGCCGCGTACACTCTCTCTGATCATGTTGATATGGAGCCGCCTCTGAAAGAAGTAACATTTTAGTTTGTCTTATTTCTGCATGTCTGTGTGCACCTCCTGAGAGAATTCTAAACCCATTCTGCCCTGCTCAGGATCAGGTTATCCAGCTGGTTAATTCCATATTCAGCAAAAAGTCCTGGGATTCCCTGTCTGAAGCCTTCAGTGTGGCCAGTGCTGCTGCGGCTCTCTCAAGCAACCGCTTCCATGTGCCCGTCATCGTCAGTGCCCAGGGCCCAGCCACAGTGTCTCACAGCCAGCCCACCCTACAGGTGAATCACTTGTGAATTAAACTCCTCAATAGAGCAGGGATGAGCCGACAGTGACGGTGTAATTTTGTCTGATTCACAGCTTCTCGTTACTGATGTCATGTCTCAGCCTTTGGACTCCGCTAATGTTGTAGTGGAGTCTGCGTTCACTGTGGCCTCCAAAAACATCATCCTGAGCCAAGCTCCTTTCACTCTTAATGAGTAAGTGATGAGAGATCGTAGTTTATAGGGTCATTCACTTCCGAGCACCAAAAAAGGAAAGAAACAGACTGGAAACACTGCGCTCAGGAGTTCCGTTGAGCATTAAAATATAATAGAATTTTATTGTCTACTGAGGTAAAAATATATCTTTGGCTCAAAGATACATAAAAACACCGGACTAGGGACAATACAAACGTGTCCAGTAGAAAAAGACATAAGAAAATTAGAGAACAGCTTAGTCCATTTCTGTGGCAATTGTGTTCAGGTCGCTGCTTCATTCAGTATTCCCACGGCACATGGGACAAAAGACTTCTTAAACACCTCCTAGAGTTCAGAAATTCAAACTGCGGAGTCAGAGGCAATAGCTCAAGCTTTAGTCAGTGTCCTCTCCTTGTACAGCTCACTCAAAGGTCTCTAATGTCTTCTTTAAAAAGCATTAAAAGTGAATTATGCTCAAGTTTAAGGCCTCAAGTGATTGAAAATAATTAAATTCATACTGGCCGCTGTTTGTGTTCAATCTTACAAGATTTTTTCACATTAGTGGCATTAAAAATATAGTATTTATTTACTTGCTGCCACCTGTGTAAACCCTGTGAGCTGTTATTTCCAAGAGTGTATTATTCTAACTGCTGCATTGTCTTTTTCAGTGGTGTTTTGAGCTGAACTTCATGTCTAGTCAGCCGGCCAGTGGATATTACCAGTTCACTGTGGCTGTGACCGGCGACAGCAGACTGGTGGCTAATCATGTTGAGGTAAGCCTTTGTGTGACTTACAGCAACACATTGAGCAAACCGTCGGCGATTGCCTCATAGTTTTAGTGCAGTAGGTCACGACTTTGATATTTACTCTTTAATAATATTAGTTTATAACCGCGCACTCTTGAAGCTTAACTCATTCTATCCTACTTCTTTTTTTTACCCAAGCTTAAAGTGAAGGTGTCCACAGAGGTGTCCGTTACCAACATGGACCTCTCTGTTGTGGACAAAGACCAGAGCATTGGTACCAAAACAACAAGGTAAGATATGTCTTTTATTATTATGTTTGTTGCTTTTTGAAGGTCTGATTATGTGTTTTCTTTTGTAGAGTGGAGTACCCCTCCAAAGCAAAGGCCTCCTTCACAGCCGACAGTCACCAGAACTTTGCCATGTCTTTCCAACTGGTCGACGTCAACACTGGAGTGGAGCTCACCCCTCACCAAGTATGTTCTCCGAAAATGCCTCTAATTCAAGAAAACCTTTAATAGTCGTTTATTAACCCTTTTTTTTTTCCAGACTTTTGTCCGTCTGCACAACCAGAAAACTGGCCAAGAGGTTGTGTTTGTGGCTGAACCCGACAGCAAAAATGTGTACAAGTTTGAGCTCGACACAGCGGAGCGAAAATCGGAGTTCGACTCGATGTCTGGAACGTACACGCTTTACCTGATTGTCGGAGATGCGACTTTGGACAACCCTATTCTGTGGACCGTGGTACGTGTCGGACCAATCCAGTGTTAATCCATGTGTTGGGGCCTGGATATTGACCTCTACGTTCACAGGCTGATGTTGTACTGAAATTTCTGGACGAGGAAGCTCCCGTTGCCATCCAGCCGAAGACCCTGTATGTTCCTAAGCCAGAGATTCAGGTAATGTTTTAGTAGCATTCTATGATGATGGCGTTAAAGTCACTAAAACTCCTTGTCCTCTTTGCAGCACTTGTTTAGGGAACCGGAGAAGAAGCCTCCCACTGTTGTTTCAAACACTTTCACCGTGCTGATCTTTTCTCCATTCCTGCTGCTTTTCATCCTGGTAAGACGAGATATATTATGTGTCACAAGTCCTTTCTTTATTATGACAATCACAGCTGTGTAGTGCATTCAAATTGGGTAAAATTTATGTATTAGTTATTTCCCAGATGTTCTTGAAAGTAGGCCTGGATAATATACTATAGCTACAACAAATTGTTTTTTGTTCCATATTAATCAATCTGGATATATTATTTGGAATTGTGTAAAGCGCTTTTCACGTGAAATAAGTTTCCTAAAGCGCTTCACACATGGTCAGAAATGGATAGAGTAGCCAATATATTTACTCAAGTAAGAGTACAGATACTTTAAAATTTTACTCAAGTAGAAGTAAAAAGTAACGTATGATAAAACTACCCCAAGAAGTACAATTTCTTTAGGTACATGTACTAGCCTCTGCACAGGGTAGAGGATTTTATATTGGAAATAAATACATTGGGCTTTACAAAAAATGGTTCAAGGGCTGAATGTTTCTAAATGAACCTCAGATTAAATGGTGAATGAATCCTTTCCGCTCCAGAGGCATTTAATGCAGAATAGTTTCTTGTTTATTCGTCAAAGCCTAAGGAACTCTATAAGGAAATCGTCCATACAGCGAGCGACAGTGGCACAGAGAGTAGAGCGGGCATCTTGTGATCGAAGGATTGGCGGTTCGAATCCCACAGATGCACACTGCCGTTGTGTCCTTGGGCAAGACACTTCACCCACCTTGCCTCTAGTGTCTGCGCACACTGGTGTGTGAATGGGTGACTGGTTCCTTGATGTAAAGCGCTTCGAGTGCCTAAAGCAGGTAGAAAGGCGCTATATAAATGTGACCATTTTACATTTAATCACGATTCATTTTAGAATCAAAGTAGTTGCCTGGTCGTACTTTTGCTAAAGATTGTTCCCAGTTTTCTTTAGTTTAGCCATTTTTGTGATGTTTATAGTTTCACTTCCTTATTGGACACTGACAGGAAGTGACATAGATGAAGGCAAACAATTTTAAACTGTTGCCGTGCCGACCATGTTAAACCAATGGGAAATGAGTCAAACTGCAATACGTTAAGTGGTGACGTCACAGCTCTACAAAAAACTCTTCAATACCACAATCAATATTTCTGAAACTCAACAGAGTTACTGAACATACTTATTTATCTGACTCATTAGCCAAAAAATGCTGTACCTACTGCTATAAAAGTAATATTTACCAAAATCGGTACTTCCGGGTTAGCGGGGAAAAATGCTAACGGTGCAGCAGCTACGCTAACCCCGGAAGTAGCGACTTTAGTAAATAATACTTTTTTAGAAGTAGGTGCGGCATTTTTGGCTAATGAGTCTGAGAAATAAGTATGTTCAGTAACTCTCTGTTGAGTTTCGGAAATATTGATTGTGGTTTTTAAGAGTTTTTTTTTTTTTTCTCGCATATTTGCTGGTCTGCCAGGACCCGGAAGCGTAAGTCGTGATGTTACACTTAACAGACGTTACCCTGGCTTAAAGATTCAAAGAAAAAGAACTTTTCTGCCCAACATTTCTTCATTAAAGTTGCTGCTTCACTGAAATAAAATAATTATGCAACTGATGAACTTGCAACTGATATTGTTTTAAATAAGTCATATTTTCAAAAGCATTAAAACCTGTCATATGCACTTTAAGTTTTTAATCCACATGAATCACCTAAAATACAGCCGCCGTCCTCTCTTTACGTTATCTAAATCTCTCTGAAACCGCGCTCGTCTCTCCAAACAGTTTTAACTTCATCCCCGTGAAAGCCACTTGAATCTGCACGAGGCCTCGATGTTTCATGATTATGCCGGTTTAATATAAAATCACAAAAGCGGTGGCGTGTTTTTGTTTTCGTGGCATTTTCAGTGCCGTAGTTATTGTGAACGGTGCATTGTAAACGCGACGGCAAACAGTTTTCCAGCCCCTTTGTTCGGGCGCTCTTGTGCTGCATGGAAAATAAGTGTCTTTTATTCTGCCTCTCCTGTCTAGTGGTTCAAGCTCGGCGCCAACATCGCCAACTGCAGCTTATCTCCCAGCGTCATCCTGTTCCACGTGGGGCACGCAGGTCAGATACTGTACACACATCATATGATTATTTGTACCCGGAGCCTGTTGGTTTATTCATCTGCTTTTGTTCAAGGAAGTGAACGACCTGAAAAGACTTGGGGACATTGTGTGAAGCATAATTACTGCCCCGTCTATGCATTATTCATGAAATTCCACTAATGGTTATTACATGAAGGCTACTTTTGAGAGATTTCCTATAATTTTATCGTCAGAATGGCTAATGGACACGCAGAAGCAGTGTCGGATTTGTAACTCGCAATGTCCGATCCATTTTTACGCTTGTTTATATGAATTGGAAGTGTACAGTTTATCAGACTCTTCATGTAACTTACAGATACTTTAAATTAGGGCGGGGCAATCTGGTGATGAAATTAATCAGATCTGTTTTTAAGGCTCTGTCGTTAAGGGATCATCTGCTGTAGCTTTCAAATATTGTCTGCTGGGTGGGGTTGGCTGAGTTGCTCTGGTGCACTACGAAAGTAACTTTAAAAAAATAGGTTCATTTAGCTTGAAATAAGTCTGTTTGCCCTTGATTTGAGTAGGTAAGTAAGATCATCTGCCAATGGAACAAGTATTTTTGCACATAAAACAAGAAAAAAGATCTTATTGCTCTTAACCTCTTAACCCCCACCTGAACCGAGCAGTTTCTCCAGTTTGGCTTTACCCCAATCTAAAAGCGACGACAAGGTGTCAAAAGTGCTGCAAAAGTGGCAAAAGTGAAGTACGCAATAAAAATGCCACAAAAAAGCAACAACGCAAGAAATAATAGGTCTGATTAAATCAGTTTCGTAGGTCTTCGCTTTCACAGGAGGCGTTACACTGGCCTATAGGCTGTAAACTCCAGTCCAGAAGCTTTTAGATTTAAAGAACTAAGTAACTTGTTTACCTTTTTAAAGGGGGGTATTATGTAAAATCGATTTTTCAAGCTTATATCATGTTATTATGTCATTCCCTCATTAAACACATGCCTGGAGTGTTGCCTTGGCTCATTCACATATTTTTGAGTAATCAGTAAAAACTTAGACGGCAGCCATTTTAGGTGTAGCTATGCCTCAGTCCTCCTAGGAACGCCCCACCTCCTGGAGACGCCTCTGGACCTTTCGTCACCAGCCGAGCCACCAACCACTGCTCCTCAGCTCAGCAGAGCCCCCTCCCCGCACAATGTTGTTGTTTAGATGCCACAGCAGTGTGCTGAAGGGGGCGTGTCGGAAAGCTTCTTAAAGAGACAGAGGCCTATTTCAAGACGTTCAGTACAGCCATTTTGAGAGAGCAATTTTATTCAAGGCAGTTATTTTAATTTACTGCATATACAGACCAACAGAAGGTTACGTCATCATTGTAGTATGCTATAGACTGGTGCTATGTGATTGGAAAAAGCATAATACCCCCTCTTTAATAATCCTTTCATAGTTCCTCTGGGGTAATACAAGTGTTAATGGGATGATTGGAGGGTCTTTCATCTCCCCCGGTGTCTCTGTACAGAAAACCACAATTGCAACTCTCCCTGCACCGGGTCAGAGGCGCAATACACATTAATAGAATCACGAAGAAGAAGCTAACGGGCAAAGCTAACTCCGGGGCTAGTGCCACTTCAGCAGTGTTTACAGCCAAGTTTGAGTGAAAAAAATTATCTCCATTGTGCAACAACTCAATAACACACTGTACAATATCCCTCTCTCCCTTTGTCTTTTCTGTCAGCGTAGTATTTACTCTCACAGACAATGAGTTAAAAAAAAGAAAAAGAAACATGCTACGACACCTGCAGTGGCGCTTATCGCCTCTAGGGGCACGAGTTACTTTGTTCTGCTTTAACTCAGCCAACCCAGTCCAGACAGCGACGTTTTGAAAATCTTTTTACAACCAGTGATCTGCTATTTTCACTAATTGTGATTCAGTGTGTTTCCAGTTTAATGCAGCTCTAAAACAGAGACTTCTACTCGCTCACTCCTATTGGTCAATCTGCTCTGAGTGATCAATTTGATTTAACCAATCACTTTGAACTAAAACCATACCCATTTGCTTTGTTTTTATTCGGCAGTGGACAAGTTACAACAATAGTAAATTGAAACCGAGAACAACTAAAGTTCCTTTGTGGCATAACTTCCTCTTCTCTTAATCGTAGCTGCGCGGTTTGTGAACATTCCTAAAATATACAGATAATCTGTTATTAGAGGAGACTGGAATATGAACTGCAAAACTATTGTAAGAAGTGCATGAATTTTAAAGCATGTTTCTAGGGGTCTAAACTACATTGTTAGCAGGTTTTATACATAATAATATAACCCCAGACAGGATATTTAATTGTTTGAAGAAGGTAAAAGAAGATAGAAATGTATTGACCTCACAATGGTGAAAATCACTTGTTACATCAGCTCTCAAGAAACAAATAGTCCAGGAAAATGTGCAATCAGAGAACAGGATAATGGGCAAACAAGTATTAGTAAATAAATATCTGTATAAATGCAGTCTTTGCCTTTTGATAATTGTGGTCATTAAACATTTGATCTCATTGTGCAGCTATGTCTATGAACCCATTGTATTATTATTGTATTGTATTGTTTAGCTTGAATTTCTTTTCTCATGTGTTGTTTTTCATTTCTGTAGCCACGCTGGGCCTCATGTACGTCTACTGGACTCACCTGAACATGTTCCAGACCCTCAAGTACTTGGCCATAATCGGTGGTGTCACTTTCCTCGCCGGGAACCGCATGCTGGCCCAGAAAGCTGTCAAGAGGTACGCAATCTGACGGTCCGTCCAAATGGCAGGGACTTCAAAACGTCATATTGAGTCTCTGGAGAAGTGGGTCAGTGCCTCGCCTCCTCAGGTCAAAACAGATTCCTCTCAAAAGTGGAGATGGCGGGGATGATTTTCTTCACGCTATCGGCATGTAGAGCTCTTCAGTGAGGGGGGCACTGAGCCACTTGTAATCGGTGGTCGTCACTCGCCACATCGCACCGTAATTGGTCTTTTTCTTACACTCTTACTCTTTACATCTTACAATTATAAACCATTAGACGATTCTGTGCTGAGGACTTTGTTTTCTTCTTCCCTGCTGGCTCCTTCCTCTGTCTAACCCCCCCGTCTGCACTTGGCTGTCTGTTTCTTCCTCTTCAGGATTGCTGCTGAGCAAAGTAGTAGGTTGGCAAAGTATAGGAGCCTCCGATAATGCCCCTTTTGTAAAGCATTGAGTCGGTCGTGCTTCCAGGCTAAAGTAAGGGCTTCCTCAAAGACCGTACCTTCAGTGCATCTCCATGTCAGACCGCGTGCATGGCTCATAACCGTCACCGACACGTGCCTGCTTCTGGTTTTCCCATCACTCATCCACCGCAATCATTCCAGCCGCGGTGCACCCTTTTCATTGTAAAAGTGTGTAGTGTGAACAATGCATTTTGAGTCTTTGTCATGAGGGTCCACTCTGCAGAACGGCAAAGATCAGTGGTTCTCAGACTGTGGTACTCGGGCTGTTGGCTCCCAAAAAACACTGCAAAAATTTACTTTTCTATGGTCTTTTTTTGTTGTTAGCTTTTTACCTGTTCATGTGTTTCACAGTGATGATGTTTGAGGACTGCTCCATAGCAATTCAGAATTCAAAAAGCAAAAAGTCCTCAAAATGGCCTCCATAACAGGAAAAGCCACATGAAATGCAGGGATGAAATGTTTAATGCTTGAAAATAAAAAACGCCAGATCCCATAATGCTGGAAATGTTGTATTTGAATTTATTAATGAAAAACCCCTTGAAATGCAGTATCTTGTTTTCAAGGCAGACCAAAACATTTGAAATTAAACACAATACAGTTACAGACGGACATTAAAGACAATTTTGCTCAGATACGTCTCCAGCTCACACGACCATCTCAGAATTTACAATATTTTACAATAGAAAAACAAATAAAGCAGTAAAATAAAGATAATGTTATTCCAGCGACGAGTACGCTACAAACACTGGCATGCACCTTATTTCATAAACCAATGTTTTGGGACCGGGGACAAACTGATTCAAAGAAAAGATTCTGAATAGGGATGCACCGATCCGATAACGGTATCGGATATTGGAGCCGATACAGAAAAAAAATATTGGTGACAAATATCCAATTCTCAATCGATTTGGATCTCAACGCCTTAAACACATAACTTCAACTAAATCTAAGTGAATATGGCATGGGCATGCTGTACCTCATTTTGAAGGGCAAATCTTTGATCGCCGCGCAAAATGTCGCGACTAGCAACAGCATGCTAAAGCTAGTGGTAGCATGCTACAACTTACGGCAACTATTCAAAGCTGGGTCAGAAACTATGATAGAAATGCCTAAACTGGCCGAATAAAATAAAATCGGCCACTGCTGGAGTGTTTTTAGTTTTTAGTGAAATTCTGATACAATATCACTCGCCTGACGCTGTTTGGACGATTTGCTTAAATGCTCGCAGCTCCTCCTCCGTGCGTGTGCGTGGCCCGGACGAGGGTCTGAGTTGAGCCACTGATCCTTGTGGAGTTTGACGTTGGACCATAATCAGCTGCACACTCACTGTTTTTAGATCACAAAGGGCTTATTAATCAAGTTTACACTGCTGCACAATATATCGCACAAAAATATCGTATCGCGATATTGGGTGATGCAATATCCGTATCTCAAGAAGCCACAATATATCGCAACATCACTAAAGTCTTCATCGGACTGAGCTCGACACATTTCTTTGCAAACTCGACCAAAAACAAACAATGCATTGAACTTATAAAGGTGTAAAAGTTCAGTTTTAGTGAAACATTTACTAACTACTTTTGACACAATTTGCTGAAAAACTACCGTATTTTCCGGAGTATAAGTCGCACCAGCCAAAAAATGCATAATAATGAAGAAAAAAACATATATAAGTCGCTCTGGAGTATAAGTCGCACCCACCGTGGCTACTACCTGGGCATGGAGGCGTAACTAGCAGTACAAGCAGTAAGAGTAACCTCCACTTTTCGCCAGTCCCTCACAAGTTTCTCGCTCACTTCAAACTTTCTTTCTGCTGCCCGATTACCATATTTTAAAATCTTCAGTGGTGCAGGAGTAGCAGATACTGGTACACAGTCCTAGAGCGCCCTCTAGCGGATGTCAGTGTGAAAATAACAAACGTGTGAAATTTATATATTTTGATATATAAGTCGCATCTGAGTATAAGTCACACCCCCAGCCAAACTATGAAAAAAAAGTGCGACTTATAGTCCGGAAAATACGGTAGTCACTTATGATTTGTTTAAATTTAATTAGAATGGACCAAATTGTGTTTTAGTGGAATAATAAACACAATATTGCACAGCCTTATCGCAAGTTACTTCATTATCGTTCTGCTTTAATCATGTTTACAGTTTACACAGTCACACAGTGCTCCTTAGTTTTTAGTTTGACCAGTAAACAGGATTTGCTGATTTTAATTTAGTATTGTCACAAATACCTTTTTTGCATTTTTTGCAAGAGTAAAACTGAACTAAAAACTGCAGTCATTGTTTGGGTGCTTGCATGTGTTTCACCCTGGCTGTAGCTTTCACCGATGTAAAACTGTTTCATATTGTTCCCCCACAGTGCCCGACTAACATCAGCATGTGTGTGGATATGAAAACCACCGACTCTTTGTCTAAACATAATATTTCTCTCTCTTTCAGAAATGAGAAAAACTGAGCAAATACAAACGAAGACACTGTCAGAGCTTGTTTTTGGGGTTACAAGACGTCACTCTTCAACACAACATCCGGACTTGAATACAAAATTGTGCAGCAGATTTTAAGGCCAATTAGCATTTGAGATAATTTGTCCGCGTTGCCAAATGTAAGACGAGTTTGGATGCGACGCAGACGGACAAAAACAGACAGATTGTTTTACTGACGGCTCTTAAGCTACTGATCATGCACTTCATGCGAGTTTTAAGTTTGTTTGTTTTGTCCATCAAAGCTGCATTTTGTAAGTGGACTTTTTATTTGGATTGAGTTTGGAAAATGTGTGTGTTTTGTACATTCCTCTTTGTTGATGCGCCATCTCATCTTGAAGTTCATCTGCCTTTTAGCATCAAAGGGTTTAAGAAAGGCACATAAAGTCGACTGTGTAAGTAAAAACGGATGCGGTTTTGATACTTCAGTTTTCCCACATCTTGAAAAAAATAAAATTGGACACCTGTTTTGTAATGGAGGAAATAAAGAAAATGATGGTGATTAACTTTGCCTTTGCAGTCAGTTATTCAAACCCTGTTTTGGTCCCATTGGTTTGGGTTTTAGTTACTGAAATTCTGAAGCCCCATTTCTATTTACTCTTCATATTATACAAACCGTCAAAAGTTTTAAAATGCTTTTCTGTGTATTTTTTCTTTTATTTCAAGGCTATTTACATTGTAGATTATCACTGAAGGTGTTAATTTATGAATGAACACAGCACGCGCAGGAAACCTTAGAAACCACTGTTCTAAGGTTCCTGTGGTTTATGGAGTAAAAAAGTAGCCAAAACTGCCATAATAACTTGTACAATTTCCAAAACCCCTACTGAGAACGTTAAGTTGGAGTAAAGTTTGTTTGTTTTTGGTTTGTTGCCAGATCCATACGGCTGCAGCTAGTATGCAATTAAGGACTCTGGTTTAAATACCAAAACCTCCTGTCAAGTGTCATTGAGCTGGCCTCTTTTGCAAAGATGTACTGGGCTTTCAAATGAGATATTGCATGTACACAAGTAACAAGTATGTGGTGGAAGCTTATAAGACATTAGACATTAGCAGTAGCAGAAACTTTAATAAAACAATGTTTCACTTTTATCAAGTATTTGGAAAAGGTTTACAGTACGATCAGTTACCACAGTCGTGCTTTTGATAAACTTAAGTCTATGGTCATTTTGACGAGGGTTTTTACTTCCCCGCCCCCCACCCCGGGCAGGACAGTTGTGCTGAGGGCCATTTAACAAACCACAACCTTTTACTGATCTTTACTCTTTTATTAGGAACAGTTTAACTCAAAATAACACACTGAAGGAGACCGGGTAAAGCTGGTGGTGGGGGTTGATGGTGTGATTGCAGACGCCTCCATTGATCTCAGCTCCGCAGTCTGTGAAATGAGACAGAAATTTATTGTTTTTCTTGAATTTTCTCAAAAACATGACTCTCAAAACCGTTCTCACAATAGGTTTACACATCTTTGATTGAAATAGCGGTAAAAACAGGGTTTCTGTGAGGCATGAAATGGCATTAAATATCGATAAATGAAAGTCGTAAATTACATTGAAATGCAATAAATTGGATTCTAACAGATTAGATTTAAGGTTCCATGAAATTAATGTCATTGCTCGATCTTTTAGTCCATGAGTTCATCAGAAATACAAAATAAAAGGTCCAAATCACATTCAACTGCTTGTTCTGCTAAACTTTCGTGTTTCGTTGATTTGAAGTAAGTGCTTTATTTGTCATTGTACAACGAAATAGTGTTCAGGTGTTAGTCCTGAGCTGCTGCGACTGAGCCGCGCCAACACTGGGCCAACCTGAGCAGCATGTTTTTGGAGGTATGGGACACCAAAGCACCCGGAGGAAACTTGGCTGGCTGCCTCCAGTGCTCCTGATCCCCTAACACGGTGCACCGTTTTCTGTGTTTGTCCCCGTTTTAGAGCGTGGTGTCCTGCACTGGTCAAGATAGTTTATTATTTTGTATCCAGATTTGGGGCTGATCGGTTTAAAACAAAAGAAAAATATTTTTCAACGCATCATTCCAAGATGATATGCGAGGATTCCTCGGGCTCACATTGTAAAAGAGTGGTTCAGGGAGCGTGAGACATCATTTTCACACATGGATCGGCCTCCACAGACGCCAGATCTTCACCCCGTTGAGAATCTTTGGAATGTGCTGAAGGCTTTGCGCAGTGGTCACTCTTCCATCATCAAAACAGAAATCTTGGTGAAAAATGAATGCAGCACTGGATCCTTTGACTTTGCAGAAGCTCATTGAAACAATGCCACAGATGTAATCAAAGCTAAAGGCGCTACGACATTATATTAGAGCGTGTGATCTTTTTTCTAATGTCAGGCAGAGTATGTTAAACGTAGAGAGAGAGGTTTGACCTGGGCCTCAGAATCTGTTCATCATGGAGCCCTGTGTATCTCTGGTTGCTCAGGATGGACGTGAGGTCTTCTTTGTACGTCCCCTGATAGATGTTGGACTGACGCTTCATGTAACTCTCGCCTTCCTCCCTGCACACACGTCACATTGATGCAAATAACAAAGAACATGCAAAGGATCAGCTTGGAGATATACACACTAGAGGGGCAGACAAAAAACGCTGCTGCAGTTGCTCCGGTCTAGGTTCAGCAACATAATGTCTAAATAAAGAGGTCACCTGAATACCCTGAGTGACAGGGTTATTCCATCAATTGATTCTTTTCTTCCCTGATGGCACGGGCATATACTGTACTCAATGAGCAAATGTATTCTTTAACCCCTTTTCTCCAGGACATTACATTTTCTCCAGTTTGGCTTTACTCAAATCTAAAAGCTTCTTAAACAAAGTGTCAATAATGAGACAAAAACAAGGATGAAAATGCAACAAAAGAGTGACAAAAGAGTGATTTTAAAAAAAGCCACAAAAAAATCAACAAAATAGAGACAAAAACGCAAAACAAAAGTGAGAAAATGTGCTGAAAACCCAACAAAAAAGTGATGGGGGAAAAAATTGTCAAAGAAGTGATAACGTGTGGAAAAAGCTCCATTTAGATGAGTTTTGTGGGTCTTCGCTTTCAAATGAGGCGTTACACTGGCCTATAGAAGCTTTTAGATTTGAGGGAGTTAACAGGTGAAGAGTTAAGGAAAAGTAGCAAAAAGTAACTACAGCTTATCCATCACTCAAATCTGCAATAATTTCACTTCTAGATGTTTACGAGTTGGTTCAGAAAGTTTTCCTACACCTACCTGAGCCGTTTGTTCATAATGGTTTGGAGAAACTTTCTGGCAGAGATTTGGCCGAGTACTTTTCTGTAGCCGTTTGTGAAGATGGCATCTGCGTGGCGTCCTAATCTGCAAAGAAGACATTAATCAATGACAAAGTCTCAAATGTTGCAACTCAAAACGATATTCTGCTCTGTGTTGATGCATCCCTCCAGTGTAGAGTCTCACCTCGCAGTATAGTGACCGATTTATGTTTGGGACTGACCGTATCTCGGCTCGCTCACTCTGCGGAGTCTCCTCTTCTAAACCCTGTTCTGGGCTTTCAAGAGAGGACGTCATGAGGATGGATGTATCTCTTTGGCCAAACCTTAAAATAGACAAACCTGATTGTAGGAAGGCTTACAAACCGTGCACTGCATAAATATCTGAGAATATGCTTTACAAAAGGTCAAGCCAGAGAAGACCGAGCCTTTGCTGCTGCCGGCCCAAACTCTTTATTCCGTTTAGTATGTGTGCTACAAATAGACTTGACCTTGACAAAAGTGCACTTGTGTTGCTCTGCATTTGCCCCACTGCCAAAGGTATAAAGGTAACGTGAAAGTTAGCCAGGATGTGTCCCCTCCTAAAAGCTAGAGCTGCTATTATAGGGCTCTCCGAACATCTGGGGAATTTCCGAGATTCCCGGATGTGAAGATGAATACACTATATTAGATCTCGATTTTGCCTGTCAATGACATTTTGTACGATAAATTGAATGAAGTTCCCTGCCGAAAAGCGGTTGTGCGGTTGTATATTCCATTTTGTCGGAACTGCAGCTATCAATCTTATAAACTGAGTAAATTTAAGGGATATTTCAGGATTTTTGACATAGGGCCTCATTTCCTAGTTATCCAGAGTGTTGTTGATGTCTGGAGATATTTTTTTCTTAAATTCATGCAGTTTTTATATTTGAAGAGCTTAGTGGCGCTAGGCTAGGGCAAGGCTAAAGCATTTCTATGGTATCAGTTAGCCTGCATTAAAAACAGTCTGACCCACTCCACAGTGCACCTGAGGTAAATCACATATAACGCCAGACTAACCATATAAATGTCTGTGTTAATAGAATAATTTTAGAAATATAACTGACCATGTATCACATGAATCACCGCATTTTGAGGGACTATTTTCTTGCAGATCACTCCGCCGCGGCGTTAGCTTACAGCCACGAAGCTGATGCTGCTCAAATATAAGTTATTTTAAATGCAAAATGGTTAAAATTATTCTATCGACACAGACATTTATATGGTTAGTCTGGCGTTATAAGTGATTTACCTCAGGTGCACTGTGGAGTGGGTCAGACTGTTTTTAATGCAGGCTAACTGATACCATAGAAATGCTTTAGCCTTGGCCTAGCCTAGCGCCACTAGACTCTTCAAATATAAGAACTGCATGAATTTAAGAAAAAAATATCTCCAGACATCAACAACACTCTGGATAACTAGGAAATGAGGCCCTATGTCAAAAATCCTGAAATATCATGATTCGAATCGACGTCTGCAAATCTAAACAAATTGTGTGGCTTATGTTTTAACACATCGGACTCCAAATTCTACGATTCGTTTGCTTTAAACATAAAATAAATTGTTGATAAAATGTTTAATGTCATGACACGCGTTAGCTAAATCATGCTTCAAATCTAAAGCTGAATAAACTGGAAAGAATGAAGAGCTTCTAAAACATTTTCTAATCAGCATTAGTCTACGTTTAACTTAGATCATGATTATTTCCCGAAATGTGAACATTAATGTGTGAAATTCAGCATAAAGTTATGACATTTCATCACAATCCGACAATTATTCAGTTTAATAAATCCTCACAACCCAATGCCAGCGATCTCCCAATGTTTTCACTGAAGCTGAGAGCGGAGTATTCACCTTCACTAACCGCCATTTTGATTTGTGACGTAACATCGTAGCGCCCTATAAACTATTGCACAGCAAAACCCTCTTTGTTCATCCACTCCATCTATACTATCAGTTTTACCAGGAACTACGAAGCAAATAAACCAGCGAGCTAATTTACAAATCAGCTTGATCTTGGATTTGATCGTCACATTGAAAAGTCCTAAAAGGAAAATCCACAAGTGATGGAACTAGTTCAAGCAGCAGAAGATAATCCAGGTTATCTTTATGATTGGATTTGAGATCATTTCATTTTCACTTCAGTAATGCATTGAAGTTCATTGTTTTCTAGTGTAAGACATACATTATTTACTCCCAATATAGACTTAATTTTGTCCTTTAAAAAAAAATCACTTTAGATCCGGTTTAGTCTTGATCTGTACGGCACAAAATTATATCTCGATGACTTAAAGGCACACTGCATAACATTTTGGATTCTACTGTTTTCAACTAAACAAAACATGCTCCAAATGACCAGCGAGACACAGGAATAGATATTTTTGCAGTGGGTAATCTAAGAATGGATTTGGATGAGCACTTAACCTGTTTAAATCTCATATTTGGCTGCCTTTAGTCGAAATCTCCATGGAAACGAGCTGGAGATGTCCCGCTCCTAGTCGAGTTACAGTTTCTGTTTGTTAATTTTATTTTTAGGTGTTTAGATTTATTCTATTTATTGGGTGAAATGTTACATGGTGTAGCTTTGAAATTGCGAGAATTTCGACTATTTGACCATAATGGAATACAGGGTTTATACAGGCAGAAGCAAGTCAAATGTAATGCTTTTTAATGCCATTTAATAAACAAATGACTGTAATAATTGTAATGCCACAAACGCAGACAAAAGTGGAGAATATTTCGTATTTTAGGATTAAGCAAGCATTTCATCAAATAGACTAAAGAGAATTGGACAAAATGGGCAACTTTGAAGCAAAAATAAGCCAAAACTGCAGCTTGTTATGTTTTAAACCATAATTTTGGGGATTTTCAATAAACCTATACATTACAAATTGTTGAGCTGTGTCATAAATATCAAAGAAATTCATATTTAAAATCCAATTGAATGCTTTTTAATGACATTTAAGGCCTTGATTTTGGCACAATTCATTTAATGGCTTTCAAGTATAGAGTTCGGGGAAATTCCACTATTACCATGGAGATCCGCCATCTTTCCAGCTGCCTGTTAGCATACATTTCCATACGTAAACTAGTTAAAAACAATATAAAAAGTGTGGAAAAAAGGCGTGGAACAACTCGGTTAGCTGCTGAATTACTGCTGGTAAATATATCTAACTCACTGTGGTGCCCAAGTGTTTTAATGTGAACAATAACTCCAGTATTTGAACTTTTAAAATCTCCATTAGTTTATTATTGCTGCTAATCCCATGATGCTTAGCGATATGACATGCATTAAAACTGTGTAACGCACGGCTCCGAGTTGTTTAAGTCGCTCATACCACAAACTGAAACTGTACCTTTGGGCCTGTTTGCTTTCTTTTTTTTTAAGTCCTGGGCAGGAGTTATTTCCCTTTTTAAGCTGTTTTACTGGAAGCTAGTTCCAGCTCAATTGTTTACCGTTACTATGGAAACGGCTGCAGTGGAGTGAATATAGAATAACAATAACAATTTTGTCTCATTTTGGAAGTGTTTTTGCTGTTTTCATCTCTTTTTTTTGGTCACTTTTTTTGTTGTACTATTGTTGCTTTTCTTGCACGTTTTTGTCGCTTTTTTGGTCACTTATTTGTGGCCTTTTTTGTTCTTTTAGTTGCTTTTTCATCATTTTTTCGTCGCTTTTTTGTCGCGTTTCGCCACATTTCTGTAACCCTTTTGTTGCTTTTTTGTTGTATTATTGTTACTTTTCTGGCACGTTCTTGTTGTTCTCGTTTTATTGCTTCTTTGTGGCTTTTTTTCCCCCGTTGCTTTTTTGTCTTTTTCATCCTCGTTTTCGTTGTTACAGGTGCTCATCATATAATTAGATTATCATGAAAAAGTGCATTCCCTTCTGTAATTCAACTTAAACTGTGCAACTAATATACGATAGACTCATTACATGTAAAGTGAGATATGTATAGCCTTTATTTGTCATAATTTTGATTATTATGGCTCAGCTTGTAAAAACCCCAAATAAAACATCTCATATTTTGAAAATGGACTGTAAGCCATAATCACTAAAATGATAACAAAGGCTTGACATCTGTCACTTTGCATGTAATGAGTCTATATCATATTATTAGTTTCACATCTTAAGTTGAATTACAGAAATAAATGAACTTTTTCATGATATTCTAATTATATGACGAGCGCCATATTGAAGCTTTTAGATTTGGGTAAAGCCAAACTGGAGAAAATGTACTCGGTTCAGGTGGGGGTTAAGAGGTTAAAAAACCCTGAAATGAAAACGTTACTTCAAATTCAATTCAATTCATTACCTAAGTTTAACGTGCAGCAAGAGTTTATTATGTTATGACATTGGCAGATAACTTTGCTTACCCACTCAAATCAAAGTCAAATGTTCTTATTTCATCTTTTCATCGTTTTTTTGCAGAATATGCCTGGCGGTAGTCGGAAGGTCAGATGTTTTATGTTTTATGAGGTGGTGCTTGGAGTGAAGAGTTGATTTCACCGCACTCACTTCACACTAAAAATCTGCTCACAAACTGTATTTCTCTGCCCTCATCATGACTGTATCTTGAATAGCGGTGCATAGATTGATCTGAAACGACCTTCTGAAAAACCCCGTACTTGTGAAAGACAGCGATTAAAGTCCAGTGTGTGACTAACGCAGATATGTTGACCCCTCATTATCAAAACAACGGCAGGGGCCATCATCATGACACGCCAACTTCGCCCAATAATAGGCTTTACTCTTTATGAGTGCTGCTCCTTTCAGCCCTGAAAGTACAATTATTTTGTACAGTCCGACACAAATGACTGAGAATATGGCGGAGACAAGGTCGTCAGGTGAAAAGATAAGGTTGGATAACGTTAGGATGCTTTTCATTACTACATTAAAGTGTATTAAAGCACTTTTATCATATTTTTACACAAAGTGATGCTGTATTTATTCATTATTTCTATCATATTGCTTTTATTACAGTGAATAACTTGTGAACCAATGAAACAATGATTTTATGGGAGGCATTTGTGAGCATAAGCCGGGACTTACCGAATAGATGGATAGAGCGGTGAGCCTGATACAGTCACAAAAAGGCAGAGGAGCGTCAGCAAAGCGGCTCTCTCCATCATCACAGTCACTGCCGGACGAGGACGCGCCACGAGAAAAGAAATGACCAGAGTAGAGATTACATTAGAAAAACGCTGAGGGCGCACTTCTGCCCGCACGGCCGGTAGAATGAGACAAATTCACCCCAAAAACAAGATTAATGTGACCATTTTCATGCACAAAAGTTGGCGATCTTACCTTCTCTGAGTCGATATCGGTCGATGATCAGTGCCGTCCTTTGAGAATCATCTTGTGCAGCTGATGAGAAACGAGGGAGAAGCAACGGTCCAGAAACTACTGTCCTCCTTTGGATCCTTTGGTCAGTTTATAGCGGCTCCCGGTCACTCCCACCTCACAGGGACACGCCCCTCTCTGTCTCCTGCTCTGGAGCAAGAGGGCTTTTCGTCACACACACAACAAAAACTCAACATCAAGCGTGGGTTTACTCGATCTGAATATATTGATCTTGTTTTGGGGCGGTTTTCACTCATTTACACTTTTTTTCCTGATTTGGAACAAGAATACTTTGCTGTTTTTCATGACATGTCGGGACTGGATCTATGGTAATCTTGTTAGAAATAAGAAAGTAAATCTGTCAATGGGAGGAGTTCAATTTTCTTACCCAATTGGCAGATAAATCAACCTGAAATAACAACACAATGTATTGAATCAAGTGAGAAACATTTGAGAACAAGTGGAATAATTTAGGTCAAATGCCCAACTCAATTTAAACTAGTCAAAACAACTCAAATTTAAATGTTCATCCATCCATCCATCCATCCATTTTCTTCCGCTTTATCCGGGGCCGGGTCGCGGAGGCAGCAGTCTCAGCAGAGATGCCCAGACTTCCCGATCCACGCACACCTCCTCCAGCTGTTCTGGGGGACCCCGAGGCGACACCAGGCCAGCTCGGAGACATAGTCCCACCAGCGTGTCCTGGGCCTTCCACGAGGCCTCCTCCCAATAGGACATGCCTGGAACACCTCCCGAGGGAGGCGACCAGGAGGCATCCGGAACAGATGCCCTAGCCACCTCAGCTGGCTCCTTTCGACGTGAAGGAGTAGCGACTCTACCCCGAGCTCCTCCCGGGTAACTGAGCTCCTCACCCGATCTCGGAGGGTGCGCCCAGCCACCCTGCGAAGGAAACTCATTTCGGCCGCTTGTATTCGCGATCTTGTCCTTTCGGTCATTACCCAGATCTCATGACCATAGGTGAGGGTGGGAACGTAGATCGATCGGTAAATCGAGAGCTTTGCCCCTGACTCAGCTCTCTCTTCACCACAACAGTCCGATACAGCGACCGCATCACTGCTGACGCTGCACCGATCCGTCTATCGATCTCACGCTCCATCCGTCCCTCACTCGTGAACAAGACCCCGAGATACTTGAACTCCTCCACTTGAGGTAAGGACTCCCCACCGACCTGAAGCGGGGAAGCCACCTTTTTCCGGTGGAGAACCATGGCCTCAGATTTGGAGGTGCTGATCCTCATCCCGGCCGCTTCACACTCGGCTGCAAACCGCCCCAGTGCGCGCTGGAGGTCCTGATTTGATGAAGCCAACAGAACAACATCATCTGCAAACAGCAGAGATGAGATCCTGAGGTTCCCAAACCGGACACCCTCCGGCCCCTGGCTGCGCCTAGAAATTCTGTCCATAAAGATAATGAACAGAACCGGTGACATAGGGCAGCCCTGGCGGAGACCAACACGCACCGGAAACAAGTCTGACTTACTGCCGGCAATGCGAACCAAGCTCCTGCTGCGGTCATACAGGGAACGGACAGCCCTTAGCAGAGGGCCCCGCACCCCATACTCCCGGAGCACCCCCCACAGGGCACCACGAGGGACACGGTCGAACGCTTTCTCCAAATCCACAAAGCACATGTGGACTGGTTGGGCGAACTCCCACGAACCCTCGAACACCCGATGTAGGGTATAGAGCTGGTCCAGTGTGCCACGACCGGGACGAAAACCGCATTGTTCCTCCTGAATCCGAGGTTCGACTATCGGCCGGATCCTCCTCTCCAGCACCCTGGAGTAGACCTTACCCGGGAGGCTGAGAAGTGTGATCCCCCTGTAATTGGAGCACACCCTCCGATCCCCCTTCTTAAAGAGAGGGACCACCACCCCGGTCTGCCAATCCAGAGGCACTGTCCCCAACCGCCACGCGACGCCGCAGAGACGTGTCAACCAAGACAGCCCTACAACATCCAGAGACTTAAGGTACTCGGGACGAATCTCATCCACCCCCGGGGCCTTGCCACCGAGGAGCTTTCTAACCACCTCAGTGACTTCAGCCTGGGTGATGGACGAACCCCCCTCCGAGTCCCCAGCCTCTGCCTCCTCATCGGAAGACGTGACAGTGGGATTGAGGAGATCCTCGAAGTACTCCTTCCACCGCCCGACCACATCCCCAGTCGAGGTCAACAGCTCCCCGCCCGCACTGTAAACAGTGTTGGTGAAGCACTGCTTCCCCTCCTGAGGCGCCGGATGGTTGCCAGAATCTCTTCGAGGCCGACCGATAGTCCTCCTCCATGGCTTCTCCGAACTCCTCCCAGACCCGAGTTTTTGCCTCTGTGACAGCACGAGCTGCAGCACGCTTGGCCTGCCGGTACCTCTCAGCTGCCTCCGGAGTCCCACAAGCCAACAAGGCCAGGTAGGACTCTTTCTTCAGCTTGACGGCATCTCTTACTTCCGGGCGCCACCACCGGGTTCGGGGATTGCCGCCGCGACAGGCACCAGAGACCTTACGGCCACAACTACGAGCAGCCGCATCGACAATGGAGGAGGAGAACATGGTCCACTCGGACTCCATGTCTCCAACCTCCCTCGGAATCTGGGTGAAGCTCTTCCGGAGGTGGGAGTTGAAGACCCTACTGACAGAAGGATCCACCAAACGTTCCCAACAGACCCTCACAACACGTTTGGGCCTGCCAGGTCTGACTGGCTTCCTCCCCCCCTGCCAGCGGATCCAGCTCACCACCAGGTGGTGATCGGTTGACAGCTCAGCCCCTCTCTTCACCCGAGTGTCCGAGACACGCGGCCGGAGATCAGATGACACAACTACAAAGTCGATCATCGACCTCCTGCCTAGGGTATCCTGGTGCCACGTGCACTTATGGACACCCTTGTGCTCGAACATGGTGTTCGTTATGGACAAACTGTAACTAGCACAGAAGTCCAATAACAGAACACCACTCGGGTTCAGATCGGGGAGGCCGTTCTTCCCCATCACCCCCGTCCAGGTCTCACTGTCGTTACCCACGTGGGCGTTGAAGTCCCCCAGTAGAACAATGGAGTCCCCAGTCGGAGCACTATCTAGTACCCCTCCCAGGGACTCCAAGAAGGCCGGGTACTCTGCACCGATGTTGGGCCCGTAGGCCGAGACAACGGTGAGAGACCTGTCCCCAACCCGAAGGCGTAGGGACGCAACCCTCTCGTTCACCGGGGTAAACTCCAACACGTGGCGGCTGAGCTGGGGGGCTATGAGCAAACCCACCCCAGCCCGCCGTCTCTCCCCGCGGGCAACTCCAGAAAAATGGAGAGTCCAGCCTCTCTCCAGGAGTTGGGATCCGGAACCCAGGCTGTGCGTGGAGGTGAGCCCGACTATATCTAGCCGGTATCTCTCAACCTCCCGCACAAGCTCAGGCTCCTTCCCCCCCAGCGAAGTGACGTTCCATGTCCCGAACGCCAGAAGCTGCGCACGCGGACCAGGTCGTCGAGGCACCCGCCTTTGACTACCACCTAGTCCTCTCTGCACCCGACCCCTACGGATCCCTCTGCGGGTGGTGAGTCCACAGGAGGGCGGGCCCACGTCATCCCTTCGGGCTGTGCCCGGCCGGGCCCCGTGGGCAAAGGCCCGACCACCAGGCGCTCGCATTCGAGCCCCAACCCCAGGCCTGGCTCCAGGGTGGGGCCCCGGCTGCGCCATACCGGGCGACGTCACGGTCCTTGAATGTTGTACGTCCATATGAGTCTTCTGAACTGCTCTTAGTCTGACCCGTCACCTAAGACCTGTTTGCCATGGGAGACCCTACCAGGGGCATGAAGCCCCAGACAACATAGCTCCAAGGATCATTCGGGCACTCAAACAACCCCACCACGTTAAGGTAGCAGTTCACGGGGGTTGTTTAAACGTTCAATTTAAATGTTCAATTAAACTAATATAGATTCATTTTTTGGAGTGCACATATTTTTTGTGGATGAATAAGGACTACAGTGTGGTGCTTTGAGAAACTTGGTAATACAGGCTTGTAAAGTGCAATGCAAGTGTAAGCCAATATTGTGAACCCTGAATTGATAATAAAGACTTTGTTCAAAAGAGTATATGTATATAGGCTATAGTGTTGGTTGTAGTTTGTGAGTCCCAGAAACCGGCGGCAAATCATGCATTAATAAGAATGAAACAGATGAAAAAGTGTGTATTGTCTTTTCAAAATTAATATGAATATGTAAAACTCAGCAGTGTTGGGTGAATTGGACAAATGAGGTGGTTTCTTACAGTGTGCTCGAAGAGAAAAGGGTCATAGTAAAGCGCGTTTAAAGAGACTCCTTGAGCTGCTCACAGAGACACATGTGATCTCCCGCGCTCAATACAAAACAAAATACATCGTCAGTCCAAACAGAATTTGTAGTTTTAAACAACTACTAAAACACAGAGGTGTGTATTTTTTTTTTTTGATTGATTGTTTATTCTGAGTTCAGTGTACAATACATATAAACATGACTATTTTAACATGCATTCATGACATTTTAACATACTGTACATAAACTCGAAAAGGAGTGGGAGGAAGTATAACTTATAAATTCCCACCCCTGTTAATAATTAATTACATTTACTCAAGTAGCCTACATGTACTTAAGTAACTTTTTGAAGTAATTGTACTTTTGTAAGTAGTTTTTTCATACAGTACTTTGTACTTCTTCTTGAGTAATATTAAATTGAAGCATCTGTACTCTTACTTCAGTAAAAAAAAAGTAACTATGAGTAAATTTGATAGTATAGATGAAAATATCACTTTCACATGATTTCATGTTTTGTTTCTCATCATTTCTGTCACAACTGAAACAAGAACCAGATTGTTAAGCTCAAACAGTTACTCAGTTACTCACAGTACTCAAGTAACATTTTCTTCAAGTACTTTTTAACTTTTACTTGAGTAAAATGATTCAAAATTACTTTCTAATAATTCCATTACTGTATTTTGGCTACTCTGCTCAAAACTCCTCAGTTAAAGTGCATATGACAGATTTTAATGCTCTTGAAAATATGACTTATTTAGATGGATAACATCTAAATAAGTCAGTTGCAAGTTCGTCAGTTGCATAGTTATCTTTTTTTCAGTGAAGCAGCAATTTTGATGAAGAAATGTTGGGCAGAAAAGTTATTTTTATTTGAATTTTTAAGCTGCTGACAGGAAGTGACATAAAAGAAGGTAAAATTCCATAGCAGTTCGACTCATTCATTTCCCATTGACTTAACATGGTTGCACGGCAACAGTTTAAAATTGTTTATCTTCTTCGATATCACTTCCTGTCGGTGTCCAATAAGGAAGTGAAAACATAAACATCACCAAAATTGTCAAACTAAAGAAAATGGGGTATAATCTTTAGCAAACTCTTAAATATAATTGTGTTAACTCTGTTTTAGCAAAAATTGTGTCTAATGTGTCATATGCACTTTAAGTTACAGTCATTTTGCTTCTTTTTTGCATCTTTGACCATTTATCTCATAGAATGGAAGCTTATTTGTATCACACTTTCCACATCACACAAGTGCTTCTCATAGTGGCGGAAATTTATTCTTCATTCACATCATTCATCCTGGCCTATTGTACATGTTTTAGTGGTCTAGCAGTGAAGCACGAGTGCAAACCGCTGCGCTACTGTGCCGCTAGAGAGACATGTTGAATCACTGCATTTTCAACAAAGCTTATTGGAACAATTGCGTGACTTCCTCGTCTCTCTAAAAGTAAAGTAAAACCTAATCATCTGTTCTGTTATGGATCAAATTATAGAATTATAAAAGCTACATTAACTGACAGACAGTAGTCCCTCTGGACACTTGAGGTCAGTTTAGTTTCCTGCCTGGTGCTGTGCGGTAATACAAGCATGTTTCTCATGGCTCACCCACCTTCCTATACTTCTGTTTTATTCATTTTGCATATTGTCATTCAGACAGTGTGTCATATCAAATTGCATTGTTCTCCTAAAACTTCCCTTTGAAGCGACAGACAGTTGTGTGAGTGTGAAGTTGACGGTGCAATATCCGGGACCCTGCATTTACAATGTCATTGTGGCCTTTGTGGAGTACAACGCATTACTGCAGAAACACACAGTCCTGAGGGGAAAAAGAAACAGGGGCTTTTCTTCCATTGGTTTTTTCATTCAACCTTGTTCAATCACAAGAACCTTTGAGCCTGTTCCTGATGATGATTATGACATGAATAACATGGGGACTCCCGGAAAGACCCACAAAGGCTTAAAAGCGTGTACAGTTTAGGCTCTTATATGAAGTACAGCAAGATGTGCCCATCTAATGTTTTCAAATCATTTCTTTTCACCAAAGTTTTACAAGTTACATGGAATCTTCCTCATCTAAAAAATAGTTCAGTATTTGAGTAAAATATTTTATTTAATGAAAAAGATTAATGAAAATGAAGTAAAGCAGTGACAGCTTAAGTTATTTTTGAGTTTATGTAAAATTAAATTTAACTGATGGCAGAAAGTGTTTCTTTTTTAAAGCACATTTTTGCAGAAGTGGTGGAAACACTGATTGGTTTAGTTCTGTGTTTAAATCTCTGAGTCTCAAATAGAAATAGTCTCTTTGCCATCAACGGCATTTGTGCCAAAGCACCCATTGACCAGATTGTTAGATTAATTCATTAATCTTATTTATCCATGTTCATAGTTTTCATTACAAGGTCTTTCATTAACATGAACATCATTTGGCTGAAAAGGACCAAAATGAAGACATTTTCTAATGATTGATGCCCCTTCAAAATAAAATAGACAATCAAGCAACGGTGATAATTTCAGCAATCAGAAAAACTAGGTTTTTCAAATCAATAACAATTCTCAAATAACATAATATTCCCATATACAATTTATGATGCAGTGCATCCTTTTGTTTGCTGCACTTTGAATTTCCTTATGTATTAATTGTGCTGTACAAATAAACTTACCTTGTGTTATGGTCTTGTGTCATCTGTGTACATTTGTGTAAAGTAAATTTCTTATGAAGATGTTCTTGTTCTAACCTACTCTTCATCTGCCACATGGTCGATACTGTGAGGAAACGTAATTTTACCCCTGAAGTGGCTGCAAAATTTATTGATGCTTTATTACAAATACCTCCTGTGATTTTACCTGCTAATTTTACCTGCTATTTTATTGTTGACAATTTTAACAGTAAACTACTCATCGCCCTCGATGCAGTTGCACCATTCAAACTTAAAAAGATTATTCCCAAACCCCTTCTCCCCTGCAGAAACGAGGAACTAAAGCAACTCAAGAGACATTGACTGGTTGTCAATTTGTTCCAGAGGAAACGCTGCACAGTTTTGTCCAGGTTAATGCTTTTGTCCTGGTCCCAACCCCGTTTTTTAAAACATTCTGTGGATCTTTTAAAGACGAACTTTTAAACATGATGAATTGCTCTCTTCAGACGGGGGTCTTCCCTGCTGCCTTTAAGGGGGCGGTGGTGAGGCCTCTACTGACCTCTACTTTTAGATCGGTATCCAACTTACCATTTTTAAGCAAAATCTTAGAAAAACTCGTCTTTATCCAGCTCGATGATTTTAAAGATTTTAAATGATTATAGATTAAATTATGATTCACAGAAGGTCACAGTGTTGGTTCTACTGGATCTGAGCGCTGCCTTTGATACAGTCGACCACACTATTCTTTTAACTCTTTTAAAACACACCGGCCTCTCTGGTTCTGTCCACAAATGGTTTACATCCTACCTCACAGACAGGACATTCATGGTAAGTGTGGACACCTGCTCCTCTAAGGTCCATAGAATTACATGTGCTGTGCCCCAGGGTTCGATTTTAGGGCCAGTGCTTTTTAACCTGTATATGCTCCCTCTTGGTGATGTCATCAGGAGAGATGGAGTCAACTTTCATAGTTACGCTGATGATACACAGTTGTACATCTCCATGTCTCCTGATGACACCAGGCCAATGGATGCACTTTTTAACTGCATTTTAGATATCAAATCCTGGATGGCAGAAAACGTTCTCCAGCTTAACCAGAACAAAACTGAAGTCTTAGTCATCGGTCCTAAGGCCCAGAGAGAGAAACTTTTAAACAAACTACAGTCATTGTCTTTGCCTCACAGGTGAAGAACCTGGGTGTGATTTTTGACTCTGAGCAGACTTTTATTCCATACATTAAGAATATCACAGAGATAGGTTTTTACCATCTAAAGAACATAGCCAGAGTCCGCCCCATTCTCTCTCGGGCCAACACAGAGACTTGCTTTTATCACCAGTCGTATCGACTATGCCCTGCTTTCTGGTCTTCCCAAAAACACTGTTTCAGGTTTACAACTTTTACAAAATTCAGCAGCTCGTGTCCTGACGAAGACCAGGAGGTGGGACCACATTACAGTCGCTGCATTGGCTCCCCGTGTGTTTCAGGATCGATTTTAAAGGTCTTTTAATGGTTTTTAAATGTCTTAATGGTCTTGGTCCTTCTTATCTTTCAGAACTGCTTTTACCTTATGAACCTTCACGGCCCCTTTGCTCCTCTGGCAGGGGTCTCCTAGTTATTCCTAAAGTCAACAGAAAGACTCACGGCGAGGCGTCTTTCCAATATTACGACCCTCTGGAACGACCTGCTGGAGGAGCTCAGGACCGCAGAGAACGTTCATGTATTTAAGAGCAGGCTCAAGACCCACCTTTTTAGCTTAGCTTTTAACTGACATCTATTTATTTAGTCCACAGTCCAAGTGCATCCAGCCTGGTGTCATCAGGAGACATGGAGATATACAACTGCGTATCATCAGCGTAACTATGAAAGTTGACTCCATGTCTCCTGAAGACATCACCAAGAGGGAGCATATACAGGTTAAAAAGCACTGGCCCTAAAATAGAACCCTGGGGCACCCCACATGTAATTTCATGGACCTTAGAGGAGCAGGTATCCACACTTACCATGAATGTCCTGTTTGTGAGGTAGGATGTAAACCATGTGTGGACAGCACCAGAGAGGCCAATGTGTTTTAAACAAGTTAAAAGAATAGTGTGGTCGACTGCATCAAAGGCAGCGCTCAGATCCAGTAGAACCAACACTGTGACCTTCTGTGAGTCATAATTTAATCTAAAATCATTTAAAATCTTTAAAAGGGCCGTCTCGGTGCTGTGGTTTACCCTAAAGCCAGACTGGAATTTCTCAAGGACATTATGTGCAGTAATAAAATCATTAAGTTGGATAAAGACAAGTTTTTCTAAGATTTTGCTTAAAAATGGTAAGTTGGATACCGGTTAAATCATTACAGTCCAAATTGCTCTTCTTCAGTAGAGGCCTCACCACCGCCCCCTTAAAGGCAGCAGGGAAGACCCCCGTCTGAAGGGAACAATTCATTATGTAAAAGCTCGTCTTTAAAAGATCTATAAAGTGTTTTAAAAAACGGGGTTGGGACCGGGTCTAAAAGACATGTGGTGGGCCTCATTGAGGAGAAACTTTGTATATATACAGTGCCTGGCGAAAGAGCCAGGCACTGAACTTTTGCACATTTTGTCATGTTTACAACCCTAAACATAAAGATTTTATTTTGAATTTTTTTACTGAAAGTTCACACATAAGTAACAGACAACTGTGAAGTGAAAGCAAAATGATACACGATTCTGTTATTCAAAAAAATAGAAAACCGAAAAGTCAGGCATGCATAAGTATTCATACAGCATGAAATAATACTTTGCGGAACCCCCTTTTGCTGCAATAACAGCAGCAAGTCTTCTGGGGTATGACTACAAGGTTTACACATCTAGAGACTGACATTTTAGCCCATTCCCCTTTATAAAACAACCCAAGCTTTGTCAAATTAGAAGGAGAGCGTTTGTGAACAGCAGTTTTCAGGTCTTTCCACAGATTTTCAATAGGATTTAGGTCAGGACTTTGACTGGGCCATTCTAACACATTAATATGTTTGGTTTTAAACCATTCCATTGTAGATTTAGCTTTGTGTTTAGGGTCATTGTCCTGCTGGAAGGTGAATCTCCGCCCCAGCCTCAATTTCTTGCTGACTCCAGCAGGTTTTCCTCCAAAATGTCTCTGTATTTGGCTCCATCCATCTTCCCAACTATTCTTACAATCTTCCCAGTCCCCGCTGAGGAAAAGCAGCCCCATAGCATGATGCTCCCCCACCATATTTGACACTGGGGATGGTGCACTCAGGACGATGAGAAGTGTTAGGTTTGCGCCATACATAATGTTTTGCATTTGGGCCAAAAAGTTCAATTTTTGTCTCATCTGACCAAAGCACCTTCTTCCACATGGAAGCTGTGTCCTCCATATGACTTCTAGCAAACTTCAAACAGGATTTCTTATGGCATCCTTTCAATAATGGCTTTCTTGCCACTCGTCCATGAAGGCCAGATTTGTGTAGAGTACGACTTATAGTTGTCCCATGTACAGATTCCCCCAGCTCAGTGGCAGTACGTCGCAGCTCCTCCAGAGTTATCTTGGAGCACTTGGTCCCTGACCTCTCTGGTGTGCTCCTTGGCCTTCATGTTGTTGTTTAGTGACCAATACACTCTGACCATAGCTCTGAGGCCCTCACAGAACAGCTGTAATTATACTGAGAGTAGATTACACACAGGTGGCCTCTATTTAATAGTTAGGGCAAGGTGTGAACATTCTGCAGTCATTAGGAATGTTATAAAGGCAATTTAATGCACTCCGAAAATGCTGTATGAATACTTATGCACGCCCCACTTTTCACTTTTCTATTTTTTGAATAACAGAATCATGTATCATTTTGCTTTCACTTCACAGTTGTCTGTTACTTGTGTGTGAACTTTCAGTAAAAAAAAAAAAAAAAAAAAAAAAAAATCAAAATAAAATTCAAAATAAAATCTTTATGTTTAGGGTTGTAAACATGTGTGACCTGACGGGGGCGCAGTATCTTACCAAGATGTTACCATTTCAGCCCCAAATATCACTTTGGCTAAACTCCAATTACCATTAAATTGTTGACAACGCCAGCCCAGAGTTATACTGGGCAAATGAAAATATCCCCACGCTAAAAGGCAAACACAGGTTCGTATTAACTGAGGACAGAGACAGTAATACAGTTTTGGTTAATTTATTGCATTAGTGTTGGTTTCTTTGCATTTAAAAAGGTAGTTTAGTAGCCAGTTGGTTTAAGCACAACATTTAAGTTCCTTCACACCCACATTGACAGTGTGGTTCACAGTTCATTAAGGTCATAGATAAACGTATTAGTTCATGTAGTTGTCCCAATTGTCCAATCGTTGGTAAAGTCCTGCTACCGGTCTATGTCAGCGCTAAGACAGCCTCGACCACCACCCGAGGCGCCGCTTAGCCCGCAGTCACGGACGAGTCAAGGACCAGGTGAAATGAACAGAGAAAGGGAGGCTCTCCCGCCGACCAGCAGCCTAGGAGGGTACCATAATTTAAATCTACAGTATACAAACAGGTAACAGAGGGACACTAAACCTTTACATACCGGGTGGCTGTGGTCACATAAGCTCCGTAGATACACACACGTGTGGGCTACAACCGCGATGCCAACCTCGCACAGCCGAGAAGCTACAAACAATGCAGTGTTAGCTCAGCGCACAGCTGATAGTTACGAACAACGATCTTTCTGCAACTCACCGAGAGCACATGCTACACCGCATGCTCCGAACACTGGGCTTGACGCCTTGAGACAGTGACATTTTCTCGTTCTTAGCGACAATCTTCATTCATTTAACACTACGACGCTCCCACAGCCATGCTAGCTCCTGGTCGGCGGGTGACGTCACGGAGGGGAGAGGTCAGGTGGGATGAACAAAAGGGGAATGCAGCCGTATTTATACCCCGCAAGGCAACCACGCCCCATTCATACTGCCACACATGACAAAAAGTTCAAGGTGTATAATACTTTCGCAAGGCACTGTATATATATATATATATGTATATGTATGTATATATGTATATAAAAATATATGATGCGGGGCGTATTGTTTTAAATGTTGTAATCTGTAAAGCACTTTGTGATACCTTTCGGTATGAAAAGCGCTTTATAAATAAAGTTTGATTGATACAATTTGTAAATTAACAAGGTCTTTCAATATCAACCATTTTAGCTTCACATAAAGATCGTTAGTATGTTTTCAGGGCTCCTTACGACTTATAATGATACTATATGTAAAATTAAGAACATAAAAGAAATACTGAAGCCTCATCAACAACACAATAATTAGTCTTTTTAAGCTGAGCTCGTGCGGACGCAGGAAACTGCACTGGCAGATATGACTTCAACAAAATGTGCTCAGTGTCAAGACATTTTATGGGTTTTTTCCAAATGGCTGCAAAATGTCATGGATCAGCATATTGTCAGAAGAGCACATTGAAATGAGACATAAACTTCGGAGGACATTTTTGCTGTGACGGGTTTGGGAGGAGTCTCGAATAGAGGAGAGGAGAAAGCAGTTTAGAAAAGTGGTTTGAGACAACAAAGAATCTCCTTTGGAAAAGATCTTTAACACTTTTACAAAATAGTTAACATTAAACAACATGAGCTTCCAAGAACAAGGCGACATGATGAGTACATAACAGACTGTTCATGTGTTTAGAAACTTAGACACTTTTTCATACATCTATGTGGTTTATCCCGCTGCTATCATCCAGCAAACTGTACGTCAGTTCCAATCAGCACGTAATCCTACAGCAGAGCAGAGAAGGCCGTCAGACCTGATGTGCAATGTTGGCTTCTGTAATTTACTGGAACTACACTGACCTTCATAATCTGCAGCTGGGTGTTCACCAGCGTCATCTTTCCAATTGTAGGCAGAGGGTATCCCTTTGCAAGTTGAGCTGGAACGGTTAAAAGCATAATACAAACTTAATCTAAATAAAACATAATCACAGCAGCGAGCAGGGGCATTTACAGTCGTATGGTTGGGCCATAAAATAACCACTGCAGTGAATTGAGAATTGTATCATGGAGAAACCTTACATAATTGACACACTTTTCATTGGGGTTTCAGACTTATACTTGAACACTAATGATTCAACAGTTTCATTTAAGGTTGCTTCGCTCATACAAACCATTTAACTTTGGGATGATCACAACTTTCAGCACCATTTGGAAGATGCGATCGATGGATTCCACCTGTTGGATGAGTAAAACAGAATAAATTAGACCGTTTTTCTTCTCAAGGATAAAAACAATTGCAAAAATTGGTAACCCCCCTGACTATATTCAATATTATTCAACATTTAATGAAGAAAATATTAAAAGCTTAATACCAAGGGGCATCAAATTGAATATTGAAACTAGAGACTTTCCTGCTGACTTTCCTGTCAATACTAATGCATGTTAAAATCATGATTAACAAGCTTTACCTGAAAATCACCAACGTAACTTGTCCCCAGGGTCAAATCCATTCTGTGCAAATGAAAGTGCATCAGAATCTGGTGTTTGTTTAATTTATTTTACCTATTTTTTAACTCACTTGTTGAGAGTGACGGAGCCTGCCACCATGGTGCCGCTGACGGACACTTGTGCGCTGACACTGCCATCCTGTGGTGAAGCAAAGACTGTACGATTAAATCCAGAGCAGATCAGGGCACAAATTGTTCACTTTGACATGGATTTCATATCTAGTCATAGTCAGAAAGTCTTTGGGTAATTAGCACGATGGCTGAGTGGTTAGAGCTCTTGTATCACAGCAAGAAGGTCTGGGGTTTGTTGCACAGGTTTTCCGAGACAAAACTTGCATCACAGGTAACACTTTAGATTACAGTCCGCGAGTTCCATGTGTAGGTACAGGGAACAAGAAAGTAATTACACGTGTAAGTACAGGTTACACATTTAAGTGTGCAAATTAGCCCAAGGCTACAATCCGGTGCGTCTTTTTTTACATGCATGAGACCCATGTATGTTCATTAACATGCACTGTCCCGACCAAATAAACCAATAAAAATAAAAATAAATAAAAAAAGTGCAAGGTTCAATAAAGGTGCACAAAGTGTAGTTACAAGTGTTTTGGCCAGCTTGTGCCAGCTTTATAAAGTTCCATGAATTGGGGAAATTACTGCATAACTAATGCACAAATACACCTTACCTAATTACCTGTACTTGCATGTGTAATTACTTTTTGGTTACCTTTACCCAGAGGCGTAGCTTGCCATTAGGCAAGGCAGGCAGCTGGCTGGGGCCCCCAGAGGGCCAACAGATTTGACAGAAACGACCAAGAGAATACAGTCACTGCAGTAGCAGTGACAAGGTGCAACGACAATTGGCCGTCGCATACTCTCTGAAAAGGCTCCATGAGCCCAGCCCCTCCCACATGTTCTTCTCAGGAGAAGGAGAGAGACAGAGAGAGAGAGCGCGGACACAGCCTGTTAAAACAGACACAGCTCCGACAAAATGTGGAGAAGTTCTGCTTCTGGCAACAAAACGAAAGAAAAGGAGGATAAAGAGGAGGAAGGAGAGCAAGACAGCAGCGAGTGTAATAAGCTACTGTAGTTGTATGTCTCTGAAGTGCTTTGTATTTGCAGCCTTCATTGTTTGGCATGCAATTATCATCAACAGAGCACAAAACGGCCGCCAGAAGGCCCCCTACTGACATTCCTGCTTGGGGCCCCCTGGTACCCTTGCTACGCCACTGCCTGTACCTACACATGGGAATTTGGTTGGTGCGAAGTCTGTGAATGATTGGCCATACCATGTTCAGAACAAACAAGGGAGAAAGGGTGCCATTGGTTTGGATGGCGTAGGCTGTGACGGTGCCAGTCGCTTGGATCGTTGCATTGTCAGATTCTAACGTGATTACAGGGGTTTTACTGCCTTCACCAGCAACTTCATCATCAATCCAGGGAAGCGTTGGGAAATCTGTAATTACAAAAAGCAGAGTGCGTCTGAGGAAATCCCTGTAACTGTAGGGTGGACCCATTAGAGTGGCCAGGTATTACAGGTGTAGGGCTGGCAAACACTTAAACAGAAGGATATTCAGGATCGCTGGTTGACTTGTTTTTATTGTATTAACAGCAAAGGGAATTCACAACACAAGTTTCATACAAGGGGATTTTCTTTATTCACTCCATAGCGATGGTGGTAAGCTGCATAATGTATTTTAGATGTTACCTGTGGGATGAAAGCTCTGAGTAGAAACCAATCCAACAGCAAAGGGTCTGAACTTTACACAAAAAGCATTAATCCAGCTTTGCCAATTCTTCTTCTTCTTATTATTATTATCAAATAAAAAAAGGCTTTCTTGGCTGTCAGATGTTGAGTTTTTACGGTTGTAATTTTATTAATTCCTCATTGTTTAGAAAATGTTCTTATTCGCTTCAATGTGTCTCTGCAAAAACCGTGAGACTGAACTGATAATTAGCAACAAATAATTCTATGAAGGCGACATGATGTTCGAGAACTTGTGTCTGGTCGCCCCGAGACTTTGGACTTGGTCATTTGGATTCTCCTACTTCACACAGGAGCAGCTCACCATGTCGTCAGTAATGTAGAGGCTGAGGGCTCCAGCTGTGTAGTAAACAAAGCCTGCAGAATTGGCCGTGAAAGATGACAGGCCGATGTTCAGCATGTTGTTGCTTTGGGATGGCATTGAGAAGACTGCAGGGGTGAACGGGGGTTCCTGGTGCTTCCCAATGTTGTAAAATTCACCCTAAGTGCAAACAATATTTACAATTACAGCTAGAGAACACATGAGGATTTCACAGAGCAAGTAGGTAAAGTTACCTTTAAACTTAAGTCGACAGAAGACGCAGAGATGACAGGCGACGACGTCATTGAATACTCAATCTCAGCAAACTCGTCTACTTTAGCTAAAACTGAAGGATGTTTTGAAATGTTTTTTTTAATTTCACACAACAGGCAAATGTGAGACACATAGAAGGTGTTTTACCATTGAGAGTTTTTAAATAAGGATTCACATCAGATATGGCATCAGCGATCAGAGGGCAGATCTGCAACAAAGGCGATTGGAAGTTAGCGTGACAAAAGTAACAATACAAGAGATGCCTTTAAGTAAGTAAGTAAAGTAAGTAAGTAAAGTGTATTTATAAAGCACTTTTCACAGATAAAATCACAAAGTTGCAGTAGCCAAGTTATTTCACGACATTTCAATAAAAGAAAATTGCTTCAGTTTCTTTTCAATATTCACTGAATTTATCCAGATATTTGCAGATTGTGTTCAACAGATTCAGGACAAAATGAAATGCAATGCAATATATTGAAAGTGTCGAAAATGTAGAAACGTTTGGGAGCTACTTGGAGCGGGCTGACGAGCTGCAGGAACCTCCTAAGCCTAAGAGATCTCTTTACACACATGCATTCAAAGTTACTGAGTGTTTCTGAGAAGGCAGAATGGAGAACTTGTCCTACCTGTTTCTGCAAAGCGCTACGTAAAGCTTCCTCGATGAACTTTTTAAACAGGTTGTACAACCAGCTGGACAAAACAACACCCATTATGACAAAGGGAAATTACGTCTGACTTTAAACTGCTTTTATTGTACTACCTGGCTCCACCGTGAAACTTAATGCTCACGCTGCCCACAGAGGCGGCACAGTTGGTGCCACTGACTGTAGGGCGGCCTGTTTCATCGCTGCTGATGGCAATAGTTGTCGTTATGCTCAGTCCATTCACATTCAAATCAAAGGTGCCACTGTCTTTACTGTAAGCAAAGAAAATAATTATGCAGAAACACGTTTAATGAAGAGCTGATGTAAATATGTGTTTTTACATACATGAATCTCAAGTATTTGACCCTCCAATTTCCATTCAGGCTCATGTAGGCATTTCCAATGGACAGTTGTACACCTGCACCCGGCACGGGGCTCACTGCTGACTGGGGCAGTCCAACATTGGTTAAGTGCATGCTGAGAAGAGAAAAATGTTATTGATATAAGTTTTCAAACTTGCCTCTAACGTGCTCGTACATTCACCAGTCTTACTTTGTGAAACTGTATGAGACTTTTCCGATCGGATTCACTCTCTCTGAGCCTGAAATATCAGGCAGGTTGATAGTGTTGAGTTTGCGCTGGATTGCAGCGATGCCAATTTCTCTGCCTTTCATCGGACAAACAGAACATGAAGTTTAAGTGAATGTGGTTAGAAATAAAGATTTTTATTGTTTTTTACCATATTCGAGGCCCTTCTGTGTCAGCGTAACCTTCACCCCTGGATTGATGCCAAATGTGAAACTGGTCAATGCCACAAGAAGAAGCCAAATCTGAAGAACCATTTTCACTGAAAAGAGGAAACAGAACAGCACCGGCATCACATGAAGCGGTTTGCATTTGATCAAGAGCCGATAACTCAAAACTTACTGGTTCCTCATTTTTTCTGTCTAACCAAATAACTTCCCGTTGGACCAAAGAGTGATAAAGTGACCTATTTTTTTTTAACCTATTTTAACTGCAGAAGTATGCTCCTAAATTCTGCAATTCGGGACATTCCTGGTCGAGTTTAAACATGTGATAAGAGCGTTATAGTCCACACCATGACTTGTGATAAGTTAGCAGCAGGCAGCTAGATGTAATTAAATTACGAGCTTGAAGACTTTTTGCCTCTTCACTTGCGTTAGAAATCCAGATACACAATCTCTTATATTTATTAGGTTCAGTACAGATAATTAGCACCACAGAAACATGACAATATTCCAAAAATAGTTTTACTTCAATCTCTTGGTGTTTTTTCATCAGGAATCAGTTCAACTAAACTCTTGAACAGCCTGTAAACATTTAATTTTACACATGACAGTCATATATTCTTTAAATACAGTCCTGAAATGGGCTCTTACCTGAAGCTGACTGCTGAGGACAGACTTCATCTGCGTCTGACTTCTCAAAGGGCAGGCTAAAGCAGAAAGAGAAGCACGTGGGTTTTAATTCACTTAGGCAATCAGAAACTCAACTTGAACACGAGGAAGTTTCAGAATAATGCAACACTGTGCAAACAAATGGCTTTACTCTTCAGTGCATTTCATGCTGTTACAATTTCTTATTGTTAGAGCAGCAAAGTGTCCAACACGGCATCCGGTCACTTTAAAATGAGATAAACAGTAATTGTTTACATACAAGTTTACTTACGACTGGCTTACTTACTTATGTTACTTACTTATGTTACAGCGTTATTATGGACTGATTAAATTCTTGCGAATTGGGTTGGAGCGTCACCGTGTGGCGTAGCGTGGAGTCGCACGCGGGATAATTTAATATCGGGGACCATGTTATTTTTGTCCCTATTATTATTTTATTACTGTATTTTGTGTTGCCTGGCAGTGTTTTATTGTAGCCCGTGTATGTATGTGTATTTTATTTTGACTGTCCGTCCAATGTGTACCATGTCCGGTCTATGGAGTATAGTTGGCTCCTCCTTTTCCTCCTTCCTTCGAACTTTGGTATTGTGGAAGGAGGTGAGATTATTTTACATCGGTTGTCATCATCCTGTTAAAACCCACTTAATTGTGGTTTTAATCTGTCCTTTGTGTTGGTATATTGTTTTATTGTCATAGATTTCATTATTATTTACTTACGTGTTTTTGTTCTTCTCCGTCCATAGACCACATTGTGTCGGGCACTCTGTAATATTGGGCTAACGCCATTTTCTTTCTCTGCCTGCCAGAAATAAACGGGGCTGGAGCGTTGCTCACCCCAATGACAACTTGGGTCATCCATACATGATATATGCAATACACAACACCGGGTCAAGACGACCTCAGCCACACATAGATCAGTGGTTCACAATCGTACACCAGTCGCACACCTCAGACACGCCTACAATATATCTCTGTGTGAATGCAGCACACACAATAATATATTTTAAAATAACTCACATTTTGAACTTTGGGTTTGTCTAACAAATTAATAATATATCTTATCAAATGCAGACCATATTTTAAGAAATATTTGCTTATTGATTTATGTTAGGCTAGTAGGCAACAATAATGTGCCTACTCAAAAATGGCAATACATTTTCTCTTATTGTGTGCCTTGAAAAGGTTTTACTGACATTTATGACTGACTCCCAAACCTGAATGTTACAGTCAATTTTCAGAGACAAAACAATCTAGTATCTCTCAATTAGCCTACCTGTTTGCTTTGACACTTAATCAGGGAGTAGGAAGTCCGTCTATCTATTTTCTCCAGCTTATCTGGGGCTGGGTCAGGCCTACACGTGCACTCGCTTGTTTCAAACATGTCGTCGCCATCTGTTGGTGGATTGTGACAACTACAAATCAAGCCAGTAGCCTGATTTAAGTTTCTCAGACTGTATGGAATATAGAAAATATGTAGGCCTATAGATATTATTAGAGCAGATATTACTCATTATTTGCTAAATAAAACGCTGTCCAAAGCCCAAGACCTTACCCCGTTAGAAACAAAACAAAACAAAACCAAAACAGAAAACGAATGCGACGATCATTATTTATCGGATTCTCGGGCTTATAAGACTTCAGAAAATGATTAATTAATTCATGATTTATTTGTGGAGCTTAACAAAAAAAAGTTGCAAAGTATGTTAGGCTAAAGCTATATAACCACTTTTTGTTGCTTAAAAGGCTTAAGAGGCTTAAGAGTGAGATCTGCTCACTTACAGACAATATGGCAAGTCTGAAAATGAAGACATCTGAGGCGGAGTCACTGTGCCAAGAACAACAGGCTGAAAATGCACAGCTGTAAGAGCAACTCTCAGGTCAAGAGTCTACACCTAGACAAGCAGTGGACGTAGAAAATGAAAGGAAATTGAATGAGGCTGAGATGACAGAAAAAGCCTTTGAGCCTACTTGTAGCCAGACTGAAGACGACACTGACTCACCAAGGGTTTCTCCATTGATGCAGACATTCAATGAGTGTGTAGATATTTATGCCAAGATGAAAAAAGCAAAGGCTGGTGTCAATGAGGCCCAAGACAACACAAGGTCAACCCTCGAAAGTGATAGCCCTCGTCCAAGATTGGAAGAAAGCGTTCTGAAAGATGAACTGGAAATGAAGATCTCAGAGGTGGAGAGACTTGAATCAAAGTGCATGGAGCAACAGGCGGAAATCACCCAGTTGAATAAGTTACTCTCAGACAGAGAGCGTCAATTTAAAGGAGAAACAGACTTAGATACTGACACAGAAACTCTCAACAAAGATGTGGAGGGTTTGGAAACGCACATAAATAAAGAGCAGCAGAATACTGAACGCATCACAGCACAGCAGGAAAATCGGATAATGAGAGCAAAGACTGCTGCTGATTCCTCCACTGATGCTGATACAAAGTCTGTTTGTAGCCAGACTGAGGACACCAGCCACCAGCAAGTCGCACAGCTGACCACCCCTTTGTCTGAGAGTGAGAGGACCATTGCAGATATGCAGGAACAACTTGAAACTCGCAACACAGAAGTTGTGAGGCTTAAGAGTCAGATCTGCTCAGTTACAGACAATAAGGCAAGTCTGAAAATGAAGACATCTGAGGTGGAGTCACTGTACAAGGGACAACAGGCTGAAAATGCACAGGTGAAGAAGCAACTCTCAGATCAAGAGTCTACATCGAGACTAGCAGTGGACTTAAAAATGAAAGCTATTCGAATGAAGCTGAGATGACAGAAAAAGCTTTTGAGTCTGTTGGTAGCCAGACTGAGGACACCAGCCACCAGAAAGTCTCAGAGTTGACCACCCTTTTGTCAGAGAATGAAAGGACCATTGCAAATTTGCAGGAACAACTTGAAACTCAGAATAGGGAAATTGAGAGGCTTAAGAGTGAAAATTGTTCGCTTTCAAAGAATGTGTCTTATCTTCTTGAGAGACAGTCAAATCTTGAGATGGCTGTTCATAATATTGAAGCAGAGTTTAAGGAATCACAGAGCAATGTTGTGAAACTTAGAACTACAATCTCATCTAAAGAAATGCAGCATCAAACTGATATCAAGCAGCTTAGAGACTCTCTGACTGTAGGTGAGGGAACAATTGAGAGGCTGCAGAAAGAAATTGAGGATTTAAAACAAGCTGAAATGTGCAAAGCCAACAGTCTTTCCACCAAAGAAGATGAACTTCAAGCTGTGAAGTCTGACCTTGAGAACAAGGAAAAGTCTTTGAGAGAGCAGACATATAAGGACTTAAGCAAACTCAGATCAGAGGTGGTGAAGCTGGAATGTGAAAAGGAGGAGAAACACCTTCTTATCTTGGAAAGAGATGAGACTATTGACAAACAAAATGCTGAAATAGTTAGTTTAAAGCAGTTAGCTGAGGAGTTGTCGGGTCATCTAGATGAACACAAGCAAACCACCAATAATCTCCAACAGCAGCTACTAGAGCGTGAGGAGCAATACGTTTCGTCCCTTGCAGAGGAACTTTCACATTCAACTTCAGTGACAGAGGATCTCTGTGGCCAAAACACACATGAACTCACCAACACACCTCATCAAACTAGAACAAGGGCTGAGTGTGAGGACCTGCGCTCTGACTCAGAGTTCAATAGCCTGCTCGATGTTTCGGATTTTGACCCTGATCAACCTGCACAAGCCAGCCCACTTCCCCAAGTACAAATGTAATTGCTTCTGATGACCAGAACAATGCCAGCGGTGTACTTTGGGTTTGTAGCTCTGAGTTCCTTTGTGAGTTACAAGACAGTGCATTAATTTCTGTTATTCAACTTAAACTGTGAAACAAATATATGATCATACATGCAAAGTGAGATATGTATAGCCTTTATTTGTTATAATTTTGATTATTACTGCTCACAGCTTGTAAAAAACCCAAATTTTAAATCTCATAAAATTGGAATATATAAAAATGGACAGTAGCCATAATAATCAAAATGATAACAAACAAAGGCTTGACATATGTCACTTTGCATGTAATGAGTCTACATCATGTATTAGTTTCACATTTTAGGCTGAATAACAGAAATTAATGCACTTTTTAACAATATTCTACTTTTCTGAGTTTTACCTGTATACCCTAGGATAGAGAGGCCTTCTTATATTTGAAGAGTCTAGTTGCGCTAGGCTAGAGCAAGGCTAAAGGATTTCTATGGTAAAGTCTAGCCTGCATTAAAAACAGTCTGGCGCACTCCACAGTGCACCTGAGGTAAATCACTTATAACGCCAGACTAACGATATAAATGTCTGTGTTAATAGAATATATTTTTTTAATATAACTAACCTTGTATCACATGAATAACACATTTTGAGGGACTATTTTCTCGCAGATCACTCCGCCGCTGCGTTAGCTTACAGCTACGAAGCTGATGCTGCTCAAATATAAGTTATTTTAAATGCAAAATGATTAAAATTATTCTATCGACACAGACATTTATATGGTTAGTCTGGCGTTATAACTTGTCCTCCATGCTGCAGGTCAGGGGAGCAACTACCCCCCCTCACACACACACACACACACACACACACACACACACACACACACACACACACACACACACACACACACACACACACACACACACACACACACACACACACACACACGGCTCTTTGATGGTTGTTGTTTTTTTTAAATAAAATAAATACCCTCTGAATTGACTTTATTTTAACGAAAATGTCACTATTTCACGAAATATAACATCAATATTTCCCTCTATGGAGTTTGTTATCACAAAAAAACAATGACACGGCCCGATTAAGCTTCTGTGCCCTCATTCACGTAACTTTTCGTCTGCCCATCTCTCTCCCTTGCGCAAGAGGGGAGAAAACAACGCAAGTGAAAGTGGTGTTTTGCTCCACAATCTCTTCTGTAACCGTGTTTATTATTTCATTACCACTTTTATTTCTCAAACTTGTTGCCTTATGCTCACTTTGAGCTCCTCGTAGTGCGGATGTGATGAATAAAATGTTAAAGACTATTGAGACACTTTCTGACAAAGTTGAACAGTTACAGATATCAGTGGACCGTGACCGACAGAACAGACACGACTATGGATATCGGCGTGGGAGCTCCACTCCCGAGGGACGGCGTGGGGACCGCTACGCTGATGGCTACTATGGATCTTCACCTCGGCGCAGAGACTCCTACGACCGAAACCGTAGTTCCCGCCTGACACCTCGACGTGAGGTGGAGGATTACCACCAGCGTCAGAATCACCGCACACAATCTGGATCATCAGACAGCTTTTCACAAGGATTCGACACTTCCCAGAGGGGCAACACCAATCGTGGCCGCTCTCCTGACCGCTATGGAGGTGGTCGCTTTCGACATTCTCCCAGTCCTGGGCGAGTACGCTTCCAGTCTCCATCACATCCCAGGTCAAGTCAGGTAAACTACAAATAGTTGACAATGAGGGCCAATTGCCAGCTATAGACCCTACTCGGTCCCACAAAGACAAAGTTACTGATTCCAAAACTACTGCAAATGACATCACATTTGTGATGGACGTAGAGAAAGGATATGTTTCAGTTGTTATTGAGGACACATTAGTACACGCTTTTGTCGTTTCAGTCATGAGTGAAGACTTTAGAATGAATACTCCTGCCCCGCATAAGAAGCTAATGGTGAAGCAGTTTGTCCCTCTCACTGGAGTCACAGATGACTCACTGGACTCTGTAGGCACCATGTCAGTAAATCTAAGCATTGCACACAAATCTATGACTCACTCACTCCAAGTTGTCAGAAATTGTACTAAACCAGTTATTTTAGGTTGGGACTTTCTGGTTTCCAATGGCATTAATGTGGACACCCAAAACATGACTCTGGATGTAGACGGCAAAGCTTTACCACTGGTCAGTCCACGTCAATATGTTCCATACCTAACTGGCGTCTCAGTTTCCTCCACAGTGACTCTGCCAGCGATGTCTGAGAGGGTCATCACAGCTTCTCTGGATGCACCCCTCAAAGGACTCCTACCCAATGGCTATACGGGTGTGTTTGAACCTCACAACACAGACCAAACTTCTGCAGGTTTTGCATGGACTATAGCCAGAGTAGAAAGGAGGTCTACTTTTATTAAGGTGGCAAATCTTTCTCACATACCAATATCTCAAAGGGCTTATTGCATCTCTCCTGCCATGAAAACTGAAATCCGCCGTCAAATTGAGGCTCTTAAAGCGCAGGACTTGATTGAGGACAGTGCCAGCCCCTGGGCCAGTCCAGTGGTTATGGTGAAAAAAAAGGATGGCTCTACAAATGGATCCCGCAGATAGACATAAGACTGCATTTACAACCAGTGACGGCCTTTACCAGTTTAAGGTTATGCCTATGGGCCTTAAAACTCACCACCAACATTTCAGAGGCTCATGGAACTGGTTTTAAGTGGACTTCACTGGACTACCTGTGTTATTTATCTAGATGATATTATTTGCATGGGTAAAAACTTTGATGATCACCTTTTAAATCTCACGGACATTCTCACTCGTATTAGACAAGCCGGTTTAAAACTAAACCCAAAGAAATGTGACTTTTGCAAAACAACAGTAAAGTACATGGGGCATGTTGTGTCGCGTGAAGGACTGACTCTCGATCCGGTTAACAGTGAGCGCATTCGTGACTGGCCAGTGCCTCGCTCACCAACTGAAGTACGTGCATTTTTGGGACTTTGTTCGTACTACAGGCGTTTTGTCCACAAATATGCCTTCATCGCTCAGCCTCTCCACAAACTGACAGAAAAACAAGTGCCATTTGATTGGACGGAGGACTGTGCAGGTGCTTTTCAAACACTAAAGGAAGCACTCACTTCACCCCCAGTGATGGCATTTCCCAACTTTGACCAACCGTTCATTTTGAGTACAGATGCATCTAATTTTGCAGTGGGCTCAGTGCTCTCTCAGATTCAAAATGGACAGGAAAGGGTGGTAGGATATGCAAGTCATGTACTTTCAAAGACGGAGCGAAAGTGGGCTACATATGATAAAGAGCTGTATGCTATTGTGTGGTCAGTCAGGCATTTCAGACATTATCTGAGTTGTAATCCCTTCACTATCATTTCTGACCATCGCCCTCTGCTCAGTTTAAGCAGGATGGACATCACCCACGATCCTACAGGACGCCGGGGTCGTTGGGCTTTGGAGCTGGACCCCTACCAATGGACAATCATTCACAAAGAGGGAAAGAAGCATACAAATGCTGATGCTATGTCACGTATACCATTCTTAGCACCAGTCCCGACAGACATGACAGTTTCACCTTCTCCTCCAAACAATCACTCTCATACCGATAACACAGACAAACCCAGGTCAAAACCAGAGTTGAAAGATTTTGCTCTGAAATCTCCTATAGAGACTAATGTAACATCTCAGTTGTGTTTTGTGGACAATGACGTTGCACCGGTCACTACTGGTATTGCCACATTAGCACAGACTTTTTCTGTAAATAATGCTGACATTGTATCTTCACAAATGTCTGACCCAGTTCTTTCAGAAGTATAGCAGAATGTATAGCTGGGTACAACAGGAGAAACGTCCTTTCTTGAGACAGGTTAAAGGTAAAACTCAGAGAAAGCTTTGGTGGCACTTTCCTAAGTTAGTGTTATGTGATAACTTACTTTGCCGAAAAGGTCATGGTGCCCCAGGGAAACCAGAGGTTTATCAAGTGTTGATACCTTCTCTACTCGTTACAGAGACACTGCATTTCCTTCATGGTAATCCTTGTTCTGGTCATTACAGTGCTGAGCGCACATTCAAGAAGGCCTTGTCCATGTGTTATTGGCCAGGTATGAGGTCTGATATTGAGAACTTTTGTAATCAATGTGGGTCATGTGAAGCTTTCAGGAGACCTGTGCCACAGCACAAGGCACCTTTAAAATCTATTCAGGCTGACCATCCTAACCCTTTGTTTGTACTGATATTACTGAACTTCCTGTGACATCTGCTGGTAACAGGTATGTGCTGGTAGCACAAGATCATTTCACCAAATATGTGAATGCTTATCCTATGACTGACCAAAAGGCTGCTACTGTAGCAAAGTTACTTTGTGAGAGGTACATTCCGGAACATGGTGTTCCTGAGGAACTGTTTTCCGATCAGGGTAGACAGTACGAGTCTGAAATTATTCAGACAATATGTCAAAGACTGAACATTAAAAAGAAAAGGACAACCCCATACCACATAAGAGGAAATGGTATGGTGGAAAGATTTAATAGAACTTTGAAAGAACAGTTGGCTAAACTTATTCAGGACAATGGAGGTGAATGGGACCACTATTTGCCAGCTGTGGTTCTCTCTTTTAACTCCACACCTCATTCAAGCACCGGATACTCACCTTTCTTTCTTACACATGGCGGAGAGCCCAGGTTGCCTGCTCACGTTCATGTGTCATCACCTCAAGACTTTAACAACTCACAAAACTATGGTTCAGAACTGGTTTCACGCTTGGACTCTGCTTTTGAGTTAGTTGCGTTGCATCGGGAGAAACAAAGACTAAAGCGTGAGCATTATTACAACCAACAGACCAAGTTCAAGCCTTATGTGGTTGGTGATTTTGTTTGGTTAGATGATCCCACAACGCAAAGACAAAAACTTTGCCCAAATTGGACTGGACCATTCAAGGTTGTATCTGTGGATGATAATGGACTCATTTATAAGCTGTTGGACATGAAATATCCTCAGGCTGCACCAAAAGTCATCCACTATGATCGTTTAAAACCTTACCGCTCTAATGTGACTGTAACCCCACCTGTAATAGACACTGTGCCAAGGTATACTGCACTGTCTGGTTCACTTCCCTTGCTTTTGGCCAAACAGTAAACCAAGTACCAGGGAATGGGCCCTCTGTACCCTCACTTAGACGACCTACTGGACGGGTCTCTCACAGGCCGCCCTTGCAAATCCAAAATGAAACATTGCAGCCCCCTAGTGGTGATCTTGCCACAAGGAGTGGGCGCATTGTACGTAAGCCTCAGCGCCTTCTCTCATAAAAAAACAACAAACAAAAAAACACTTTTGGTAAGGTTATACCACATTTGGAGGTCATGGTTTATATTTTGACCATTTTTTTCTGTTTGCTCCTCACTGTTACTAGTTTACACTTTGTGACAATATTTCATGGTGATTTATTTTAGGTTAATTTTAGGGTAAAAGGAATTTGGCCTGGCCATATAAGAAAAACAAAAACAAGTGACTATATTTTGAAATGTGGACATTTCTTTAAAAGAGGGGAAGTATATAAGATGATTTATTTTTCTTTATTTATCAGGCCTCAATATGTTGTGCGCATTTCCTTTGCACCTGTGGTACTACTTGTTGGGTACTATTTTATCCTTGGCGGAGGGATATGGGTGCTCATGTATAAAAGCTGCTGTGGGTCTTTGGGGCTTATAATCTGTGTGCCAATATGTCTACCAATAAATGTTCCTGAGGAGCTATTCCCTCTCCGTGTGCTGATTACCCATGACCTTCCTTAGACCTGTAACACTGACGAACACACAAGAAATCAGCGTGTTACACTAAGGTAAGAGCATATTGCAGATTGTAAAACGCTGGCCTATTCCTTTAAATGTATTTTTATGTTGGCGTTTAATTTTTTTGGTTCACTCAGTCGTACCACTAGAAAGCCGTAGTTGCGAGGGGAACGAGTGTTAGAGAATAAAATTAAAATAATTTATCATATTGGGTGACGAATTGAGCGAAGTGGATACTGACAACAATGATGTAGAATATATAAATGGTAGTGAAGATATTACTCTGTACGATGATATAAATTACAGAGCAAATGAGTTTGGCTGTGACATAGATCCGGATAAGCATTTGTTTAATAACATAATTAATGATTGTGATTACTATAGTGACGAGCAATTTAAATGCATTAATATGAATGGAGCCTTTAGCATTATACACTTTAATAGTAGGAGTTTGAGCAAAAATTATAACGACATTAAACATTACCTCAGTCAGTTTAATAAATTCAATGTCATTGCCGTTTCTGAGACTTGGTTGGATTCAGAAAGGTGTGGTGAAGTAAAATTAGATGGATATGAATTGTTCACTACCAATCGGATAAATAAAAGAGGTGGGGGCGTTGCACTATACATAGATACAGATCTGAGGTTTAAAAAGATTAATAGTAAGTCAACCACCATTGATGATGTTTTGAGTGTATAACATGTGAAATTATTGTAGAAAAATCTAAAAATATTGTTGTTAGTTGTGTGTACAGAACACCTGGATCATGTCTAGACATTTTCAATAAAAAAATGGACAGCCTTTTTAGTAATTTAAATAAGGTCCATATGGTGTGTGGTGACTTTAATATTGATCTTCTGAACCCTCAGGAAAAACTAAAAACAACAGACTTCATTAATACTATGTATAGCAACACTCTTTTCCCCCTTATTGTTAAACCAACCAGAATTACCACAGAGACAGCAACATTAATAGATAATATATTTACTAATCAATTAGCAAGTCAAATTATCGCTGGTGTACTTACTAATGACATCACTGACCATCTTCCTATTTTTAGTATTTTTAAACAATTACAAAATTATACAACCAAAATAAATGATTTCAAATTTGTAAGACATCGAACACCTGAAGCTATTGCTGCTCTCAAGGGTGACTTATGTGCCCAAACTTGGGAAGAAGTGTATGCAACTCCTGACCCTGATAGGGCATACAATGCCTTACTAACCCTAATCCAATTGTATGACCAGCACTGTCCGCGCAAGAAACACTATACTAAAAACAAAAACAGCCAGGATAAGCTATGGCTTACCAAGGGCATAGCTAAGGCTTGCAAAAGAAAACAACAACTCTATAGAGTACATCTAAAGCATAGGACTAAACAAACTGAAGAAAGGTATAAAATGTATAAAAATAAGTTAACTCAAATAATAAGATTCCAGAAAAAAGCATACTATCACAATTTGCTGGAGCAGAACAAGAGTGATATCCAAGGTACCTGGAGGGTATTGAATGGCATTATCAGGAATGGGAGAAAAAAGGAAGAATATCCAAATTACTTCACAGTGAAAAATTCAATCATTAGTGAAAAAAAGGAAATTGCGAATGCATTTAATAGCTTTTTTGTCAGTGTTGGACCTAAGTTAGCCAATGGAATTGTGCAACCAAACAATGCTAACGAATTTGAAGAAAGGAATATTAATCATAATCTAAACTCACTTTTTATTAAAAGTGTTAGTGAGAGTGAAATCATTGAAATTGTACATTCCTTCAAGAATAAGAGATCAACAGATGGATCTGATATAGATATGGTCCTCGTGAAAGATATCATTGATTGCATTGTTACTCCTTTCATGTATATATGCAATCAGTCTTTTCAAATGGGTATTTTTCCGAGTAAAATGAAATCTGCCAAAGTAATACCTATTTTTAAAAGTGGAGATAAGCATCAGTTTACTAATTACAGACCGATCTCAATACTCTCTCAGTTTTCAAAAATACTGGAAAAGCTATTTGTGAAACGACTTGATAGCTTTGTAGAAAAGCATAACCTGTTAAGTGAACATCAGTATGGTTTCAGATCAAATAGGTCAACTTCAATGGCAGTCACGGAACTAGTAGAAAAGATATCAACATCTATTGAAAACTGTGAGTATGCTGTAGGAGTCTTTATTGACCTTAGCAAGGCCTTTGACACAATAGATCATTCATTGCTTTTAAATAAATTAGAAAGGTATGGTGTCAGGGGCTTAGCACACGCTTGGCTACAAAGTTATCTAAGTGACCGAAACCAGTATGTACATGTTAACAATATCAACTCAATGGAGGCAAAAATAACCCACGGTGTCCCTCAGGGCTCCGTTTTGGGACCTAAATTATTTATTATGTACATTAATGAAATCAGTGAAGTCCTCAACAAATTACAATGCATCCTATTTGCTGATGATACCAGTCTGTACTGTTCGGGAAAAGATCCTGAGTTGCTTTTGAATACAGTAGAAACTGAACTTAAGATACTAAAAAAATGGTTTGACGTAAATAAACTTTCTATAAATCTGCAAAAAACTAAATATATTGTATTTGGAAACAAGGTAGTAAACAAACCATGTCGAATTAAAATTGGGGAGGTAGAAATTGAAAGGGTGTATGTAACAAAGTTTTTGGGAATTAATATTGATGAAAAGTTAAATTGGAAGTGCACATAAATACACTAAAGACTAAAATTTCTAAACTTATTGCCATACTGTGTAAAATTAAACCCTTTGTGAATCAAAATGCTTTATATATATTGTACAATTCCCTCATACTTCCATACCTTAGCTATTGTGTGGAAATATGGGGAATACCTATAAAACTAATATACAACCCATCTTTTTATTACAAAAGAAAGCAGTTAGAGTGATCAGCCATGCAGAATACCTTGCTCCAACAAATCCACTTTTTAGTAGACTAAATATCTTAAAATTGCATGATCTTGTTGATGTTTACACAGCAGTTGTGATGTACAAGGCTTACAATTTCATGCTTCCTCATTGTTACAAGAGATGTTTCAAATTAGAGAATCTAGATACAACCTTAGAGGAGCTGATCTGCTACAAAAACCCATAGCGATGAGTAATACCAAGAGGAGGTGTTTATCAGTCAAAGGAGTTGATCTATGGAACGCTCTACCTACTCATCTTAAGGGCTCCAAAACTATTAAAGCATTTAAGAAAATCTATAAGTTAAATATTATGGAGAAGTATAGAACATTTGAATGAAGATGATTAGAAAAGAAGTTGATCGAGGATGTTTACTATAATTTGATTGTTGAAGTTGAAGTTTTGTGTTTACATTTTACCATCTTTGGTATAAGAGAAACTGTATAATGTGTCATCTTGGTGATATAGTGTTTTAGTTGTGAAGGGGTTAGGCAAAATAAGTCTTGACTTCCGCCTAAACCCCTTTCGGTCAGACATCATTCAGCACTTAAATTCTCAATGTGTATATATATGTGTATATGTATATAAGTATGTATGTGTATATATATATGTATATATATATGTATATGTGTGTTTATGTGTATGTGTATATGTATATATATATATCTTCTAATTGTATGATGTATAAGATCTTTGAGAATCATGTGATGTAAGTTAAAAATGTTCATAATGACCGAAGAAACAAAATAAACTAACTAACTAACTAAAACTAACTAACCTGTGGCTTTCAGGCACCTGCTCTCAGACACTCAATGTTTTGGCTTTGAATCAGTATGACGCTCAAAACAGAGGGTATTTATCCATCTTCATGTGGAAGCATAGACAGACTTGAATGGTCAGACTAGTGCAATGTCTGGAGTCAGTTTCCTATTCCCGCACTGATAGTAAATAAACTTCTCCTGCATAAGACATCCAGACTCCTGCCTATTTTTCATCTATTTTCTCGGACACCATAATTTCCTCTCTAACAGTTATTACATATTGTACACATTCTCTGTTGGATTTCATGTAAATGTTTCATTGCTTACATTTTATTATTAATGTTTATTTTATTATCTATGCATGTTTTTGTATTACATTCATTGTCTTTATTTTACTCTAAATTGATTCCTGCACTTTTGTATTTGCTTTATATTATAAAGCACATTGAGTTGATGAATTGTGTGAAACAACAGAGGGACTCCTATCAGCCCTATGTCCGTCTGCCTGTCCGTCCGTCCATATGGTTTCTCTTTCTCCCACTGGGATTGTGATTGCCGCGTAGGAGAGTCTAAGGACATGGGACGCAACTACAAACTTGATTTGATTTTAAATGTGCTCTACAAATAAAATTGCCTTGTCTTGCATTGCCTTACCACAACTGTGTGTGGAGTGAATGTAAATTGCCCCAAAGCGCATTATGACTATTGATTGATTGATTGATTGGATTTATTTGAGTGATTTTTACAACAATTATTACAGTGTAGAAAACAAACAAAGCAAGAAAGAAAGAAAAAACTCAAAAGGAGTAGGCCGAAGCAAGAAAGCTTATGAGCCTACCCCATATTCAAGATTAAATTTACAGCCTATAGCCTGCTATTTCCTAGAACTATTAGGCCTAGGAGTCTCAAATAGAGGAGAGGGGACAGCAGTTTAGAAAAGTGGTTTGAGACAACAAAGAATCTCCTTTGGAAAAGATCTTTAACCACTTTTACAAAATAGTTAACATTAAACAACATGAGCTTCCAAGAACAAGGCGACATGATGAGTACATAACAGACTGTTCATGTGTTTAGAAACAGACACTTTTTCATACATCGATGTGGTTTGTTCCGCTGCTATCATCCAGCAAACTGTACGTCAGTTCCAATCAGCACGTAATCCTACAGCAGAGCAGAGAAGGCCGTCAGACCTGATGTGCAATGTTGGCTTCTGTAATTTACTGGAACTACACTGACCTTCATAATCTGCAGCTGGGTGTTCACCAGCTTCATCTTTCCAATTGTAGGCAGAGGGTATCCCTTTGCAAGTTGAGCTGGAACAGTTAAAAGCATAATAAAAACTTAATCTAAATAAAACATAATCACAGCAGCGAGCAGGGGAATTCACGATCGTATGGTTGGGCCATAAAATAACCACTGTAGTGAATTGAGAATTGTATCATGGAGAAACCTTACATAATTGACACACTTTTCATTGGGGTTTCAGACTTATACTTGTGAACACTAATGATTCAACAGTTTCATTTAAGGTTGCTTCGCTCATACAAACCATTTAACATTGGGATGATCACAAATTTCAGCACCACTTGGAAGATGCTATTGAAGGATTTCACCTGTTGGATGAGTAAAACAGAATAAATTAGACCGTTTTTCTTCTCAAGGATAAAAACAATTGCAAAAATTGGTAACCCCCCCGACTATATTTAATATTATTCAACATTTAATGAAGAAAATATTAAAAGCTTAATACCAAGGGGCATCAAATTGAATATTGAAACTAGAGACTTTCCTGCTGACTTTCCTGTCAATACTAATGCATGTTAAAATCATGATTAACAAGCTGTACCTGAAAATCACCAACGTAACTTGTCCCCAGGGTCAAATCCATTCTGTGCAAATGAAAGTGCATCAGAATCTGGTGTTTAATTTATTTTACCTATTTTTTTAACTCACTTGTTGAGAGTGACGGAGCCTGCCACCTTGGTGCCGCTGACGGACACTTGTGCGCTGACACTGCCATCCTGTGGTGAAGCAAAGACTGTACGATTAAATCCAGAGCAGATCAGGGCACAAATTGTTCACTTTTCACATGGATTTCATATCTAGTCATAGTCAGAAAGTCTTTGGGTAATTAGCACGATGGCTGAGTGGTTAGAGCTCTTGTATCACAGCAAGAAGGTCTGGGGTTTGTTGCACAGGTTTTCTGAGACACAAAATTTGGTACTTGCATCACAGGTAACACTTTAGATTACAGTCCGCGAGTTCCATGTGTAGGTACAGGGAACAAGAAAGTAATTACACATGTAAGTACAGGTAATTACACATTTAAGTGCAAGGTTCAATAAAGGTGCACAAAGGTGTCCAAAGTGTAGTTACAAGTGTTTTGGCCCACTTGTGCCAGCTTTATAAAGTTCCATGAATTGGGGAAAATTACTGCATAACTAATGCACAAATACACCTTACCTAATTACCTGTACTTGCATGTGTAATTACTTTTTGGTTACCTGTACTTACACATGGGACTTTGGTTGGTGCGAAGTCTGTGAACGATCAGCCATACCATGTTCAGAACAAACAAGGGAGAAAGGGTGCCATTGGTTTGGATGGCGTAGGCTGTGACGGTGCCAGTCGCTTGGATCATTGCATTGTCAGATTCGAACGTGATTACAGGGGGTTTTACTGCCTTCACCAGCAACTTCACCATCAATCCAGGGAAGCGTTGGGAAATCTGTAATTACAAAAAGCAGAGTGCGTCTGAGGAAATCCCTGTAACTGTAGGGTGGACCCATTAAAGTGGCCAGGTATTGCAGGTGTAGGGCTGGCAAACACTTAAACAGAAGGATATTCAGGATCGCTGGTTGACTTGTTTTTATTGTATTAACAGCAAAGGGAATTCACAACACAAGTTTCATACAAGGGGATTTTCTTTATTCACTCCATAGCGATGGTGGTAAGCTGCATAATGTATTTTAGATGTTACCTGTGGGATGAAAGCTCCAAACGATAGAGTGTTGAGTCTTATAGGGGAGATCGCTGGGATCTGCGGAGACAGGGTTTAAAGAGTACTCTGAGTGATTGCTCTGAGTGGAAACCAATCCAACAGCAAAGGGTCTGAACTTAACACAAAAAGCATTAATCCAGCTTCGGCAATTCTTATTATTATTATTAGGCCCGAGCGCCATCAGGGCTGGCGAAGGGGCTCTTGTAATCGTATAAAACGAGCACACAAAACGAGCGCGATGCGCTCGCCTCCTCTCAAACATGCACTAACGCATTCCTCTCCTCGTGCATGTTCCGTGCACGTGCACATGTATCAGAAAACGAACATTGTAACTGGACGGTGCGCGGAGCGCACTCCCCCAAAGTGCGAACAAAACGCACAAAACGAGCGCAAAGCGCTCCCCTCCTCTCAAACACTCACTAACACACTCTTGTTGTGCACGTCCCATGCACATACATATATAATGCAAAAATCAATATTGTAATTGTACAGAGCCCATAAAAGTCAATGGGCGACTGAGAGCCCTGGGTCACTGACGGGCACTACCATGAGGTAGGAATGCGCGAGCACTTTCCGAAAATATATAGTTTATGATACCCGCGTAAGGGCCTATTGTAATCGCAACGCAGTGCGCACAGCGCACTGTACGTAAGTGCGCGGAGCGCACGAAAACAGCGCGAAGTGCTGTCCCCATGTCAAACGTAAACTCACTGTGTAAAACAGTGACTGCCCACACCTCTGGTGTGGGTCCTTTGTACTTATTATTGCAGGAAAATGAATGGGGGTATATGGCCAACCGTCATACGGAGGTATGACCCCCACGGCTGCGTGGGGGTCGTTGAGAGTTTTCCAGAAATGTATAATACGTTGTCGTTGCGAAAGCGACGATATTGTTTTTCCAAGAAATATTATTATTTCTTCTTCTTCTTCTTCTTCTTCTTCTTCTTCTTACCCCCTGAACATAGTTGAAAACTCACCAAACTTTGCCCAAAATTCAGGTCCGGTGAAAAATTTATTTAAATGTGTGTTTCGTATTGGGGAAATAAAAAATGGCACGACAGTGCCACCTACAAAAGTGAAAATACATTGCGCCTATGGAGGAGGGGCCAACGTCAACTTTGTCGTAGAGCGACGGGATTCGGTACAGACATTCGTCATGTGACGACAAAAAAAAAATATTATTGTGGCCACGCCCCCTGACAAACCAGACGTCCGCCATTTTGACAGGAAGTCTCGGAAATGCTGAGTCAGCGTTTTCGCTGACGTCGCATTTGAACAAACTCCTCCTAGGGCGTTTCACCAAATGAGCTCCAAATCGCTCAAGCTCATCTAGGTGCATCAAAAGTTATCCAAATTTTTTGCCTATGTTTTACGGTTTGTTTGCGGCGAAGCCGCAATCTTTTCCGAAGAATTTTGCGACTTACCGTAAACAACAAAATGCTCCCATTTGCACAAACAAACTCCGATTAAAATTCGGAAATATACATTTTATTGACCTTTCACCCCCGGACACAACAAATGTGAAAAAGTGACATTGGGCGCGACAGCGCCCCCTCTAGGTTGAGAACAAAAATGCATTATGAGAAAAAAATTAGTTTCTCGGAAATGGATAAAATTGGGCACAAAAATAGTTGATGGCATCCCGATCAAAAAAGCCAATGAGACCCATACCGTATTTTGTACAGTGTTGCCATGGAGACGACCGAGGCCGCCCATGTTATTCTAATGGGACTGACACATAAATCTCACATTATACATAAAAAGGATTATGGGCGCGCTAGCGCCCTCTGCAGGTTGGAGCCATTATTCATATGGAGAGGCAACAAATTGAGTTTTGATGTTTACTGACAAAGATTAATGGCCAATAAAATGCAGTGTGGCCCGTAGCGCCCTCGTTAGGGTTATGTCACGGCAATGGAGGCACTAAAGGAGGCACGGCCCGCGAGGGCCGTTCGATGCCGCTTGCGGCTTTAATATTCTTTCTTTCTTTCTTTTTTCTTTCTTTCTTTCTTTCTTTCGCACTGTCGCAATTTCCACCCAGTAAACATCGACGAAAAGTCACAGATTTTGGCCCAAAATTCAAACCCGATCCGACACAACTTTTGACTATTTCCAAATTTTGAATTTCAAAATAGTGGCGCAACAGCGCCACCTCCGTTTTTTTTTAACATTGCGAGATAGGACTTGGCCACAAATGAAGTTTGTCGTAGAATCATAAAAATCAGTACAGACGTGCATCATGACAAGTTGGGCAAAAAATATTATTACAGCCCGTGAAGCAGGAATCCGCCTTTATTTTTCACTTTTTCACACATACAAAATCTATCTCCTCCTAGAGCGTTTATCGGAACGAGCTAATTTTGGGTGGAAAATAATCTTGAGAAGTAGAACTTTAAAAGTTATCCAAATTATTTTTCTAAGTTTTACGGTTTTTATGCGGTGAAGCCGCAAACTGTACGAAGTATTTTGAGACTTTTCACAAACAAAAAATGCCTCCCATTCGCACATATGAAGCCCGATTTTGCTCATTTTGTTATCAGTTGTTAAAGTCTCAGTCCTAAACACTTTCATTTGGCAAAATTCAAATTGGGCGCGATAGCGCCACCTATAGGAATTATATGGAGAGTACAAATTTTAGTTTTACGAAAATTAAAATAATTTGGCACAAAACTCCATTTTTTCAGAACGTCCCATTTTATTCTGATGGAAAAATGTTAAACTCCATATTTCAGCGAGAAGTGAGGAACCAAAGGTTATCCAACGTACTTGGATAACCTTTGTGGATGTTCTGCGGCGCAGCCGCAGCCCTAAGTAAAATGTAAAAATATGCTTCAGTTTGCAGATATAGTGTGATACAAATCTTTCTCTGTATAATGTCAAAATTGAGCGTGGAGTGCCCGCTTGCTATATTTATTATAGCAAGCGGCTATAATAAATATAGCCGCTTGCGGCTATATTTATTATTATTATTATTATTATCAAATAAAAAAAGGCTTTCTTGGCTGTCAGATGTTGAGTTTTTACGGGTAGTCATTTTATTAATTCCTCATTGTTTAGAAAATGTTCTTATTCGCTTCAATGTGTCTCTGCAAAAACCGTGAGAGACTGAACTGATAATTAGCAACAAAGAAATTCTATGAAGGCGACATGATGTTCGAGAATTTGTGTCTGGTCGCCCCGAGACTTTGGACTTGGTCATTTGGATTCTCCTACTTCACACAGGAGCAGCTCACCATGTCGTCAGTAATGTAGAGGCTGAGGGCTCCAGCTGTGTAGTAAACAAAGCCTGCAGAATTGGCCGTGAAAGATGACAGGCCGATGTTCAGCATGTTGTTGCTTTGGGATGGCATTGAGAAGACTGCAGGGGTGAACGGGGGTTCCTGGTGCTTCCCAATGTTGTAAAATTCACCCTAAGTACAAACAATGTTTACAGCTAGAGAACACATGAGGATTTCACAGAGCAAGTAAGTAAACTTAAAGTAAGTTACCTTAAAATTTAAGTCGACAGAAGACGCAGAGATGACAGGCGACGACGTCATTGAATACTCAATCTCAGCAAACTCGTCTACTTTAGCTAAAACTGAAGGATGTTTTGAAATGTTTTTTAATTTCACACAACAGGCAAATGTGAGACACATAGAAGGTGTTTTACCATTGAGAGTTTGTAAAGAAGGATTCACATCAGATATGGCATCAGCGATCAGAGGGCAGATCTGCAACAAAGGCGATTGGAAGTTGATATAAAAGCTCATCTGATCATGTTTAGCTTGACAAAAAGTAACAATACAAGAGATGCCTTTAAGTAAGTAAGTAAAGTAAGTAAGTAAAGTGTATTTATAAAGCACTTTTCACAGATAAAATCACAAAGTTGCAGTAGCCAAGTTATTTCACGACATTTCAATAAAAGAAAATTACTTTCGTTTCTTTTCAATATTCACTGAATTTATCCAGATATTTGCAGATTGTGTTCAACAGATTCAGGACAAAATGAAAATGTAATGCAATATATTGAAACTGTAGAAAATGTAGAAACTTTTGGGAGCTACTTGGAGCGGGCTGACGAGCTGCAGGAACCTCCTAAGCCTAAGAGATCTCTTTACACACATGCATTCAAAGTTACTGAGTGTTTCTGAGAAGGCAGAATGGAGAACTTGTCCTACCTTTTTCTGCAAAGCGCTACGTAAAGCTTTCTCGATGAACTTTTTAAACAGGTTGTACAACCAGCTGGACAAAAACAACACTAGTTACGACAAAGGGAAATTACGTCTGACTTTAAACGTTTTTTTGTACTACCTGGCTCCACCGTGAAACTTAATGCTCACGCTGCCCACAGAGGCGGCACAGTTGGTGCCACTGACTGTAGGGCGGCCTGTTGCATCGCTGCTGATGGCAATAGTTGTCGTTATGCTCAGTCCATTCACATTCAAATCAAAGGAGCCACTGTTTTTGCTGTAAGCAAAGAAAATAATTATGCAGAAACACGTTTAATGAAGAGCTGATGTAAATATGTGTTTTTACATACATGACTCTCAAGTATTTGACCCTCCAATTTCCCTTCAGGCTCATGTAGGCATTTCCAATAGACAGTTGTACACCTGCACCCGGCACGGGGCTCACTGCTGACTGGGGCAGTCCAACATTGGTTAAGTGCATGCTGAGAAGAGAAAAATGTTATTGATATAAGTTTTCAAACTTGCCTCTAACGTGCTCGTACATTCACCAGTCTTACTTTGTGAAACTGTATTTGACTTTTCCGATCGGATTCACTCTCTGTGAGCCTGAAATATCAGGCAGGTTGATAGTGTTGAGTTTGCGCTGGATTGCAGCGATGCCAATTTCTCTGCCTTTCATCGGACAAACAGAACATGAAGTTTAAGTGAATGTGGTTAGAAAATAAAGATTTTTTTATTGTGTTTTTTACCATAATCGAGGCCCTTCTGTGTCAGCGTAACCTTCACCCCTGGATTGATGCCAAATGTGGAACTGGTCAATGCCACAAGAAGAAGCCAAATCTGAAGAACCATTTTCACTGAAAAGAGGAAACAGAACAGCACCAGCATCACATGAAGCGGTTTGCATTTGATCAAGAGCCGATAACTTAAAACTTACTGGTTCCTCATTTTTTCTGTCTAACCCAGGGGTGTCCAAACTACGGCCCGTGGGCCAATTTTACTTTTAAATGGCCCGCTGCAAATAAATCTTTGTTTTTTGTTTTTAGCAGGGGTGTCCAAATTATTATTATTTTTTTTAATATAATTGAATATGTCCCACAAATGAAACAAGCGCTTGACTGCACATGTATTTCTCAGTCTTAACGCTCGTTGGCGCTGCTGTCTTGAACAAGGCAGTGGCGCTCGCCATATCAGAGCAATCAAAGAAAAAAATCCAAAAGACAAACAAAAGATGGCAGAGAAAAATAAACACAAGACTGAACATAAGGGCTGAAAACTTCAGCCACAGTGGGAAATCATTATTTCTTCTCAGAGGTAAATGGGAAATGTGTTTGTTTAATCTGCAACGATACTGTTGCAGTAATGAACACAGTAATCACAATTCCTAATAAATTCAGTCAGTTGATGTTAATATTTTTTTTGAAGGGATTCATGTTAAGTTACGTTGGGCTATACGTCTCACTCTGTGCTGGTGAGTATGTGTTATTTCGCTGTGGATTACCTTTTTCTTTAGTTAAAAATAAATGAAAATCCATTAATAGAAAACTTTTTTTTACTTTGAACATATTCTGGGCTCGAAATCACGACATACGCTCCCAAATTTATGCCTTTGCGATCTAAAAATAGGATTACTCGCATGTTTGCTCTCAGCGTAAATACTCCGGTCCACCTTAAAAGAAAGCCTTCTCGTGCTACCTTAAACAAACCTCACGTCATTGTTTTAGGACACGGTGTTGGCGCCCTCAGGCCGGACTCACACTCACTTTTTTGCGTGTCATTCAATAAAAATACGCCGCTTTTTAAAATCGAACGCCGCTTTCAAAATAAAACGCCGTTTCGAACGGCGTTTGATTTTCAAAATAAATGGCGCTTGATACGCCGTCCAGAGTGTATGATAATGTGATTTATTTTAACCAATACTATTAAATCTTGCTCAGCCAATCAGTAAATACAAGGACAAGACCTCACTAAAAGATCATGAGAGGCAGATCACTTTCAGAATGTCTTTATTTTTGAATTAGCATTTAATCCTAGCTAGACGATACATAATTACATTAAATATATACGTTAATGCAATTTAAGTATAAAGATGAACATTAGTACAAAATATATGTTGCCTCTGCAACATAGGGGCTATATAAATATTTTGTACTAATCTATCTTACTAGTTCCAAATCATTGCATATGATAGGATAGTGTATAGTATAGTATAGTATAGCAATTCTTTATGTTTATCATTTAACATGTTAACCTTTTGTAAGCACATTTAATTGAAAGTTAATTCACTTTCAAACAATATATTGTGAAAATACCATCAACCAATTTTGTCTCGCAGCCACCTAGTGGCATATTAAGAAACTGCAACAACATATAGAGAGAAGCAGTGACAAATCCTATTTTTTTTTACTGAAAGTTCACACACAAGTAACAGACAACTGTGAAGTGAAAGCAAAATGATACATGATTCTGTTATTCAAAAAATAGAAAAGTGAAAAGTGGGGCGTGCATAAGTATTCATACAGCATTTCGGAGTGCATTAAATTGCCTTTATAACATTCCTAATGACTGCAGAATGTTCACACCTTGCCCTAACCATTAAATAGAGGCCGCCTGTGTGTAATCTACTCTCAGTATAATTACAGCTGTTCTGTGAGGGCCTCAGAGCTATGGTCAGAGTGTATTGGTCACTAAACAACAACATGAAGGCCAAGGAGCTCACCAGAGAGGTCAGGGATAAAGTTGTGGAGAAGTTTAAAGCAGCGTTAAGTTATACAAAGATTTCCCAAGATTTGAACATCTCACGGAGCACTGTTCAATCCATCATTCGGAAATGGAAAGAGTATAGCACCACTGCGAACTTACCAAGACACGGGCGTCCACCTAAACTAACAGACCAAATAAGGAGAGCACTGCTCAGAAACGCAACCAAGTGCCCTAAGATAACTCTGGAGGAGCTGCGACGTACTGCCGCTGAGCTGGGGGAATCTGTACATGGGACAACTATAAGTCGTACTCTACACAAATGTGGCCTTCATGGACGAGTGGCAAGAAGAAAGCCATTATTGAAAGGAGGCCATAAGAAATCCCGTTTGAAGTTTGCTAGAAGTCATATGGAGGACACAGCTACCATGTGAAAAGAAGGTGCTTTGGTCAGATGAGACAAAAAAACCTTTTTGGCCCAAATGCAAAACGTTATGTATGGAGCAAACCTAACACTGCTCATCGTCCTGAGTGCACCATCCCCAGTGTCAAATATGGTGAGGGGAGCATCATGCTATGGGGCTGCTTTTCCTCAGCGGGGACTGGGAAGATTGTAAGAATAGTTGGGAAGATGGATGGAGCCAAATACAGGGACATTTTGGAGGAAAACCTGCTGGAGTCAGCAAGAGAATTGAGGCTGTGGCGGAGATTCACCTTCCAGCAGGACAATGACCCTAAACACAAAGCTAAATCTACAATGGAATGGTTTAAAAACATATTAATGTGTTAGAATGGCCCAGTCAAAGTCCTGACCTAAATCCATTTGAAAATCTGTGGAAAGACCTGAAAACTGCTGCTCACAAACGCTCTCCTTCTAATTTGACAGAGCTTGAGTTGTTTTGTAAAGAGGAATGGGCTAAAATGTCAGTCTCGAGATGTGTATACCTTGTAGTCATACCCCAGAAGACTTGCTGCTGTTATTGCAGAAAAAGGGGTTCCACAAAGTATTAATTTTAAATTTCCACTTTTCTATTTTTTGAAAAATAACAGAATCATGTATCATTTTGCTTTCACTTCACAGTTGTCTGTTACTTGTGTGTGAACTTTCAGTAAAAAATTCAAAATAAAATCTTTATGGTTGTAAACATGACAAAATGTGCAAAAGTTCATGGTGTATTAGTACTTACGAGAGGCACTGTATATTAATATTAGGATTTGTAAACTAGTCACTGCTTCTCTCTATATGTTGTTGCAGTTTCTAATATGCCACTAGGTGGCTGCGAGACAAAATTGGTTGATGGTATTTTCACAATATATTGTTTGAAAGTGAATTAACTTTCAATTAAATGTTCTTACAAAAGTTTAACATGTTAAATGATAAACATAAAGAATTGCTATATGTATCCACATTATCATACACTCTGAAAGCGGCGTTCGATTTTAAAAAGCGGCGTATTTAACGGCGTATTTTTATTGAAGCGGCGCATTTAACGGTGTATTTTTATTGAATGACGCGTAAATAAGTGATGAATTTTGGCACACATGGCTTGCCATAAGTCCGGTGTTCCGGTTCTCGTCGTGACCATGTGACAATGTGATGTTTACATTTTGCGCGAGCTCGGCACATGGATATTTCATAAAATATCGTAGCTAGCTGTGCGCCACCATGGCCAATTGGCTGTTGTGGACCTGCTGTCTCCCCCTGAAGTCGACAGGAACAGAAAAGGATTGCTACGAAAATTGTGTATAATGTTCAAACTGTACTGACATTGAGATAAAAGGTAATAAAGGCTTCAGTCTTACCATACGAGTGCGTTGGCGTCTTTTATTCTACACGCAAAGAATAATATTTAAAAGAATAATCACTCTCTCAACTCCACGTGTTCGAAAAAGGTTTGCTTTAGGACACCTGCGCTAACCCCTAGACTACAGTGGTACATAAAGTCTTGTTTTAATGCTTGTATTTATCAGATATTCTGTCCCCATCACAGCAAGCCATGCCATTCCATCGGCCACCATGTTGATTAGAGTTTATGCTATTTTGTGGCTTTTAGATCGTAAAATCTCTACCGACAGCCAACTGCTGCAAACAGTGTCACCAGCGATACCAGGCACACATAAATGCATTAACAGGATGAGGAAAGGACGCGGCCTCGTCGTACAATTAATAACATCCCACGTCAATTGGTGACTGTCACATTTTGACATGACCGATGGAATGGCATGGCTTGCTGTGATGGGTACAGAATATCTGATAAATACAAGCATTAAGACAAAACTTTATGTGCCACTGTAGTCTAGGGGTTAGCGCAAGTGTTCTGAAGCACACCTTTTTCGAACACGTGGAGTGAGTTCGAGAGTGATTATTCTTTTAATTATTATTCATTGCATGTAGTGTAAAAGACGCCAACGCACTCATATGGTAAGACTGAAGCCTTTATTACCTTTTATCTCAATGTCAGTACAGTTTGAACATTATACACAATTTTCGTAGCAATCCTTTCCTGTTCCTGTCGACTTCAGGGGGAGACAGCAGGTCCACAACAGCTAATTGGCCATGGTGGCGCACAGCTAGCTACGATATTTTATGAAATATCCATGTGCCAAACTCGCGCAAAATGTAAATATCACATTGTCACATGGTCACGGCGAGAATCGGAACACCGGCCTTTTCTGTCAGCAATAGCAAACTTTCTGTTCCACAATAGTTCGAGAGCATAATTATAGTAAACTACGATCTGTCTTCTCTTTAGACTCAGCGCCGCTGTCATTCCTCCCAGTCACACACGCTGGGCCGACCTGCACCAGTGTCTATGCTCCGCTCTCATTCATCAGCCCGTTTTCATTGAAGGAGACAATGTTTTTACGCAACTGTAGTCTCTTTATGAGCAAACGAGGAATATATGTCATTCATAAACTCATTGGGACTGGGGGCATCTCTCAAATGACCCTCGATGTCAGGAGGAGAAGCAGCGCAAACTTCAATCCAACCCGCTCACCCCCTCGTGCAGCGCTGAAAGCGAATCATCGTAGTTCTCGTAATATACAAAACGTAAAGTCACAAACGCAATTTCAAACACGTCTTCAACGGTTATGGCAAAGGATTTTCCCGCGTGTAGCGCGATCTATGGAGCTTTCTCCCGCAGCAGAGAGTGACGAGAGAAGGTGCAGAGTGCGGAGACGAGATGCAGTGAATGCTTGAAGCAGGGGCGGAGCAGAGAAGGTCGGGGGGGGGTTGGGAGGCACAAAATCAATAATCAACAGCTAAAATAATACATCTACAATACAACAGAAGGCTGGAAGTGGCATGTGATATTTTTAAATTCCCCCCTTTTTTGGTTGTGCCCCTACATTTTTGACTGTGCTCCTACATTTTAGAATTATAGGAGCACAAGCGCTACAAAGAAAAAAAGTTAATTTCGAGCCCTGCATATTCAATTAAAAAGCACAGTTAACATTTATTGAATTTGCTAACTTTAATACAATAGAGGTGAAGTTATATATTTGACCGCTACTGAGTGCGGCCCAGTTGTTTGTATATTTTTCTGTATGTGGCCCTCGGTGAAAAAGTTTGGACACCCCTGGTCTAACCAAATAACTTCCCGTTGGACCAAAGAGTGATAAAGTTGAGCTATTTTTGATTTCAAAAACATATTTGCACTCATATGCTGATTTGATTTATTAACTGCAGAAGTATGTTCCTAAATTCTGCAATTCGGGACATTCCTGGTCGAGTTTAAACATGTGATAAGAGTGTTGTAGTCCACACCATGACTTGTGATAAGTTAGCAGCAGGCAGCTAGATTTAATTAAATTACGAGCTTGAAGGCTTTTTTGCCTCTTCACTTGCGTCAGAAATCCAGATACACAATCTCTTATACTTAGGATCAGTACAGATAATTTAGCACCACAGAAACATGACAATATTCCAAAATAGTTTTACTTCAGTCTCTTGTTTTTTCATCAGGAATCAGTTCAACTAAACTCTTTACCAAGAAAATCCTGTGAACATTTAATTTTACACAGTCGTATATTCTTTAAATACAGTCCTGAAATGGGCTCTTACCTGAAGCTGACTGCTGAGAACAGACTTCATCTGCGTCTGACTGCTCAAAGGGCAGGCTTTAAACAGAAAGAGAAGCACGTGAGTTTTAATTCACTTAGGCAATCAGAAACTCTTTCAAGTTGAGTTTCTGATTGCCTAAGTGCACGAGGAAGTTTCAGAATAATGCAACACTGTGCAAACCAATGGCTTTACTCTTCAGTGCATTTCATGCTGTTACAATTTCTTATTGTTAGAGCAGCAAAGTGTCCAACACGGCATCAGGTCACTTTAAAATGAGATCAACAGTAATTGTTTATGTGGCATTACCAATTTTATTGTTAAATATAGGCTAGTAGATCTTATTAATTTAATATTCATTATTGGTGTATGGCATCGGGGCATCAGCAGATGGCGCTCGACCCCTTGGGGTCATGTGGAGGCCCCTCACTTTCTTCGTTCGTCCTCTGCTGTTCTTCGTGCTTCCGCCTTGGGTCCGCTGGGGTGGGGGCGCCCGGGGTGTGTTTGCGTCTCCTGTCGGGTAGATGTTGCAGCTGTTTGCCGTGCATTCGTCTTCGTGCTTTGTGGCCGCTGGTGCGGGCTCTTCTGTGGTGTCGCGGATGGTTGAGGGCTTCATAGCGCACCATCCCATGTCGTCCAAAGCTCTGCTCGGTTGGCATTCCGGGGTCTGCTGGGGTGCGGTGTGAGCAGTATCGAAGCGGGATGGCCGAGTAGCTCGTGCGGGCGTGCGACGGTATGAACCAGCTAGCGTTACGGTCATTTTCCTACTTTTATGTTACAGTCTAACATTGTTTTTATTTATAGGTCGAGGGGTTGAGTCATATCCCTGCTGCTTTACGTTCTCCTGCTGCCTTGTTTTTATTTTCCTTTAGTGTCCGTTTTGTATGGGCCTTTTCTTTTAACAGAAAACCAACTGTTAAACTATGGACTGAACGATTTCCGAGATTGCAAAATAATGGAAATGTGAACGAAAGATTTTAAAGGAAACAAATGTGATAAATAAATATCATGTATACTTTTGGAACATTTTCTGTCCTCTATCAATGAACGAACCTACGAGCCTTTTTAGAGGTCCGGAGCCTTCTCTCCGGTGGCGTTGTCTTTAGTTTTATTTAATTTGAATCCTGCTAAAATATACCATCACCACTCGTCTTGCTACATTTACATACAAGTTTACTTACGACTGGCTTACTTACTTATGTTACTTACCATAGATCAGTGGTTCACAATCGTACACCAGTCGCACACCTCAGACACGCCTAAAAATATATCTCTGTGTGAATGCAGTACACAACAAAAAATATATTTTAAAATAACTCACATTTTGAACTTTGGGTTTGTCTAACAAATTAATAATCTATCTTATCAAATGCAGACCATATTTTAAGAAATATTTGCTTATTGATTTATGTTAGGCTAGTAGGCAACAATAATGTGCCTACTCAAAAATGGCAATACATTTTCTCTTATTGTGTGCCTTGAAAAGGTTTTACTGACATTTATGACTGACTCCCAGACCTGAATGTTACAGTCAATTTTCAGAGACAAAACAATCTAGTATCTCTCAATTAGCCTACCTGTTTGCTTTGACACTTAATCAGGGAGTAGGAAGTCCGTCTATCTATTTTCTACAGCTTATCTGGGGCTTGGTAGTCAGTGTACCGTTCGTTCAATTTGCAATTTGAAAACAACAATGAAATTACCCAGAAACGTGTGTATCAGCATTTTTCATTTCATAAAATGAAACAAAATCACTAAAAATGTCACGTATTTTCATATTTCAATATGATACAAAAACGGAAAAATTAAAATTGAAATCACAGCCTCAGAGCGTCGTTATTTTGTTTTATCGATTTGCGTACAGCTGGAAGTTCGGCTGTACGGTTCACATTAAACACTGGGCTTGTCTTTCGGGTGCAATTTCTAATAGGGAAAAACTAACACGGAGATTGTATACACCTTTTGCAGTTGCTCAATTTCCAGTTATTTGTCCTGGGGTATTAGCACTCTTTAGATTCTATGACTTCCTCCAAGATTGGTTATGCACGGAGCTAATGTTGCCATCCCATTCTCTGCACTTTGCTTTTTGCACAAGTACTTAATTATTCATGTTTGGTAAAGGTTCACTGTAAATAACTATTTATTCATCTTTGCAAATGTAATGCACTGCCTTTTTTATTATACTATTTTATGTGTTGAACCGGAAGCGCTATATCACGTGACTTGCCCGAGCTAGTTTTAAAAAGCTAGGCCCATAGCAGGAGCTGTGGTCTAAAGGTGCGTTCAGACCGAACGTGCATCCACGCTCCGTCAGCCTCTAGATGGACGCCAAACATTGCCGCTTCACACTCGCTAGAAACGCCTGTTTGCTGGCGCGTGAAGGTTTGCAAGCGTCATAATTAGGAGGCGAGTCATACAACTCAGGCCGAGCGCAAACCGCGATGATCAACTTGTCCTCCGTGCTGCAGGTCAGGGGCGCAACTACCGCAACTACCCCCCCTCCCACACACAAATACACACATGGCTCTTTGATGGTTGTTTCTTTTTTTTTTTAAAGAAAATAAATACCCTCTGAATTGACTTTATTTTAACGAAAATGTCACTATTTCACACAATATAACATCGATATTTCCCTCTATGGAGTTTGTTATCACAAAAAAACAATCACACGGCCCGATTAAAAGCTTCTGTTGCTTCATTCACGTAACTTTTCCTCCTCTCCCTCTCTCTCCCTCTCTCTCCCTCGCGCAAGAGGGGAGAAAACAACGCAAGCGTCAACGCGATCTCCTCTGTAACCGTGTTTATTATTTCATTAGGACTTTTATTTCTCAAACTTGTTGCCTTATGCTCACTTTGAGCTCCTCGTGGGGCTGCAGCAGCAGCGGTGGAGATGACAGTCCCTCTGCACTCCTCTCTGCCCCACTCCAGCAGTGACTTTTGTTTAGCAAAATAAGCATGCACAACTAAAGTGACGCCCGTCCCCAAAGAGGAATAAAAAAAAACACTTCACCACCGCGAACCTGTTCATATCGTTCAATGGAAAGACTCGTTCAAAAGAGCCGGATCGTTCACGACCGACACACATAGACTGTTAAAGAACACATCACTATTAGCGCCCCTATGAAAGGCATATATTGCGTATGCCCTTTTTGCGCCACTGCTGCAGGTAACAGGTGACGCTTGTGCTCACTATTTGAGCCCAGTCCCGGATTGGTTAACAAGGCGTAAATGAACGCACGTGTAGATTGTGATTACTTGAGTGCATGAAGCAGTGGGCGGGGCATCGCTGCTCTGTACTGCGCTGTTCTCACTGGTTTTGACGCATGTTTATCCTCATCTGCTGGCATTTGGAACGCTTCATACGCACGGACATCTTTGCTTACATTTCAACGCGCGTCGAAGCACGTCTACATAGGGTTAACATGGAAGTTGGTGGCGTGTCAGCGTTTGGTCTGTACGCACCATTAGCCTCTGTACACCTGTGGGACGTGCAAGTTTCATTTTATCTGTTCCTGTACACTTGTAATTTAAACTTAATCCTAAAACCTTTTACTGTTTGTTCACAGGGGACCTATGTTTACCTCCTTTAAATGTTTGAGCTCATAATAAACTTAAAAAAACGACATCTGAGTGCCCTGGTCATTTCGAGGGGGCAACACTAACTACAGCGCTATGCTGTGGCCAACACGCCCGTAGCAGGCTGTAGATGGCACTACCTGGGGTGCGTAACTCGTGCCCTTCCCCGAGCTCCTTTCTCCTCCACTAAACAACGCACTAGTCTTGTGTCCACATAAAATAACCCTGAATTTGTTAATGATGTGCCAATAAGGATGTTCTCCATGCAATTTACTTGGTGCAACAACTTCTTGCGCAAACTCAACATGCAATAGAGTTCGGGAAATTCCACAGTTATAAAAGAGATAAAAAGTGGAGAAAAAACCTAGTGTTTTAATGTGAACAATAAGTAATTTAACTTTTAAAATCTCCATTAGTTTACAATTGCTGCTAATCCCATAATGCATAGCGATATGACATATCGCTATGACATTTGTAATGTGTCAAGTGGCCAGTGTGCCGTTCGCAGGCTGGGAATGTGGCCCAACTTGGGGCGCGTAGGTCGTACTGTCCCTTGAGCTTTTCTCTCCTCCACTTTGATGTTCGAGTTTTTGTTCACAGGACGCTCAACATTTGCGTACTCACCTGGAACACTTCCCCAGCTGACCAGTTCCATAGCCCCAAGAGAGCTTAAGTAAAACAGCAGTTTCATTTATGATTCTGAATATTTGTGTACCAAAAACAATGAACATTCAGTTTGTGTTTTGTACATTCTTCGCAAATGTAAAGAGTACATCTAGGTGGACACAAGACTCGTGCGTTGTTTAGTGGAGGAGAAAGGAGCTCGGGGAAGCGCACGAGTTGCGCACCCCAGGTAGTGCCATCTACAGCCTGCTACGGGCGCGTTGGCCACCTAGCATAGCGCTGTAGTTAGCTCCGTGCATAACCAATCCCATCTCGGAGAAAGTCAGGGGTTGTTTCCCAAAGCCTAGGTACCTTGCCTTGCCGTGGTGTGATATGGGCGTGGTCAGGCATCCACATCATCACTCGCTGCCCAAGTGCTGTTCCAATGTTCAAGTCGTCTGGAGGCCTGTGTCCTCCCTTTGGTTAGCATGTGGCTAATATACCAAGGATACATCAGTGTAGCCTTCGCTGCCTTGCTCAAGCCAACATCACCCATAATGCAAAATGGCTCTCAAGAAAAGAAAAAAGGTGGTGCTGGCTTGTGTGACTTGTTAAGGGGGAAGGGAATCTTATTTGTATAGCGCTTTTTATATGACACAAGTCACACCCAAAGCGCTTCACACATGAAAGGGAGGGGGGTTCATTCACTCCATGCTGATGGTAAGCTACTGTGGCAAGGCGAGGGTTAACTCCGATTTGTTTTTAGCTTTAAATGCCACAACGCCACCCCAGGAGTCTCACCTGGAGATTTAACTTATGCTGACTAGGTACAAGGCACACAGGTTCGTTATGATGTAAAATGACAGGCAGGCAATGTTCATATTACACACACAGACTTGGCCTACCTAGGAACTGCACCCCAGCCCTTTCCTTTGACACAATAGCTGCGTTGACCGCCCGTATAAGTGAGACCACCCCGGACACTGCCCACACACAACAGCTCCTACCCTCTGACCTCTCACTTCCGCCCCTGGCCGGTTTTCAAAGGCCAACAAAAACCTTTAGGCTACTACTTCACATTGACAATAAGCTGTACATTTGATCAATATGAAACATATGCCGCGGTCATTTATCAAATCCTGGCCGAACTAACGCCAAATGTAGTAAGGCGAGGGTTAACTCCGATTTGATTTTAGCTTTAAATGCCACAACGCCACCCCAGGAGTCTCACCTGGAGATTTTACTTGTGCTGACTAACAAAGTACAAGGCACACAGGTTCGTTATGATGTAAAATGACAGGCAGGCAATGTTCATATTACAAAAGGTTTCTGTATTTTATTATAAGTTAAGCATGTTAATGCAAGTTAAAGAGACATTAGTTAATGTTACTGCTTTCCAGTTGCAGTGGCACAATTAGTCCACGTTAGTTTTAATTCAGTTACAGATGTCCACAATTTCAGTCCATTATCCAGTCAACATGGATTTTAGGGCTTGTTCCATTGAGACATGACAAGCCACGATTGGAGGGACAAGACAAGACAAGACAGCAGCTGTTTCGATGTCCGCAGCTGTGACAAGAATACAGCGTGATTATGTTTTGAAAAGTTGCGCCAAGCTAAAGGGCTAGCTGCCACTCTTACCTCCCACACAAGCATCGGAAGGTTGGACGTAACCTGCGCACCCGGTACCAGCAGCGCCGACATGGTAAAGTGGACAACCTTTTGTTAACAAAACAAATGTGAAATATATATAATTTGATTCAAACATTAAAGCAAATGTCACTGCTGCTTTCATTTTAATTAAACTGATATAAGGCACTTTCAAATGTTTATTTCTAAAGTTTTTAGGCTCCCTTGCGAGTATTTTATTTTGTATTTACCGATAGGTTTCATCATCTCTGACTGCTTTTTAATTATTTAATTTTATTTGGTAAAAATCTAATTACTTTCACCCCCCAGCGCTTCAGAATCCTCCCTCCTCAACAGACCCTCCCGTTTCCTTTTTTAGTTTGTGATGTCACTTCCTTTACTTCTGAAGTGTGTTCCATTAGCAGCTCTTTTTGGACCAAGGCAGGACACTTGCCTTGGACTGGAAGGAAGTGAGTTTGGCGGCACTGCCTTCAACACCAAGGCAAGACAAGGTACCTACGTAGGCTTTGGGAAACAGCCATAGAATCTAAAGAGTGCTAGGGATGGCCGTCTTGAAGCACGGGATTCGACACCGCGTCGAAGTCTCATGGCACATGCCTTTCAAAACATACTTCAAAACGCGCATGTCACGTGACTCAGACTGAATTGTTTCATGAAACACGACAGTTTCAAAACCCTTCATTAGAGGGCGTCTGTGTCGAACCTTGGTCAAACCCAATGGCCGCTGGCTGCTCTGCTTTACGACCGCAACACTGGAGGCGCGCCATTACTCCGCCATTGCTGTAGTACCTCCATATAGCCGCTAGTCTCCCATTGAAAAGCATTGGACTTTAGACACGTTAAAAACAACTTTAACGCCTGGTTTCTATTTTTTAAACACTTTCTACGGCTACATATTCCTCCTGAGGTAACACTGGGTTAGTCACAATTAAAGAAACCAGGCTGGTTTTTGACTGTTAGCATTGGAGCTGCGCGAGCTACACGTCACGCAAGGGCCAAGTCTACAGTGAAGATCCCACCCTTATGCCCCTATTAGGAACATGCTTCATCAGAGCAGAGGAGGAGGAGTCTGTAAATCTGCCATGATTTCTGCCATGATTTCGAACATGGTCATTATGGTAAACGGGGAGGAGTGAGGAGGAGTTGTCTATTCTTTTGTACAGTCTATGGTCAAACCACAGGGCTTTGCAAACCTTTCTCCATGTTTGTGTAGTGTTTTAGTGCCACGCGTGAGTGTGCTCAGATGGCGTAGTTGCTGCACTTAAACTACTGCCCATCTGAGTAGCGTGAGTATGAAGCCCAGCTCTGACTGATGTCAATCTGAATTACAGACCTCTGTGCTTTTATGTTAAAATAATTGTTAATGCTACCATTTATAAAAATAGATTAGCAAAAAGAAGCATTGAGTTGGAGGAAAAATGTGGAACATTTATGACAATTGCTTCATTGATTTATTTTTCTAGTACCACTGTGAACAATAACACATTCAGGAAGAGTTCATGTGTTAATGGCAAATAAAATCAAACAGACTGTGGTTTAATTTCACTCACAGACGGATCAGTAACATATGGTTGAATCCTGAAACCCCCTCCTGGAACCGCCACCTTAACGTGGTGGAGGGGTTTGAGCGCCCGAATGATCCTGGGAGCTGTGTTGTCGGGGGCTTTGTGCCCATGGTAGGGTCTTCCATGGCAAACAGGTCCTAGGTGACGGGTCAGACAAAGAGCGGTTCAGAAGCCTCTTATGAGAGACCAACAGGCCCGTTTAGAACCATGAGGCCGTCCTTCTGTGGACCTACCACCTGCAGGAGGAGCCATAGGGGCTGGTGCAATGGGATCTGGGCAGCTCCAACAGCTGCCCCCACGACCCGGCAACGGAAAGTGGAAGAAAATGGATGGATGGATGGGTGGATGGGTGGATGGATGGATGAATCCTGAAACACTGTAAATGCGGTTGTAATGACACTTTGCCACTAGATGTCACTGTCGAGTGATTGTTTCAAACTGTGGCTCGAGGCTCCGGCACAATCGCTTCAACTGCTTTGGAGTTTCATGAAGCTTCACTTTCCCCATCCCTAGTGCTAATTACAATCCTCGTAATCTGATACAACTGATAGTTATGTAGTGACATTATTCAAATCAATTGTGTAAGCATGTTGTGTGCCTAATATTCAAATAAGCTTCTATTTTAGTGATAAGGGCATGTTGGTAAAAGCACTTCTCTTGTGTGCCAAGTTTCCATCATCAGATCATTTCATTAAAAATGCTTGATCAAAGGTGGCATGCTTCTTTTACTGTAAACTGCCGACGTATGCAACAAGTTCAGCAACATGTCAGGGGTTAATCCAAGAAATTGCACGGACTTTTACTCAATTTGTGGTCAGTACCAGGTAACGCCCTCTTGCCTGGTCATGCTGTCCCCTTTGAGCACATGATTGCGAAGTGGAGCCGATGTGATCATGCTGGGTTTAACGGGCTGCACCCTGCCTTATGATGAAATGCACTTTTTATTATAGAGTTCAGGAATGTAAATTTCATATCGCTGTGCATTATGGGATTAGCAGCAATTGTAAACTAATGGAGATTTTAAAAGTTAAATTACTGGAGATATTGTTCACATTAAAACACTTGGACACCACAGTGTGTTAGATATATTTACCAGCAGTAACTCAGCAGCTAACGGAGTTGTTCCACAGCTTTTTTCTCCACTTTTTATACGTTTTTTAGCTAATGTTAGTCAATGGAAATGTATTCTAACAGCTGCAAAAATGGCGCATCTCCATAACTGTGGAATTTTCTATTGCATGTTAAGTTTGCGCAAGAAGTTGTTGCACCAAATATTATGGTTAATTGTACAGGGAACATCCTTATTGGCATATCATTAACACATTCAGTGTTATGTGGACACAAGACTCGTGCGTTGTTTAGTGGAGGAGAAAGGAGCTCGGGGAAGCGCACGAGTTGGGCCATTATCAAATTTTGGGCAATAACCTGTCCCTGCACTTCCCACCCCTGAAAATTAAATATTAAAAAAAATTCAACAATGCAGTAAAACTAAAAAATATTAAATTGATATGAAAAGAGCCAGGTAATTTCAGATCATATTTTTGCAGTTTTTACTTTTTATCTCACTTTGAATATCCAGTGTATGTTGAAAACCCAATGTCCCCGACCCCATTTTCACACCTTTGTGCAGTTAAAAGGAATATTTACAATAAATCTATAAATATTTTTCTTGCCAATTCCAAACAGAGAATAGACTTCAGTAATCTATTAATTAAAATAATTAAGAAAAAAATCTCTGTCCCTCAGTTTTGTGTCATTGGTGTTATCAGCATTCATTTCTAGGATTTGTAAGGTTAAAAACAGATGTGAAGAAATATTTTTCTGGTCTGATGAGACCAAGTTAAAAGCCTAATCCTGGGAAATATAAAGGACATATTTTCTTCACTAAGAACAAGATTGATGAGCCCGTTGAGAGGGGGGCCATACAACAGGTCCACATCTCGCCTGCCCCAATTCTATTTTATTTGTAATGACCAGCGGAAGCAGGCCATAACAGCATTTTTAATGCTTGTTATTTATCTCAAGTTCCTTTAATACAGATCAAATATACTTGGTTGATAGAGTAGGTGACAATTGATTATATCTGCAATGATGTGGTATTTCACAAGTTCATAGTAATACAGATTACTTAAGGAGAGTGACTGAGAGACAAGGTCACATGTCTTCAGCATACTTCTCAAACACAGTTCTTTTATACTGTCTTTTAAATTGCTGTAGACTAGCTGCACCTTTTTCATCCAAATTATTCCACAGATTTACTCCTCTCCGTGTAATACAATGACTTTTTAGGGTGGAATGGATACATTGTACTTTCAGATTATGAGTTCCCCTTAGATCGTATCTTCCCTCTTTTACCAAACATTAATTGTATGTTACTAGGGAGCTGGTTATTTACAGCTCTATATATCTGTAGCAGGGAATTGAGTTTTATGATGTCATCAAGTTTCATGGTGTTGGATTTTAAGAACGGTGTATTTCCCCACTTTATGAACAATTCTGATGGCATCTTTTGAAGTCTATATAAAACCAGCAAATGACTATTGTAGGTATTTCCCCAGACCTCTGAGCAGTAGTTTATGTACGGTAAGATTAAGGTACAGTACAGGGTGAAGAAACCCTTTTGGTCCAGAAAATATCTACACTTGCCCATTATGGCCACATTTTTCGCCACTTTACCACAAATAATGTTTTTTTGTGGTCTCCAGCTAACCTTATGATTGAAGATCACACCCAGAAATGTATATTCCTTGCCTTTTTCTATTTGAACATTGTCAATATTGATTTGAATCTGAGTGTCAGTATTCCGTTTGCCAAATAAAATCGTTTTTGTTTTCAATAAGTTCAGCGATAGTTTATTTCTGTTAAACCATTCTTTGAGTTTGTATATTTCTGTTGTGACCTCTGATATGAGCAGTTGTAGGTCTTTGCTAGAGCCAAGTATAGTTGTGTCATCAGCAAATAATATACATTTTAACTTTGTTGAGACTTCACACAAATCATTGATGTAGAGCAGAAACAATTTAGGTCCTAAAATCGACCCCAGGGGAACCCCGCATATTATATTCCTCCATCCTGATACATGTTCATCAATTTGTACATACTGGTTCTCGAGCTGAGTCAGTCCACCGATGAGTCTGTAAGGAATGCAAATGCCAAGGTTCCCACTGGCCGAAAGTGGAACGCAGAAGCCGAAGTGGGCCATGTGGTTAGCAGGTTGCAGCATCGAGAGATCGTGGGCAGAGTCCAGGCAGGAAGAGCAGATCTACGGTGGGGAGAGGCACCACGGTTTTTGTCAAAGGCCACTCGCAAGGAAAGGAAGGAGATGGTGGTGGCAGAAGTGACGAGGATGGAGGAAGGCCGTCTCACAGGGCCGGCAAGGAAGATGGACAACTTGGGAGGGAGTTGTCGACTGTAACATCAGTTGGTCTGACCTATGGAAGATCCCGCAGGCGAGGCTCAGCTACCTTATCCGTTCAACCTACGACACGCTTCCCTGTCCTCGTAACATGCACCAGTGGTTTGGCAATGAGGAATGCTGCTCACTCTGTAACGCTCCCAATGCAAGCCTTCAACACATCTTGTCAGGCTGCAAGACTGCGCTCTCCCAGGGACGCTACAGGTGGCGCCATTACCAGGTCCTCAGGAAGCTCGCCGAGGTCCTGGAAAGGTGCAGACAGGGTAGCAAACAGCTACCACCAGCAAAGAGCCACACCAACTTTGTCAGGGAAGGGGATGGGCAACGTTACACCAGGCCAAGAGAGACACCGCGGCCCTTTGCCCCCAACCAGGAGTGGGACATGAGGGTTGACCTTAACAAACAGCTCCAATTCCCCACGGAAATCACCATCACATCTCTCCGCCCTGACATTGTGGTTTGGTCTTCGAAGGCAAAAGTGGTGCATCTCATTGAACTCACAGTTCCATCAGAAGGGGAGATCGAGGCTGCCTACGAGCGCAAGAAGGCCAAGTATTCCGAGCTGGCTGCAGAGTGACGGGAGGCTGGATGGAAGGCCGCCATCTACCCTGTTGAAGTTGGCTGCCGAGGCTTTGTGGGGCTGTCAATGACACGGCTCTTGAGGGATACAGGAGTCACGGGGGGAAAGCTGCGCAGGGCCACAAGAGAGCTTTCGGAGGAGGGGGAAAAGGGCAGCTTCTGGCTCTGGTTGAGGAGGAAGGATAGGAGTTGGGGAAAGTATAGGTAACCTCAATGACAGCTGCAGGGGATAACATTCTCCAGCTGCAGGGAGTGACAAGGAGACGTCCTTGTCACTGCTCTGCCACCATGAGACGTTCCAGGATTAAAGGGGCGAAACGTTGGTGATTGGTGGTTCCTGGCTGATGACCCTGCAGCTGACCCTGCAGCTGACCCATGGGCACCGGAGGAGGTGCGACAGGCAGCAATGCCAAGCAGGAAATTACATCCACCTGTATACATCAACTTCAGTCAAATATGACTTCAACCAATTGTTAGTGTAGCAAGACGAGCGGTTTAGCAATTGGCCAATAACATATTACAGCCAAAAAATAATATCAATATTGACAACGCCACCGGAGAGAAGGCTCCGGACCTTAAGGCACGCAGGTTCGTTTATGATTGACACAGGCAGAGTCCATGCTTACCAAAAATATAAGTTTTATTTACTATATATTTCGTTTAAATTAATTCATTTCTGTTTTTCATTTGTTGTTAAAAAAAGGATTCAATTGGTTCACAATTCATCATTTTCACAGTCAACATTCAGTTCATGTCAGTTCCAAAAAAGGGTTAAAAGACAAGGCAACAACATCTAGGACAGCGCTGTCATCGCAGCGGCGCGGGCCAGATCACCTGTAAATAATGAAGACTGTTAACACCTAGCCTTACTGTTGGGATATAAACTGAAGCTCTGCCCCAAACGTACCACCGAACGCAGGGCATAGCACACGGGTGTGGGGCCATGACAGCGAGACGCACACCATCCCTGCGCATGGAGCATCTATGAATAGGACAGGACTGACCGATACTGGGGGGAGCAGGTCGTTACAGACGCTCTACTTCAAAGGTGTTTACCCACAGGTGAGAGTAGCTGTGATTAGAGGGGAGGAGCCGGGCCAACCCCAACTCCTCCCAACTAGTCTTTATCTACGCTGCGTGCTGAGCGTAACCTTGTTCACTGACGAAGCCTTTTGGATGAGAGGCGAAACGTTTGGAGACCTCAACTACCAAGTACAGAAGATGACTCAAGTACCTTCTTTGAAGATGGACAACTCCTGTACGACTGAGAACTTACACAGACAATAATTAGTCTTTTTAAGTTGAGCTCGTGCGGACGCAGGAAACTGCACTGGCAGATATGACTTCAACAAAATGTGCTCAGTGTCAAGACATTTTATGAATTTTTTTCCAAATGGCTGCAAAATGTCATGGATCAGCATATTGTCAGAAGAGCACATTGAAATGAGACATAAACTTCGGAGGACATTTTTGCTGTGACGGGTTTTGGGAGGAGTCTCGAATAGAGTAGAGGGGACAGCAGTTTAGAAAAGTGGTTTGAGACAACAAAGAATCTCCTTTGGAAAAGATCTTTAACACTTTTACAAAATAGTTAACATTAAACAACATGAGCTTCCAAGAACAAGGCGACATGATGAGTACATAACAGACTGTTCATGTGTTTAGAAACAGACACTTTTTCATACATCGATGTGGTTTGTCCCGCTGCTATCATCCAGCAAACTGTACGTCAGTTCCAATCAGCACGTAATCCTACAGCAGAGCAGAGAAGGCCGTCAGACCTGATGTGCAATGTTGGCTTCTGTAATTTACTGGAACTACACTGACCTTCATAATCTGCAGCTGGGTGTTCACCAGCTTCATCTTTCCAATTGTAGGCAGAGGGTATCCCTTTGCAAGTTGAGCTGGAACGGTTAAAAGCATAATAAAAACTTAATCTAAATAAAACATAATCACAGCAGCGAGCAGGGGAATTCACGATCGTATGGTTGGGCCATAAAATAACCACTGTAGTGAAATGAGAATTGTATCATGGAGAAACCTTACATAACTGACACACTTTTCATTGGGGTTTCAGACTTATACTTGTGAACACTAATGATTCAACAGTTTCATTTAAGGTTGCTTCGCTCATACAAACCATTTAACTTTGGGATGATCACAACTTTCAGCACCATTTGGAAGATGCGATCGATGGATTTCACCTGTTGGACGAGTAAAACAGAATAAATTAGACCGTTTTTCTTCTCAAGGATAAAAACAATTGCAAAAATTGGTAACCCCCCCGACTATATTTAATATTATTCAACATTTAATGAAGAAAATATTAAAAGCTTAATACCAAGGGGCATCAAATTGAATATTGAAACTAGAGACTTTCCTGCTGACTTTCCTGTCAATACTAATGCATGTTAAAATCATGATTAACAAGCCGTACCTGAAAATCACCAACGTAACTTGTCCCCAGGGTCAAATCCATTCTGTGCAAATGAAAGTGCATCAGAATCTGGTGTTTAATTTATTTTACTTTATTTTATTTTTTTAACTCACTTGTTGAGAGTGACGGAGCCTGCCACCATGGTGCCGCTGACGGACACTTGTGCGCTGACACTGCCATCCTGTGGTGAAGCAAAGACTGTACGATTAAATCCAGAGCAGATCAGGGCACAAATTGTTCACTTTTCACATGGATTTCATATCTAGTCATAGTCAGAAAGTCTTTGGGTAATTAGCACGATGGCTGAGTGGTTAGAGCTATTGTATCACAGCAAGAAGGTCTGGGGTTTGTTGCACAGGTTTTCTGAGACACAAAATTTGGTACTTGCATCACAGGTAACACTTTAGATTACAGTCCGCGAGTTCCATGTGTAGGTACAGGGAACAAGAAAGTAATTACACGTGTAAGTACAGGTAATTACACATTTAAGTGTGCAGATTTTTTTACATGCATGAGACCCATGTATGTTCATTAACATGCACTGTCCCGACCAAATAAACCAATAAAAAAATAAAAAAAGTGCAAGGTTCAATAAAGGTGCACAAAGTGTAGTTACAAGTGTTTTGGCCAGCTTGTGCCAGCTTTATAAAGTTCCATGAATTGGGGAAATTACTGCCTAACTAATGCACAAATACACCTTACCTAATTACCTGTACTTGCATGTGTAATTACTTTTTGGTTACCTTTACCCAGAGGCATAGCTTGCCATTAGGCAAGGCAGGCAGCTGGCTGGGGCCCCCAGAGGGTCAACAGATTTGACAGAAACGACCAAGAGAATACAGTCACTGCAGTAGCAGTGACAAGGTGCAACGACAATTGGCCGTCGCATACTCTCTGAAAAGGCTCCATGAGCCCAGCCCCTCCCACATGTTCTTCTCAGGAGAAGGAGAGAGACAGAGAGAGAGAGCGCGGACACAGCCTATTAAAACAGACACAGCTCCGACAAAATGTGGAGAAGTTCTGCTTCTGGCAGCAAAAATGAAAGAAAAGGAGGATAAAGAGGAGGAAGGAGAGCAAGACAGCAGCGAGTGTAATAAGCTACTGTAGTTGTATGTCTCTGAAGTGCTTTGTATTTGCAGGCTTCATTGTTTGGCATGCAATTATCATCAACAGAGCACAAAACGGCCGCCAGAAGGCCCCCTACTGACATTCCTGCTTGGGGCCCCCTGGTACCCTTGCTACGCCACTGCCTGTACCTACACATGGGAATTTGGTTGGTGCGAAGTCTGTGAATGATTGGCCATACCATGTTCAGAACAAACAAGGGAGAAAGGGTGCCATTGGTTTGGATGGCGTAGGCTGTGACGGTGCCAGTCGCTTGGATCGTTGCATTGTCAGATTCGAACGTGATTACAGGGGGTTTTACTGCCTTCACCAGCAACTTCATCATCAATCCAGGGAAGCGTTGGGCAATCTGTAATTACGAAAAGCAGAGTGCGTCTGAGGAAATCCCTGTAACTGTAGGGTGGACCCATTAAAGTGGCCAGGTATTGCAGGTGTAGGGCTGGCAAACACTTAAACAGAAGGATATTCAGGATCGCTGGTTGACTTGTTTTTATTGTATTAACAGCAAAGGGAATTCACAACACAAGTTTCATACAAGGGGATTTTCTTTATTCACTCCATAGCGATGGTGGTAAGCTGCATAATGTATTTTAGATGTTACCTGTGGGATGAAAGCTCCAAACGTTTGAGTGTTGAGTCTTATAGGGGAGCTTGCTGGGATCTGCGGAGACAGGGTTTAAAGATTACTCTGAGTGATTGCTCTGAGTGGAAACCAATCCAACAGCAAAGGGTCTGAACTTAACACAAAAAGCATTAATCCAGCTTTGGCAATTCTTCTTCTTATTATTATTATTATTATTATTATTATTATCAAATAAAAAAAGGCTTTCTTGGCTGTCAGATGTTGAGTTTTTACGGGTAGTCATTTTATTAATTCCTCATTGTTTAGAAAATGTTCTTATTCGCTTCAATGTGTCTCTGCAAAAACCGTGAGAGACTGAACTGATAATTAGCAACAAAGAAATTCTATGAAGAAAACTATGACATGATGTTCGAGAACTTGTGTCTGGTCGCCTCGAGACTTTGGACTTGGTCATTTGGATTCTCCTACTTCACACAGGAGCAGCTCACCATGTCGTCAGTAATGTAGAGGCTGAGGGCTCCAGCTGTGTAGTAAACAAAGCCTGCAGAATTGGCCGTGAAAGATGACAGGCCGATGTTCAGCATCTTGTTGCTTTGGAATGGCATTGAGAAGACTGCAGGGGTGAACGGGGGTTCCTGGTGCTTCCCAATGTTGTAAAATTCACCCTAAGTACAAACAGTATTTACAATTACAGCTAGAGAACACATGAGGATTTCACAGAGCAAGTAAGTAAAGTTACCTTTAAACTTAAGTCGACAGAAGACGCAGAGATGACAGGCGACGACGTCATTGAATACTCAATCTCAGCAAACTCGTCTACTTTAGCTAAAACTGAAGGATGTTTTGAAATGTTTTTATTTTATTTCACACAACAGGCAAATGTGAGACACATAGAAGGTGTTTTACCATTGAGAGTTTTTAAATAAGGATTCACATCAGATATGGCATCAGCGACCAGAGGACAGATCTGCAACAAAGGCGATTGGAATTTAGCGTGACAAAAAGTAACAATACAAGAGATGCCTTTAAGTAAGTAAGTAAGTAAGAAAGAAAGTAAAGTAAGTAAGTAAAGTGTATTTATAAAGCACTTTTCACAGATAAAATCACAAAGTTGCAGTAGCCAAGTTATTTCACGACATTTCAATAAAAGAAAATTGCTTTAGTTTCTTTTCAATATTCACTGAATTTATCCAGATATTTGCAGATTGTGTTCAACAGATTCAGGACAAAATGAAAATGCAATGCAATATATTGAAACTGTAGAAAATGTAGAAACGTTTGGGAGCTACTTGGAGCGGGCTGACGAGCTGCAGGAACCTCCTAAGCCTAAGAGATCTCTTTACACACATGCATTCAAAGTTACTGAGTGTTTCTGAGAAGGCAGAATGGAGAACTTGTCCTACCTTTTCCTGCAAAGCGCTACGTAAAGCTTTCTCGATGAACTTTTTAAACAGGTTGTACAACCAGCTGGACAAAAACAACACCCATTACGACAAAGGGAAATTACGTCGGACTTTAAACTGCTTTTTTTGTACTACCTGGCTCCACCGTGAAACTTAATGCTCACGCTGCCCACAGAGGCGGCACAGTTGGTGCCACTGACTGTAGGGCGGCCTGTTGCATCGCTGCTGATGGCAATAGTTGTCGTTATGCTCAGTCCATTCACATTCAAATCAAAGGAGCCACTGTCTTTACTGTAAGCAAAGAAAATAATTATGCAGAAACACGTTTAATGAAGAGCTGATGTAAATATGTGTTTTTACATACATGAATCTCAAGTATTTGACCCTCCAATTTCCATTCAGGCTCATGTAGGCATTTCCAATAGACAGTTGTACACCTGCACCCGGCACGGGGCTCACTGCTGACTGGGGCAGTCCAACATTGGTTAAGTGCATGCTGAGAAGAGAAAAATGTTATTGATATAAGTTTTCAAACTTGCCTCTAACGTGCTCGTACATTCACCAGTCTTACTTTGTGAAACTGTATTTGACTTTTCCGATCGGATTCACTTTCTGTGAGCCTGAAATATCAGGCAGGTTGATAGTGTTGAGTTTGCGCTGGATTGCAGCGATGCCAATTTCTCTGCCTTTCATCGGACAAACAGAACATGAAGTTTAAGTGAATGTGGTTAGAAAATAAAGATTTTTTTATTGTTTTTACCATATTCGAGGCCCTTCTGTGTCAGCGTAACCTTCACCCCTGGATTGATGCCAAATGTGAAACTGGTCAATGCCACAAGAAGAAGCCAAATCTGAAGAACCATTTTCACTGAAAAGAGGAAACAGAACATTACCGGCATCACATGAAGCGGTTTGCATTTGATCAAGAGCCGATAACTTAAAACTTACTGGTTCCTCATTTTTTCTGTCTAACCAAATAACTTCCCGTTGGACCAAAGAGTGATAAAGTTGACCTATTTTTTTAACCTATTTTAACTGCAGAAGTATGTTCCTAAATTCTGCAATTCGGGACATTCCTGGTCGAGTTTAAACATGTGATAAGAGCGTTATAGTCCACACCACATGACTTGTGATAAGTTAGCAGCAGGCAGCTAGATTTAATTAAATTACGAGCTTGAAGGCTTTTTGCCTCTTCACTTGCGTTAGAAATCCAGATACACAATCTCTTATATTTATTAGGTTCAGTACAGATAATTTAGCACCACAGAAACATGACAATATTCCAAAAATAGTTTTACTTCAATCTCTTGGTGTTTTTTCATCAGGAATCCGTTCAACTAAACTCTTGAACAGCCTGTAAACATTTAATTTTACACATGACAGTCATATATTCTTTAAATACAGTCCTGAAATGGGCTCTTACCTGAAGCTGACTGCTGAGAACAGACTTCATCTGCGTCTGACTTCTCAAAGGGCAGGCTAAAGCAGAAAGAGAAGCACGTGGGTTTTAATTCACTTAGGCAATCAGAAACTCAACTTGAACACGAGGAAGTTTCAGAATAATGCAACACTGTGCAAACAAATGGCTTTACTCTTCAGTGCATTTCATGCTGTTACAATTTCTTATTGTTAGAGCAGCAAAGTGTCCAACACGGCATCCGGTCACTTTAAAATGAGATAAACAGTAATTGTTTACATGCAAGTTTACTTACGACTGGCTTACTTACTTATGTTACTTACTTATGTTACAGCGTTATTATGGACTGATTAAATTCTTGCGAATTGGGTTGGAGCGTCACCGTGTGGCGTAGCGTGGAGTCGCACGTGGGGTAATTTAATATCGGGGACCATGTTATTTTTGTCCCTATTATTATTTTATTACTGTATTTTGTGTTGCCTGGCAGTGTTTTATTGTAGCCCGTGTATGTATGTGTATTTTATTTTGACTGTCCGTCCAATGTGTACCATGTCCGGTCTATGGAGTATAGTTGGCTCCTCCTTTTCCTCCTTCCTTCGAACTTTGGTATTGTGGAAGGAGGTGAGATTATTTTACATCGGTTGTCATCATCCTGTTAAAATCCACTTAATTGTGGTTTTAATCTGTCCTTTGTGTTGGTATATTGTTTTATTGTCATAGATTTCATTATTATTTACTTACGTGTTTTTGTTCTTCTCCGTCCATAGACCACATTGTGTCGGGCACTCTGTAATATTGGGCTAACGCCATTTTCTTTCTCTGCCTGCCAGAAATAAACGGGGCTGGAGCGTTGCTCACCCCAATGACAACTTGGGTCATCCATACATGATATATGCAATACACAACGCCGGGTCAAGACGACCTCAGCCACACATAGATCAGTGGTTCACAATCGTACACCAGTCGCACACCTCAGACACGCCTACAATATATCTCTGTGTGAATGCAGCACACACAATATATTTAAAAATAACTCACATTTTGAACTTAGGGTTTGTCTAACAAATTAATAATATATCTTATCAAATGCAGACCATATTTTAAGAAATATTTGCTTATTGATTTATGTTAGGCTAGTAGGCAACAATAATGTGCCTACTCAAAAATGGCAATACATTTTCTCTTATTGTGTGCCTTGAAAAGGTTTTACTGACATTTATGACTGACTCCCAAACCTGAATGTTACAGTCAATTTTCAGAGACAAAACAATCTAGTATCTCTCAATTAGCCTACCTGTTTGCTTTGACACTTAATCAGGGAGTAGGAAGTCCGTCTATCTATTTTCTCCAGCTTATCTGGGGCTGGGTCAGGCCTACACGTGCACTCGCTTGTTTCAAACATGTCGTCGCCATCTGTTGGTGGATTGTGACAACTACAAACCAAGCCAGTAGCCTGATTTAAGTTTCTCAGACTGTATGGAATATAGAAAAATATGTAGGCCTATAGATATTATTAGAGCAGATATTACTCATTATTTGCTAAATAAAACGCTGTCCAAAGCCCAAGACCTTACCCCGTTAGAAACAAAACAAAACAAAACCAAAACAGAAAACGAATGCGACGATCATTATTTATCGGATTCTCGGGCTTATAAGACTTCAGAAAATGATTAATTAATTCATGATTTATTTGTGGAGCTTAACAAAAAAAAGTTGCAAAGTATATTAGACTACAGCTATATAACCACTTTTTGTTGCTTAAAAGGCTTAAGAGGCTTAAGAGTGAGATCTGCTCACTTACAGACAATATGGCAAGTCTGAAAATGAAGACATCTGAGGCGGAGTCACTGTGCCAAGAACAACAGGCTGAAAATGCACAGCTGTAAGAGCAACTCTCAGGTCAAGAGTCTACACCTAGACAAGCAGTGGACGTAGAAAATGAAAGGAAATTGAATGAGGCTGAGATGACAGAAAAAGTCTTTGAGCCTACTTGTAGCCAGACTGAAGACGACACTGACTCACCGAGGGTTTCTCCATTGATGCAGACATTCAATGAGTGTGTAGATATTTATGCCAAGATGAAAAAAGCAAAGACTGGTGTAAATGAGGCCCAAGACAACACAAGGTCAACCCTCGAAAGTGATAGCCCTCGTCCAAGATGGGAAGAAAGCGTTCTGAAAGATGAACTGGAAATGAAGATCTCAGAGAGAGAGACACTTGAATCAAAGTGCATGGAGCAACAGGCAGAAATCACCCAAAATAAGTTACTCTCAGACAGAGAGCGTCAATTTAAAGGAGAAACAGACTTAGATACTGACACAGAAACTCTCAAGAAAGATGTGCAGGATCTGCAAACGCACATAAATAAAGAGCAGGAGAATACTGAGCGCATCACAGCACAGCAGGAAAATTGGATAATGAGAGCAAAGACTGCTGCTGATTCCTCCACTGATGCTGATACAAAGTCTGTTTGTAGCCAGACTGAGGACAGCAGCCACCAGCAAGTCGCACAGCTGACCACCCTTATGTCTGAGAGTGAGAAGACCATTGCAGATTTGCAGGAACAACTTGAAACTCGCAACAGAGAAGTTGTGAGGCTTAAGAGTGAGAGCTGCTCACTTACAGACAATTTGGCAGGTCTGAAAATGAAGACATCTGAGGCGGAGTCACTGTGCAAGGAACAACAGGCTGAAAATGCACAGTTGAAAGAGCAACTTTCAGATCAAGAGTCTACATCTAGACAAGCAGTGGACGTAAAAAATGAAAGGAAATCGAATGAGGCTAAGATGACAGAAAAAGCCTTTGAGCCTACTTGTAGCCAGACTGAAGACGACACTGACTCACCGAGCGTTTCTCCATTGATGCAGACATTCAATGAGTGTGTAGATATTTATGCCAAGATGAAAAAAGCAAAGACTGGTGTCAATGAGGCCCAAGACAACACAAGGTCCACCCTCGAAAGTGATAGCCCTCGTCCAAGATTGGAAGAAACCATTCTGAAAGATGAACTGGAAATGAAGATCTCAGAGGTAGAGAGACTTGAATCAAAGTGCGTGGAGCAACAGGCGGAAATCACCCAGTTGAATAAGTTACTCTCAGACAGAGAGCGTCAATTTAGAGGAGAAACAGACTTAGATACTGACACAGAAACTCTCAACAAAGATGTGGAGGGTTTGGAAACGCACAGAAATAAAGAGCAGCAGAATACTGAGCGCATCACAGCAGGAAAATCGGATAATGAGGGCAAAGACTGCTGCTGATTCCTCCACTGATGCTGATACAAAGTCTGTTTGTAGCCAGACTGAGGACAGCAGCCACCAGCAAGTCCCACAACTGACCACCGTTTTGTCTGAGAGTGAGACTCAATGAGACCCAAGAGAACACAAGGTCAACCCTCGTCCAAGATTGGAAGAAAGACTGAGGACAGCAGCCACCAGCAAGTCGCACAGCTGACCACCCTTTTGTCTGAGAGTGAGAGGACCATTGCAGATATGCAGGAACAACTTGAAACTCGCAACACAGAAGTTGTGAGGCTTAAGAGTCAGATCTGCTCAGTTACAGACAATATGGCAAGTCTGAAAATGAAGACATCTGAGGTGGAGTCACTGTACAAGGGACAACAGGCTGAAAATGCACAGGTGAAGAAGCAACTCTCAGATCAAGAGTCTACATCGAGACTAGCAGTGGACTTAAAAAATGAAAGCAATTCGAATGAAGCTGAGATGACAGAAAAAGCTTTTGAGTCTGTTGGTAGCCAGACTGAGGACACCAGCCACCAGAGTTGACCACCCTTTTGTCAGAGAATGAAAGGACCATTGCAAATTTGCAGGAACAACTTGAAACTCAGAACAGGGAAATTGAGAGGCTTAAGAGTGAAAATTGTTCGCTTTCAAAGAATGTGTCTTATCTTCTTGAGAGACAGTCAAATCTTGAGATGGCTGTTGATAATATTGAAGCAGAGTTTAAGGAATCACAGAGCAATGTTGTGAAACTTAGAACTACAATCTCATCTAAAGAAATGCAGCATCAAACTGATATCAAGCAGCTTAGAGACTCTCTGACTGTAGTTGAGGGAACAATTGAGAGGCTGCAGAAAGAAATTGAGGATTTAAAACAAGCTGAAATGTGCAACGCCAACAGTCTTTCCGCCAAAGAACATGAACTTCAAGCTGTGAAATCTGACCTTGAGAACAAGGAAAAGTCTTTGAGAGAGCAGACATATAAGGTGGTGAAGCTGGAACGTGAAAAAGAGGAGAAACACCTTCTTATGTTGGAAAGAGACGAGACTATTGACAAACAAAATGCTGAAATAGTTAGTTTAAAGCAGTTAGCTGAGGAGTTGTCGGGTCATCTAGATGAACGCAAGCAAACCATCAATAATCTCCAACAGCAGCTACTAGAGCGTGAGGAGCAATACGTTTCGTCCCTTGCAGAGGAACTTTCACATTCAACTTCAGTGACAGAGGATCTCTGTGGCCAAGACACACATGAACTCACAAACACTCCTCATCAAACTAGAACAAGGGCTGAGTGTGAGGACCTGCGCTCTGACTCAGAGTTCAATAGCCTGCTCGATGTTTCGGATTTTGACCCTGATCAACCTGCACAAGCCAGCCCACTTCCCCCAAGTACAAATGTAATTGCTTCTGATGACTAGAACAATGTAATACATTTGTCAGAAGATGAAGCTGTCACTGAGGAACTGCTCACATGTAATGAGATCTCCATGGAACATAAAAGCACATTCTGGAGCACAGTCAAATCTCTTGCAAAGCCAGCAGTGTACTTTGGGTTTTTAGCTCTGAGTTCCTTTGTGAGTTACAAGACAGGCCTGAGTTTGAGTGGTCCAACGTTTGACTGTTACACTCCTCCGGCTGGGTTCCCCAATCCCTGGGAACTCATAACTTTCTGAATCAGAGTCTGGACTGAAGCTTTCCGAGTCTAAGCCTGAATCAGAAGCTGCAGTAAATGCAACAGGCTCACCTCTACTTTCTGCAAGGGAAGGTGAATTGCTGAATCCTGTCTGAGGTAATGGGTCATCTGTGCGGGGTTGTGTTGAACCTTGGAAAACCTAATGCACAATACATTGCATTTTTCACTTCATTGGGAAATACAATGTGGTGATTATTGTTTTGAATTGTGTATAGAAATACCAAGCACAAAACAGGGCCTAGCACAGAGCCTCTGTACTTCAGGGGGTCTTAGGACTCTCTTTCCGTAGTATATCCCCTGTCTGAACTACACCTGGGGTTAAAGGGGCCTCAGCTAGAATTAACCAATATTTTAGCTAAGGCACTCTCTGTCCTGGGGTATACAGGTGAAACTCGGAAAAGTAGAATATCGCTAAAAAGTGCATTAATTTCTGTTATTCAACTTAAACTGTGAAACAAATATATGATCATTACATGCAAAGTGAGATGTGTATAGCCTTTATTTGTTATAATTTTGATTATTATGGCTCACAGCTTGTAAAAACCCCAAATTTTAAATCTCATAAAATTGGAATATATAAAAAATGGACAGTAGCCATAATAATCAAAATTATAACAAACAAAGGCTTGACATATGTCACTTTGCATGTAATGAGTCTACATCATGTATTAGTTTCACATTTCAGGCTGAATAACAGAAATTAATGCACTTTTTAACAATATTCTACTTTTCTGAGTTTTACCTGTATACCCTAGGATAGAGAGGCCTTAGCTGAACTTCCCTTAAAAGTAGTGTTGAGTGCGCTCTTATGGTGCAAAAATACCAACAAAAACAACAATGGTGTTAGGAAAAGAAAAAACCTTTTCCTAACTCAAACCATTCCAGACCTGTTTCTAAACTTAGCCAGACATGGGAACCAATGGAAGTGGCTAAACTGGCAAATACATCGACGTGTGATCGGTTTAGGTGCCAAATATTAGTCATAAACCTTACAAATTTAAATTTTGACCAATTTACTAAAATTAAGTCACAGATCATGGTGGTACACTTATTTAGAAGAGTGAGATTGATTACCTCGTCTGGCCTAGGAGTTTGGCCTCAGGGCTCTTAAGGTGCGTTCAGACTAAACGTGCGTCCACGCTCCTTCAGCCTCTAGTTGGACGCCAAACATTGCCGCTTCACACTCGCGAGAAAAGTTTTGCAAGCGTCATAATTAGGAGGCGACACATACAACTTAGGCCGAGCGCAAACCGCGATGATCATATTGGGTGACCTGTGGCTTTCAGGCACCTGCTCTCAGACACTCAATGTTTTGGCTTTGAATCAGTATGACGCTCAAAACAGAGGGTATTTATCCATCTTCATGTGGAAGCATAGACAGACTTGAATGGTCAGACTAGTGCAATGTCTGGAGTCAGTTTCCTATTCCCGCACTGATAGTAAATAAACTTCTCCTGCATAAGACATCCAGACTCCTGCCTATTTTTCATCTATTTTCTCGGACACCATAATTTCCTCTCTAACAGTTATTACATATTGTACACATTCTCTGTTGGATTTCATGTGCATGTTTCATTGCTCACATTTTATTATTATTAATTTATTATCTATGCATGTTTTTATATTACATTCATTGTCTTTATTTTACTCTAAATTGATTCCTGCGCTTTGCCTTGTCTTGCATTGCCTTACCACAACTGTGTGTGGAGTGAATGTAAATTGCCCCAAAGCACATTATGACTATTGATTGATTGATTGATTGGATTTATTTGAGTGATTTTTACAACAATTATTACAGTGTAGAAAACAAACAAAGCAAGCAAGAAAGAAAAAACTCAAAAGGAGTAGGCCGAAGCAAGAAAGCTTATGAGCCTACCCCCATATTCAAGATTAAATTTACAGCCTATAGCCTGGTATTTCCTAGAACTATTAGGCCTAGGAGTCTGAAATAGAGGAGAGGGACAGCAGTTTAGAAAAGTGGTTTGAGACAACAAAGAATCTCCTTTGGAAAAGATCTTTAACCACTTTTACAAAATAGTTAACATGACATTAAACAACATGAGCTTCCAAGAACAAGGCGACATGATGAGTACATAACAGACTGTTCATGTGTTTAGAAACAGACACTTTTTCATACATCGATGTGGTTTGTCCTGCTGCTATCATCCAGCAAACTGTACGTCAGTTCCAATCAGCACGTAATCCTACAGCAGAGCAGAGAAGGCCGTCAGACCTGATGTGCAATGTTGGCTTCTGTAATTTACTGGAACTACACTGACCTTCATAATCTGCAGCTGGGTGTTCACCAGCTTCATCTTTCCAATTGTAGGCAGAGGGTATCCCTTGGCAAGTTGAGCTGGAACGGTTAAAAGCATAATACAAACTTAATCTAAATAAAACATAATCACAGCAGTGAGCAGGGGCATTCACGGTCGTATGGTTGGGCCATAAAATAACCACTGCAGTGAATTGAGAATTGTATCATGGAGAAACTTTACATAATTGACACACTTTTCATTGGGGTTTCAGACTTATACTTGTGAACACTAATGATTCAACAGTTTCATTTAAGGTTGCTTCGCTCATACAAACCATTTAACTTTGGGATGATCACAACTTTCAGCACCACTTGGAAGATGCTATTGAAGGATTCCACCTGTTGGACGAGTAAAACAGAATAAATTAGACCGTTTTTCTTCTCAAGGATAAAAACAATTGCAAAAATTGGTAACCCCCCCTGACTATATTCAATATTATTCAACATTTAATGAAGAAAATATTAAAAGCTTAATACCAAGGGGCATCATATTGAATATTTAAACTAGAGACTTTCCTGCTGACTTTCCTGTCAATACTAATGCATGTTAAAATCATGATTAACAAGCCGTACCTGAAAATCACCAACGTAACTTGTTCCCAGGGTCAAATCCATTCTGTGCAAATGAAAGTGCATCAGAATCTGGTGTTTAATTTATTTTACCTATTTTTTTAACTCACTTGTTGAGAGTGACGGAGCCTGCCACCTTGGTGCCGCTGACGGACACTTGTGCGCTGACACTGCCATCCTGTGGTGAAGCAAAGACTGTACGATTAAATCCAGAGCAGATCAGGGCACAAATTGTTCACTTTGACATGGATTTCATATCTAGTCATAGTCAGAAAGTCTTTGGGTAATTAGCACGATGGCTGAGTGGTTAGAGCTCTTGTATCACAGCAAGAAGGTCTGGGGTTTGTTGCACAGGTTTTCCGAGACACACAATTTGGTACTTGCATCACAGGTAACACTTTAGATTACAGTCTGCGAGTTCCATGTGTAGGTACAGGGAACAAGAAAGTAATTACACGTGTAAGTACAGGTAATTACACATTTAAGTGCAAGGTTCAATAAAGGTGCACAAAGGTGTCCAAAGTGTAGTTGGGTCAATGACGTATAAGGGGTCAAAAAACATATTTTCAAAACGTTTTTTCAAAACTGATGGCATGCATATTTTTGAGTCAATAATTTTGTGTTTAAACAAGTTATGTTTGTTAAATAACATTTAAAAGCATTTAAATGTATTTTGTTGATGTATTTGTAGCTTCTCTGTATAAAAACGTGTCAGGTGGCGCAACCAAGTTTTTTCAAAAATGTAAATAGTTTCCAAAAAATTGTACAAAGTCAAATCTTTGCCAAGTATAGCTTAGACAGCCTTTCTCCTCTGAACATTTCATCTGTAATTTATAACTGACTGATGCTGTAATCAGCAATAAAACAGGAGGACCATGGACAGAGTGCTCGGTGTCAGCCCAAAACAGTTTTCGGTTCAGTATCGGATATTTGAAACCAATAACTGATTTTTCTTTCTAGTATTGACTCTGATAACTTATACCAGTATTGGATCAGTGCATCCCTATCATTTTTAGATGGTAATTTGACATTTTTTGCAGTTGCACCACTTGACTGTCTGGTTGCACCACCTGACATTAGCAACTAATTTCAATTAAATTGGCTTTTATGTGGACTCTTACATTAACTTTAGCATTTGTTAGCATGGGTAAACATTTACTTTTAAAACAAATTAAGACTTTTGTAATAAAATAATATTTTCCAATATTTACATTGGTTGTACCACCTGACACCAAAAGTGTGACAGTTTACCTATGAGTCGGAAAAAAGCTATTTTTTCTCAATTCTTGAAAGAGATTTTCAAACCTTTTCACTCAGACATAAAGACAACTTGTTCTTCTGGCTGATGTCATATCCTGTTTGATGATACTATTCTTTATTTCAAAATACCAGCCCTGTTCTTACGGTTGTGCCACCCTGATATTTTAAGATTACAAATTGCCGGACAAAAGTTTTTAGTGATCTCAAAAGCTTTAAAACTATTAATATTCACAAATGACGGCTTATTTGAAAGATATTTAACATACATTTATGCCATGATGTGTTATTTTTTAATTGTTACCCTGAAAATACAATTTTAAGAAGCTTTATTAGTCTAATCATTTGCTCGGACGGTTGCACCACCTGACATTTTAGGGGTTTGAGGTGTGAAAACATAAAAAAATGTTTATTATTGAAATATGATGAAAATGTGTTTAAACTAAATAGGTTTTGTAGAATAAAGTGATACATGTAATGAAAAGATCAAATTATTTAAAAAAGAAATATAACACAAAAATATGCACGTCATGTCAATCACCCAGTTACAAGTGTTTTGGCCAGCTTGTGCCAGCTTTATAAAGTTCCATGAATTGAGGAAAATTACTGCATAACTAATGCACAAATACACCTTACCTTATTACCTGTACTTGCATGTGTAATTACTTTTTGGTTACCTGTACCTACACATGGGACTTGGGTTGGTGCGAAGTCTGTGAACGATCAGCCATACCATGTTCAGAACAAACAAGGGAGAAAGGGTGCCATCGGTTTGGATGGCGTAGGCTGTGACGGTGCCAGTCGCTTGGATCGTTGCATTGTCAGATTCGAACGTGATTACAGGGGGTTTTACTGCCTTCACCAGCAACTTCACCATCAATCCAGGGAAGCGTTGGGAAATCTGTAATTACAAAAAGCAGAGTGCGTCTGAGGAAATCCCTGTAACTGTAGGGTGGACCCATTAAAGTGGCCAGGTATTGCAGGTGTAGGGCTGGCAAACACTTAAACAGAAGGATATTCAGGATCGCTGGTTGACTTGTTTTTATTGTATTAACAGCAAAGGGAATTCACAACACAAGTTTCATACAAGGGGATTTTCTTTATTCACTCCATAGCGATGGTGGTAAGCTGCATAATGTATTTTAGATGTTACCTGTGGGATGAAAGCTCCAAACGTTTGAGTGTTGAGTCTTATAGGGGAGCTTGCTGGGATCTGCGGAGACAGGGTTTAAAGATTACTCTGAGTGATTGCTCTGAGTAGAAACCAATCCAACAGCAAAGGGTCTGAACTTTACACAAAAAGCATTAATCCAGCTTTGGCAATTCTTCTTCTTCTTATTATTATTATTATCAAATAAAAAAAGGCTTTCTTGGCTGTCAGATGTTGAGTTTTTACGGTTGTAATTTTATTAATTCCTCATTGTTTAGAAAATGTTCTTATTCGCTTCAATGTGTCACTGCAAAAACCGTGCGAGACTGAACTGATAATTAGCAACAAATAATTCTATGAAGGCGACATGATGTTCGAGAACTTGTGTCTGGTCGCCCCGAGACTTTGGACTTGGTCATTTGGATTCTCCTATTTCACACAGGAGCAGCTCACCATGTCGTCAGTAATGTAGAGGCTGAGGGCTCCAGCTGTGTAGTAAACAAAGCCTGCAGAATTGGCCGTGTAAGATGACAGGCCGATGTTCAGCATGTTGTTGCTTTGGGATGGCATTGAGAAGACTGCAGGGGTGAACGGGGGTTCCTGGTGCCTCCCAATGTTGTAAAATTCACCCTAAGTGCAAACAATATTTACAATTACAGCTAGAGAACACATGAGGATTTCACAGAGCAAGTAAGTAAAGTTACCTTTAAACTTAAGTCGACAGAAGACGCAGAGATGACAGGCGACGACGTCATTGAATACTCAATCTCAGCAAACTCGTCTACTTTAGCTAAAACTGAAGGATGTTTTGAAATGTTTTTTTAATTTCACACAACAGGCAAATGTGAGACACATAGAAGGTGTTTTACCATTGAGAGTTTGTAAAGAAGGATTCACATCAGATATGGCATCAGCGATCAGAGGGCAGATCTGCAACAAAGGCGATTGGAAGTTAGCGTGACAAAAAGTAACAATACAAGAGATGCCTTTAAGTAAGTAAGTAAGTAAAGTAAGTAAGTAAAGTGTATTTATAAAGCACTTTTCACAGATAAAATCACAAAGTTGCAGTAGCCAAGTTATTTCACAACATTTCAATAAAAGAAAATTGCTTTAGTTTCTTTTCAATATTCACTGAATTTATCCAGATATTTGCAGATTGTGTTCAACAGATTCAGGACAAATGGTAAATGGTAAATGGACAAAATGAAAATGCAATGCAATATATTGAAAGTGTCGAAAATGTAGAAACGTTTGGGAGCTACTTGGAGCGGGCTGACGAGCTGCAGGAACCTCCTAAGCCTAAGAGATCTCTTTACACACATGCATTCAAAGTTACTGAGTGTTTCTGAGAAGGCAGAATGGAGAACTTGTCCTACCTGTTTCTGCAAAGCGCTACGTAAAGCTTTCTCGATGAACTTTTTAAACAGGTTGTACAACCAGCTGGACAAAACAACACTAGTTACGACAAAGGGAAATTACGTCGGACTTTAAACGTTTTTTTTGTACTACCTGGCTCCACCGTGAAACTTAATGCTCACGCTGCCCACAGAGGCGGCACAGTTGGTGCCACTGACTGTAGGGCGGCCTGTTTCATCGCTGCTGATGGCAATAGTTGTCGTTATGCTCAGTCCATTCACATTCAAATCAAAGGAGCCACTGTCTTTACTGTAAGCAAAGAAAATAATTATGCAGAAACACGTTTAATCTTTAAAGAGCTGATGTAAATATGTGTTTTTACATACATGAATCTCAAGTATTTGACCCTCCAATTTCCCTTCAGGCTCATGTAGGCATTTCCAATGGACAGTTGTACACCTGCACCCGGCACGGGGCTCACTGCTGACTGGGGCAGTCCAACATTGGTTAAGTGCATGCTGAGAAGAGAAAAATGTTATTGATATAAGTTTTCAAACTTGCCTCTAACGTGCTCGTATATTCACCAGTCTTACTTTGTGAAACTGTATGAGACTTTTCCGATCGGTTTCACTCTCTGTGAGTCTGAAACATCAGGCAGGTTGATAATGTTGAGTTTGCGCTGGATTGCAGCGATGCCAATTTCTCTGCCTTTCATCGGACAAACAGAACATGAAGTTTAAGTGAATGTGGTTAGAAAATAAAGATTTTTATTGTTTTTTACCATATTCGAGGCCCTTCTGTGTCAGCGTAACCTTCACCCCTGGATTGATGCCAAATGTGGAACTGGTCAATGCCACAAGAAGAAGCCAAATCTGAAGAACCATTTTCACTGAAAAGAGGAAACAGAACAGCACCAGCATCACATGAAGCGGTTTGCATTTGATCAAGAGCCGATAACTCAAAACTTACTGGTTCCTCATTTTTTCTGTCTAACCCAGGGGTGTCCAAACTACGGCCCGTGGGCCAAGTTTACTTTTAAATGGCCCGCTGCAAATAAATCTTTTTTTGTTTTTTGTTTTTAGCAGGGGTGTCCAAATTATTATTATTTTTTTAATATAATTGAATATGTCCCACAAATGAAACAAGCGCTTGACTGCACATGTATTTCTCAGTCTTAACGCTCGTTGGCGCTGCTGTCTTGAACAAGGCAGTGGCGCTCGCCATATCAGAGCAATCAAAGAAAAAAATCCAAAAGACAAACAAAAGATGGCAGAGAAAAATAAACGCAAGACTGAACATAAGGGCTGAAAACTTCAGCCACAGTGGGGAAATCATTATTTCTTCTCAGAGGTAAATGGGAGATGTGTTTGTTTAATCAACGATACTGTTGCAGTAATGAACACAGTTGGCTGAAGGGGAATCAGACATGTAACCACTGACCATTATATTCATGTTTTATGTCTCAAGTTTAATTGTGTGGATGATCTGTGTGATGATCTTTTGTCTTTAATGTTGTATTTTGGTCTTTGTATTTTCTTGATCTGCCAGGGACTACAGATGGAAAGTAGCCATTGGCTAATTCTGGCATATTTACATTTATATGTTCATTAATATGCATTGTCCCTTTAAATAAATAAGAAAATAAATAGTAATCACAATTCCTAATAAATTCAGTCAGTTGATGTTAATATTTTTTTGAAGGGATTCATGTTAAGTTACGTTGGGCTATACGTCTCACTCTGCTGGTGAGTAACTGTGTTATTTCGCTGTGGATTACCTTTTTTCTTTAGTTAAAAATAAATGAAAATCCATTAATAGAAAACTTATTTTTACTTTGAGCATATTCTGGGCTCGAAATCACGACATACGCTCCCAAATTTATGCCTTTGCGATCTAAAATAGGATTACTCGCATGTTTGCGGCTCCCAGCGTAAATACTCCGGTCCACCTTAAAAGAGTCTTCTCGTGCCTTAAACAAACCTCGCGTCGTTCCACATAGCGCGAACCAGCCGCGCACGCCTCGATCTACGTGCACGTATCGACACTAGCCCGCAGACCTTTCTGTTTCCACCACACACACACATACATTTGTTGTGGGCGGAGCCGCATAGAGCCGCACGCTGTACAGATCGTCATTAAAAGTTTTGTAAGCCGCGATGAGAACAAATGTGGACAAATGCTGTCATCTGGTGGGAGTTAGGGAATCATTCAGAGGAGCCAAGCTGTATTAAAACAGAAAATAAACTGCTAACTACGAACTATGAAGGTAAGCTACATGCAAAAGTTATGCTAACACCAGCTAAAGCTGCGCTAACAGCGACTAAATGTTATTATCGGCAAAATCCTTTTTTAGTACATCGGTATGATGCTGTGAAATATTAAATCCCGCGTGACCAGCGTGTCAATAGTGAGGGCTGTCCACTCTCTCTTTGCCAATCAGAGGCCAACAGTCTGTTCACGTCACATCAGACACGGGTAGCCCGCTTTGGCCAGAGCCAGAGGTCGGGCCCAAAACCTATACCTGGTCAGACCTTTGGCCCTGGCCTTTGTTATGGAAAAGCTCGACAACGCGGGTGAAAGAGCCATTCGGCTGACACGCGCCTGCATGTGGAAAAGAGCCTTCACGAACGCTGTCGGCGCCCTCACACCAAGAGCGGCGGAAGAGAAGAGAGCAGAGAGCTTCCATTCATTCCCTATGCCTGGCCTGTCTGTCAGCAATAGCAAACTTTCTGTTCCACAATAGTTCGAGAGCATAATTATAGTAAACTACGATCTGTCCTCTCTTTAGACTCAGCGCCGCTGTCATTCCTCCCAGTCACACGCGCTGGGCCGACCTTCACCAGCCCAGTGTCTCTGCTCCGCTCTCATTCATCAGCCCGTTTTCATTGAAGGAGACAATGTTTTTACGCAACTGTAGTCTCTTTATGAGCAAACGAGGAATATATGTCATTCATAAACTCATTGGGACTGGGGGCATCTCTCAAATGACCCTCGATGTCAGGAGGAGAAGCAGCGCAAACTTCAATCCAACCCGCTCGCCCCCTCGTGCAGCGCTGAAAGCGAATCATCGTAGTTCTCGTAATATACAAAACGTAAAGTCACAAACGCAATTTCAAACACGTCTTCAACGGTTATGGCAAAGGATTTTCCCGCGTGTAGCGCGATCTATGGAGCTTTCTCCCGCAGCAGAGAGTGACGAGAGAAGGTGCAGAGTGCGGAGACGAGATGCAGTGAATGCTTGAAGCAGGGGCGGAGCAGAGAAGGTCGGGGGTTGGGAGGCACAAAATCAATGCAAACAGCTAAAATAATACATCTACAATGCAACAGAAGGCTGGAAGTGGTTTAAATTCCCCTCTTCCTTTTAAAATCTTCCCTGTTTTTGTTTTTGTGGTTGTGCCCCTACATTTTTGACTGTGCTCCTAAATTTTAGAATTATACTGAGTGCGGCCCAGTTGTTTGTATATTTTTCTGTATGTGGCCCTCGGTGAAAAAAGTTTGGACACCCCTGGTCTAACCAAATAACTTCCCGTTGGACCAAAGAGTGATAAAGTTGAGCTATTTTTGATTTCAAAAACATATTTGCACTCGTATGCTGATTTGATTTATTAACTGCAGAAGTATGTTCCTAAATTCTGCAATTCGGGACATTCCTGGTCGAGTTTAAACATGTGATAAGAGCGTTGTAGTCCGCACCATGACTTGTGATAAGTTAGCAGCAGGCAGCTAGATTTAATTAAATTACGAGCTTCAAGGCTTTTTGCCTCTTCACTTGCGTCAGAAATCCAGATACACAATCTCTTATACTTCAGATAATTTAGATAATTAACCACAGAAACATGACAATATTCCAAAAATAGTTTTACTTCAATCTCTTGTTTTTTCATCAGGAATCAGTTCAACTAAACTCTTTACCAAGAAAATCCTGGGAACATTTAATTTTACACATGATAGTTGTATATTCTTTAAATACAGTCCTGAAATGGGCTCTTACCTGAAGCTGACTGCTGAGAACAGACTTCATCTGCGTCTGACTGCTCAAAGGGCAGGCTTTATACAGAAAGACGTGGGTTTTAATTCACTTAGGCAATCAAAAACTCGTTCAAGTTGAGTTTCTCATTGCCTAAGTGAACAAGGAAGTTTCAGAATAATGCAACACTGTGCAAACAAATGGCTTTACTCTTCAGTGCATTTCATGCTGTTACAATTTCTTATTGTTAGAGCAGCGAAGTGTCCAACACGGCATCCGGTCACTTTAAAATGAGATAAACAGTAATTGTTTACATACAAGTTTACTTACGACTGGCTTACTTACTTATGTTACTTACCATAGATCAGTGGTTCACAATCGTACACCAGTCGCACACCTCAGACACGCCTACAATATATCTCTGTGTGAATGCAGTACACAACAAAAAATATATTTAAAAATAACTCACATTTTGAACTTTGGGTTTGTCTAACAAATTAATAATATATCTTATCAAATGCAGACCATATTTTAAGAAATATTTGCTTATTGATTTATGTTAGGCTAGTAGGCAACAATAATGTGCCTACTCAAAAATGGCAATACATTTTCTCTTGTGTGCCTTGAAAAGGTTTTACTGACATTTATGACTGACTCCCAGACATGAATGTTACAGTCAATTTTCAGAGACAAAACAATCTAGTATCTCTCAATTAGCCTACCTGTTTGCTTTGACACTTAATCAGGGAGTAGGAAGTCCGTCTATCTATTTTCTACAGCTTATCTGGGGCTTGGTAGTCAGTGTACCGTTCGTTCAATTTGCAATTTGAAAACAACAATGAAATTACCCAGAAACGTGTGCTATCAGCATTTTTCATTTCATAAAATGAAACAAAATCACTAAAAATGGCGTATTTTCATATTTCAATATGATACAAAAACGGAAAAATTGAAATTGAAATCACAGCCTCAGAGTGTCATTATTTTGTTTTATCGATTTGCGTACAGCTGGAAGTTCGGCTGTACGGTTCACATTAAACACTGGGCTTGTCTTTCGGGTGCAATTTCTAATAGGGAAAAACTAACATGGAGATTGTATACACCTTTTGCAGTTGTTCAATTTCCAGTTATTTGTCCTGGGGTATTAGCACTCTTTAGATTCTATGACTTCCTCCAAGATTGGTTATGCACGGAGCTAATGTTGCCATCCCATTCTCTGCACTTTGCTTTTTGCACAAGTACTTAAGCGCTTCTTTTTATTATTCATGCTTGGTAAAGGTTCACTGTAAATAACTATTTATTCATCTTTGCAAATGCAATGCACTGCCTTTTTTATTATACTATTTTATGTGTTGAACCGGAAGCGCTATATCACGTGACTTGCCCGAGCTAGTTTTACAAAGCTAGGCCCATAGCAGGAGCTGTGGTCTAAGCCTCTGTACACCTGTGGACGTGCAAGTTTCATTTTATCTGTTCCTGTACACTTGTAATTTAAACTTAATCCTAAAACCTTTTACTGTTTGTTCACAGGGGACCTATGTTTACCTCCTTTAAATGTTTGAGCTCATAATCAACTTAAAAAAACGACATCTGAGTGCCCTGGTCATTTCGAGGGGGCAACACTAACTACAGCGCTATGCTAGGTCCGTAGCAGGCTGTAGATGGCACTACCTGGGGTGCGTAACTCGTGCGCTTCCCCGAGCTCCTTTCTCCTCCACTAAACAACGCACTAGTCTTGTGTCCACATAAAATAACACTGAATTTGTTAATGATGTGCCAATAAGGATGTTCTCCATGCAATTTACTTGGTGCAACAACTTCTTGCGCAAACTTAACATGCAATAGAGTTCGGGAAAAGCCACAGTTACCAGAGATAAAAAGTGGAGAAAAAGCTAGTGTTTTAATGTGAACAATAACTCCAGTAATTTAACTTTTAAAATCTCCATTAGTTTACAATTGCTGCTAATCCCATAATGCACAGCGATATGACATTACATATGTCATATCGCTATGACATATGTAATGTGCCAAGTGGCCAGTGTGCCGTTCGCAGGCTGGGAATGTGGCACAACCTGGGGCGCGTAGGTCGTACTGTCCCTTGAGCTTTTCTCTCCTCCACTTTGATGTTCGAGTTTTTGTTCACAGGACGCTCAACATTTGCGTACTCACCTGGAACACTTCCCCAGCTGACCAGTTCCATAGCCCCAAGAGAGCTTAAGTAAAACAGCGGTTTCATTTATGATTCTGAATATTTGTGTACCAAAAACAATTAACATTCAGTTTGTGTTTTGTACATTCTTCGCAAATGTAAAGAGTACATCTAGGTGGACACAAGACTCGTGCGTTGTTTAGTGGAGGAGAAAGGAGCTCGTGGAAGCGCACGAGTTGCGCACCCCAGGTAGTAATAATAATAATAATGCCTTACACTTGTATTGCGCTTTACAAGCCTGTATTACCAAGTTTCTCAAAGCGCTACACAGTCGTCATTATTCATTCACTCCATACTCGGTGGTGGTAAGCTACTGTTGTAGCCACAGCTGCCATAGGGTAGACTGACAGAAGCGAGGCAACCAGTCTGCGCCATCGGCCCTTCCGACCACCACCAACCACTCACTCACTCACTACATTCGCTAGGCTTCCTGGTGTTACCAAACGGTCTCCCATCCAAGTACCGACCAGGCCCTTCCCTGCTTAGCTTCCAAGATCTGACGGGATTGGGCATAGCAAAGGCGGTATGACCACCAGTAGTGCCATCTACAGCCTGCTACGGGCGCGTTGGCCACCTAGCATAGCGCTGTAGTTAGCTCCGTGCATAACCAATCCCATCTCGGAGAAAGTCAGGGGTTGTTTCCCAAAGCCTAGGTACCTTGCCTTGCCGTGGTGTGATATGGGCGTGGTCAGGCATCCACATCATCACTCGCTGCCCAAGTGCTGTTCCAATGTTCAAGTCGTCTGGAGGCCTGTGTCCTCCCTTTGGTTAGCATGTGGCTAATATACCAAGGATACATCAGTGTAGCCTTCGCTGCCTTGCTCAAGCCAACATCACCCATAATGCAAAATGGCTCTCAAGAAAAGAAAAAAGGTGGTGCTGGCTTGTGTGACTTGTTAAGGGGGGAAGGGAATCTTATTTGTATAGCGCTTTTTATATGACACAAGTCACACCCAAAGCGCTTCACACATGAAAGGGAGGGGGGTTCATTCACTCCATGCTGATGGTAAGCTACTGTGGCAAGGCGAGGGTTAACTCCGATTTGTTTTTAGCTTTAAATGCTACAACGCCACCCCAGGAATCTCACCTGGAGATTTAACTTATGCTGACTAGGTACAAGGCACACAGGTTCGTTATGATGTAAAATGACAGGCAGGCAATGTTCATATTACACACACAGACTTTGCCTACCTACTGCACCCCAGCCCTTTCCTTTGACACAATAGGGAGGATCGCTGTTATTGTTTATTTCCGCGATTTTCACCGGATGTTTTGGTGACTGGTGGGCAAACAGATGATTTTTCCGAGCTTGAAGAGCTGTTTATTTAAATCACAGATCTTTTACAGCGCCGATCTTTTCACAGAAGCAATGCTCTGTGTGTGAACAATGTTTTGACCCACCATAGAACTATTATTATCTATTTAATACATTTGCGTTCCCCACCAGTGCCTCGGACGTGACGACACGGCGATCCCCCTAATAGCTGCGTTGACCGCCCGTATAAGTGAGACCACCCCGGATACTGCCCACACACAGCAGCTCCTACCCTCTGACCTCTCACTTTCGCCCCTGGCCGGTTTTCAAAGGCCAACAAAAACCTTTAGGCTACTACTTCACATTGACAATAAGGTGTACATTTGATCGATATGAAACATATGCCGCGGTCATTTATCAAATCCTGTTCGAACTAACGCCAAATGTATTAAGGCGAGGGTTAACTCCGATTTGATTTTAGCTTTAAATGCCACAACGCCACCCCAGGAGTCTCACCTGGAGATTTTACTTGTGCTGACTAACAAAGTACAAGGCACACAGGTTCGTTATGATGTAAAATGACAGGCAGGCAATGTTCATATTACAAAAGGTTTCTGTATTTTATTATAAGTTAAGCATGTTAATGCAAGTTAAAGAGACATTAGTTCATGTTACTGCTTTCCAGTTCCAGTGGCACAATTAGTCCACGTTAGTTTTAATTCAGTTACAGATGTCCACAATGTCAGTCCATTATCCAGTCAACATGGATTTTAGGGCTTGTTCCAATGAGACATGACAAGCCACGATTGGAGAGACAAGACAAGACAGCAGCTGTTTCGATGTCCGCAGCTGTGACAAGAATACAGCGTGATTATGTTTTGAAAAGTTGCGCCAAGCTAAAGGGCTAGCTGCCACTCTTACCTCCCACACAAGCATCGGAAGGTTGGACGTAACCTGCGCACCCGGTACCAGCAGCGCCGACAAGCGGAAGAAAATGGATGGATGGATGGATATAAGGCACTTTCAAATGTTTCTTTCTAAAGTTTTTAGGCTCCCTTGCGAGTATTTTATTTTGTATTTTCCGATAGGTTTCATCATCTCTGACTGCTTTTTAATTATTTAATTTTATTTGGTAAAAATCTAATTACTTTCACCCCCCAGCGCTTCAGAATCCTCCCTCCTGAACAGACCCTCCCGTTTCCTCTGGATGAAACATGTCTTCCTTTTTTAGTTTGTGATGTCACTTCCTTTACTTCTGAAGTGTGTTCCATTAGCAGCTCTTTTTGGCCCAAGGCAGGACACTTGCCTTGGACTGGAAGGAAGTGACTTTGGCGGCACTGCCTTCAACACCAAGGCAAGACAAGGTACCTACATAGGCTTTGGGAAACAGCCATAGAATCTAAAGAGTGCTAGGGATGGCCGTCTTGAAGCACGGGATTCGACACCGCGTCGAAGTCTCATGGCACATGCCTTTCAAAACACTACTTCAAAACGCGCATGTCACGTGACTCAGACTGAATTGTTTCATGAAACACGACAGTTTCAAAACACTTCACTAGAGGGCGTCTGTGTCGAACCTTGGTCAAACCCAATGGCCGCTGGCTGCTCTGCTTTACGACTGCAACACTGGAGGCCGCCATTACTCCGCCATTGCTGTAGTACCTCCATATAGCCGCTAGTCTCCCATTGAAAAGCATTGGACTTTAGACACGTTAAAAACAACTTTAACGCCTGGTTTCTATTTTTTAAACACTTTCTACGGCTACATAGTATTCCTCCTGAGTAACACTGGGTTAGTCACAATTAAAGAAACCAGGCTGGGTTTTGAAAGATTTTTTTTTAAAATCTCGTACTAATGAGGGTCGGACTGTTAGCATTGGAGCTGCGCGAGCTACACGTCACGCAAGGGCCGAGTCTACAGTGAAGATCCCGCCCTTATGCCCTTATTAGGAACATGCTTCGTCAGAGCAGAGGAGGAGGAGTCTGTAAATCTGCCATGATTTCGAACGTGGTCATTATGGTAAACGGGGAGGAGTGAGGAGGAGTTGTCTATTCTTTTGTACAGTCTATGGTCAAACCACAGGGCTTTGCAAACCTTTCTCCATGTTTGTGAGTGTTCTCAGATGGCGTAGTTGCTGCGCTTAAACTACTGCCCATCTGAGTAGCGTGAGTATGTAGTCCAGCTCTGACAGATTGATGTCAATCTGAATTACAGACCTCTGTGCTTTTATGTTAAAATAATTGTTAATGCTACCATTTATAAAAATAGATTAGCAAAAAGAAGCATAGAGTTGGAGGAAAAATGTGGAACATTTATGACAATTGCTTCATTGATTTATTTTTCTAGTACCACTGTGAACAACACATTCAGGAAGAGTTCATGTTTTAATGGCAAATAAAATCAAACAGACTGTGGTTTAATTTCACTCACAGACGGATCAGTAACATATGGTTGAATCCTGAAACCCCCTCCTGGAACCGCCACCTTAACGTGGTGGAGGGGTTTGAGCGCCCGAATGATCCTGGAGCTCTGTTGTCGGGGGCTTGGTGCCCATGGTAGGGTCTCCCATGGCAAACAGGTCCTAGGTGACGGGTCAGACAAAGAGCGGTTCAGAAGCCTCTTATGAGAGACCAACAGGCCCGTTTAGAACCATGAGGCCGTCCTTCTGTGGACCTACCACCTGCAGGAGGAGCCATAGGGGCTGGTGCAATGGGATCTCGACCCGGCAACGGAAAAGTGGAAGAAAATGGATGGATGGATGGATGGATGGATGGATGGATGGATGGATGGATGGGTGGATGGATGAATCCTGAAACACTGTAAATGCGGTTGTAATGACACTTTGCCACTAGATGTCACTGTGGAGTGATTGTTTCAAACTGTGATTCGAGGCTCCGGCACAATCGCTTCAGCTGCTTTGGAGTTTCATGAAGCTTCACTTTCCCCATCCCTAGTGCTAATTACAATCCTCGTAATCTGATACAACTGATAGTTATGTAGTGACATTATTAAAATCAATTGTGTAAGCATGTTGTGTGCCTAATATTCAAATAAGCTTCTATTTTAGTGATAAGGGCATGTTGGTAAAAGCACTTCTCTTGTGTGCCAAGTTTCCATCATCAGATCATTTCATTAAAAATGCTTGATCAAAGGCGGCATGCTTCTTTTACTGTAAACTGCCGACGTATGCAACAAGTTCAGCAACATGTCAGGGGTTAATCCAAGAAATTGCACGGACTTTTACTCAATTTGTGGTCAGTACCAGGTAACGCCCTCTTGCCTGGTCATGCTGTCCCCTTTGAGCACATGATTGCGAAGTGGAGCCGATGTGATCATGCTGGGTTTAACGGGCTGCACCCTGCCTTATGATGAAATGCACTTTTTATTATAGAGTTCGGGAATGTAAATTTCATATCGCTGTGCATTATGGGATTAGCAGCAATTGTAAACTAATGGAGATTTTAAAAGTTAAATTACTGGAGTTATTGTTCACATTAAAACACTTGCACACCACAGTGTGTTAGATATATTTACCAGCAGTAACACAGCAGCTAACGGAGTTGTTCCACAGCTTTTTTCTCCACTTTTTATATACGTTTTTTAGCTAATGTTAGTCAATGGAAATGTATTCTAACAGCTGCAAAAATGACACATCTCCATAACTGTGGAATTTTCCAAACTCTATTGCATGTTAAGTTTGCGCAAGAAGAAGCACCAAATATTATGGTTAATTGCACAGGGAACATCCTTATTGGCATATCATTAACAAATTCAGTGTTATGTGGACACAAGACTCGTGCGTTGTTTAGTGGAGGAGAAAGGAGCTCGGGAGCGCACGAGTTGGGCCATTATCAAATTTTGGGCAATAACCTGTCCCTGCACTTCCCACCCCTGAAAATTAAATATTAAAAAAAATTCAACAATGCAGTAAAACTAAAAAATATTAAATTGAACACCACATGATAAGAGCCAGGTAATTTCAGATCATATTTTTGCAGTTTTTACTTTTTATCTCACTTTGAATATCCAGTGTATGTTGAAAACCCAATGTCCCCGACCCCATTTTCACACCTTTGTGCAGTTAAAAGGAATATTTACAATAAATAAAGTAGGTGGACAAGCTCCGTATTAGGATTTAAGTTAGCAAAAAACGCATTACGTTGCAGATTGATATTACCTGCGCAGACATGCCGGAGCGCTCGAACCGGATGGCACAGAGACCAGGGGCGGAAGTGAGAGGTCAGAGGGCGCATAACCTACACCTTTTGTTAACAAAAACAAATGTGAAATATATATAATTTGATTCAAACATTAAAGCAAATGTCACTGCTGCTTTCATTGTAATTAAATTGATATAAGGCACCTGCCTTTGACTGCCACCTAGTCCTTTCTGCACCCGACCCCTACGGATCCCTCTGCGGGTGGTGGGTCCACAGGAGGGCAGGCCCACGTCGTGCCTTCGGGCTGTGCCCGGCCGGGCCCCGTGGACAGAGGCCCGACCACCAGACGCTCGCATTCGAGCCCCAACCCCAGGCCTGGCTCCAGGGTGGGGCCCCGGCTGCGCCATACCGGGCGACGTCACGGTCCTTGTTCTTAAACTGTCCATAGAAGTCTTTGAACTGCATTTCGTCTGACCCGTCACCTAAGACCTGTTTGCCATGGGAGACCCTACCAGGGGCATGAAGCCCCAGACAACATAGCTCCTCGGATCATTCGGGTCGCCTCCCTCGGGAGGTGCTCCAGGCATGTCCTATTGGGAGGAGGCCTCGTGGAAGGCCCAGGACACGCTGGTGGGACTATATCGCCGAGCTGGCCTGGTGTCGCCTCGGGGTCCCCCCAGAACAGCTGGAGGAGGTGTGCGCGGATCGGGAAGTCTGGGCATCTCTGCTGAGACTGCGGCCTCCGCGACCCGGCCCCGGATAAAGCGGAAGAAAATGGATGAATGGATGGATATAAGGCACTTTCAAATGTTTCTTTCTAAAGTTTTTAGGCTCCCTTGCGAGTATTTTATTTTGTATTTTCCGATAGGTTTCATCATCTCTGACTGCTTTTTAATTATTTAATTTTATTTGGTAAAAATCTAATTACTTTCACCCCCCAGCGCTTCAGAATCCTCCCTCCTCAACAGACCCTCCCGTTTCCTCTGGATGAAACATGTCTTCCTTTTTAGTTTGTGATGTCACTTCCTTTACTTCTGAAGTGTGTTCCATTAGCAGCTCTTTTTGGACCAAGGCAGGACACTTGCCTTGGACTGGAAGGAAGTGACTTTGGCGGCACTGCCTTCAACACCAAGGCAAGACAAGGTACCTACGTAGGCTTTGGGAAACAGCCATAGAATCCAAAGAGTGCTAGGGATGGCCGTCTTGAAGCACAGGATTTGACACCGCGTCGAAGTCTCATGGCACATGCCTTTCAAAACACTACTTCAAAACGCGCATGTCACGTGACTCAGACTGAATTGTTTCATGAAACACGACAGTTTCAAAACACTTCACTAGAGGGCGTCTGTGTCGAACCTTGGTCAAACCCAATGGCCGCTGGCTGCTCTGCTTTACGACTGCAACACTGGAGGCCGCCATTACTCCGCCATTGCTGTAGTACCTCCATATAGCCGCTAGTCTCCCATTGAAAAGCATTGGACTTTAGACACGTTAAAAACAACTTTAACGCCTGGTTTCTATTTTTTAAACACTTTCTACGGCTACATAGTATTCCTCCTGAGTAACACTGGGTTAGTCACAATTAAAGAAACCAGGCTGGTTTTTGAAAGATTTTTTTTTAAAATCTCGTACTAATGAGGGTCGGACTGTTAGCATTGGAGCTGCGCGAGCTACACGTCACGCAAGGGCCGAGTCTACAGTGAAGATCCCACCCTTATGCCCTTATTAGGAACATGCTTCGTCAGAGCAGAGGAGGAGGAGTCTGTAAATCTGCCATGATTTCTGCCATGATTTCGAACGTGGTCATTATGGTAAACGGGGAGGAGTGAGGAGGAGTTGTCTATTCTTTTGTACAGTCTATGGTCAAACCACAGGGCTTTGCAAACCTTTCTCCATGTTTGTGTAGTGTTTTAGTGCCACGCGTGAGTGTTCTCAGATGGCGTAGTTGCTGCGCTTAAACTACTGCCCATCTGAGTAGCGTGAGTATGAAGCCCAGCTCTGACAGATTGATGTCAATCTGAATTACAGACCTCTGTGCTTTTATGTTAAAATAATTGTTAATGCTACCATTTATAAAAATAGATTAGCAAAAAGAAGCATAGAGTTAGAGGAAAAATGTGGAACATTTATGACAATTGCTTCATTGATTTATTTTTCTAGTACCACTGTGAACAATAACACATTCAGGAAGAGTTCATGTTTTAATGGCAAATAAAATCAAACAGACTGTGGTTTAATTTCACTCACAGACGGATCAGTAACATATGGTTGAATCCTGAAACCCCCTCCTGGAACCGCCACCTCAACGTGGTGGAGGGGTTTGAGCGCCCGAATGATCCTGGAGCTCTGTTGTCGGGGGCTTGGTGCCCATGGTAGGGTCTCCCATGGCAAACAGGTCCTAGGTGACGGGTCAGACAAAGAGCGGTTCAGAAGCCTCTTATGAGAGACCAACAGGCCCGTTTAGAACCATGAGGCCGTCCTTCTGTGGACCTACCACCTGCAGGAGGAGCCATAGGGGCTGGTGCAATGGGATCTCGACCCGGCAACGGAAAAGTGGAAGAAAATGGATGGATGGATGGATGGATGGATGGATGGATGGATGGATGGATGGATGGATGGATGGATGGATGGATGGATGGATGGATGGGTGGATGGATGGATGAATCCTGAAACACTGTAAATGCGGTTGTAATGACACTTTGCCACTAGATGTCACTGTGGAGTGATTGTTTCAAACTGTGATTCGAGGCTCCGGCACAATCGCTTCAGCTGCTTTGGAGTTTCATGAAGCTTCACTTTCCCCATCCCTAGTGCTAATTACAATCCTCGTAATCTGATACAACTGATAGTTATGTAGTGACATTATTCAAATTAATTGTGTAAGCATGTTGTGTGCCTAATATTCAAATAAGCTTCTATTTGAGTGATAAGGGCTTGTTGGTAAAAGCACTTCTCTTGTGTGCCAAGTTTCCATCATCAGATAATTTCATTAAAAATGCTTGATCAAAGGCGGCATGCTTCTTTTACTGTAAACTGCCGACGTATGCAACAAGTTCAGCAACATGTCAGGGGTTAATCCAAGAAATTGCACGGACTTTTACTCAATTTGTGGTCAGTACCAGGTAACGCCCTCTTGCCTGGTCATGCTGTCCCCTTTGAGCACATGATTGCGAAGTGGAGCCGATGTGATCATGCTGGGTTTAACGGGCTGCACCCTGCCTTATGATGAAATGCACTTTTATTATAGAGTTCGGGAATGTAAATTTCATATCGCTGTGCATTATGGGATTAGCAGCAATTGTAAACTAATGGAGATTTTAAAAGTTAAATTACTGGAGTTATTGTTCACATTAAAACACTTGCACACCACAGTGTGTTAGATATATTTACCAGCAGTAACACAGCAGCTAACGGAGTTGTTCCAACTACAACTTTTTTCTCCACTTTTTATATACGTTTTTTAGCTAATGTTAGTCAATGGAAATGTATTCTAACAGCTGCAAAAATGACACATCTCCATAACTGTGGAATTTTCCAAACTCTATTGCATGTTAAGTTTGCGCAAGAAGAAGCACCAAATATTATGGTTAATTGCACATCCTTATTGGCATATCATTAACAAATTCAGTGTTATGTGGACACAAGACTCGTGCGTTGTTTAGTGGAGGAGAAAGGAGCTCGGGAGCGCACGAGTTGGGCCATTATCAAATTTTGGGCAATAACATGTCCCTGCACTTCCCACCCCTGAAAATTAAATATTAAAAAAATTCAACAATGCAGTAAAACTAAAAAATATTAAATTGAACGCCACATGATAAGAGCCAGGTAATTTCAGATCATATTTTTGCAGTTTTTACTTTTTATCTCACTTTGAATATCCAGTGTATGTTGAAAACCCAATGTCCCCGACCCCATTTTCACACCTTTGTGCAGTTAAAAGGAATATTTACAATAAATCTATAAATATTTTTCTTGCCAATTCCAAACAGAGAATAGACTTCAGTAATCTATTAATTAAAATAATTAAGAAAAAATCTCTATCCCTCAGTTTTGTGTCATTGGTGTTATCAGCATTAATTTCCAGGATTTGTGAGGTTAAAAACAGATGTGAAGAAATATTTTTCTGGTCTGATGAGACCAAGTTAAAAGCCTAATCCTGGGAAATATAAAGGACATATTTTCTTCACTAAGAACAAGATTGATGAGCCCGTTGAGAGGGGGCCCTACAACAGGTCCACATCTCGCCCGCCCCAATTCTATTTTATTTGTAATGACCAGCGGAAGCAGGCCATAACAGCATTTTTAATGCTTGTTATTTATCTCAAGTTCCTTTAATACAGATCAAATAGACTTGGTTGATAGAGTAGGTGACAATTGATTATATCAGCAATGATGTGGTATTTCACAAGTTCATAGTAATACAAATTACTTAAGGAGAGTGACTGAGAGACAAGGTCACATGTCTTCAGCATACTTCTCAAACACAGTTCTTTTATACTGTCTTTTAAATTGCTGTAGACTAGACTTATGTACTTAGGTACTGACATGTAGTCTTGGGTTCTGAACATATACTGCACAATACAAGGTATTTGATACTGTAATTATTTTATTATCCAATATTGTTTAATACCTTGAATTATTTTTAGATATCCTTTAGTAGGTTTTAACAATCATAAATGATTGGAGGTCTATGTGATTTACTAAATGAACAAATTCTGCTTTTGCCAGAGCCACTCTTTTGGGTTTTTTGGCTTGTTATTATGTTCTTTATTTAAGAAAATCCTCTTTCACAGTCAGTGGTGCTTACAGCAGGGCTCTTGCAGGCTGGTCAGGGGTGAGCCGCCAAACGTATTCATATTTTTGGGATAAATAAATGAAAATGTAATTATCATCACTGCTTGAACAGAATAGAGTTGGGCCTAAACATAAAAGTTATATTATATTCCAGCATTTTAAGGCTTTGGAGGGAAAAAAGAAAAAAACACAGCAATAGAATAATACAGAATAATAAAGAGCCTAATAATAAACTAGGACTACTCAGAACTAAACCAGGATTAAGCCAGGGCAAAAACATGCAATATCAGGACTAAGGCAGGACTAAATCACATCTAAACCAGGCCAAAGGCCTAATACAGAATGAGACCAGTACATCTCAAACAACATGACTAACTCCTGCTCAGCCACTGCTCCTCAGCGCTGAGCAGACAGACCATGGAAAATAATAAATAAGGGCGGACCAAACGCTGTTCTGTCCAGACCTCGCGCTTTACGAAAAACTCAGTAAATGAAGCGCTCCTTGGAGATGGTGTGCTCATCCACATATTCAGCTTCAGCCTCGTTTACCTGTTAACTTTGCAAAGAGCATCTCTGCGCTTGTACATTTCCCACAAACACGTATTGAATGAAGTCAGAGCAGAAAGGAAGAAAATGCACCTGTCAAATGAATGATTCAGATGTTATTTAGTAAAGTTAGAGCCCAGGGAGCGAGCGTGTTGACCGGTTAAACACGAGTGCTGGTGGTGCAGAGCAGTTTTCCAAAACTCACGTTCCATCAGCTTTATCATCCGCTTTACAAACATCCACAGCTGAACTGGTGTTCCTTACATTAAAGTCGCTGGTTAAGCCCTTTGCACCGGTGAAGGCAGGAACACACGCTGCACCTGACGCGGACCGCGAGGAGTCCTGCTTCTGCATGGGATAATCCGAGCAAACACGATTCATGCTGTCCTTGTGCTACGGTTTGATTAAATCTGTCAGTCCGTCCAACGATAAGCCTCCTGTTTTCTCAGTTTAGCGTCTTACACCGTTTAACAGAGCCATGTTTTCATTTGAGCCCGCGCTAGGAGATGATGGTCCGGAGCCGGAGGCACACTGCTACGCAAAGTGCCGCGAACTTGCTGTGGAGCTACGCGAATGCGGCGCGGATAATGCCGGAAAAAATATAATTTTTATGGAAAATGAGGTCAGATTTTATTTTTTGGCCCCCGGGACGCATATTGAGTAGGCCCAACCTAGTACTTTTATTGCATTGATTTATCTCACAGGCAGAATTTCATATGTGCGTGAAAATGACAAAGTTGCAATCATTAACTTTTTTTTCTTTTTTTTTTTGCCATGCGAAGGTGGGGGAACGCCGTTCCCGACCACTTTAACCCCTGCCTATACCCCACTTTATGAACAATTCTGATGGCATCTTTTGAAGTCTATATAAAACCAGCAAATGACTATTGTAGGTATTTCCCCAGACCTATGAGCAGTAGTTTATGTGATGGGGAATTATAGAGTTAATTCGGCCCTCACACATGGCCCTTATCCAGGGATTAAAGTGGGATTTGGGAGGTGGGGGAACTCTAACCTTTAACAAGCAGTAGGAATCGCGCTACATTTTATATTTTTTATGTACTTAGGTACTGACATGTAGTCATGGGTTCTGAACAGATACTGCACAATACAAGGTATTTGATACTGTAATTATTTATTTTCCAATATTTTTAATACCTTGAATTATTTTTAGATATCCTTTAGTAGGTTTTAACAATCATAAATGATTGGAGGTCTATGTGATTTACTAAATGAACAAATTCTGCTTTTGCCAGATCCACTCTTTTGGGTTCTTCTTAGATAGGACTGCAGAGCACCATGCCTGCCCAGAGTGGAGCTTAATAGATTATAGAAACAAATAAAATGTCAGGATCCACTTATTCAAAGAAGGCCCAATCAAAGAAATGAACATTTGTGCTGAAACATTACTTATTAGCAATTTTGGCTTGTTATTATGTTCTTTATTTAAGAAAATCCTCTTTCACAGTCAGTGGTGCTTACAGCAGGGCTCTTGCAGGCTGGTCAGGGGTGAGCCTCCCACCACCATTTGGGATAAATAAATGAAAATTTAATTATCATCACTGCTTGAATTATATTCCAGCATTTTAAGGCTTTAGAGGAAAAAAAAGAGAAAAAAACACAGCAATAGATTAATACAGAATAATAAAGAGCCTAATAATAAACTAGGACTACTCAGAACTAAACCAGGATTAAGCCAGGGCAAAAACATGCAATATCAGGACTAAGGCAGGACTAAATCACATCTAAACCAGGCCAAAGGCCTAATACAGAATGAGACCAGTACATCTCAAACAACATGACTAACTCCTGCTCAGCCACTGCTCCTCAGCGCTGAGCAGACAGACCATGGAAAATAATAAATAAGGGCGGACCAAACGCTGTTCTGTCCAGACCTCGCGCTTTACGAAAAAACTCAGTAAATGAAGCGCTCCTTGAAGATGGCGCGCTCATCCACATATTCAGCTTCAGCCTCGTTTACCATGTTAACTTTGCAAAGAGCATCTCTGCGCTTGTACATTTCCCACAAACACGTATTGAATGAAGTCAGAGCAGAAAGGAAGAAAAATGCACCTGTCAAATGAATGATTCAGATGTTATTTAGTAAAGTTAGAGCCCAGGGAGCGAGGTTTAGCGTGTTGACCGGTTAAACACGAGTGCTGGTGGTGCAGAGCAGTTTTCCAAAACTCGCGTTCCATCAGCTTTATCGTCCGCTTTACAAACATCCACAGCTGAACTGGTGTTCCTTACCTTAAAATCGCTGGTTAAGCCCTTTGCACCGGTGAAGGCAGGAACACACGCTGCACCTGACGCGGACCGCGAGGAGTCCTGCTTCTGCATGGGATAATCCGAGCAAACACGATTCATGTTGTCCTTGTGCTGCGTTTTGATAAAATCTGTCAATCCGTCCAACGATAAGCCTCCTGTTTTCTCAGTTTAGCGTCTTACACCGTTTTACAGAGCCATGTTTTCATTTGAGCCCGCGCTAGATGATGGTCCGGAGCCGGAGGCATACTGCTACGCAAAGTGCCGCGAACTTGCTGTGGAGCTACGCGAATGCGGCGCGGATAATGCCGGAAAAAATATAATTTTTATGGAAAATTAGGTCAGATTATATTTTTTGGCCCCCGGGACGCATATTGAGTAGGCCCCACCTAGTACTTTTATCGCATTGATGTATCTCACAGGCAGAATTTCGTATGTGCGTGAAAATGACAAAGTTGCAATCATGAACTTTTTTTTCTTTTCTTTTTTTGCCGTGCGAAGGTGGGGGAACGCCGTTCCCGACCGTTCCCGCCCACTTTAACCCCTGCCCTTATCATATCGTACTGCCAAAACAGTACATTTTGGCCTTCTACATGACTTGTGGCCTAAAATACACGTGGCACACTGTCAGTGCATAGAATTCACGTGGCACACTGCCAGTGGTAGATGCTTAGTGCCTACCTGTCACCAGGATTACTTAACTCTCTTGATGTGGAAGTATGGACAGACTTGAATGTTAGGACTGGCACAATGTCTTGAGTTCATGTCTCGGGGTCCCGCAAAGATGGCAATAAACATCCTGACTGCTGCCTATTCTTCACCAACCTTTCGATCATCGTTTTGTAGAATTCTCCTACAAACTGGCGTCTACGAACTTGTTTACATACAGCTGCTCTGGTAAGTGCGTTTCTTTTTTATCCTTTGATAAAAAAGGAGGGAGAATGGCCTTACCAGACGCATGCTTGCTAAAAAAAGAATAATGCAATGGGAAATGTTCAAAGAGTAAAAACAGCGTTGTTGGTTGATTCTGGATGTTTGTTTCTGGTCGAGAGTAGGGATTTAGGTCCTGTACTAAGACCGGGCTATTCTGATGCACAAGTTTAGACTAGAATGGCTACAAAGATGTGAGGCTCGATGTAGACTGTTGACGCTACTGTTTATGCAGGTAGCCGTCACAGGTATGAGAGGGACACATAATGTAGACTATTTTGAGTGTAAGCTTTGTTTAGGTTAATTTTAGCGTCAAACATAAGGCACACTGATGTAGCCATTGAAGCCGGTACGCCCCAGAAAGCTGTAAACGAGTCTGAGTCCAGGTCACTGGGCTCTGTCTGGTCTGCGGATGATATGGGTCAAAGCCGAGCTGTGGGCTACTGTGTGTATAGCTGTTGTTTTATGTTATTTTTAATTTTGAACAGCGTGCTGAATATTGAGTCGGTGATAATTGCATAGGCCGTGTAATTATTTACTTAGACAGTTGGGGTTAGAGCTGCGTCACAGTCAGGGGACTGTGACCACAGGCTTCTGTGAAAACCTGGAGAACTATTTGTTTTTGGTGTTCATAGAGGTGTGTGGCTTAAAATTCATCTGCTGGCTTTCTTCTGACTTAGGATAGTTAAAAGAATGTGAGTACTTGTGTTTGCTAAAACGGTTGTGGTGGGAGATACGACCTAGGATAACGATCTCCTATAACTAATAACCCGCTTAGCTGAGGCGCCGATTGAGAGATGTGCACATGATAACACTTCTGCCCCATATTCAGCCTATGGGAGGCTCGTTGTGTTTGCTTCTAATCCAACTGTGAAACTCCAGAATCAACTAATAAACATTGCGATAAATATCACGTTATTTTATTTAAAAAAATGAAGTTGGCTATAGTTTTGGATGCAGCTTGGAGATCTTTATTTCCATTGTTTATGTTTCGTGTCATGTGTCTCCGTGTTTGTCTGTCCGTCCACCTGCTGTTTTATCTAATGTGTTTGTCTGTCTGGGAAGGTCCGTGAAACAAAGTGTTCCCGATAACATTTGCCTAGAGACAGATTGCTGAGTCAGCATTAAAAAAGATAAAAATAAAATGGCAACATTGTTTACTAGAACTATTTCCATGGAATTCCGGGGTATGCCTTTTGAACAATGATAATGCATCCCGAAAGCTACGATACAGATTAAGAGTCTCTGTAGTGTAAACAATGTCGCATTTTGAATGACAATTCAATTGATGATTCACGCTGGTGATAATGAATTGAGATTATGTTTTGGTTTTCGAAAGTTGATGCTGCGCTAATCTCTGCTTACAGGCCACAGGAACTGCGAAGGAGGACTGACTTCCGGTGTAACACCGATGTGTTTGTTTAGCTGCAACTTTGTGAGTACAACAGCTGGGTTTTTAAACACAAAAGGTTAATAATCAATGAGGGAAAGGTGTATAATTTATGGCATTATGCTAAAAATATTAAAGAGTTGTGCTTGACAGGCGGTCAAACGAATGATATTTGGCGACAGTGAAACAAAATTAGGATCTAAAGTGTGTACAATTGAGAAGTAAAAAGGTCTTGCTTTTGTTGTTGTTGTTGTTATGTTGTAAATGTTGACAGATGTTATTCTGCTGTGATTTGTTTTAGAAACTGAGCTTAAACCTGATTCTTAAAGTACCAGGACCTAAAAAATATAATATAATCTGTCTTTGTAGTTAGATTTGCGGTAAAGTGAAACTTAATTCTGTCTTTAAGGTTCTGATGTCTGTGTAGGCTTTGGGCGTATAGGAATGATGCGACCTTTGTTGAGGGTTTAGAAATGAGATATGCCAGGCTACGTCAGCAGATGGGCTTTGGCTGGTTCTCTTAAAGATGGTTTAAAGCACTTGCTTGTAATTTTTTTTTTACATATTTAGAGTCAGGCCCAAGGTTAGAAGTGGTCAAAACACTACCTTTGTGAGGGGAACGGTTAAGATTAGATTAGCTGGTATCCAAACTGGTTTAGAAGAAATGTATTGTTTTGACTAGGGCAACCAATATTTTGTATCGCAGGCTAAGTGTTTAATATGAAGATTCAACATTAGTCGGAATAATGTTTCCCAGGGTGATGTGGGATCCCCAGGAGATGGCAGCGCCGAGACATAATGAATTCAAAACAATTCTTAATTGCAAACAACACTAATTTGAATATATAGGTCAAATAAAGAAGATAGGTCTAAACAAAACAAAGTTTAGAGCGGTGTTTTGCTTGATATGGTCTAAATTACTAATACACTTTTACTTCTCGGTTTGCTTGCAAGGTTTTTGGGGATCCTGGCAAACCATTGTGCGTATAATTTAATTTCCTTTAAAAATACCACTTTATTTGAAATCTAGAATAGACGATTGACTTTAATATGATAACATAAACTGATCACTAATCGATATGAGAAGGTAAAACATAAACAGTTAGGAGATTCTCCTTTTTCTGAAGATTAGCCCCCTTTTTGACAGTGTACAGAGGATTTTTTTTACATTCATTATTATTATTATTATTATTTTTATTATTTACTCGTGTTGCTTTTCTTTCAAATTTTCTTCTTGTTTTATTTTTTGTTAGCATTTTTGAATTTTTTCTTATTTGTAATGCTTTGCGCGATAGGACAAGCTGATTTTAAGTGTTTACTTTACTTTTACTTCGCCTTTTGGTGGTTATCGGAGAGAAGCAGGTGGGTCTTTGCGCATTGCGTGAGCGTTGGTCCAAGTGCATGAAGGACAGTTTACAAAACCTGAGAGTCTGCCCTGCTCTCGAAACCAAAACACCTCCTCTGCCGCCGTCCCCCAACGCCCTAAAAAGCTGTCTGCAGGCGGACTAGTGCTCGCAAATTTGCCTCAGGTCCTATGCTTCGCTTCCTGCACCACCTTTAGTTTACACTTGTTTTGAATTTTTGCGTATAAATAGATGTTTATATATTTTGTAATCAATTTTTGTGTTTTGCCCATGGCTAGGGCCCATGGGACTCCGTGTTACTGTAAATTCTCTCTCTATTTATTTTTTTCTAATCTTCATTTTCTGACCCTTTTTAATGCTCAGATTGGTCAAACTATTTTAATCTTAATTGAACAGCTATAATTATCAAGATAAAGTAGATAATGAAATAAATAAATAAATGTAATTGAATAGTTTGATAGGTAACACATTTACAGAGTGATAAATAACTAACAAACATAGACATTGTAGGATTCACATAAAGTAAAAATTATTCAATGTAACGAGGCGAGTTTAGGTGAAGCCAAGGCCCGTTATTGCTTTAGTAGTATATTAATTCTAATATTTTCTGAAAGTTATAGGCTAAAGTGTACTAAGCTCAATCCTACCTGATTTGCAGTAAACCTTTAGCCTGGCTAACGCCAGACTAAAATCACAAGTGATATTTAGTCTGGGACCACCAATTCATTTTCTCGTAGGAGAGGTGTGGTTTACGATTGTTCATAGCCGTTTATTGGGCGCTACGAATGTCTCTCATGCGTCTGCATGTAGCCATAGCCAATCGTATCATGGTATCAGATGAAGTATGACGTACCTGCTGTAAACTTTTGAGCTAAACTATTTAGAACACGTTCTAAAGCTTGATCGAAAGATGGCATCGCGTCTGCTGCTGTCATGTTGGATCCGTAAATATTTTTTTTATTTTTTTTATCCCTAAACAAACTACAAGCTTTATGTCAAATAGCACGTCATCGTCTTACCGTCCCTCCTCGTTCTGTGATTGGTGCCCAAATCCATGGAAAATGTCGGCCATGGTCCCCAGGCTGTTGTGAAGTTCGAAAAGATTCGAGCGCACACAGCAGTCTGGCGTTAGCCAGGCTAGTAAACCTTAGGAATGTATGTAAAATAAATACATTACTAAATAAATAAATGACAGAGAGATCTTGAATATTTAATCAGTGATATCATTTTAGCTTCTAAAAAAAACATTATTGTAAGTCTCAGATTACTGTGTAGCAAATCTGCGTTGATCCGTTGCAGCTGATAAAATATTATCCCCTTAACTTGAATAGTAACTTCTAGAGGTTACCATTCTCGTGTGAAAATGTTTTGTTGATGGTAGTGATAGAGATTAATTTGCTTGCTTTCTGATTAGTGCCCGAAGTGTGTTATAGCTCCCCATGGTGACGAGTTTGGCCGGTGGGACGGAGAGTTTGAGAGTGAAGATATGTACAGGGACCAGGTTATGAAGTGCCTTGAAGGTGATGTGGTGAGAGGTAGAGGCCCGTGTAATCAGGTGTTGATGGATAATGGAGATCTCGGAGGCAAGGAATGATTGCATGTGTTGAAAACGAGAGTCAGAGGTTTTGTGATATTGGAGAGGAGAGAGAAGAGAGTTAGAGAGCTATGTTGATTGGAGTCAATTAAACCGGAGTAGTAGGCGGATTTGGCAGAGGAGAGGTTGTCTGATGATGAATGATGTGATTATTGTATATTTCTTTGTATTTAGTCAGTCTAATTTTGTATAGTCGTTCTAGTTGTGTTCTTGGGATCTGGGTTAAGGCTTAACAATTTTCGGATTGTGTAAGTGTTGTCTCTGAACCTCCCGAAATTGTGTAATTTTAATTTAAGTAAGTTAAGTGATTTTTGTACAGAAATTGATCATGCAGTGTTTTTATTGTTGGTTTTCGTTTTAAGCAAAAGAAGAAGTCCTAAATTCTGATAAGCGGTTGGTACTGGTGTACTTTAATTTGGAGCATTGTAATAAAGTAATCGTTTACACTTACACTGAAAAACCCTTGGAGGCTGAAGTTGAAATATAGTGTCGTTTGCCAAGACTTGTCAGCGGAGGCTGAATCCAGATTTGAACTCATAGCGTGTTCTTAGATTTAGATCTGAGACTGTGGTTTTGCGTTGCGCGCAGTCCGATGAAGAGGTTGCATGCAGCGTAGTAGAACGGTGTCTTCTAATCTGAAGTTTGTGCTGGCAAACGTGTTTTATTTCAAGAATAGCAAAAGTGATAATCAGTGTAAATCCGGTATCTTAAGAGTCACTCAAAGAAAGGTCACACTTATGACCTCAAAAGTATATTGCCCATTTTCCACACTTATCACGACTCCGGGTGCACACCGAGCTCGTGTAACTGTTGAAAAGAGGAGGGGCCAAGAAGGAGAGTCGATTTGATCTCTGTAGAAATAATTGTGACTCTTTTGATCTAGAAGGAACAAATTTGGTGAAAACAAAAGTTACAGTAAGTAGTTGAACTTCAAGTCTAAAACCCGATCATTAAACACAGGGAAAGCGTCAGAAATAAAACCCAGTTGTTGTAAACAATAGGAAGTGTGTAAGGATATTATGGCTTCATACTAACCATACTAATGCCATGATTGCATTTTTATTTTTATATTTACTATGAAATCATAGGAGTGTGCCTATTTTTAGTAACCTGTATGTATTGAGTGTGTAACATGTTTTAATCCATATTCTTTCTAGGTTGATAACGCCATTTCCACAGAGACAGGGACTTTGCAGAAGGGCCTGACTCAGGACAGGAGCTGAGGAGCAGAGAACAATAATACCAATGGCATGGTAACATGTGGCCTTGTGCAGGCCGGAGTGTGCTTCTTTGTTGTTGCAGGAGGCAGCGTGGAAGAAGAGAATGTCGGTTCGCTCTGATGTCCGGAGGCATCTGTATCCTTTGTGTATTTATTTTGTGTTTCCAAGCAAACGAAGGAAACACTTATTATCTCATCATATATATTAACTTGCGATTGATAGTAATGATTGATATTTAGGTCATGATAACTGAACCCAACTCTAATGAAAAGTCATATTTGGTCGGCAAGTTTGTAGAAATTGTACTGATGTGTGTGCTGTTTGCAAATATAACATTATTTTCACAGGCAACCTGACAGACGGGTTGGATCTGACAAAAAGGCAACCACATATCGGTTTGGGTTTGAATAATTGGTGATTAAGATTTTAAAAGTTGACTAAAATGTAGAGGTTATGTAAGCAGACATAATGTATCGGGGTATTTCATACAAATTGAGCAAGATAATTGGTTCTACATTTGCATTTAAAAGGTTTACATTGGTTTAGTGTCAAAGTGTGGTTTGAGTTTAGCCAGAAGTAACTGTATGATATGATTTTGATGAAGGTGTTTGAAGGAGTTTGTGTCTGGAGAGGAACGACAGGTTCATCTTACACACCCCACTTTGCCTTTGCATTTATTTCATTTTGCATCATTTTCATTTGTACATTTATGAGTGTTTTCATTTTATATTTGCATTTAATTTTATATTTAGCTCTATTTACTTATTATTTACATTTATTATGTAAAATTTTTCTTCCTCTTTTATAGTTGATAAGTTTTTATACATTTTTAACTTCATAGCATGTGTTAAGGTTTTTATATATTTAGTTTTATTATTCTAGTTTTGTGATTTTATGCATTTAATATTTTTTGTATTTGTATATTGCCTTTTTATTGCCATAACACTGAGGTCCGACATCAGTGGCTAATACCATGTTGAGCGGTAAAGTCAGGATTTGTTCCCGCGGCTCAAAACCACTGATGGTTGACATTTTGTTTCCATAAGCGCGACAAATGTACAGAGATTGATTAGGACTTAGTGGGAGGCCATTTTTTGTATACCTATTTCTATATTTACCTAGTTTTTAACATTTAATTTTTCATGTTTTTATATTTCTTATTCTTTCTATTTACTATTATTATTATTATCGTTTTTATTATTACTATTTTTTATTATTATTATTACTATTATTATTATTTTTGTTATTATTACTATTATTATTATTTTATTTTTATTATCCTTATGTTATTCTTATTTTTTATTTATTTTTTATTCATTTTTTGGTCCAGTCAGTTTTCAGCCTTTTGTGATTTTCATTTATATTCTAATTCATAGTGCTTATCTTTCATAGCTTTATATATCTGAATTTGAATTCATAACTTTGCAGGTCCGGACTCACAAGATGCATGGAGCAGGTTTTAATACTTGGTTGTCTTGTGGGGAGGTCCTGTCATTTTATGTTTTGCGTGTTGCTCATTGCAGGTATGTTTAGGTCAGAGGAAGATTTTAAGCTCTACGTCAGAAGCCGATACGCCTGAAGTATACAAGGATGAATATGTTTTGGCCTTAGTGAGGGTTCTTGCTTAGCATTTTTCAGTAACATTACTTTTAATCTTGATTACAACATGGGAAGCGGGTGTTCTGTATTCTGTCTTAAGCTAGTTAAGATCGCAAATAATGAGGGTTACCATCCAGTTAGATATGAATTTTATGGGAAATTTCATTGTGCATAAAAATATGAGCTTGCACCGTTCTCCTTGGACGCCGTTGACTCTCCACGCCATTCTATTCCAACATGGAGGTTCGTAAGGACATCTTGGTGGGTGTGGGTATATTAATCCCGATGGCTCATCCAAGATGGTCCAGTCATGTCCCTTATTATCCGAGGCACCTGGAGGTGTGTCGACGTCCTGAGTGTGAAGATTGTTCTATTTTTTGCTTATGAGCATTTCTCTTAATAGGTGAATGTGGTTTTCCTGAGAATTGAAATACTTAATTTTTTAATGTTTTTGTGGTGTTTGTATTTTGTTGTATGTACATTTTCTGACTTGGACCAATAATATATAATTTGCAGGAGAAACTGAATTGGCGGCCATAATCTTTTACCTTTCCCGGGTAATTGGCAATATAGTCTGGGATCGGAAGTTTGGTTATGGTGCCCCCTCTTATACGCCTTTAGTACTTGATGCATGTGTTTTTATTGGTGGCAGCGTTTACCCCGATTGGGTGATTGGTGGGTCTAATGATGCACATGTCTCAGTACTTTGGGGTCACTGAGAGGGGGGTCATTTTATTCCATCGCAATGACCCGTGTACTGTTGAATGAAGTGTTGAATATTGTTATGAAATGTAGATTCTGTGTGTCCTTCCACATAAGAAGTTAATCTTGTTGAGAGTTTATTGGGACTTAGCTTTGATTGATCTTAACTTGATTCTAATTGGGTTTTATTTAAGGTTAAATTTACTTTTAACTTGGGTGAAACTACTACGTGTTTCAAAAGGGTGGCGTGATGGGGAATTATAGAGTTAATTCGGCCCTCACACATGGCCCTTATCATATCGTACTGCCAAAACAGTACATTTTGGCCTTCTACATGACTTGTGGCCTAAAATACACGTGGCACACTGTCAGTGCATAGAATTCACGTGGCACACTGCCAGTGGTAGATGCTTAGTGCCTACGTGTCACCAGGATTACTTAACTCTCTTGATGTGGAAGTATGGACAGACTTGAATGTTAGGACTGGCACAATGTCTTGAGTTCATGTCTCGGGGTCCCGCAAAGATGGCAATAAACTTCTCCTGCATAAGACATCCTGACTGCTGCCTATTCTTCACCAACCTTTCGATCATCGTTTTGTAGAATTCTCCTACAAACGTACGGTAAGATTAAGGAACAGTACAGGGTGAAGAGAGCCTTTTGGTCCAGAAAATATCTACACTTGCCCATTATGGCCACATTTTTCGCCACTTTACCACAAATAATGTTTTTTGTGGTCTCCAGCTAACCTTATGATTGAAGATCACACCCAGAAATGTATATTGTTTGCCTTTTTCTATTTGAACATTGTCAATATTGATTTGAATCTGAGTGTCAGTATTCCGTTTGCCAAATAAAATCATTTTTGTTTTCAATAAGTTCAGCGATAGTTTATTTCTGTTAAACCATTCTTTGAGTTTGTATATTTCTGTTGTGACCTCTGATATGAGCAGTTGTAGGTCTTTGCTAGAGCCTAGTATAGTTGTGTCATCAGCAAATAATATACATTTTAACTTTGTTGAGACTTCACACAAATCATTGATGTAGAGCAGAAACAATTTAGGTCCTAAAATCGACCCCAGGGGGACCCCGCATATTATATTCCTCCATCCTGATACATGTTCATCAATTTGTACATACTGTTTTCTTTCAGTCAAATATGACTTCAACCAATTGTTAGTGTAGCAAGACGAGCGGTTTAGCAATTGGCCAATAACATATTACAGCCAAAAATAATATCAATATTGACAACGCCACCGGAGAGAAGGCTCCGGACCTTAAGGCACGCAGGTTCGTTTATGATTGACACAGGCAGATTCCTATGCTTAGCAAAAATATAAGTTTTATTTACTATATATTTCGTTTAAATTAATTAATTTCTGTTTTTCATTTGTTGTAAAAAAAAAAGGATTCAATTGGTTCACAATTCATCATTTTCACAGTCAACATTCAGTTAATGTCAGTTCCAGCTGATTCATTAATTAAAACCAAAAAGGAGTCCGTGAGTGAACCAAAAAAGGGTTAAAAGACAAGGCAACAACATCTAGGACAGCGCTGTCATCGCAGCGGCGCAGGCCAGATCACCTGTAAATAATGAAGACTGTTAACACCTAGCCTTACTGTTGGGATAAAAACTGAAGCTCTGCCCCAAACGTACCATCGAACGCAGGGCATAACACACGGGTGTGGGGCCATGACAGCGAGACGCACACCATCCCTGCACATGGAGCATCTGGGGGCTACATCATGGAACCGTTACCATGATGCGGAGTTAAATTACAAAACCTCCAGTTAGGGCCAGTAAATAGATACGTTAAAGACAATCAAATCTAGAGCAAACGCTACCTGTCCTTCGGAGGAGCGAGGAACGCACTGACACACCGGCTGGACCAGGAACTGAGTGACGTCAGAGAACAGAGTGAATGCATTGCGCTTATATACCCGCGGCGCCACCAGCTGGCAGGAGGAGATGCAACAGGCGCCATGCCACATTAGCGATCCCTCTATTATTTAGTTTCTTTAAGAGTATTTCATGATCTATAGTGTCAAAAGCTTTCTGGAGGTCTATGAATATACCCAACTGTATCTAGTTGCGTGACTGAGCGCACGCACAAAGACCAGACATTTATGCATCAAATAGCCTAAGCTAAGGTAAGAGCATATCGCACATTGTAAAAACGCTGGCCTATTCCTTTAAATGAATTTTTGTGTTGGCGTTTCATTTTTTTGGTTCACTCAGTCGTACCACTAGAAAGCCGTAGTTGAGAGGGGAATGAGTGTTAAAGAATAAAATTAAAATAATTTATCATATTGGGTGACCTGTGACTTTCAGGCACCTGCTCTCAGACACTCAATGTTTTGGCTTTGAATCAGTATGACGCTCAAAACAGAGGGTTTTTATCCATCTTCATGTGGAAGCATAGACAGACTTGAATGGTCAGACTAGTGCAATGTCTGGAGTCAGTTTCCTATTCCCGCACTGATAGTAAATAAACTTCTCCTGCATAAGACATCCAGACTCCTGCCTATTTTTCATCTATTTTCTCGGACACCATAATTTCCTCTCTAACAGTTATTACATATTGTACACATTCTCTGTTGGATTTCATGTACATGTTTCATTGCTCACATTTTATTATTATTCATTTTATTATCTATGCATGTTTTTTATGTTACATTCATTGTGTTTATTTTACTCTAAATTGATTCATGCGCTTTTGTATTTGCTTTACATTATAAAGCACATTGAGTTGATGAATTGTGTGAAACAACAGAGGGACTCCTATCAGCCCTAGGTCCGTCTGCCTGTCCGTCCGTCCATATGGTTTCTCCTTTCTCCCACTGGGATTGTGATTGCGCGTAGGAGAGTCTAAAGACATGGGATGCGACTACAAACTTGATTTGATTTGAAATGTGCTCTACAAATAAAATTGCCTTTGCCTTGTCTTGCATTGCCTTACCACAACTGTGTGTGGAGTGAATGTAAATTGCCCCAAAGCGCATTATGACTATTGATTGATTGATTGAATTATTTGAGTGATTTTTACAACAATTATTACAGTGTAGAAAACAACCAAAGCAAGAAAGAAAGAAAAAACTCAAAAGGAGTAGGCCGAAGCAAGAAAGCTTATGAGCCTACCCCCATATTCAAGATTAAATTTACAGCCTATAGCCTGGTATTTCCTAGAACTATTAGGCCTAGGAGTCTCAAATAGAGGAGAGGGGACAGCAGTTTAGAAAAGTGGTTTGAGACAACAAAGAATCTCCTTTGGAAAAGATCTTTAACCACTTTTACAAAATAGTTAACATGACATTAAACAACATGAGCTTCCAAGAACAAGGCGACATGATGAGTACATAACAGACTGTTCATGTGTTTAGAAACAGACACTTTTTCATACATCGATGTGGTTTGTCCTGCTGCTATAATCCCCAGCAAACGGTACGTCAGTTCCAATCAGCACGTAATCCTACAGCAGAGCAGAGAAGACCGTCAGACCTGATGTGCAATGTTGGCTTCTGTAATTTACTGGAACTTATTCCTGCGCTTTTGTAGTGGCGCAGATGGTAGAGCGGGTTGTCTCATAATTGAAAGGTCTGGGATTCGAATCCCACCTCCTGAAAGTGCACGTTGCCGTTGTGTCTTTGGGCAAGGCACTTCACCCTCTTTACCTCCTGTGTCTGCGTACACTGGTGTGTGAATGGGTGAGTGGATCCTTGCTGTAAAGCGCTTTGAGTGCCTAATGACGGTGGAAAAGCTCTATATAAGTTGAGACCATTTGTATTTGCTTTATATTATGAAGCACATTGAGTTGATGAATTGTGTGAAACAACAGAGGGACTCCTATCAGCCCTAGGTCCGTCTGCCTGTCCGTCAGTCCATATGGTTTCTCCTTTCTCCCACTGGGATTGTGATTGTCGTGTAGGAGAGTCTAAGGACATGGGACGCGACTACAAACTTGATTTGATTTGAAATGTGCTCTACAAATAAAATTGCCTTTGCCTTGTCTTGCATTGCCTTACCACAACTGTGTGTGGAGTGAATGTAAATTGCCCCAAAGCGCATTATGACTATTGATTGACTGATTGATTGGATTTATTTGAGTGATTTTTACAACAATTATTACAGTGTAGAAAACAAACAAAGCAAGAAAGAACAAACTCAAAAGGAGTAGGCCGAAGCAAGAAAGCTTATGAGCCTACCCCCATATTAAAAATTAAATTTACAGCCTATAGCCTGCTATTTCCTAGAACTATTAGGCCTAGGAGTCTCAAATAGAGGAGAGGGGACAGCAGTTTAGAAAAGTGGTTTGAGACAACAAAGAATCTCCTTTGGAAAAGATCTTTAACCACTTTTACAAAATAGTTAACATTAAACAACATGAGCTTCCAAGAACAAGGCGACATGATGAGTACATAACAGACTGTTCATGTGTTTAAAAACAAAAACTTTTACATACATCGATGTGGTTTGTCCCGCTGCTATCATCCGCAGCAAACTGTACGTCAGTTCCAATCAGCACGTAATCCTACAGCAGAGCAGAGAAGGCCGTCAGACCTGATGTGCAATGTTGGCTTCTGTAATTTACTGGAACTACACTGACCTTCATAATCTGCAGCTGGGTGTTCACTAGCGTCATCTTTCCAATTGTAGGCAGAGGGTATCCCTTTGCAAGTTGAGCTGGAACGGTTAAAAGCATAATAAAAACTTAATCTAAATAAAACATAATCACAGCAGTGAGCAGGGGCATTCACGGTCGTATGGTTGGGCCATAAAATAACCACTGCAGTGAATTGAGAATTGTATCATGGAGAAACCTTACATAATTGACACACTTTTCATTGGGGTTTCAGACTTATACTTGTGAACACTAATGATTCAACAGTTTCATTTAAGGTTGCTTCGCTCATACAAACCATTTAACATTGGGATGATCACAACTTTCAGCACCGCTTGGAAGATGCGATCGATGGATTTCACCTGTTGGACGAGTAAAACAGAATAAATTAGACCGTTTTTCTTCTCAAGGATAAAAACAATTGCAAAAATTGGTAACCCCCCCTGACTATATTCAATATTATTCAACATTTAATGAAGAAAATATTAAAAGCTTAATACCAAGGGGCATCAAATTGAATATTGAAACTAGAGACTTTCCTGCTGACTTTCCTGTCAATACTAATGCATGTTAAAATCATGATTAACAAGCCGTACCTGAAAATCACCAAAGTAACTTGTCCCCAGGGTCAAATCCATTCTGTGCAAATGAAAGTGCATCAGAATCTGGTGTTTGTTTAATTTATTTTACCTATTTTTTTAACTCACTTGTTGAGAGTGACGGAGCCTGCCACCATGGTGCCGCTGACGGACACTTGTGCGCTGACACTGCCATCCTGTGGTGAAGCAAAGACTGTACGATTAATTCCAGAGCAGATCAGGGCACAAATTGTTCACTTTGACATGGATTTCATATCTAGTCATAGTCAGAAAGTCTTTGGGTAATTAGCACGATGGCTGAGTGGTTAGAGCTCTTGTATCACAGCAAGAAGGTCTGGGGTTTGTTGCACAGGTTTTCCAAGACAAAACTTGCATCACAGGTAACACTTTAGATTACAGTCCGCGAGTTCCATGTGTAGGTACAGGGAACAAGAAAGTAATTACACGTGTAAGTACAGGTAATTACACATTTAAGTGCAAGGTTCAATAAAGGTGCACAAAGGTGTACAAAGTGTAGTTACAAGTGTTTTGGCCCACTTGTGCCAGCTTTATAAAGTTCCATGAATTGGGGAAAATTACTGCATAACTAATGCACAAATACACCTTACCTAATTACCTGTACTTGCATGTTCAAGATTCAAGATTTTTTATTTGTCAAACCATTCACATGGTTTGAAATTATATTTCTCTCATCCTTGATTGTGGAGCGGGGGGCGGGGGAAGAGGGGTGGGAGGGAGGGTAGGGAGTTCAGCTTCCCAATGGCCCTGTGCACGAAACTGTTCCTCAGCCGACTGGAGCTGCCCCTTAGATTCCGCAGTCTCCTCCCTGAAGGCATCACCTTGAAGAGCCTGTGTGATGGGTGCGTAGGCTCCCTGGTGACTCCGACGGCTTTGCGGGAGAGACGGGTGGAGCACATGTCCTTAATGGTGGGGAGAGGGGCTCCACAGATCTTCTCCGCTGCTCTCACGATGTGTAATGTGTAATTACTTTTTGGTTACCTGTACCTACACATGGGACTTTGGTTGGTGCGAAGTCTGTGAACGATCAGCCATACCATGTTCAGAACAAACAAGGGAGAAAGGGTGCCATCGGTTTGGATGGCGTAGGCTGTGACGGTGCCAGTCGCTTGGATCATTGCATTGTCAGATTCGAACGTGATTACAGGGGGTTTTACTGCCTTCACCAGCAACTTCACCATCAATCCAGGGAAGCTTTGGGCAATCTGTAATTACAAAAAGCAGAGTGCGTCTGAGGAAATCCCTGTAACTGTAGGGTGGACCCATTAGAGTGGCCAGGTATTACAGGTGTAGGGCTGGCAAACACTTAAACAGAAGGATATTCAGGATCGTTGGTTGACTTGTTTTTATTGTATTAACAGCAAAGGGAATTCACAACACAAGTTTCATACAAGGGGATTTTCTTTATTCACTCCATAGCGATGTTGGTAAGCTGCATAATGTATTTTAGATGTTACCTGTGGGATGAAAGCTCCAAACGTTTGAGTGTTGAGTCTTATAGGGGAGCTTGCTGAGATCTGCGGAGACAGGGTTTAAAGATTACTCTGAGTGATTGCTCTGAGTGGAAACCAATCCAACAGCAATGGGTCTGAACTTAACACAAAAAGCATTAATCCAGCTTTGCCAATTCTTCTTCTTCTTATTATTATTATCAAATAAAAAAAGGCTTTCTTGGCTGTCAGATGTTGAGTTTTTACGGTTGTAATTTTATTAATTCCTCATTGTTTAGAAAATGTTCTTATTCGCTTCAATGTGTCTCTGCAAAAAACGTGAGAGACTGAACTGATAATTAGCAACAAATAATTCTATGAAGGCGACATGATGTTCGAGAACTTGTGTCTGGTCGCCCCGAGACTTTGGACTTGGTCATTTGGATTCTCCTACTTCACACAAGAGCAGCTCACCATGTCGTCAGTAATGTAGAGGCTGAGGGCTCCAGCTGTGTAGTAAACAAAGCCTGCAGAATTGGCCGTGAAAGATGACAGGCCGATGTTCAGCATGTTGTTGCTTTGGGATGGCATTGAGAAGACTGCAGGGGTGAACGGGGGTTCCTGGTGCATCCCAATGTTGTAAAATTCACCCTAAGTGCAAACAATATTTACAATTACAGCTAGAGAACACATGAGGATTTCACAGAGCAAGTAAGTAAAGTTACCTTTAAACTTAAGTCGACAGAAGACGCAGAGATGACAGGCGACGACGTCATTGAATACTCAATCTCAGCAAACTCGTCTACTTTAGCTAAAACTGAAGGATGTTTTGAAATGTTTTTTTAATTTCACACAACAGGCAAATGTGAGACACATAGAAGGTGTTTTACCATTGAGAGTTTTTAAAGAAGGATTCACATCAGATATGGCATCAGTGATCAGAGGGCAGATCTGCAACAAAGGCGATTGGAAGTTAGCGTGACAAAAAGTAACAATACAAGAGATGCCTTTAAGTAAGTAAGTAAAGTAAGTAAGTAAAGTGTATTTATAAAGCACTTTTCACAGATAAAATCACAAAGTTGCAGTAGCCAAGTTATTTCACGACATTTCAATAAAAGAAAATTACTTTCGTTTCTTTTCAATATTCACTGAATTTATCCAGATATTTGCAGATTGTGTTCAACAGATTCAGGACAAAATGAAAATGCAATGCAATATATTGAAAGTGTCGAAAATGTAGAAACGTTTGGGAGCTACTTGGAGCGGGCTGACGAGCTGCAGGAACCTCCTAAGCCTAAGAGATCTCTTTACACACATGCATTCAAAGTTACTGAGTGTTTCTGAGAAGGCAGAATGGAGAACTTGTCCTACCTTTTCCTGCAAAGCGCTACGTAAAGCTTTCTCGATGAAACTGCTAAACAGGTTGTACAACCAGCTGGACAAAAACAACACCCATTATGACAAAGGGAAATTACGTCGGACTTTAAACGTTTTTTTGTACTACCTGGCTCCACCGTGAAACTTAATGCTCACGCTGCCCACAGAGGCGGCACAGTTGGTGCCACTGACTGTAGGGCGGCCTGTTTCATCGCTGCTGATGGCAATAGTTGTCGTTATGCTCAGTCCATTCACATTCAAATCAAAGGAGCCACTGTCTTTACTGTAAGCAAAGAAAATAATTATGCAGAAACACGTTTAATGAAGAGCTGATGTAAATATGTGTTTTTACATACATGACTCTCAAGTATTTGACCCTCCAATTTCCATTCAGGCTCATGTAGGCATTTCCAATGGACAGTTGTACACCTGCACCCGGCACGGGGCTCACTGCTGACTGGGGCAGTCCAACATTGGTTAAGTGCATGCTGAGAAGAGAAAAATGTTATTGATATAAGTTTTCAAACTTGCCTCTAACGTGCTCGTATATTCACCAGTCTTACTTTGTGAAACTGTATTTGACTTTTCCGATCAGAAACACTCTCTCTGAGCCTGAAATATCAGGCAGGTTGATAGTGTTGAGTTTGCGCTGGATTGCAGCGATGCCAATTTCTCTGCCTTTCATCGGACAAACAGAACATGAAGTTTAAGTGAATGTGGTTAGAAAATACATATTTTTATTGTTTTTTACCATATTCGAGGCCCTTCTGTGTCAGCGTAACCTTCACCCCTGGATTGATGCCAAATGTGGAACTGGTCAATGCCACAAGAAGAAGCCAAATCTGAAGAACCATTTTCACTGAAAAGAGGAAACAGAACAGCACCAGCATCACATGAAGCGGTTTGCATTTGATCAAGAGCCGATAACTCAAAACTTACTGGTTCCTCATTTTTTCTGTCTAACCCAGGGGTGTCCAAACTACGGCCCGTGGGCCAAGTTTACTTTTAAATGGCCCGCTGCAAATAAATCTTTTTTTGTTTTTTGTTTTTAGCAGGGGTGTCCAAATTATTATTATTTTTTTTATATAATTGAATATGTCCCACAAATGAAACAAGCGCTTGACTGCACATGTATTTCTCAGTCTTAACGCTCGTTGGCGCTGCTGTCTTGAACAAGGCAGTGGCGCTCGCCATATCAGAGCAATCAAAGAAAAAAATCCAAAAGACAAACAAAAGATGGCAGAGAAAAATAAACGCAAGACTGAACATAAGGGCTGAAAACTTCAGCCACAGTGGGGAAATCATTATTTCTTCTCAGAGGTAAATGGGAAATGTGTTTGTTTAATCTGCAACGATACTGTTGCAGTAATGAACACAGTAATCACAATTCCTAATAAATTCAGTCAGTTGATGTTAATATTTTTTTGAAGGGATTCATGTTAAGTTACGTTGGGCTATACGTCTCACTCTGTGCTGGTGAGTAACTGTGTTATTTCGCTGTGGATTACCTTTTTTCTTTAGTTAAAAATAAATGAAAATCCATTAATAGAAAACTTTTTTTTACTTTGAGCATATTCTGGGCTCGAAATCACGACATACGCTCCCAAATTTATGCCTTTGCGATCTAAAAATAGGATTACTCGCATGTTTGCGGCTCCCAGCGTAAATACTCCGGTCCACCTTAAAAGAAAGCCTTCTCGTGCTACCTTAAACAAACCTCGCGTCATTGTTTCACGAACGCTGTAGTTCGAGAGCATAATTATAGTAAACTACGATCTGTCCTCTCTTTAGACTCAGCGCAGCTGTCATTCCTCCCAGTCACACGCGCTGGGCCGACCTTCACCAGCCCAGTGTCTATGCTCCGCTCTCATTCATCAGCCCGTTTTCATTGAAGGAGACAATGTTTTTACGCAACTGTAGTCTCTTTATGAGCAACCGAGGAATATATGTCATTCATAAACTCATTGGGACTGGGGGCATCTCTCAAATGACCCTCGATGTCAGGAAGAGAAGCAGCGCAAACTTCAATCCAACCCGCTCACCCCCTCGTGCAGCGCTGAAAGCGAATCATCGTAGTTCTCGTAATATACAAAACGTAAAGTCACAAACGCAATTTCAAACACGTCTTCAACGGTTATGGCAAAGGATTTTCCCGCGTGTAGCGCGATCTATGGAGCTTTCTCCCGCAGCACAGAGTGACGAGAGTGAAGGTGCAGAGTGCGAAGACGAGATGCAGTGAATGCTTGAAGCAGGGGCGGAGCAGAGAAGGTCGGGGGTTGGGAGGCACAAAATCAATGCAAACAGCTAAAATAATACATCTACAATGCAACAGAAGGCTGGAAGTGGTTTAAATTCCCCTCTTCCTCTTAAAAGCTTCCCTGTTTTTTGTTTTTTTGGTTGTGCCCCTACATTTTTGACTGTGCTCCTAAATTTTAGAATTATAGGAGCACAAGCGCTACCAAGAAAAAAAGTTAATTTCGAGCCCTGCATATTCAATTAAAAAGCACAGTTAACATTTTATTGAATTTGCTAACTTTAATACAATAGAGGTGAAGTTATATATTTGACCGCTACTGAGTGCGGCCCAGTTGTTTGTATATTTTTCTGTATGTGGCCCTCGGTGAAAAAAGTTTGGACACCCCTGGTCTAACCAAATAACTTCCCGTTGGACCAAAGAGTGATAAAGTTGAGCTATTTTTGATTTCAAAAACATATTTGCACTCATATGCTGATTTGATTTATTAACTGCAGAAGTATGTTCCTAAATTCTGCAATTCGGGACATTCCTGGTTGAGTTTAAACATGTGATAAGAGCGTTGTAGTCCACACCATGACTTGTGATAAGTTAGCAGCAGGCAGCTAGATTTAATTAAATTACGAGCTTGAAGGCTTTTTTGCCTCTTCACTTGCGTCAGAAATCCAGATACACAATCTCTTATACTTAGGATCAGTACAGATAATTTAGCACCACAGAAACATGACAATATTCCAAAAATAGTTTTACTTCAATCTCTTGTTTTTTCATCAGGAATCAGTTCAACTAAACTCTTTACCAAGAAAATCCTGGGAACATTTAATTTTACACATGACAGTTGTATATTCTTTAAATACAGTCCTGAAATGGGCTCTTACCTGAAGCTGACTGCTGAGGACAGACTTCATCTGCGTCTGACTGCTCAAAGGACAGGCTTTAAACAGCAGGACAGCTGGTCCTGTTCATGCTCATGCATGAACAGGACCAGCATGTTCATGCTGTCTGTCCTGTTCATGAGCATGAACAGGTCTGTCCTGTTCATGCATGAGCATGAACAGGACAGACCTCTTCATGCTGTCTGTCCCTGCACCACGCTGCAGGCGGAGCAGGAGCATGTGCGCGCTCATGTCCATCTCTCTCACCTCCGCACTGGTAACGCTGGTTAGAGGTTCGATTTTAGGCCGAGATTTCACGCATGACAGTCAGGTTTGGGTCGGGTCGCCCTTACCAAAAAGAAGTATACTTTAAGTACATAATGTTAGTCTTCCAAGTTTACTTCTAGTACACTTTGAGTATACTTTATCTTTGAAAGTATACTTTAAAGTAACCTTCTTTTATACTCTTAGTTTACTAGCAGTATACTTTTAGTCTCATTTTTAGTTTATAAAAATACACTAACTTGCATTAGCTATTACTTTACCAGAACTAGGTCTACACAGGCCATGATAGAGAAAAAAATATTAAATCTTACTTTATTTGCAAATGATGCATTTATTTAATACATGCAAGACAACAAATATTGCAGAAATAAATAAAACTTTTTCACTGAAGCCACATTGAAGTGTGAACAAGAGGGCTACAGACAGTCGTCAATGCAGTAAAACATTCAAATGGTGCATTTCGTATTGAACTGTGCAACAAGACCTTAATTTGGGGTTGAACTTTCACATTAGCTCTGTCTGACACTTAAGTGTTAAGTTAATGAGGTTACAACAGAGTAGAATAATTAGACTAAAAATAAAAAGTACCATCTCTGACAATGTGTGTGTGCGTGTAGACACTTTCTGCTAACAATTAACTAAATACAGTAAAGCATAAGCATTGAGTAAACTCAAGTTATTTTCTTTAATTGTTTTTTAAATATCCTCAATACCCCACCAAAGTCACATATGGCATCGATATGTAGATTAGCTCTATCATTTTTGTTAAATAAAAGTAGCTCAACAAGGAATTCAGGTTGGAGACCCTGCTGTCGATCCTACCCACAGGCAGGGTAGCAGTCTAACAGGTGATGTTAGCCTTGCAGAGAAGTACTCACTCTTCTCTTCCAAAGTTTTTTCCTTCAGGACTTTTCCAGCATTGCCCAAAAGTAACTGTCCATTCGTCCAGGAAAGTTGATTTGTTCACCTTCTGTTGTGGATGTTTTGTGTTCATCTTGGTAAATCTTCATATTGTAAACTGTAAAGATGATCTGCGGTCACGTCTGCTTGATGTCCATTTTTCCTTTCTTCTGCTGCAAAACAATAACAACAAAAAACATTTAATGTGCATGACTGTCTATGTTAATCCCATAGGGAGCTGCTGCTCCAGTGAATTTATTAAATCAGTCAATCTCAAAGTTGCGTTGTGGCCCCTCCTGTGAATGCACAGACTAATTAGAAATATTGACACCCTAAAAGATTATGAAATAACAAAGATTTGTAGGCTAAATATTAATTTAAAATAGTACGTTTTCAATAAATATGTGAATTTTCTTTCAAAGTGATCTGTATTCAATACACTTGTGTTAGAAGAGCTTTGGGAGGCCCTTGTAAGACATGAGGTCATACACAAAAACACAATTATCACCAAAGGTCCCAATTACAGATGCACCATCAGCGGCGATGCCTGTGCAGATGTCTGTAGTATTTTTACACAACACATAATATAGTCCATCCAAATAACGCACTTAATACAGTAAAACCAAGACAATAATCAAGTATAAAATACTAAAATCCAATGATAGGATAAAGTTAACCCAATAAACTAAACTACACTAGGAGTTGAAAGCCATAGAATTAAAGTGAGTATTTTGACTGTAGTAATTCATGATCCACTGCGCGGATCAGCTGGCTCCCGTCTTCACAGACATTTTCAACACCTCCCTGGAGACATGCCACGTGCCGTCCTGCTTCAAATCATCCACCATCGTTCCTGTCCCCAAAAAACCACGGATCACAGGACTTAATGACTACAGGCCGGTGGCACTGACGTCTGTGGTCATGAAGCCTTTTGAGCGCTTGGTCCTGCCCCACCTCAAGGACATCACCGCCCCCCTCCTGGACCCGCTGCAGTTTGCCTACAGAGCCAACAGGTCTGTGGACGACGCAGTCAATCTGGCTCTCCACTTCACCCTGAAGCATCTGGACTCACCAGGAACCTACGCCAGGATCCTGTTTGTGGACTTCAGCTCTGCCTTCAACACCATCCTCCCTGGACTGCTACGAGACAAGCTCTACCAGCTCAACGTGCCCGACTCCCTCTGCAGGTGGATCACTGACTTCCTGACGGACCGGAGTCAGCACGTGCGGCTGGGGAAGATCGTCTCGGACACTCGGACTACAAACACTGGAACTCCTCAGGGCTGTGTACTTTCCCCCTGGCTCTTCTCCCTGTACACAAACTGCTGCACCTCCAGTCACCAGTCCGTTAAACTGATCAAGTTTGCGGACGACACCACCCTCATCGGGCTCATCTCGGACGGTGATGAGTCCGCCTACAGGAGAGAGGTGGACCGGCTGGCGTCCTGGTGCAGCCACAACAACCTGGAGCTGAACGCCCAGAAGACAGTGGAGATGATCGTGGACTTCAGGAAAGACACAGCCCCACCGTCCCCCCTCGCCCTGACAGACTCTCCCACCCCCATCTCCATCGTGGACTCCTTCCGTTTCCTGGGCACCACCATCACCCAGGACCTCAGATGGGAGCCGACCATCAGCTCCCTCATCAAGAAGGCCCAGCAGAGGATGTTCTTCCTGCGGCAGCTGAGGAAACTTAAGCTGCCAACCAAGATGCTGGTGCAGTTCTACACGGCCATCATCGAGTCCATCCTCACCTCCTCCATCACCGTGTGGTACCCCGGCGCTACAGAACGGGACAAGCATCGACTGCAGCGCATTGTGTGTGCTGCTGAGAAGGTGATTGGCTGCGCGCTCCCATCTCTCCAGGACCTGTTCACCTCCAGGACCCGGAGGCGTGTGGGTCGGATCACAGCTGACCCTTCTCACCCTGGACATGGACTCTTCACCCCTCTCCCCTCGGGCAGAAGGCTACGGTCTATCCAGACCCATACCTCCCGCCACTTGAACAGTTTTTTCCCGTCCGCCATCAGACTCATGAACAATAATAAGACCCAATAACCTAGTTACAGACTCATGGATGTATCTGCACTGCACTGTGTGGTGTGTCCACACTTAGACACGCTGCTATCACTTATCACTAAATCACTTTATCACTTTATATGCCTACACATCTGTTAATACAATCACGCTGTTGTTCAATGTCAAATTGTTGTTGTCTATATGTCATATGTCACTTTATTTTATCTTATTTATTTAATATTTTTCACGCATGCCCTTAATAGCCTTATAGTTTTAAAGTTTTTTAGCTTATTTTTATCTTAACTGTGTTATATGTTCTATGTCGCACGTTTGCACCGAGAAAAATTCCTAGTTTGTGAACCTGTTCTCAAACCATGGCAATAAAACCCATTCTGATTCTGAAGCTTTTTAATGTGTAAGGAGAACTCTAATATTTTATCTGTGAAAAGCTGCAACCAATGTTAATCACTTACGTCTAAATGAGACTGATTTCAGATTACACCAAAACTTAGCCAGAACTTTACCAGTCCACCTTTCACTAGACATAGCCAAAGAGCCACAAGAGGCTACTCTAATAAAAAACTCACTTTTAAAATGCGTGTGCTTGAGCTCATCGTCACGTGGTATCAGGTGAAATCTTTGTCCGGTCTCCAGTTGTGCACAACCTGCAACACATTAGAAAAAAGGCATAAAAAGCTCAGGTCATATATTTTTGTTTGCACACAGATATTTTAGCAAAATACTTTCTACCAAAAAGCAACAAATAATGCATATAACGCATCTGTAAACTAAATACTATTTACAGTTTGTAGGGACTCCACTTGGCTGAGGGAGAGAGCGGGCCTGGGGTAGAGTTGTGGACCAAATGGGGCTGGATGCAGAAGCCAGGTTCTTTTTGAGTTCAGAGGGGCATGCATAAGGCTGGTGCAGAACAGATAAATCAGACCTGAAAATGAAGATGGAAAAAAGAAAATTATCTATAGTAAATCCAAAACATAGAGTCACAAAAAATACTACACAAAAGTGGTAACGTTTACTAAGTATAAAGGAATGATAGAATTAACTTACATTCCTGGGTGCTGGGTGTGTACAGATGATGCATGTGGTCTCTTTTTTCCCTCATCTTCTTGTTTCCATGCAAACAATCAAGCAAAGTACAGGTATGTTTAATGAGGGGAAGTACAAAGCTGAAACACTACTATTATCAAAATAACATTGTTGTGTTGGATATTATTATTGTTAGTGCTTAAAATGTTAAGGCTCTTTCTAATCCAAAAACTAACTCTTAACATTATTTCACCCATATCCCCACAAACAAATTGAATGTGCGCTTCTGGTGCTCACAAAGCTAACAACGATGCTAACAGCTGACGTTTGCCTCGACACGATCGCGCAGCGAAAATAAGTGGTCCGGAGTGTGAAATAAATATCACCATGAAAGTCAGGAGGTTCTACGCTTTCCAACGCCATGTCCATATTTGAGCACATTTAGTCGGAAAAACGATACTTTTCTAGCAAGCGTAGTTGTTGGTAACAGTGTGAGCTACTTTGGCTAATTACAAAATCACACATAATCAAGGCAAGAAAGCGCTAACTAAGAAACTCATACAGAGAAAATTGATCTTACCTTCGATATAGCTGGCGGATACTATTTTCCAGAAACATTACGACGAGTATGTTGAGCTGCTGCTGCCTGTCGGTTGGAATCAGAGCAACTGTTGATGACCCGCCTTCTGATCGAATCAACCAATCAGAACTCACCATTTCTCAGCGACAAGGCTATTAGCCAATTACAGTGCTGAGAGTGAATTTGAAAAATCGGCGCTCACCTGACTTTGTCCAATGACTTTGCAGCTCTTCCTAGTTCAAGCCGTGAACCATTGTATGAAAAGAAATACAGATAAAGATGATAACTGTATCCATTAGTTATTATTTATAAGTTAATCCTTTCTGCACACAAGTTCATACTTAATTTCCTCAGATCCTTTTGAGATGTTTAATTTATTCAAAATGTATTTATTTTTATTTTGTATTTATTTTCATAAATAAAAACAAAGTATATATGTATACTATTAATATAATTATTAGTATACTTAAACTTTACTTGGTGAAGTATACTTCTGATAAGTACAGCCAAGTACAAGTATAGTCTAAAATCTAAGTAAACTTTAGTATAAGTATATATATAAGTATACTATTAATATAATTACTAGTATACTTAAACTTTACTTGGTGAAGTATACTTCTGATAAGTACATTACAAGTAAACTGGAAGTATACTATCTTCAATTTTAGTATACATCAAGTATACTTGAATGTACTTCTTTTTGGTTTAGTTTAGTTTAGTTTAGTCTTTATTGAAGGGACAGTGCACAGAGACATTAAGCTCAAAGACAGATATGTTCTGCACCAGATTATAGCTAAATAGCTAGTTTCCATCTGCAGTCCCTGGTTACATAGATAATATACAGTAACATTGTAGTCAAAGTACAGATAAAAGAAAATATATATATACAATAGCATGCAATGAATAAGCAATCATAACAAGCCCTCTCGCTAACACTGACCCTCACACCACACACACATACACATACACAGCATCACACCTGTATAATTCAGCCACACCTCTCATTTACTGTGTCACATTCACATTCACATTCATAAGCACTAAACACAAATTTAATAATACATTCTAAATTTCATAGTAAAATGTTCTCGTACACATAAATTGTCCTGTGGTTCAAACATAGTGTTCACCTCAGTGTGAACAGCTTTGAGTTCTCCAAAGCCACTTTTTAAGGGCGGGCTTCGAGTTATTTTTTTATTTTATTTTATTAATGCCATTATAATATGTAATAAAAATCTATGTTATAGTCTTAGTCTATTGGATACAAAATGTGGATATACTCAGGGAGGTGGTGCAGGTGCTGTTGTGTTGTCACGTCTAAGCAGCATGGTCAGGCTTTGATACCGGCGCCACGCAGTGAACATCGCTATTCAATCTATCTCTCAAGACAGCGTTTCATTTACAGTGGATAAATAAGCAGTTTGGTTCCTGTTACTGCGTAAAAAGTAGCTTTTGTAAATGCAGCGCGTTGTTTATGAACAACGAGGAGGGGGAGGAGGAGAGAGAGACGGAAAAGAGTAGACGGCAGAGGTGTCGAAAGTACTCAATTTCCGTACTTAAGTAAAAGTACAGATACTCGGGTAAAAAATTACTCAGGTAAAAGTAAAAGTACAGCTGCAACTAGTTTACTTAAGTAAAAGTACAAAAGTACTTCATCAAAAATGTACTAAAGTACAAAGTAAAAACAGTCGACGATGAAATGCGATTAAAAACATTATCCAGATGGCTTTACGGCTCTTATTCAGGCTCTATTTTACTCAATTTAAGCTTGTTCTGTGCTGGTTGAAGCTATATGTGAGAACAAACAACAAATGCTGCACTGTACGAACATTTGTTGTTGTTTTTTCCTGTCTTTTTTTCTTTATGCTTTCAAAACATTTATTTGATTATTTTTACAAAAAAAGAGTAAAAGATGCCGATGTCACTGCAGCCTATGAGCCCATATGGTTGATGTGTTTGAAACAGGTCTCTCTGACTAATTAGACATCATATCATCTCAAACTATGGTCTCAAAGGACAAACCTGTATAAAGATTAAATTAATATAGTAAAACAAACAAAAACGCCCCAAAATCGCTTATATCAGCCAATGGCCTGAAACTGCCTTTGATTCATATTCACAGCAGAGACCAAAGGCAGATTAAGTCTCTATTTCTGAAGTTTGGAGAACAGTTTGGACCTGTGCAGCTGATCTCACACTAAAATCACAGCAGGACGCGGTCCTGTTCATGCTCATGCATGAACAGGACCAGCATGTTCATGCTGTCTGTCCTGTTCATGCATGAGCATGAACAGGTCTGTCCTGTTCATGCATGAGCATGAACAGGACAGACAGCATGAACATGCTGGTCCTGTTCAGGACCAGCATGTTCATGCCGTTGTCCCTGCACCACGCTGCAGGCGGAGCAGGAGCACGTGCGCGCTCATGTCCATCTCTCTCACCTCCGCACTGGTGACGCTGGTTAGAGGTTCGATTTTAGGCCCGAGCCTAAAAGAGTAGACGGAGACCATGGACGGAGACATTGAGCTGCGGCTCGGGCAGGTAACCTGCCCCCACGCCGCGCACATCTCTGGCCTGCCCAGGTATGTGCGCTACTGCTGCGCGTAGCCACGTACCTCTCACACATGGTGCTGCTGCAGAAAACACTGCGCAGATGCTCCTATCCGAGCCTTAAATAAATAATTTACGTCGGGTTTGTTTCGGGCTCGGGCCGACAAATTCAAGTTAATTGCTCGGGCTCGGGCTGGGTCGGACTTTAGGCCCGCGGGCTCGGGTCGGGTCGGGCTTGATTTTTTTGGGCCCGAGCTAACCTCTAACGCTGGTTCCTTTGCTCTATACGCGTCCGTGCTCTGATAGCAGCGCGTTTACTTCAGCAGCTTCCCCCGGTGTGCGGAGATGCCGTCTGTTTCTAAACCGAAACCAAAAACACAAAAAACAAAGCTGCGCTCTGGCACGCGGGCTGACGAGACGGGTGCGCGTGGCCGCCTCGGGGGAAAGAAAAAGAAAAAAACAGCGCGTGATTCTAAAGAAAAGTAACGAGCCCGTTTTGAAAATGTAAGGAGTAGAAAGTACAGATACTTGCGTTTCAAAAGTAAGGAGTAAAAGTAAAAAGTCGCCAGGAAAATAAATACTCAAGTAAAGAACAGATACCTGAAAAATTTACTTAAGTACTTCGTTACTTCCCACCTCTGCCTAAGTGCACGAGGAAGTTTCAGAATAATGCAACACTGTGCAAACCAATGGCTTTACTCTTCAGTGCATTTCATGCTGTTACAATTTCTTATTGTTAGAGCAGCAAAGTGTCCAACACGGCATCCGGTCACTTTAAAATGAGATCAACAGTAATAGTTTATGTGGCATTACCAATTTTATTGTTAAATATAGGCTAGTAGATCTTATTAATTTAATATTCATTATTGGTGTATGGCATCGAGGCATCAGCAGATGGCGCTCGACCCCTTGGGGTCATGTGGAGGCCCCTCACTTTCTTCGTTCGTCCTCTGCTGTTCTTCGTGCTTCCGCCTTGGGTCCGCTGGGGTGGGGGCGCCCGGGGTGTGTTTGCGTCTCCTGTCGGGTAGATGTTGCAGCTGTTTGCCGTGCATTCGTCTTCGTGCTTTGTGGCCGCTGGTGCGGGCTCTTCTGTGGTGTCGCGGATGGTTTAGGGCTTCATAGCGCACCATCCCATGTCGTCCAAAGCTCTGCTCGGTTGGCATTCCGGGGTCTGCTGGGGTGCGGTGTGAGCACTATCAAAGCGGGATGGCCGAGTAGCTCGTACGGGTGTGCGACGGTAACCAGCTAGCGTTACGGTCATTTTCCTACTTTTATGTTACAGTCTAACATTGTTTTTAATTTATAGGTCGAGGGTTGAGTCATATCCCTGCTGCTTCATGTTCTCCTGCTGCCTTGTTTTTATTTTCCTTTAGTGTCCGTTTTGTATGGGCCTTTTCTTTTAACAGAAAACCAACTGTTAAACTATGGACTGAACGATTTCCGAGATTGCAAAATAATGGAAATGTGAACGAAAGATTTTAAAGGAAACAAATGTGATAAATAAATATCATGTATACTTTTGGAACATTTTCTGTCCTCTATCAATGAACGAACCTACGAGCCTTTTTAGAGGTCCGGAGCCTTCTCTCCGGTGGCGTTGTCTTTAGTTTTATTTAATTTGAATCCTGCTAAAATATACCATCACCACTCGTCTTGCTACATTTCCATACAAGTTTACTTACGACTGGCTTACTTACTTATGTTACTTACCATAGATCAGTGGTTCACAATCGTACACCAGTCGCACACCTCAGACACGCCTAAAAATATATCTCTGTGTGAATGCAGTACACAACAAAAAATATATTTAAAAATAACTCACATTTTGAACTTTGGGTTTGTCTAACAAATTAATAATCTATCTTATCAAATGCAGACCATATTTTAAGAAATATTTTCTTATTGATTTATGTTAGGCTAGTAGGCAACAATAATGTGCCTACTCAAAAATGGCAATACATTTTCTCTTATTGTGTGCCTTGAAAAGGTTTTACTGACATTTATGACTGACTCCCAGACCTGAATGTTACAGTCAATTTTCAGAGACAAAACAATCTAGTATCTCTCAATTAGCCTACCTGTTTGCTTTGACACTTAATCAGGGAGTAGGAAGTCTGTCTATCTATTTTCTACAGCTTATCTGGGGCTTGGTAGTCAGTGTACCGTTCGTTCAATTTGCAATTTGAAAACAACAATGAAATTACCCAGAAACGTGTGCTATCAGCATTTTTCATTTCATAAAATGAAACAAAATCACTAAAAATGTCACGTATTTTCATATTTCAATATGATACAAAAACGGAAAAATTAAAATTGAAATCACAGCCTCAGAGTGTCATTATTTTGTTTTATCGATTTGCGTACAGCTGGAAGTTCGGCTGTACGGTTCACATTAAACACTGGGCTTGTCTTTCGGGTGCAATTTCTAATAGGGAAAAACTAACACGGAGATTGTATACACCTTTTGCAGTTGTTCAATTTCCAGTTATTTGTCCTGGGGTATTAGCACTCTTTAGATTCTATGACTTCCTCCAAGATTGGTTATGCACGGAGCTAATGTTGCCATCCCATTCTCTGCACTTTGCTTTTTGCACAAGTACTTAAGCGCTTCTTTTATTATTCATGCTTGGTAAAGGTTCACTGTAAATAACTATTTATTCATCTTTGCAAATGTAATGCACTGCCTTTTTTATTATACTATTTTATGTGTTGAACCGGAAGCGCTATATCACGTGACTTGCCCGAGCTAGTTTTAAAAAGCTAGGCCCATAGCAGGAGCTGTGGTCTAAGCCTCTGTACACCTGTGGGACGTGCAAGTTTCATTAGGCCCGAGCGCCATCAGGGCTGGCGAAGGGGCTCTTGTAATCGTATAGAGTGCGCGTAGCGAAGCGGAGCGCACTCCCCCAAAGTGCGAACAAAACGCACAAAACGAGCGCGAAGCGCTCCCCTCCTCTCAAACACTCTCTAACACACTCCTCTTGTTGTGCACGTCCCGTGCACAAACATATATAATGCAAAAATCAACATTGTAATTGTACAGAGCCCATAAAAGTCAATGGGCGACTGAGAGCCCTGGGTCACTGATGGGCACAAAGTGCCCTTCAGTGACCCAGGACCTCTACCATGAGGTACGAATGCGCGAGCACTTTCCGAAAATATATAGTTTATTGTGCCCGCGTAAGCGGGAACATTGTTTTCGTATGGGAATATTATTAGGCCCGAGCGGCCTGCCGTCGCAAGGGCCTATTGTAATCGCAACGCAGTGCGCGGAGCGCACTGTACCTAAGTGCGCGGAGCGCACGAAAACAGCGCGAAGCGCTGTCCCCATGTCAACCGTAACCTCACCGTCTCAAACAGTGACTGCCCACACCTCTGGTGTGGGCCCTTTATACTTGTTATTGCATGAAAGTGAATGGGGGTATAAGGCCAACTGACATACGGAGGTGGATGAAGCGCTCGTCATCCAACTCGGACCCCCACGGGTGTGTGGGGGTCGTTAAGAGCTTTCCAAAAATGTATAATATGTTGTCGTCGCGAAAGCGACGATATTGTTTTTGCAAAAAATATTATTATTTTTCTTTCTTCTTCTTTCTTTCTTACTTTCTTTCTTCTTCTTCTTCTTCTTCTGCTCTTTGAGCAGCAATTTGACCCCCTGAACATAGTCGAAAACTCACCAAACTTTGCCCAAAATTCAGGTCCGGTGAAAAATTTATTAAAATGTGTGTTTCGTATTGGGGAAATAAAAAATGGCGCGACAGCGCCACCTACAAAAGTGAAAATACATTGCGCCTATGGAGGAGGGGCCAACATCAACTTTGTCGTAGAGCGACGAGATTCGGTACAGACATTCGTCATGTGACGACAAACAAAAAATATTATTGTGGCCACGCCCCAGACAAACCGGAAGTCCGCCATTTTGACAGAAAGTCTGGAAAATGCTGAGTCAGCATTTTCGCTGACATCGCATTTTAACGAACTCCTCCTAGGGCGTTTCACCAAATGAAAAGCTCCAAATCGCTCCAGCTCAATCAATCAATCTTTATTTATATAGCGCTTTTCATACATTTCATGTAACACAAAGTGCTTTACAGATTTAAAAAACATTCTCTCACACCCACCTCCTCCCACAAATACAAACACATTGTCACACTCACACTCTCCAAACCCACCTTCCCAGAGACACACCACACAAGCACAACGCAATGGACATAAGGCTGAGGTAAGGCTGGGTACAGATAAACCAGGTAAGGAAACACCATCCAAGGAGCCGTCTGCATCGGGAGCGGCACCTCGGCTGCAGCCACAGGGCACCAACACAGGACGCCCGGAGGAGGCGCAGTAGAAACACCACACCTCCATCCAGACACCCACAGGACAGCACCCCAGCAGCCACAGCCAATGACCGCTCCAGAGGCAGAGGACTCCTCCAGAGGAAACTGGGAGACCATAAAAATGGATAAAATAAGTAAAAAGTAAAGGTAAAAATAAGTGCCCACACACAGCAGCTCCTACCCTCTGACCTCTCACTTTCGCCCCTGGCCGGTTTTCAAAGGCCAACAAAAACCTTTAGGCTACTACTTCACATTGACAATAAGGTGTACATTTGATCAATATGAAACATATGCCGCGGTCATTTATCAAATCCTGTCCGAACTAACGCCAAATGTAGTAAGGCGAGGGTTAACTCCGATTTGATTTTAGCTTTAAATGCCACAACGCCACCCCAGGAGTCTCACCTGGAGATTTTACTTGTGCTGACTAACAAAGTACAAGGCACACAGGTTCGTTATGATGTAAAATGACAGGCAGGCAATGTTCATATTACAAAAGGTTTCTGTATTTTATTATAAGAGACATTAGTTCATGTTACTGCTTTCCAGTTCCAGTGGCACAATTAGTCCACGTTAGTTTTAATTCAGTTACAGATGTCCACAATTTCAGTCCATTATCCAGTCAACATGGATTTTAGGGCTTGTTCCATTGAGACATGATAAGCCACGATTGGAGGGACAAGACAAGACAAGACAGCAGCTGTTTCGATGTCCGCAGCTGTGACAAGAATACAGCGTGATTATGTTTTGAAAAAGTTGCGCCAAGCTAAAGGGCTAGCTGCCACTCTTACCTCCCACACAAGTATCGGAAGGTTGGACGTAACCTGCGCACCCGGTACCAGCAGCGCCGACATGCTAAAGTAGGTGGACAAGCTCCGTATTAGGGTTTAAGTTAGCAAAATACGCATTACGTTGCAGATTGATATTACCTGCGCAGACATGCCGGAGCGCTCGAACCGGATGGCCCAGAGACCAGGGGCGGAAGTGAGAGGTCAGAGGGCGCATAACCTACACCTTTTGTTAACAAAAACAAATGTGAAATATATATAATTTGATTCAAACATTAAAGCAAATGTCACTGCTGCTTTCATTTTAACTAAACTGATATAAGGCACTTTCAAATGTTTATTTCTAAAGTTTTTAGGCTCCCTTGCGAGTATTTTATTTTATATTTCCCGATAGGTTTCATCATCTCTGACTGCTTTTTAATTATTTAATTTAATTTGATAAAAATCTAATTACTTTCACCCCCCAGCGCTTCAGAATCCTCCCTCCTCAACAGACCCTCCCGTTTCCTTTTTTAGTTTGTGATGTCACTTCCTTTACTTCTGAAGTGTGTTCCATTAGCAGCTCTTTTTGGACTAAGGCAGGACAATTGCCTTGGACTGGAAGGAAGTGAGTTTGGCGGCACTGCCTTCAACACCAAGGCAAGACAAGGTACCTACATAGGCTTTGGGAAACAGCCATAGAATCTAAAGAGTGCTAGGGATGGCCGTCTTGAAGCACGGGATTCGACACCGCGTCGAAGTCTCATGGCACATGCCTTTCAAAACACTACTTCAAAACGCGCATGTCACGTGACTCAGACTGAATTGTTTCATGAAACACGACAGTTTCAAAACACTTCACTAGAGGGCGTCTGTGTCGAACCTTGGTCAAACCCAATGGCCGCTGGCTTCTCTGCTTTACGACCGCAACACTGGAGGCCGCCATTACTCTGCCATTGCTGTAGTACCTCCATATAGCCGCTAGTCTCCCATTGAAAAGCATTGGACTTTAGACACGTTAAAAACAACTTTAACGCCTGGTTTCTATTTTTTAAACACTTTCTACGGCTACATAGTATTCCTCCTGAGGTAACACTGGGTTAGTCACAATTAAAGAAACCAGGCTGGTTTTTGAAAGATTTTTTTTTTTAATCTCGTACTAATGAGGGTCGGACTGTTAGCATTGGAGCTGCGCGAGCTACACGTCACGCAAGGGCCGAGTCTACAGTGAAGATCCCACCCTTATGACCTTATTAGGAACATGCTTCGTCAGAGCAGAGGAGGAGGAGTCTGTAAATCTGCCATGATTTCTGCCATGATTTCGAACGTGGTCATTATGGTAAACGGGGAGGAGTGAGGAGGAGTTGTCTATTCTTTTGTACAGTCTATGGTCAAACTACAGGGCTTTGCAAACCTTTCTCCATGTTTGTGTAGTGTTTTAGTGCCACGCGTGAGTGTGCTCAGATGGCGTAGTTGCTGCGCTTAAACTACTGCCCATCTGAGTAGCGTGAGTATGAAGCCCAGCTCTGACAGATTGATGTCAATCTGAATTACAGACCTCTGTGCTTTTATGTTAAAATAATTGTTAATGCTACCATTTATAAAAATAGATTAGCAAAAAGAAGCATTGAGTTGGAGGGAAAATGTGGAACATTTATGACAATTGACCTATCGCAAAACCACGCCCCAAAACGGTAATTGTCCAATCAGATATCCTAGCAACCGTTACTATGAAGCTAGGTCCGTCTAGCCACAGATCTCCAATGCAAAACAATGGGACATACCAGCAAAAAGCACTGAGCAGATGCACTTTTTTTTACTGCTAACCACCAAAAACCCACCAGACAAAGAAGCAGAAGCAAAATGGTGAAGCGATCTGCCTATGGAGGATGTAAATTGGACACTAGGTACCACAAGAGTGTGTCAGGGAGAGTCCAGTTATTTCCCTTCCCAAAGCGAAAATACAACCTGAGCACTGCCTACAATGGCTCAAACAATGTGGGCGGCCTACGCCCAGCTAAATGTCTCCAAAATAAACAGGCAAATGTCTGCTCTAAGGTAAGGCAAGAGCCTATAGTTAGGCTAACACCTTAGCATGCTAACATCGTAGCTACTGACAGTCACATAATGTTACACAAACTGGCACTGGAGCTGTAACTTTAACTGCAGCGGTGAACTTTTACAAGCCTACAGTCTCACGTGTTTTTGCCTCCCTTTTTGATAAAAGTACTGTGTATTTTTTCACGGCCCTTATAACTGGTTGTAGCTGATTGTCATTGTGGCACCTGTAGGTTTGGCTAGCGTTAGCTAACTTTAGCGCACCGGAGAAATGCACGGAGAAATTTTCCTATTTTAGAAATATAAAAACAAAAAAATAAGGTGCTTATGTTGCCCCCTCGAAATGACCAGGGCACTCAGATGTCGTTTTCTTAAGTTTATTTTGAGCTCAAACATTGACGGGGTAAACATAGGTCCCCTGTTAACAAACAGTAAAAAAAGAAAAGAGGTTTTAGGATCAAGTTTGACATGACCAGTATACATAAACAGATAAAACAAAACTTACACGTCCCACAGGTGTACAACGGCTTAGGCCACGGCCGACTACTGCGCCACAGCTCCTACCATGAGAGGGGCTATGGACCTGGCTTTTTAAAGTCATCTGGGCAAGTCACGTGACATCGTGCTTCCGGTTCAACAGATAAAAACGGCAGTGTATTACATTTGCAACAGATGAATACATATTATTATATACAGTGAACCTTTACCAAACATGAATAATAAAAAGCGCTTCAGCACTTGTGCAAACAGCAGAGTGCAAAAAAATGGGATGGCAACACTTACCGGGCAGTGCAAGAGCACGACTGGTCCACAAGGCTGTGCTGTTGTATTTAAGGAAGATATCAGAAGGTTTCTCTCATAATTCTGGAGACTCGTCTGTAGCTTGAGTACCAATAGTTGTCCTTATCCTTCGTTGGATAGTTTAATATCTTGAATATATCCCTCCACTGCATACTGTGACCCCTTTTGCCTCGATCTGGAGGATATTGCGGCGGTATTGCTCCAAAAAAGGTCACTGACGTGCATGGCAATCTGTTGCGCTACCCGTGTTTTACCATTATTTTGCCGGACGTAGCAACAGTAACTAAGGGGGGCGGGGATTTGCGATAGGTCAATTGCTTCATTGATTTATTTTTCTAGTACCACTGTGAACAATAACACATTCAGGAAGAGTTCATGTTTTAATGGCAAATAAAATCAAACAGACTGTGGTTGAATTTCACTCACAGACGGACCAGTAACATATGGTTGAATCCTGAAACCCCCTCCTGGAACCGCCACCTTAACGTGGTGGAGGGGTTTGAGCGCCCGAATGATCCTGGGAGCTGTGTTGTCGGGGGCTTTGTGCCCATGGTAGGGTCTTCCATGCCAAACAGGTCCTAGGTGACGGGTCAGACAAAGAGCGGTTCAGAAGCCTCTTATGAGAGACCAACAGGCCCGTTTAGAACCATGAGGCCGTCCTTCTGTGGACCTACCACCTGCAGGAGGAGCCATAGGGGCTGGTGCAATGGGATCTGGGCAGCTCCAACAGCTGCCCCCACGACCCGGCAACGGAAAAGTGGAAGAAAATGGATGGATGGATGGATGGATGGATGGATGGATGGATGAATCCTGAAACACTGTAAATGCGGTTGTAATGACACTTTGCCACTAGATGTCACTGTGGAGTGATTGTTTCAAACTGTGATTCGAGGCTCCGGCACAATCGCTTCAACTGCTTTGGAGTTTCATGAAGCTTCACTTTCCCCATCCCTAGTGCTAATTACAATCCTCGTAATCTGATACAACTGATAGTTATGTAGTGACATTATTAAAATCAATTGTGTAAGCATGTTGTGTGCCTAATATTCAAATAAGCTTCTATTTTAGTGATAAGGGCATGTTGGTAAAAGCACTTCTCTTGTGTGCCAAGTTTCCATCATCAGATAATTTCATTAAAAATGCTTGATCAAAGGTGGCATGCTTCTTTTACTGTAAACTGCCGACGTATGCAACAAGTTCAGCAACATGTCAGGGGTTAATCCAAGAAATTGCACGGACTTTTACTCAATTTGTGGTCAGTACCAGGTAACGCCCTCTTGCCTGGTCATGCTGTCCCCTTTGAGCACATGATTGCGAAGTGGAGCCGATGTGATCATGCTGGGTTTAACGGGCTGCACCCTGCCTTATGATGAAATGCACTTTTTATTATAGAGTTCGGGAATGTAAATTTCATATCGCTGTGCATTATGGGATTAGCAGCAATTGTAAACTAATGGAGATTTTAAAAGTTAAATTACTGGAGTTATTGTTCACATTAAAACACTTGCACACCACAGTGTGTTAGATATATTTACCAGCAGTAACACAGCAGCTAACGGAGTTGTTCCACAGCTTTTTCTCCACTTTTTATACGTTTTTTAGCTAATGTTAGTCAATGGAAATGTATTCTAACAGCTGCAAAAATGGCACATCTCCATAACTGTGGAATTTTCCAAACTCTATTGCATGTTAAGTTTGCGCAAGAAGTTGTTGCACCAAATATTATGGTTAATTGCACATCCTTATTGGCATATCATTAACAAATTCAATGTTATGTGGACACAAGACTCGTGCGTTGTTTAGTGGAGGATAAAGGAGCTCGGGGAAGCGCACGAGTTGGGCCATTATCAAATTTTGGGCAATAACCTGTCCCTGCACTTCCCACCCCTGAAAATTAAATATTAAAAAAATACAACAATGCAGTAAAACTAAAAAATATTAAATTGAACGCCACATGATAAGAGCCAGGTAATTTCAGATCATATTTTTGCAGTTTTTACTTTTTATCTCACTTTGAATATCCAGTGTATGTTGAAAACCCAATGTCCCCGACCCCATTTTCACACCTTTGTGCAGTTAAAAGGAATATTTACAATAAATCTATAAATATTTTTCTTGCCAATTCCAAACAGAGAATAGACTTCAGTAATCTATTAATTAAAATAATTAAGAAAAAAATCTCTGTCCCTCAGTTGTGTGTCATTGGTGTTATCAGCATTAATTTCCAGGATTTGTGAGGTTAAAAACAGATGTGAAGAAATATTTTTCTGGTCTGATGAGACCAAGTTAAAAGCCTAATCCTGGGAAATATAAAGGACATATTTTCTTCACTAAGAACAAGATTGATGAGCCCGTTGAGAGGGGGCCCTACAACAGGTCCACATCTCGCCTGCCCCAATTCTATTTTATTTGTAATGACCAGCGGAAGCAGGCCATAACAGCATTTTTAATGCTTGTTATTTATCTCAAGTTCCTTTAATACAGATCAAATAGACTTGGTTGATAGAGTAGGTGACAATTGATTATATCATATTATATTGTCGGGCGACGGTGGTGCAGAGAGTAGAGCGGGTCGTCTTGTGACCAAAGGGTCGGCGGTTCGAATCCCGCAGGTGCCCACTGTCGTTGTGTCCTTGGGCAAGACACTTCACCCACCTTGCCTCCAGTGTCTGCATACACTGGTGTATGAATGAGAGTGTGAATGGGTGACTGGTTCCTTGATGTAAAGCGCTTTGAGTGCCTAAAGCAGGTAGAAAGGCGCTATATAAAATGTGTGACCATTTATCAGCAATGATGTGGTATTTCACAAGTTCATAGTAATACAAATTACTTAAGGAGAGTGACTGAGAGACAAGGTCACATGCCTTCAGCATACTTCTCAGACAAACACAGTTCTTTTATACTGTCTTTTAAATTGCTGTAGACTAGCTGCACCTTTTTCATCTAAATTATTCTACAGATTTACTCCTCTCCGTGTAATACAATGACTTTTTAGGGTGGAATTGATACATTGTACTTTCAGATTATGAGTTCCCCTTAGATCGTATCTTCCCTCTTTTACCAAACATTAATTGTAAGTTACTAGGGAGCTGGTTATTTACAGCTCTATATATCTGTAGCAGGGAATTGAGTTTTATGATGTCATCAAGTTTCATGGTGTTAGATTTTAAGAACAGTGTATTTGTATGGTCCCTATACCCCACTTTATGAACAATTCTGATGGCATCTTTTGAAGTCTATATAAAACCAGCAAATGACTATTGTAGGTATTTCCCAGACCTCTGAGCAGTAGTTTATGTACGGTAAGATTAAGGAACAGTACAGGGTGAAGAGAGCCTTTTGGTCCAGAAAATATCTACACTTGCCCATTATGGCCACATTTTTCGCCACTTTACCACAAATAATGTTTTTTTGTGGTCTCCAGCTAACCTTGTGATTGAAGATCACACCCAGAAATGTATATTCCTTGCCTTTTTCTATTTGAACATTGTCAATATTGATTTGAATCTGAGTGTCAGTATTCCGTTTGCCAAATAAAATCATTTTTGTTTTCAATAAGTTCAGCGATAGTTTATTTCTGTTAAACCATTCTTTGAGTTTGTATATTTCTGTTGTGACCTCTGATATGAGCAGTTGTAGGTCTTTGCTAGAGCCTAGTATAGTTGTGTCATCAGCAAATAATATACATTTTAACTTTGTTGAGACTTCACACAAATCATTGATGTAGAGCAGAAACAATTTAGGTCCTAAAATCGACCCCAGGGGGACCCCGCATATTATATTCCTCCATCCTGATACATGTTCATCAATTTGTACATACTGTTTTCTTTCAGTCAAATATGACTTCAACCAATTGTTAGTGTAGCAAGACGAGCGGTTTAGCAATTGGCCAATAACATATTACAGCCAAAAAATAATATCAATATTGACAACGCCACCGAAGAGAAGGCTCTGGACCTTAAGGCACGCAGGTTCGTTTATGATTGACACAGGCAGAGTCCATGCTTAGCAAAAATATAAGTTTTATTTACTATATATTTCGTTTAAATTAATTAATTTCTGTTTTTCATTTGTTGTAAAAAAAAAAAAAAAAAGGATTCAATTGGTTCACAATTCATCATTTTCACAGTCAACATTCAGTTAATGTGAGTTCCAGCTGATTCATTAATTAAAACCAAAAAGGAGTCCGTGAGTGAACCAAAAAAGGGTTAAAAGACAAGGCAACAACATCTAGGACAGCGCTGTCATCGCAGCGGCGCGGGCCAGATCACCTGTAAATAATGAAGACTGTTAACACCTAGCCTTACTGTTGCGATATAAACTGAAGCTCTGCCCCAAACGTACCATCGAATGCAGGGCATAACACACGGGTGTGGGGCCATGACAGCGAGACGCACACCATCCCTGCACATGGAGCATCTGGAGGCTACATCATGGAACCGTTACCATGATGCGGAGCTAAATTACAAAACCTCCAGTTAAGGCCAGTAAATAGATACGTTAAAGACAATCAAATCTAGAGCAAACGCTACCTGTCCTTCGGAGGAGCGAGGAACGCACTGACACACCGGCTGGACCAGGAACTGAGTGACGTCAGAGAACAGAGTGAATGCATTGCGCTTATATACCTGCGGCGCCACCAGCTGGCAGGAGGAGATGCAACAGGCGCCATGCCACATTAGCGATCCCTCTATTATTTAGTTTCTTTAAGAGTATTTCATGATCTATAGTGTCAAAAGCTTTCTGGAGGTCTATGAATATACCCAACTGTATCTAGTTGCGTGACTGAGCGCACGCACAAAGACCAGACATTTACGCATCAAATAGCCTAAGCTAAGGTAAGAGCATATCGCAGATTGTAAAAACGCTGGCCTATTCCTTTAAATGTATTTTTATGTTGGCGTTTAATTTTTTTGGTTCACTCAGTCGTACCACTAGAAAGCCGTAGTTGAGAGGGGAACGAGTGTTAATAAAAGAATAAAATATCATAATTTATCATATTGGGTGACCTGTGGCTTTCAGGCACCTGCTCTCAGACACTCAATGTTTTGGCTTTGAATCAGTATGACGCTCAAAACAGAGGGTTTTTATCCATCTTCATGTGGAAGCATAGACAGACTTGAATGGTCAGACTAGTGCAATGTCTGGAGTCAGTTCCCTATTCCCGCACTGACTTCTCCTGCATAAGACATCCAGACTCCTGCCTATTTTTCATCTATTTACTCGGACACCATAATTTCCTCTCTAACAGTTATTACATATTGTACACATTCTCTGTTGGATTTCATGTGCATGTTTCATTGCTCACATTTTATTATTAATATTTATTTTATTATCTATGCATGTTTTTGTATTACATTCATTGTCTTTATTTTACTCTAAATTGATTCCTGCACTTTTGTATTTGCTTTATATTATAAAGCACATTGAGTTGATGAATTGTGTGAAACAACAAAGGGACTCCTATCAGCCCTAGGTCCGTCTGCCTGTCCGTCCGTCCATATGGTTTCTCTTTTCTCCCACTGGGATTGTGATTGCCGCGTAGGAGAGTCTAAGGACATGGGACGCGACTACAAACTTGATTTGATTTTAAATGTGCTCTACAAATAAAATTGCCTTGTCTTGCATTGCCTTACCACAACTGTGTGTGGAGTGAATGTAAATTGCCCCAAAGCGCATTATGACTATTGATTGATTGATTGATTGATTGATTGGATTTATTTGAGTGATTTTTACAACAATTATTACAGTGTAGAAAACAACCAAAGCAAGAAAGAAAGAAAAACTCAAAAGGAGTAGGCCGAAGCAAGAAAGCTTATGAGGCTACCCCCATATTCAAGATTAAATTTACAGCCTATAGCCTGCTATTTCCTAGAACTATTAGGCTTAGGAGTCTGAAATAGAGGAGAGGGGACAGCAGTTTAGAAAAGTGGTTTGAGACAACAAAGAATCTCCTTTGGAAAAGATCTTTATCCACTTTTACAAAATAGTTAACATGACATTAAACAACATGAGCTTCCAAGAACAAGGCGACATGATGAGTACATAACAGACTGTTCATGTGTTTAGAAACAGACACTTTTACATACATCGATGTGGTTTGTCCTGCTGCTATCATCCAGCAAACTGTACGTCAGTTCCAATCAGCACGTAATCCTACAGCAGAGCAGAGAAGGCCGTCAGACCTGATGTGCAATGTTGGCTTCTGTAATTTACTGGAACTACAGTGACCTTCATAATCTGCAGCTGGGTGTTCACCAGTGTTATCTTTCCAATTGTAGGCAGAGGGTATCCCTTTGCAAGCTGAGCTGGAACGGTTAAAAGCATAATAAAAACTTAATCTAAATAAAACATAATCACAGCAGTGAGCAGGGGCATTCACGGTCGTATGGTTGGGCCATAAAATAACCACTGCAGTGAATTGAGAATTGTATCATGGAGAAACCTTACATAATTGACACACTTTTCATTGGGGTTTCAGACTTATACTTGTGAACACTAATGATTCAACAGTTTCATTTAAGGTTGCTTCGCTCATACAAACCATTTAACATTGGGATGATCACAACTTTCAGCACCGCTTGGAAGATGCGATCGATGGATTTCACCTGTTGGACGAGTAAAACAGAATAAATTAGACCGTTTTTCTTCTCAAGGATAAAAACAATTGCAAAAATTGGTAACCCCCCTGACTATATTCAATATTATTCAACATTTAATGAAGAAAATATTAAAAGCTTAATACCAAGGGGCATCAAATTGAATATTGAAACTAGAGACTTTCCTGCTGACTTTCCTGTCAATACTAATGCATGTTAAAATCATGATTAACAAGCTGTACCTGAAAATCACCAACGTAACTTGTCCCAGGGTCAAATCCATTCTGTGCAAATGAAAGTGCATCAGAATCTGGTGTTTGTTTAATTTATTTTACCTATTTTTTTAACTCACTTGTTGAGAGTGACGGAGCCTGCCACCTTGGTGCCGCTAACGGACACTTGTGCGCTGACACTGCCGTCCTGTGGTGAAGCAAAGACTGTACGATTAAATCCAGAGCAGATCAGGGCACAAATTGTTCACTTTGACATGGATTTCATATCTAGTCATAGTCCGAAAGTCTTTGGGTAATTAGCACGATGGCTGAGTGGTTAGAGCTCTTGTATCACAGCAAGAAGGTCTGAGGTTTGTTGCACAGGTTTTCCAAGACAAAACTTGCATCACAGGTAACACTTTAGATTACAGTCCGCGAGTTCCATGTGTAGGTACAGGGAACAAGAAAGTAATTACACGTGTAAGTACAGGTAATTACACATTTAAGTGCAAGGTTCAATAAAGGTGCACAAAGGTGTCCAAAGTGTAGTTACAAGTGTTTTGGCCCACTTGTGCCAGCTTTATAAAGTTCCATGAATTGGGGAAAATTACTGCATAACTAATGCACAAATACACCTTTACCTAATTACCTGTACTTGCATGTGTAATTACTTTTTGGTTACCTGTACCTACACATGGGACTTTGGTTGGTGCGAAGTCTGTGAACGATCAGCCATACCATGTTCAGAACAAACAAGGGAGAAAGGGTGCCATCGGTTTGGATGGCGTAGGCTGTGACGGTGCCAGTCGCTTGGATCGTTGCATTGTCAGATTCGAACGTGATTACAGGGGGTTTTACTGCCTTCACCAGCAACTTCACCATCAATCCAGGGAAGCTTTGGGCAATCTGTAATTACAAAAAGCAGAGTGCGTCTGAGGAAATCCCTGTAACTGTAGGGTGGACCCATTAGAGTGGCCAGGTATTGCAGGTGTAGGGCTGGCAAACACTTAAACAGAAGGATATTCAGGATCGCTGGTTGACTTGTTTTTATTGTATTAACAGCAAAGGGAATTCACAACACAAGTTTCATACAAGGGGATTTTCTTTATTCACTCCATAGCGATGGTGGTAAGCTGCATAATGTATTTTAGATGTTACCTGTGGGATCAAAGCTCCAAACGTTTGAGTGTTGAGTCTTATAGGGGAGCTTGCTGAGATCTGCGGAGACAGAGTTTAAAGATTACTCTGAGTGATTGCTCTGAGTGGAAACCAATCCAACAGCAAAGGGTCTGAAGTTAACACAAAAAGCATTAATCCAGCTTTGGCAATTCTTCTTCTTATTATTATTATTATCAAATAAAAAAAGGCTTTCTTGGCTGTCAGATGTTGAGTTTTTACGGTTGTAATTTTATTAATTCCTCATTGTTTAGAAAATGTTCTTATTCGCTTCAATGTGTCACTGCAAAAACCGTGAGAGACTGAACTGATAATTAGCAACAAAGAAATTCTATGAAGGCGACATGATGTTCGAGAACTTGTGTCTGGTCGCCCCGAGACTTTGGACTTGGTCATTTGGATTCTCCTACTTCACACAGGAGCAGCTCACCATGTCGTCAGTAATGTAGAGGCTGAGGGCTCCAGCTGTGTAGTAAACAAAGCCTGCAGAATTGGCCGTGAAAGATGACAGGCCGATGTTCAGCATGTTGTTGCTTTGGGATGGCATTGAGAAGACTGCAGGGGTGAACGGGGGTTCCTGGTGCCTCCCAATGTTGTAAAATTCACCCTAAGTGCAAACAATATTTACAATTACAGCTAGAGAACACATGAGGATTTCACAGAGCAAGTAAGTAAAGTTACCTTTAAACTTAAGTCGACAGAAGACGCAGAGATGACAGGCGACGACGTCATTGAATACTCAATCTCAGCAAACTCGTCTACTTTAGCTAAAACTGAAGGATGTTTTGAAATGTTTTTATTTTATTTCACACAACAGGCAAATGTGAGACACATAGAAGGTGTTTTACCATTGAGAGTTTGTAAAGAAGGATTCACATCAGATATGGCATCAGCGATCAGAGGGCAGATCTGCAACAAAGGTGATTGGAAGTTGATATAAAAGCTCATCTGATCATGGTTAGCTTGACAAAAAGTAACAATACAAGAGATGCCTTTAAGTAAGTAAGTAAAGTGTATTTATAAAGCACTTTTCACAGATAAAATCACAAAGTTGCAGTAGCCAAGTTATTTCACGACATTTCAATAAAAGAAAATTACTTTCGTTTCTTTTCAATATTCACTGAATTTATCCAGATATTTGCAGATTGTGTTCAACAGATTCAGGACAAAATGAAAATGCAATGCAATATATTGAAACTGTCGAAAATGTAGAAACTTTTGGGAGTTACTTGGAGCGGGCTGACGAGCTGCAGGAACCTCCTAAGCCTAATGCTGTGTTCACACCAAACGCCTCCGGCACCTCCAAAGCGTCAGGTTTACATTGAAAATACATGGGGGACGCGCCTCCGGGAGCGTCGAGAGGCCCCGCGGCGCGTGACGCGCCTCCTGTGCAGCGCGTTTTGAAGATTTTCATTTACCTAAACACCCAGGATTAAAAGCGGCAACAAGAAAACTTATTTGAGTGGCTGGATCTGCGCTGGGAATGTGTTTGGGACTTGATGATGCACAGAGCATTCCCAAAGCTGCTACAAGCCAATCGATGTGAAAACGAGAAATATGCACGAATAAAGTCTATTAAGCCCCATCTACATAAAGCAACCGTGTAACAATGATCACACACTGATTCAGGCTTGTTGATTTTTAAGTTTATTGCTCACATTTTATCTACAACGGGCCGTAGTTTTCTCCCCGAGTTAGCTGCGCATAGAAATAAATTATTTCTATGCTAGCCGCTTAGCAGCAAACAGATAGCTCGCATTGACCCCCTTGAAAACAAGTATTATGCACTAATCACGTCAATAAAGTCCTTAACTACACAGAACAGCCTTTATGATGGTCACACACTGAGATGGGCTTGACGCATTTGTGGTTTATTGCACACACTATTTTTTTTTTTTATCAACAATGAGCTGTATGCGGTCGCAAAAAGCTAACCGGGCTAACCTAGCTTACAGTATAGCCACTTGCCACTAATGTCCCTTCAACTGGTATGGGCTGGATATGAGCTAAAATACTGGGGAGATCCTGCGTAGACCATGGGGGAATAGTTAAAGATCCATAAGACATGGCAGGAGCAAAGAGGGAGACTACAGTAGTTCAGGCACGAGCTGCTTCCAAGATGGCTACGAACATACTTGACGCGCAGCCAGGGCGTCTTGACGCTCTGTGACATTTGTGACAAGCGTCTGACTTCAGTAAGCACAAGCGTCCAACTACGGACTTGAGGCGCGTCTTTGACGCCCAGGAGGCGTTCGGTCTGAACACGGCATAAGAGATCTCTTTACACACATGCATTCAAAGTTACTGAGTGTTTCTGAGAAGGCAGAATGGAGAACTTGTCCTACCTTTTTCTGCAAAGCGCTACGTAAAGCTTCCTCGATGAACTTGTTAAACAGGTTGTACAACCAGCTGGACAAAAACAACACTAGTTACGACAAAGGGAAATTACGTCGGACTTTAAACGTTTTTTTGTACTACCTGGCTTCACCGTGAAACTTAATGCTCACGCTGCCCACAGAGGCGGCACAGTTGGTGCCACTGACTGTAGGGCGGCCTGTTGCATCGCTGCTGATGGCAATAGTTGTCGTTATGCTCAGTCCTTTCACATTCAAATCAAAGGAGCCACTGTCTTCACTGTAAGCAAAGAAAATAATTATGCAACACGTTTAATGAAGAGCTGATGTAAATATGTGTTTTTACATACATGACTGTCAAGTATTTGACCGTCCAATTTCCATTCAGGCTCATGTAGGCATTTCCAATAGACAGTTGTACACCTGCACCCGGCATGGGGCTCACTGCTGACTGGGGCAGTCCAACATTGGTTAACTGCATGCTGAGAAGAGAAAAATGTTATTGATATAAGTTTTCAAACTTGCCTCTAACGTGCTCGTATATTCACCAGTCTTACTTTGTGAAACTGTATGAGACTGTTCCGATCAGTTTCACTCTCTGTGAGTCTGAAACATCAGGCAGCTTGATAGTGTTGAGTTTGCGCTGGATTGCAGCGATGCCAATTTCTCTGCCTTTCATCGGACAAACAGAACATGAAGTTTAAGTGAATGTGGTTAGAAAATAAAGATTTTTATTGTTTTTTACCATATTCGAGGCCCTTCTGTGTCAGCGTAACCTTCACCCCTGGATTGATGCCAAATGTGAAACTGGTCAATGCCACAAGAAGAAGCCAAATCTGAAGAACCATTTTCACTGAAAAGAGGAAACAGAACAGCACCAGCATCACATGAAGCGGTTTGCATTTGATCAAGAGCCGATAACTCAAAACTTACTGGTTCCTCATTTTTTCTGTCTAACCCAGGGGTGTCCAAACTACGGCCCGTGGGCCAATTTTACTTTTAAATGGCCCGCTGCAAATAAATCTTTTTTTGTTTTTTGTTTTTAGCAGGGGTGTCCAAATTACAAGCGGCCGAAATGAGTTTCCTTCGCAGGGTGGCTGGGCGCACCCTCCGAGATCGGGTGAGGAGCTCAGTTACCCGGGAGGAGCTCGGGGTAGAGTCGCTACTCCTTCACGTCGAAAGGAGCCAGCTGAGGTGGCTAGGGCATCTGTTCCGGATGCCTCCTGGTCGCCTCCCTCGGGAGGTGTTCCAGGCATATCCTATTGGGAGGAGGCCTCGTGGAAGGCCCAGGACACGCTGGTGGGACTATGTCTCCGAGCTGGCCTGGTGTCGCCTCGGGGTCCCCCAGAACAGCTGGAGGAGGTGTGCGTGGATCGGGAAGTCTGGGCATCTCTGCTGAGACTGCTGCCTCCGCGACCCGGCCCCGGATAAAGCGGAAGAAAATGGATGGATGGATGGTGTCCAAATTATTATTATTTTTTTTAATATAATTGAATATGTCCACAAATGAAACAAGCGCTTGACTGCACATGTATTTCTCAGTCTTAACGCTCGTTGGCGCTGCTGTCTTGAACAAGGCAGTGGCGCTCGCCATATCAGAGCAATCAAAGAAAAAATCCAAAAGACAAACAAAAGATGGCAGAGAAAAATAAACGCAAGACTGAACATAAGGGCTGAAAACTTCAGCCACAGTGGGGAAATCATTATTTCTTCTCAGAGGTAAATGGGAAATGTGTTTGTTTAATCTGCAACGATACTGTTGCAGTAATGAACACAGTAATCACAATTCCTAATAAATTCAGTCAGTTGATGTTAATATTTTTTTTGAAGGGATTCATGTTAAGTTACGTTGGGCTATACGTTTCACTCTATGCTGGTGAGTAACTGTGTTATTTCGCTGTGGATTACCTTTTTTCTTTAGTTAAAAATAAATGAAAATCCATTAATAGAAAACTTTTTTTACTTTGAGCATATTCTGGGCTCGAAATCACGACATACGCTCCCAAATTTATGCCTTTGCGATCGAAAAATAGGATTACTCGCATGTTTGCGGCTCCCAGCGTAAATACTCCGGTCCACCTTAAAAGAAAGCCTTCTCGTGCCTTAAACAAACCTCGCGTCATTGTTTCACGAACGCTGTAGTTCGAGAGCATAATTATAGTAAACTACGATCTGTCTTCTCTTTAGACTCAGCGCAGCTGTCATTCCTCCCAGTCACACGCGCTGGGCCGACCTTCACCAGCCCAGTGTCTATGCTCCGCTGTCATTCATCAGCCCGTTTTCATTGAAGGAGACAATGTTTTACGCAACTGTAGTCTCTTTATGAGCAACCGAGGAATATATGTCATTCATAAACTCATTGGGACTGGGGGCATCTCTCAAATGACCCTCAATGTCAGGAGGAGAAGCAGCGCAAACTTCAATCCAACCCGCTCACCCCCTCGTGCAGCGCTGAAAGCGAATCATCGCAGTTCTCGTAATATACAAAACGTAAAGTCACAAACGCAATTTCAAACACGTCTTCAACGGTTATGGCAAAGGATTTTCCCGCGTGTAGCGCGATCTATGGAGCTTTCTCCCGCAGCACAGAGTGACGAGAGAAGGTGCAGAGTGCGGAGACGAGATGCAGTGAATGCTTGAAGCAGGGGCGGAGCAGAGAAGGTCGGGGGTTGGGAGGCACAAAATCAATGCAAACAGCTAAAATAATACATCTACAATGCAACAGAAGGCTGGAAGTGGTTTAAATTCCCCTCTTCCTTTTAAAAGCTTCCCTGTTTTTTGTTTTTTTTGGTTGTGCCCCTACATTTTTTACTGTGCTCCTAAATTTTAGAATTATAGGAGCACAAGCGCTACAAAGAAAAAAAGTTAATTTCGAGCCCTGCATATTCAATTAAAAAGCACAGTTAACATTTTATTGAATTTGCTAACTGTAATACAATAGAGGTGAAGTTATATATTTGACCGCTACTGAGTGCGGCCCAGTTGTTTGTATATTTTTCTGTATGTGGCCCTCGGTGAAAAAAGTTTGGACACCCCTGGTCTAACCAAATAACTTCCCGTTGGACCAAAGAGTGATAAAGTTGAGCTATTTTTGATTTCAAAAACATATTTGCACTCATATGCTGATTTGATTTATTAACTGCAGAAGTATGTTCCTAAATTCTGCAATTCGGGACATTCCTGGTCGAGTTTAAACATGTGATAAGAGCGTTGTAGTCCACACCATGACTTATGATAAGTTAGCAGCAGGCAGCTAGATTTAATTAAATTACGAGCTTGAAGGCTTTTTTGCCTCTTCACTTGCGTCAGAAATCCAGATACACAATCTCTTATACTTAGGATCAGTACAGATAATTTAGCACCACAGAAACATGACAATATTCCAAAAATAGTTTTACTTCAATCTCTTGTTTTTTCATCAGGAATCAGTTCAACTAAACTCTTTACCAAGAAAATCCTGTGAACATTTAATTTTACACATGACAGTTGTATATTCTTTAAATACAGTCCTGAAATGGGCTCTTACCTGAAGCTGACTGCTGAGGACAGACTTCATCTGCGTCTGACTGCTCAAAGGGCAGGCTTTAAACAGCAGGACAGCTGGTCCTGTTCATGACCAGCATGTTCATGCTGTCTGTATGAACAGGTCTGTCCTGTTCATGCATGAGCATGAGCATGAACAGGTCTGTCCTGTTCATGCATGAGCATGAGCATGAACAGGTCTGTCCTGTTCATGCATGAGCATGAACAGGACAGACAGCATGTTCATGCTGTCTGTCCCTGCACCACGCTGCAGGCGGAGCAGGAGCACGTGCGCGCTCATGTCCATCTCTCTCACCTCCGCACTGGTGACGCTGGTTAGAGGTTCGATTTTAGGCCCGAGCCCAAGATTTCACGCTTGGGTCGGGTCGGGCTTCGAGTGTTTTTATTTTTTATTTTATTAATGCCATTATAATATGTAATACAAATCTATGTTATAGTCTTAGTCTATTGGATACAAAATGTGGATATACTCAGGGAGGTGGTGCAGGTGCTGTTGTGTTGTCACGTCTAAGCAGCATGGTCAGGCTTTGATACAGGCGCCACGCAGTGAACATCGCTATTCAATCTATCTCTCAAGACAGCGTTTCATTTACAGTGTATAAATAAGTAGTTTGGTTCCTGTTACTGCGTAAAAAGTAGCTTTTGTAAATGCAGCGCGTTGTTTATGAACAACGAGGAGGAGGAGAGAGAGACGGAAAAGAGTAGACGGAGACCATGGACGGAGACATTGAGCTGCGGCTCGGGCAGGTAACCTGCCCCCACGCCGCGCACATCTCTGGCCTGCCCAGGTATGTGCGCTACTGCTGCGTGCACGTGTGCCGTGCGCGTAGCCACGTACCTCTCACACATGGTGCTGTTGCTGAAAACACTGCGTAAATAATTTGCGTCGGGTTTGTTTCGGGCTCGGGCGGACAAATTCAAGTTAATTGCTCGGGCTCGGGCTGGGTCAGACTTTAGGCCCGCGGGCTCGGGTCGGGTCGGGCTTGATTTTTAACGCTGGTTCCTTTGCTCTATACGCGTCCGTGCTCTGATAGCAGCGTCTGTTGCTAACAGATGCCGTCTGTTTCTAAACCGAAACCAAAAACACAAAAAACAAAGCTGCGCTCTGGCACGCGCGCTGACGAGACGGGTGCGCGTGGCCGCCTCGGGGGAAAGAAAAAGAAAAAAACAGCGCGTGATTCTAAAGAAAAGTAACGAGCCCGTTTTGAAAATGTAAGGAGTAGAAAGTACAGATACTTGCGTTTCAAAAGTAAGGAGTAAAACTAAAAAGTCGCCAGGAAAATAAATACTCAAGTAAAGTACAGATACCTGAAAAATTTACTTAAGTACAGTAACGAAGTACAAGTACTTCGTTACTTCCCACCTCTGCCTAAGTGTACGAGGAAGTTTCAGAATAATGCAACACTGTGCAAACCAATGGCTTTACTCTTCACTTTCGGGTGCAATTTCTAATAGGGAAAAACACAGAGATTGTATACACCTTTTGCAGTTGTTCAATTTCCAGTTATTTGTCCTGGGGTATTAGCACTCTTTAGATTCTATGACTTCCTCCGAGATTGGTTATGCACGGAGCTAATGTTGCCATCCCATTCTCTGCACTTTGCTTTTTGCACAAGTACTTAAGCGCTTCTTTTTATTATTCATGCTTGGTAAAGGTTCACTGTAAATAACTATTTATTCATCTTTGCAAATGCAATGCACTGCCTTTTTTATTATACTATTTTATGTGTTGAACCGGAAGCGCTATATGACGTGACTTGCCCGAGCTAGTTTTAAAAAGCTAGGCCCATAGCAGGAGCTGTGGTCTAAGCCTCTGTACACCTGTGGGACGTGCAAGTTTCAGTTTATCTGTTCCTGTACACTTGTAATTTAAACTTAATCCTAAAACCTTTTACTGTTTGTTCACAGGGGACCTATGTTTACCTCCTTTAAATGTTTGAGCTCATAATAAACTTAAAAAAACGACATCTGAGTGCCCTGGTCATTTCGAGGGGGCAACACTAACTACAGCGCTATGCTAGGTGGCCAACGCGCCCGTAGCAGGCTGTAGATGGCACTACCTGGGGTGCGTAACTCGTGCGCTTCCCCGAGATCCTTTCTCCTCCACTAAACAACGCACTAGTCTTGTGTCCACATAAAATAACACTGAATTTGTTAATGATGTGCCAATAAGGATGTTCTCCATGCAATTTACTTGGTGCAACAACTTCTTGCGCAAACTTAACATGCAATAGAGTTTGGGAAATTCCACAGTTACCAGAGATAAAAAGTGGAGAAAAAAGCTAGTGTTTTAATGTGAACAATAACTCCAGTAATTTAACTTTTAAAATCTCCATTAGTTTACAATTGCTGCTAATCCCATAATGCACAGCGATATGACATTACATATGTCATATCGCTATGACATATGAAGCTTGAGCGCAAATTCAACCTGGAGACATACCTGCAGCTTCACTCATCTTTCACGGCTGCTTTACCAGCACTCAATCACGGCCCCATCGCAAGCGCGCTTTCGCATCAGCAATCAGCGCAGCGCTGTCCCGCTCAGCCATTCACAGTCCAGGATCCCCTTCATAAGCTCCCCGGTCAATCACTCGGAGTTTCACAGCGTGCAGCAACCCTCCTCCGCCCCTCCTCCTCCCGGGCTTTGCCCGTCACATCTACGCGCATCGGGTCCCATTATACCACCACCAGGTCCAGGCTCCGGGGGAAGATGCTGGGCATCATCATCAACACCAGGCAGTCCGTATCGTTCGGCCATCTTCCGCCGGGGTCTGAGCCCCAATCTCAATTGAGCCCCAATCTCAATTAAGTTCAATAAAACTGTCTAACGCAACACGTCTCTGTGAGTCTTTTCAGGTTGAAATGTAATGTGCCAAGTGGCCAGTGTGCCGTTCGCAGGCTGGGAATGTGGCACAACTTGGGGCGCGTAGGTCGTACTTGTAAGAGAATTCTAACAAACGATGATCGAGAGGTTGATGAAGAATAGGCAGCAGTCAGGATTATGCAGGAGAAGTTTATTTGCCATCTTGGGACCCAGAGACAAGAACTCAAGACATTGTGCCAGTCCTAACATTCAAGTCTGTCTGTGCTTCCCCAGAGGACACGTAAATACCCTCCAAGCGCGTCACACTAACACGCACGCAAGCATTCAGTGGCTGATAGTAGGCGCCTAAACACCCAGTCAAGGCTATAAAGAGATAGTACGACCGCACAGCTTGACCTACGGGCAGTACGACATTATAGCTTAACCCAGTATGATAACTAGCGATTTAATATTATCTCTTACAGTACTGTCCCTTGAGCTTTTCTCTCCTCCACTTTGATGTTCAAGTTTTTGTTCACAGGACGCTCAACATTTGCGTACTCACCTGGAACACCTCCCCAGCTGACCAGTTCCATAGAAACCAGTAAATTGGTAAGAGGTCTTACGCCAAACCGGATGTACCTCAGCGTCCGCCATGATAAGATGCGTCCGAATCGGGCTTTCAGTTAGGAAGGAGTTAGGGAAAGTGGCCTGTATGCTAACTATCATAGCCACTTTAGCATAGGGACCTCTGATGCTAACTTACTGGCGATTAGGACCTAAGTGCCATCCCATAAGCCACTGCGCCAATCTCCCCACCCCCTCGCCCCACCCTCGAGTGATTCATGCGCAACCACTGTTGATTGACAGGTGCACATTTGATAATAATAATTTGAAATAAAAAGATTCTGCACAAGCCAAACTTTATAAAAGTGACAAAATACATGTTAGAGTCACCACAGCACATTCACAGGGTTTTAAAGAGCCTCAGTAAATGGCCTAAATGAAGGCAGTTTGTGCTTTTGCTTTCATTTAGTAGAAACTTAAGCCACATGGCTAATTAGCATACTGTAGCATTATGAAACTGCTGTTGAGATAAAATAAAGGGAAATGTGAAGGATCATTTGGATGTTTCTCTTTTTTCCCCTTAAATGTCTTTATTTGGACACTATGTTGTTGTTGGACAATATACAGTAGGTGGCGGTATGCGCTTTTGTTTGGCCTGCACTGAACTTTAAAGAAGAAGAAACACAGCTGTTGGTGATGTCACTTCCCCTTCCCCTGGGTAAGGACGGTCGAATTGGGCAAATGCTGCTGAAGCAGAAGTTCACTAACTGCATAGAGATCTAACAGTTGACCCCATGAAAGGTTAAGGATTACTTGCTAGTGTTAGTACTTAGAGGCTACAATTTAGGTGTTTCGGATGGGGCCTAGGTACCTTGCCTTGCCGTGGTGTGATATGGGCGTGGTCAGGCATCCACATCATCACTCGCCGCCCAAGTGCTGTTCCAATGTTCAAGTCGTCTGGAGGCCTGTGTCTGTAGATACCCCCGGTCATCTCAAAAAGGGACTGCACGCCTCATACTGATGTCCACAAGCATTTATTGGCACAGCAGCAATTCGTGGAACACCGTGAAAACTACAAGAGGGACACACAAAGGCTATGTTTACTCTGGCCATTAGCATAGCATATTTTGGTCACAAATATACATATATTGCACAGCAACAAAAGCAAAAATAATATTACCGTGTTCGCCAAGTAGACCAGTGATAGACTTAAAAGGCAGAAAAATATTATTTAAACGCTGTGCTCTTGACTCTTGATTTTTTTCCTCTGGCGGTTTTACACTCTCTCTAACGTCCGGCTCTAACGTCACATCCTGTGACAATTTTCTAAATTAATTTCTCTTGTGTACAAAAAATAAAATATAAAATTGCTCTTGAACATAAAGCTGTGGTACTTATTGCTGTGGACATTTTTGTAGTTTTTATAAAATTATAGAACAAAACAAACGTAGTAGCATAGCCTGACCGATAGGTGTCGTGTTAAACTCAAATAGACAATTTAGCGTCAGCTACACTCCCACCAAATTACCTTGATAACCTTGAAAATGTTACTCTTTACATTTTTCATACAAAACATCAATGGTAATTTCCAAAACAAAACATTTTCAATAGCTGTAGGTTTACTCTTTAACTACTCTCAATGAGAACAACCAATTTTTGAATGGGTCTTTCAATAACAGATGGTTTATGTAAACGTTCACCTTTCTTTCCCAGTTTCCTGTCTCCGACTTGTAAAGTCACCTTTCTCACCAGTCCATCATCCCCTTCATGTTCCTTAATAACTCTTCCAAGTGTCCATTGATTGCGAGGAATGTTCTCATTTTTGACAATCACAATGTCACCAACTCTCAAGTTACGTTTTGGAGCATGCCAACGCTGTCTCAGTGTTATGTTAGCTAAATACTCTTTTTTCCACCTGCTCCAAAATTGCTCTGACAGGTATTGGACTCTTCTCCAGCGTTTCTTAGCATACACATCTTCCCGAACAAAGTTACCAGGTGGGGGAAGTGGTACAGAACATTTCATGGTGATGAGATGGTTAGGTGTTATGGGCTCTAAACTTGTGGGATCACTTATGCTGTCAATAGTGAGTGGACGGCTGTTCACAATGTACATTGCTTCATAAAGAAAAGTTCTTAAGGATGCATCGTCCAGTCTTTCAGCACTTTGCGCAAGAACTTTACTCAGCACGCTCCTCACAGTTCTGATTTGACGCTCCCATGCGCCGCCAGCATGACTTGAACTTGGTGCATTCATGAGGAAGTCGCATTGCTTTTCTGCCAGGTAAGATTTTACTCTGTCATTGTCCATTTCATTTAGAGTTTTTGTCAGTTCATTCTTTGCTCCGATGAAGTTAGATCCTTGGTCTGATCTAATCTGTCTGACATGTCCACGGATTGCTATAAAGCATCTTAAAGCATTAATAAACGCGTCGGTTGTCATATCCTCTAGCATCTCCAGATGAATCGCTCTTGAACTCAGACATGTGAACAGAAGGCCGTACCGCTTGTAAACTTTGCGACATTGTTTGGTATAAAAAGGGCCAAAGCAGTCCATGCCACAATAAGAGAATGGTGGCGAAGGCTCAATGCGGTCATTAGGTAAATCTGCCATTCTCTGTTGCTCTGGTGGAGCGCGAACTCTCCTGCACCATACACATTGTCTGATATACCGAGCTACTGCTTTGCTTCCTCCAACAATCCAGAAGCCGTTTGCTCTGATCTCGTTTAAAGTTTGGCCTCTGCCTTGATGTTGGGTCTTTTCGTGGTAATGCGCAATGATGAGATTTGTTATAGCACAGTCTTTAGGTAGTATTATAGGATGTCTTAACTCAAAGTGAGAGGATAACTTTTTCAGCCTCCCTCCTACTCTCATTACACCATTTTGAATGAATGGGTCAAGTTCAAAGAGTCTGTGGTTGCTGGGCAACTTTTGTGATTGACCGAGTTTGTTCAAGTCTTTTTGAAAGGCATCTTGTTGTGCAAGCTTGACAAGAGTTAACATTGCTTGTTGCCTTTCCTCAACGTTTGGAGGCTCTGCAGTTTTTATTCTTTTAGCCATTCGCTGGATGCGAGCGATAACATTTATAGCGGTAGCCCATTTGGAGAATCGTGACAAGAGCTCTTTAACATTGCATTGTAGTTTAGCTTTGGTTTGCAGCACTTGTATTGTCTTGATTTCCGGATCTCCCACCATAAGCTCAGGTGTGCTTTGTTCTGTGATTATCTCCTTGTTCCATAAGAACTTGGGACCAGTGAACCAGTTTGAGTTGATAAGGTCCATAACTTTCAAGCCTCTAGAGGCGTGGTCGGCTGGGTTTTCGTGTGTGTCTACGTAGTACCATTGCTCTGGATTAGTGGTTTCACGGATTCTTTGGACACGATTAGCAACGAAAACATGGAATCTTTTAGCCTCGTTGTTAATGTAACCCAGTACTACTCTCGAGTCTGTCCAAAAGTACTCTCTGTCAACTTTTAGCTCTAGCTCTCTTTTCAACATGCAGCTAACAGCAGCGGAGGTCACTGCAGCGGTCAGCTCTAATCTTGGGATGGTGACTATCTTGGTTGGTGCCACCCTGGCTTTAGCCATGACTAGTGTGCAGTGCACTTTGTGATCACCCACTAATCTGATGTAAGAGCACTGACCATATCCTTGACTACTCGCGTCAGAAAAGTGATGAAGCTCTACACTCTGGACTTCACCAAAGGTAACAGGCTTAAAACATCGGGGAATCTTAATCAACTTGAGACTTTGCAAATCTTTCACCCAACTCTCCCACCTTAACTTTAGCTCAGCAGGAAGTGGATCATCCCACCCAACGCCTTTTTGACACATTTCTTGTAACACTTTCTTACCTTCAAGAATGAAGGGGGCTAGGAATCCTAAAGGGTCGTACAGCGATGCAACGACTGATAGAATACCGCGCCTAGTCATTGGTTTCTCATCAAGTGTCACTTGGAAGAATAGGCTGTCACTTTCAATGTCCCATCTTATGCCTAGGACTCTTTGCACTGGGAGGTCACTGTAGTTGAGGTCAATGTCTTTTATCTCCACAGCTCTTTCTGTTGCCTCAATTGAGTCCAGGACCTCTCTGTTGTTAGACAGAAACTTAAGATGCAGCTGTCCTTTTGCACACAAAGCTTGGGCCTCTTTTACTAGTTTGATTGCCTCCTCGACAGTCTCTACACTTGTGAGGCCGTCGTCGACGTAGAAATGCTTTTTAACAAAGTCTTCGGCAAATGGGTACTCTTTCTCATTTTCTTTGGCCAGATGTTTCATGCCATAATTGGCGCAACCAGGAGATGAGGACGCACCGAACAAGTGAACTTTCATTCGGTATTCTGTGGGCTCTGACTCTGTGTCCCCATTTTCCCACCAAAGAAACCGCAAATAGTCTCTGTCCTCTGAGCTAACATGGAACCTGTGAAACATCTTTTCCACATCACACATGACTGCAATGTTGTGCTTACGAAAGCGGAATAGAACTCCTGTGAGGCCGTTCGTAAGATCAGGTCCAGTTAGTAGGTGGTCGTTTAGTGCTGTTCCTTCGTACTTGGCTGAGCAGTCAAATACCACCCTGATTTTATCTGGCTTGCGAGGGTGATAAACGCCCTGGTGCGGTATGTACCAGACGCTTCCAGGTGTAGGCTGCGAGTCTGCTTTTTCAGCATCACCGTCTTTGAGAACTCCATCCATGAACTTAACATAGTCACTTTTGAACTTTGAGTCTCTGTCCAGTTTCCTTTTGAGGTGCTTTAGTCGAACCTGAGCCAGAGCTTTGTTGTTTGGGAGTTGTGGGCGTGCTTTAAAGGGCAGGGGCATTTCAAGATGACCATGCTCATTTTGTTTGATTTTGTCTTTTAGAGTTTGAAGAAACTGGATATCCTCTTGGGATACAGTATGTCACTGTGACCTTGTTTGGTGTCTGCAAAATCTGACTCAAGTGCCTTAAGAATAGCAGAAGGGGTTACAACAGGAACCTCTTTAACACACACACGGTGGCATAAACCAGTTACGTTACTAGCATTCACAAGTTGAGGTGCACCTCCTACAATGCTCCAGCCTAGGTCGGTTTTTACAGCATAAGGCTCATTGTCACCACCTGTGATGACCTCTCTGGGAGCTAAGGCTCTGGAGCAATCATAACCTATCAAGAGTCCAACAGCACAGTCCATTAGTGGAGCCATCTCTTCAGCTAAGTGAGCAAGGTGTGGCCATTTGTTGGCTGTGTGACATGTAGGAATATGAGCACGCTCTAGTGGAATGAAGTCTCTTGTGTAAGCTGGGGGAAGCTCAATGTATGTGTTTGAAAAGAATCCTTGTATCTTGAGTCCTTGTACTCTTTGGCTTTCCACAATAGAGTCTCTTTTTACCATAGTGGCAAGTTTTAGTTTAACTGGTTCTGATGCTACCTGCAGATGTTCACACACTTCCTGATCAACAAATGTGTGGGTACTGAGTGTCTAAAAGAGCATATACCAAAGTCTCACTGTCAGGAGCATTACCTGCTGAAATCCACACAGGCACCATCATTGAAGTGCTTCCATTTTCACCGTCTCCAACTGAGCAGGATAGTGAGGAGGTGTTCTCATCCACTGTGCTTTGTGCAGGTGTCTTTTCCGCTGAAGAACGATCCTCATGCAAGGGAGTTGGATGGCTCCTTTTGCAAATGCTACACATGGCTCTGTTCTTACAGTCTTTTGAGTTGTGGCCCTTTCTCAAGCATGCAAAACACAGTTTGTTTTTCTGCACATACTTTTTCTTATCATCTGCAGACATTTCAGTTAACTTTTGACATGTGTGAATGGTGTGATTCTCTCCACAGCAAATACATTTGTTTATGTTTGCGCTTTGTGGTGAAAAGTCACTTTTCTTTTGTTTGTCTGAGTCCTTAGATTTAACCTGCACAATGTCAAACTTTGATGCAGGGTTGGTAGTATTTGAGGTCTTTATATTTGTGACAAAGGTGTTTGCTTTTGCATGCTTTGTTTCTCTTATTGTGGTCTCTGCTTGTGGCTTGAGAGCGTACAAAGACGACACTGGATTACAAGCAATGCGTGCCTCTTTAGAGATGAAGGAAGCAAACTCTTGGAAGCTTGGATAGTCTTTGCCTTTGTCCAGTTGCTCAGTGACACGGCGATTCCAACTGGACGTTATCCAATCTGGGAGTTTGGTCAGCATTTTCTGATTCTCCTCACAGTCATTTAGAACTTGAAGACCCTTTATATGAGGCATGGCATGACTGCATGTCTGAAGAAAATCACTATACTCTCTCAGCTTAACATACTCCTTTCCACCTATCTTTGGCCACTTATTAAGTTTCTCTCTAAAAGCTCGCTGCACTACAAATGAATGCCCATATCTAGCATTCAGCCTATCCCATGCTTGTTTATAGGCTTCCTCATCTTTGCGGTAGAAGCTGCCTTCTAGAGTAGATTTAGCCTCCCCTGATATGTATTTTTGCAAGTAAAATAGCCTGTCTGCAGGATTTGAGCAGCGTCTTTCTATAAGAGCTTTGAAGCTTGTGCTCCATTCTACAAACATTAGAGGGTCACCTGAAAACACACTGGGCTCTGGAGCAGGAAGTCGGGTTAGAGCTACTGACTCTTGGAATGCCTGCATTAAAGCTTCATTTTGTGTGACTGGTTGCACGCATTTGGCATAAGAGGAAGGACTAGGACTGACACTGGTGTGTACAGAACTACATCTCTCACCTTTCTCTTTCATCTCTTCCTCAGTGTATGCTCTCAACTTAGCCTCCATTACCTCAATGTCTCTTTTATTTTCAAGTTTCCTCAGTTGTTGACGTTGAGCTTCAATGGCATCTTCCATGTCAGTTTCAGCTTTCTTTGCAGCTAACTGTACAGCAATCTCTGCTTTTTTGCTCGCGATGCTTGGCGAGTCTGAGGCTGCTTCAGAAGGATGATGGCTGCGTCTGGTAACTTTGGAGGCAGCAGACCCATATATAGACCTAGCATAGTCATTGTCAAGGAGAGCGCGTAACTTTGCTCTCTCTGCCTCAGCATCAAACTCATCTGCTTCTTCAGTTAGCCTCACTTTCATTAAGTGTAACAAATCATCTGTAATGGCTGAGCATGCATCAATTTTCCTTCTGATTTCTTGACTTGGGACTGTTAGCTGTCTAATGCTATCGTACAGTTTTTTCAGGTCAATGCCCAACATCTCAGCTTCATCCATCATGTTACACAAATCCGTTTCAGAGCATTTTTCTTTTAATACTGTTCGAATGTCTCTTACTTTTATTTTCCACTTTTCGTACACTGCAATGAACCTTTCTTCTCTTTGACCTATTTCTTGGTCTTTTAGTTCTTGCATCTTTGGTGTAAATCGCCTTTCTCGTGAGGATTTTCTAATTTTAGTTTCATCTTCCTGTTGAACATTAGCTTCCTTTTTCTTTTGATGACTCTAGGTCAACTTCAATAACATTTAAGTCCTCTTGTGAAGTCATTTCATATTCATTTATTTAGTGAATTGTTCTCCTTCAGACGATGGATAGGCACTGTTGCTTGAAACCTTTTACTCTGGCGCCCTCGTCTGGATGAGTTGGGAAGTACAGCCACGTGCGTTGTTGTTTCCACTTTGCTGGCTAGCGGGACTTTCTCTCTTAGCTAGCACTGGAAGTCGACGGCAGACGGGACGTTTTCTCTCTGGCCGGCGATGGAAGTCGTCAGCAGACGTCACGTTTTCACTGTAGCTACCCCCGGTCATCTCAAAAAGGGACTGCACGCCTCATACTGATGTCCACAAGCATTTATTGGCACAGCAGCAATTCGTGGAACACCGTGAAAACTACAAGAGGGACACACAAAGGCTATGTTTACTCTGGCCATTAGCATAGCATATTTTGGTCACAAATATACATATATTGCACAGCAACAAAAGCAAAAATAATATTACCGTGTTCGCCAAGTAGACCAGTGATAGACTTAAAAGGCAGAAAAATATTATTTAAACGCTGTGCTCTTGACTCTTGACTTTTTTCCTCTGGCGGTTTTACACTCTCTCTAACGTCCGGCTCTAACGTCACATCCTGTGATAATTTTCTAAATTAATTTCTCTTGTGTACAAAAAATAAATATAAAATTGCTCTTGAACATAAAGCTGTGGTACTTATTGCTGTGGACATTTTTGTAGTTTTTATAAAATTATAGAACAAAACAAACGTAGTAGCATAGCCTGACCGATAGGTGTCGTGTTAAACTCAAATAGACAATTTAGCGTCAGCTACAGTGTCCTCCCTTTGGTTAGCATGTGGCTAATATACCAAGGATACATCAGTGTAGCCTTCGCTGCCTTGCTCAAGCCAACATCACCCATAATGCAAAATGGCTCTCAAGAAAAGAAAAAAGGTGGTGCTGGCTTGTGTGACTTGTTAAGGGGGAAGGGAATCTTATTTGTATAGCGCTTTTTATATGACACAAGTCACATCCAAAGCGCTTCACACATGAAAGGGAGGGGGGTTCATTCACTCCATGCTGATGGTAAGCTACTGTGGCAAGGCGAGGGTTAACTCCGATTTGTTTTTAGCTTTAAATGCCACAACGCCACCCCAGGAGTCTCACCTGGAGATTTAACTTATGCTGACTAGGTACAAGGCACACAGGTTCGTTATGATGTAAAATGACAGGCAGGCAATGTTCATATTACACACACAGACTTTGCCTACCTACTGCACCCCAGCCCTTTCCTTTGACACAATAGGGAGGATCGCTGTTATTGTTTATTTCCGCGATTTTCACCGGATGTTTTGGTGACTGGTGGGCAAACAGATGATTTTTCCGAGCTTGAAGAGCTGTTTATTTAAATCACAGATCTTGTACAGCGCGGATCTTTTCACAGAAGCAATGCTCTGTTTGTGAACAATGTTTTGACCCACCATAGAACTATTATTATCTATTTAATACATTTGCGTTCCCCACCAGTGCCTCGGACGTGACGACACGGCGATCCCCCTAATAGCTGCGTTGACCGCCCGTATAAGTGAGACCACCCCGGATACTGCCCACACACAGCAGCTCCTACCCTCTGACCTCTCACTTCCGCCCCTGGCCGGTTTTCAAAGGCCAACAAAAACCTTTAGGCTACTACTTCACATTGACAATAAGGTGTACATTTGATCGATATGAAACATATGCCGCGGTCATTTATCAAATCCTGTTCGAACTAACGCCAAATGTATTAAGGCGAGGGTTGTTGGCTATTTCTATATATGTTTTTGTTATAATAGGCTTTAATGATTATATGAAACTGTGTTGATTGTAATCTGTGCTTTTGGGGTGATTTGAAGTGCTGTATTGTTGTCCTTACTCTTGGAATCCACTGGGGGGCAGTGTGTTATAATGTGGAGTCAGATCGCGCAGAAGCATTCCAAGGACATTGATTGGTTCTTCAACAAGTAGCCGCCTACTTCCTGTTCCTATAAATTACTTGTAATTCAACTGTTTGGTCTCTTGTCTTCCCATCTGACAGCGGCAGTCGAACGGTTGAGTCGGGTTGGTGGAGAGCGGAGACGCCGTAGTGTCAGCGAGTTGTACATCTTACTTACTATCCACTCTGTTTTAGATTTGATTGCTTGCTTTTGCAACTTTTTGGATGGCCTGTTCCTCGGGAGGTGGAGGAAGGGTTATTCAGGAAGGGGATAAAAGTAAAACAGGGGCTAGGAAGCGTGGTGCAGACGCCTCACTTGGAAGAGACGGAGTTCGAGTCATGAAAATAGCAAAGTCAACCGAAGAGTTTAGAATTATCTTTAAGTTAAAGGAACAAACTGGGGACGGGTTTAGAGGGTTAAATCCGTTAAAAGTGGCCGAGGCATTTAAAAGTGTTGGGGAGGGCTTGGATGCCCGCGCTCTGTCGAATGGAGCATTGCTGGTCCTGTGTAAAAGCAAGGATCAGGTGGAGAAAGTGGCTAAGGTAGCGAAGATTGCCGGGAAAAAAGTGGAAGCAAAGATATTAGAAAAAAAGGAAATTGTTCAGGGCGTCATCTATGGTGTATGTGCTGAAATTTCGGAGTGTGAAATGAAGGAAAGCATCAGAGGTGGGAGTTTGTGTGATGTTAAACGGTTTAAAGCTCGTGAAGGCGGAAACCCCAATGCTCCAGTTCTGATCACGTTTAGTGGTAATATCTTGCCAGAAAGAGTGTTTATTGGCTGTTTGTCATTTCCGGTTAGGAGTTATCAGAAACCCCCGATGCGATGCTTCAAGTGTCAGCGCTTTGGGCATTTGGCTGCTTCATGTCGCGGTAATAGGCGGTGTACCAAGTGTGGAGGAGAGCACGACATTGCGTCCTGTAGTGTGCCGTCTCCAAAATGCTGTAATTGTGGAGGCTGTCATATGGCGTCCTCTAAGGATTGCCCGTTGTTTGCAAAAGCAAAGCACGTACAAGAGGTGAAAGAGCAACACAAGATCTCTTATGCAGAAGCCGTGAAAAAGGTGGAGGGAAAGCCTCAGGCCCAGGCTGTAAATACGGTTCCCCCAAATGCTTCAAAAGGAGGGATAGAGACGTGTGGCAGCCCTAATCAGGATTTCGTAGTAAACAAGGAGTCACTTATGGCATTCATTGTTGATGTTGTGTATGGATCCCGTGGTAAAAAGTCAAGATCAGATCTGATTAAGTGGGTGGTTGAGTCTGCTGGCAGATTCTTGGGGCTTAAGGACTATGCTCCCCAGTTGCTGTTCAGCTATATGAAGGAGGCTCAGGAGGCTCAAAGCCAGTCATCGAGCCAGTCCAGCACCAGCAGTGGGGCAGGAGATGGAGTCGAGGAAGAAGTATTAAGTAATATGGAGGAAGGGGGGCTTGAAGCCTTCTTTGGGGTGACTTAGCTTAATCTCCCATGGTCCGCATCCTGCAATGGAATGCTAGGAGCCTTATAGCCAATGGGCAAGAGTTTAAGAAGTTTATCAGAGATCTTGCTGTGAAACCGGATATCGTGTGTGTCCAAGAGACATGGCTGAAATCGTGTCTAGATTTCTCAATTCCGGGTTATGATTGTTTGCGTAAGGATCGAGGCAATAGTTCTGGTGGTGGGTGTGCTACATTTATTAGAGTGGGTATTCAGTATAAACAATGTGAATGTAAAGTCTCTTTGGAGTGTTTAATCACTGAGGTGTGGAGCACTGAGGGTAAAATATTTCTGGTGAATTGTTACAACCCGTGTAAGCCTTTGATTTTGGCAGAGTTTGATGAAATTGAGAGAAGGACAGGTCCCTCTGCTGTGTGGGTGGGTGATTTTAATGCCCATAACCCTCTGTGGGGGAGCCAGGAAAGGGACGCAAATGGGCGTGTGGTAGAGGAATTTTTGGATAGAAGTAATTTTATAATCTTGAACGATGGAAGCTCAACTCGGATTGATATTAATTAGGGATGTAACGATTCACTCAAGCCCCGATTCGATTCGATTTCCAATTTTAAGTTCCCGATTTCGATTTTTTCCGATTTTTTTTTACCTTTAAACTTTTTTTTTTTAGAAAAGAGTATGACTCATTCATACCAACGTTTCTTTTGTTTTAACATCTGCATTTTTGTCCTTGTAACAAACTGTAACTGTCTCAGTAAGAGAACTGTACATTACAAAAAATTACAAGACATGAAAATGAACTATAATCATTTTGACATGAGTGCTTGTAAATTTACATGTTTTCATCATAAATAAGATGTGTAGCAAAGCAAATATTTAGAGATTATATTTATTTTACCAAACCTTTTTTTTTTTTTTTTTGCAGTTTGAACATAATACTACCATTTAGAACTAATTTTACAGTGCAGTTTTTTTCACCCTCGAACGCCTCACGGCCTCCTGTGCAGCCTTTGTAATCATGAGGAGGAAAAAGACATGACAGCTCCCTGTAGATATTGGATTAATTGACAAGCGGACATTTGATGAGGTTTTCAGCAGAATCAGAGCAGGTTGGTCAGATGTTTGTCAGTTTACATCTTTTGTAAACTTCTGTCAAAATGCTAAACTCTGCGTTAGCCGCTAACGCTAATCTCGTAGCTGCGTCTGCTGCTTCAATGCCTACACGTGTTTGTGTTTACATGGTCTGGCGTGTGTTGGGGGTGAGGCGGGTGGAGGTGTGGAGCTTGTCTTGAGAAAAAGTTAACGTCGTTAGAAACAACGAGCTATGTTCCGGTCTATTTCGGTAGCGCAAAATGGAGTAGCTGAGGGTGGCTTTAAAATCGATTCTTTAATTTTTTACATCGATTCACATTTTACGCATATTAAATCGATTTTAAATCGATTTTCGATGAATCGTTACATCCCTAATATTAATACAAACAAGACTTCTTGCCTTGATCTCATTTTTACATGCCCGGCACTGGCCAGGATAGCGGAGTGGGGAGTTTGGGGCGAAGATACATTTGGTAGTGATCACTTTCCTGTTATGGCAATTTTTAATAGAGCACTTGTGGTAGGATCTTCAGGAAGACCATCTAGGTTGGATTTCTCCCGGGCTGATTGGAACAGGTTCAGGGAAGGCACTAATGAGGGGTTGGCAGGGGTGGATAGTAATGGCTCTATAGATAACATGTGTAACTCTTTGTCAGCTATGATCCTACGGGTAGCTTCAGAGTCTATCCCAAGTAGAAGGTTGCCCCGTGATCGAATAATTGTCCCATGGTGGAACAAGGAATGTTCTAAAGCAGTAAGTGATAGAAGGAAAGCTTTTAAAAAGTTAAGGATGCATCCTATTCAGGAAAATGTTATTGATTTTAAAAGGTGTAGGGCTTTGGCTCGGAAAACTATCAAGGAGGCAAAAAAGAAATGCTGGAGGAGTACTGTAGTACGCTAGGCCCTAAAACCCCAGTTAAACAAATCTGGTCTAGGATTCATAGCATGGTAGGGAAAAGGACTAATACTGCTGTACCTGTGTTAATGAATGGAAATACAGAAGCTATTTCTAGCAAAGAAAAAGCAAATATGTGTGTAGAAGTATTTCAAGATGTCCATAACTCGAAGTTTTTAAGGGATGAAAGTCTTAGAATTAGAAATGAAGTTCTGCGAGAAAACAGTTGGAAGTTAACATGCAGTGAGGATGCGAACAGTGATTTTAATGTGTATTTTTCTTTTAAGGAGCTTAAGGAGGCAGTAGAAGCTGGGGCTAATACTTCACCAGGACAAGATGAGATAAGTTATAAGCTTTTGCAGCATCTGGATGATCCAGTGCTTGAAGAGATCTTGGTCTTGTTTAACTACATTTGGGAAGCTGGGTCGCTACCAAAGGTTTGGAAACATGCTGTCATAATCCCTATCTTGAAGCCAGGAAAGGACCCATCCTCTCCGGCATCTTACAGACCCATTGCATTGACTTCAGTGCTTTGTAAAGTGATGGAGAGGATGGTCACTAATAGACTTGTGTATTCTTTAGAAGTTACTGGTTTTTTTGTGAATTACCAAAACGGATTTAGGATTGGTAGAAATGCCATGGACTCTGTTGCAGTATTGGATCAGGATATTCGAAAGGCAGTGATTAACAAGGAGGCTGTGGTGGCAGTTTTCCTTGACATAGAAAAGGCTTATGACAGTATGTGGCGGGAGGGTTTGCTGTTTAAACTTTTTGATGCCGGTATTAGGGGAAGAATGTTCCTATGGATTAAAGATTTCCTTAACGGTAGAACAATACAGGTAAAAATAGAAAGCAAATTCTCTAAAACGGCTAGTATTCTAAATGGTACGCCCCAAGGATCTGTAATTAGCCCTGTTTTATTTGATGTCATGATAAATAGTATTTTTCAGTGTGTTGATGCAGCTTTTGGAAAATCCCTTTATGCAGATGATGGCGCTATTTGGCGTAGGGGTAAAAATTTGGAATACTTAATTAAGCAAACTCAGGTAGCCTTGGATCGAATAGTATGCTGGGCAGACACGTGGGGTTTTAGAATTTCAGCATCTAAAAGTAATTATATGATCTTCGGTCTAAAAAAGAAAATGCCCCAAATGACTCTGTATTTATATGGTAACCAGTTAGAAAAGGTAAAAGTGTTCAAATTCCTTGGAATGTGGATGGATGAGAGGTTAACCTGGAACAGGCATATTGAAAAGACTGTTGGCAAGTGTGAAAAAGTTATTAATGCACTTCGTAGTTTGGCTGGCAGTGACTGGGGAGCAGATAGGTCAACTCTGCTTATGATCTATAGAGCAACGATAAGATCAACATTGGACTATGGCTGCTTTGTATTTGGTGCTGCGGCTAAAACTGTATTAAAAAAGCTGGACAGAGTTCAAGCAAAGGCCCTCAGAGTCTGCAGTGGAGCATTTAGAACCACACCCATACCTGCGCTATTGGTTGAAATGGGGGAAACATCTTTAAAAATCAGAAGGCAGAAGCTGGGACTCCAGTACTGGGTCAGACTAGTAGGACTTCAGCATAATTCTGCCGCCAAGTGCCTTTTGGAGGACTGCTGGGAATTTGTAAAGCGGGAGGGAAAAGCGAGTTTTCTGAGATCTATCTGTCATTTGGCTTGTAAGGTGGGCCTGGAGAATGGGAAGGTTGCTGCATCAGTGTGGTCCCCTTTTCCAGTCTGGCTTTTGCCAGAACCAGAGGTCCAATTGGACCTGCTGGGCTGGACAAGAGTCGTGTTAGTGGCCAAATAAATGAGTTTGTGGCTCTTAATAAGGAAACTTCGTACCACATTTTTACAGATGGGTCTAAGGACCCGAGCTCGGGAAAAGCTGGTTTTGGAGTCTACATTATAAATAATGAAATTGGAAAAAGTATGCGAGTGTCTGATCATGTATCTGTATTCACCACTGAGCTGTTAGCCATTTGGTGGGCGGTAGATTGGGTCGAGTGAAATCAACCTGAAACGGCGTATATTTATTCAGATTCTATGGCGGCCTTACAGGCAGTTTCAGATGGTCCCTCTGGGGCTAGGGCAGATATTGTGCTGGAGATTTTGTGTTGCCTTCGACGGATAGAGCGGATGGGGTCTAGTATTGTGTTTTCCTGGATCCCATCTCATTCGGGCATAGTGGGGAATGAAGCTGCTGATACGTTAGCTAAGGAGGCTCTTCTCGAGACAGAAATTGAATATATGGTTAGTTTGGGGAAGGCTGAGTGTGTCAGTATTTTAAAAACTGCTATGAATCAACAATGGCAGAGGGAGTGGGAGAATGAGACGAGAGGGCGACACTATTTTAGTTGTCAACCTCTGGTGCAGGGCAGTAGACTCCTGTGGTACACCTGCCGATCAAACCAAGTTAAAATAACCAGATTAAGACTGGGGCATTGTGGGCTTGATGCATATTTGAATAAAATGGGCAAGCATCCAGACGGGTTATGTCAGTGTGGTCAGCTTGAGACTATTACACATGTGTTACTGTCCTCTGCCTGTTACTCTGTTGAAAGGAGAATATTATTTAAAGAACTTGCAACCCTTGGGCTTACAGTGTTTTCAATAAAATCGATGTTTTCGTCTAGGACAGGCTCGCGTTTGATAGATAGGGCGGTTGTGAGCTATCTTCTCTCCACCAACCTCTACTCTAGAATCTAAAATGAAGTGAAGTAGCGAACAGAAGAGGGCAGCATTACGCTTTGTTAGCGTACAGCCTGCCGCAAACCATTAGAAGATGTTTGGTCTCTTACCCTGCTGTGTCCCTCGCTGTCCACTGAAGAGCATCATGAAGCCTTTACCATAGCTTTTGTTTTAGATTGTAAATTCAGGGAATAAAACAATGATTTTGATTTTAATCAAACGAGCATCCGTATTCTTTTTCATCCTTATTTTTGAACACTTCTTTAGGGTTAACTCCGTTGATTTTAGCTTTAAATGCCACAACGCCACCCCAGGAGTCTCACCTGGAGATTTTACTTGTGCTGACTAACAAAGTACAAGGCACACAGGTTCGTTATGATGTAAAATGACAGGCAGGCAATGTTCATATTACAAAAGGTTTCTGTATTTTATTATAAGTTAAGCATGTTAATGCAAGTTAAAGAGACATTAGTTCATGTTACTGCTTTCCAGTTCCAGTGGCACAATTAGTCCACGTTAGTTTTAATTCAGTTACAGATGTCCACAATTTCAGTCCATTATCCAGTCAACATGGATTTTAGGGCTTGTTCCATTGAGACATGACAAGCCACGATTGGAGGGACAAGACAAGACAAGACAGCAGCTGTTTCGATGTCCGCAGCTGTGACAAGAATACAGCGTGATTATGTTTTGAAAAAGTTGCGCCAAGCTAAAGGGCTAGCTGCCACTCTTACCTCCCACACAAGTATCGGAAGGTTGGACGTAACCTGCGCACCCGGTACCAGCAGCGCCGACATGCTAAAGTAGGTGGACAAGCTCCGTATTAGGATTTAAGTTAGCAAAAAACGCATTACGTTGCAGATTGATATTACCTGCGCAGACATGCCGGAGCGCTCGAACCGGATGGCCCAGAGACCAGGGGCGGAAGTGAGAGGTCAGAGGGCGCATAACCTACACCTTTTGTTAACAAAAACAAATGTGAAATATATATAATTTGATTCAAACATTAAAGCAAATGTCACTGCTGCTTTCATTTTAACTAAACTGATATAAGGCACTTTCAAATGTTTATTTCTAAAGTTTTTAGGCTCCCTTGCGAGTATTTTATTTTATATTTCCCGATAGGTTTCATCATCTCTGACTGCTTTTGAATTATTTAATTTAATTTGATAAAAATCTAATTACTTTCACCCCCCAGCGCTTCAGAATCCTCCCTCCTCAACAGACCCTCCCGTTTCCTTTTTTAGTTTGTGATGTCACTTCCTTTACTTCTGAAGTGTGTTCCATTAGCAGCTCTTTTTGGACTAAGGCAGGACACTTGCCTTGGACTGGAAGGACGTGAGTTTGGCGGCACTGCCTTCAACACCAAGGCAAGACAAGGTACCTACGTAGGCTTTGGGAAACAGCCATAGAATCTAAAGAGTGCTAGGGATGGCCGTCTTGAAGCACGGGATTCGACACCGCGTCGAAGTCTCATGGCACATGCCTTTCAAAACACTACTTCAAACGCGCATGTCACGTGACTCAGACTGAATTGTTTCATGAAACACGACAGTTTCAAAACACTTCACTAGAGGGCGTCTGTGTCGAACCTTGGTCAAACCCAATGGCCGCTGGCTTCTCTGCTTTACGACCGCAACACTGGAGGCCGCCATTACTCTGCCATTGCTGTAGTACCTCCATATAGCCGCTAGTCTCCCATTGAAAAGCATTGGACTTTAGACACGTTAAAAACAACTTTAACGCCTGGTTTCTATTTTTTAAACACTTTCTACGGCTACATAGTATTCCTCCTGAGGTAACACTGGGTTAGTCACAATTAAAGAAACCAGGCTGGTTTTTGAAAGAATTTTTTTTTAAATCTCGTACTAATGAGGGTCGGACTGTTAGCATTGGAGCTGCGCGAGCTACACGTCACGCAAGGGCCAAGTCTACAGTGAAGATCCCACCTTATGCCCTTATTAGGAACATGCTTCGTCAGAGCAGAGGAGGAGGAGTCTGTAAATCTGCCATGATTTCTGCCATGATTTCGAACGTGGTCATTATGGTAAACGGGGAGGAGTGAGGAGGACTTGTCTATTCTTTTGTACAGTCTATGGTCAAACTACAGGGCTTTGCAAACCTTTCTCCATGTTTGTGTAGTGTTTTAGTGCCACGCGTGAGTGTTCTCAGATGGCGTAGTTGCTGCGCTTAAACTACTGCCCATCTGAGTAGCGTGAGTATGAAGCCCAGCTCTGACAGATTGATGTCAATCTGAATTACAGACCTCTGTGCTTTTATGTTAAAATAATTGTTAATGCTACCATTTATAAAAATAGATTAGCAAAAAGAAGCATTGAGTTGGAGGGAAAATGTGGAACATTTATGACAATTGCTTCATTGATTTATTTTTCTAGTACCACTGTGAACAATAACACATTCAGGAAGAGTTCATGTTTTAATGGCAAATAAAATCAAACAGACTGTGGTTTAATTTCACTCACAGACGGACCAGTAACATATGGTTGAATCCTGAAACCCCCTCCTGGAACCGCCACCTTAATGTGGTGGAGGGGTTTGAGCGCCCGAATGATCCTGGAGCTCTGTTGTCGGGGGCTTTGTGCCCATGGTAGGGTCTTCCATGGCAAACAGGTCCTAGGTGACGGGTCAGACAAAGAGCGGTTCAGAAGCCTCTTATGAGAGACCAACAGGCCCGTTTAGAACCATGAGGCCGTCCTTCTGTGGACCTACCACCTGCAGGAGGAGCCATAGGGGCTGGTGCAATGGAATCTGGGCAGCTCCAACAGCTGCCCCCACGACCCGGCAACGGAAAAGTGGAAGAAAATGGATGGATGGATGGATGGGTGGATGGATGGATGGGTGGATGGATGGATGAATCCTGAAACACTGTAAATGCGGTTGTAATGACACTTTGCCACTAGATGTCACTGGGGAGTGATTGTTTCAAACTGTGATTCGAGGCTCCGGCACAATCGCTTCAACTGCTTTGGAGTTTCATGAAGCTTCACTTTCCCCATCCCTAGTGCTAATTACAATCATTGTAATCTGATACAACTGATAGTTATGTAGTGACATTATTAAAATCAATTGTGTAAGCATGTTGTGTGCCTAATATTCAAATAAGCTTCTATTTTAGTGATAAGGGCATGTTGGTAAAAGCACTTCTCTTGTGTGCCAAGTTTCCATCATCAGTGAAGAAATCGTTATTTCTCTTAAGTTGTCCTCGATTACCTTTACAGAGCAAATCAATATTAGTTCCAATGCGTCTCTTTGTCCTGATGCTAATTACCTGACTCCGGACAACCACGTGTTCAAAACTGGCGAAGGAGGTTAGCTTTTGCCGTCAACACTACCCTAACCGCTAATAATGACATACCAGGATAGATGACCAAGGATTCGGAAGATTAAAGTCACGAAAGCTTTATTTTCCCTAATACAAGTCACCTAAGCAGAGCGCTCTGTGTTCCTCCCGAGTCCCCCTAACCTCTCTGAGCGTTTCCCGTTCACACAGGAAAAACTGTCTCTCTCTGGGAGGAGTTAGAGCTTACGTCACATTTTCACATCACACAATTATTTGAGCCTAAGCTACGTGTCGTTGTTCCATTGGCTTCCGATCCGTCATGTGATGTTTGGCTCCGCCCTCCGCGGCCATTTTATGAGTTCATTCTCTCCCACATGTTTTCCTCTTTTCCTGGGAGGGGTCTTTCCTTTTGTTCTTTTCTCACACCTTCCCCCTCAGATCTGTAATTTTCCTCTGTAATGAAGAACTGCAAAAACACTTCGTACAACTTTGATGAACATTCCTAAATAGCTAAAAAGGCATAACTTCACATAAAATATTATATCTCTTCAGCCCCCTTCTGATCTCCTAGGAGATCATTTACCATAATATTTTTTTAGTTCACAAAAGTACAGCCTGTATCAAAAATCAAGGTACAATTTCCAACAGTATAATACCAAAATAACATGTTCACTTTTATATTGTGCATACTCAACCAGCTGCTGAGTAGTTTCAAAATTTTCTCTCTCTTCCCAGGTATAACTTTTGCTTACAAATCTTTCCATTCTGAGTTCAAAGCTTGCTGTACTCCTTTCAAGTACAGGCTGGGACCGCCCCCTTCTGGCGTTTCCCTTGTCCCGCACTCAGTGTCCCCCTGGGCCACCCAACTTATAGATGCCCCTAGTGGAACCCAAGAGTAAGGACAACCATACAGCAGATTACAATCAACACAGTGTCATATTACTCTTAAAGCCTATTATAACAAAAACATATATAAAATAGCCAACATCCTCCTTTCAACGTCTCTTAATATATCGCAATCAAACTGAATATTTATCATGAAATTACAGTTACAGATGAAATGTTCTTGAACTAGCCGTCTGGTTATTGCCTCCGTCCGTGCGGCTTCTGGGCTATATAATCATATACTCACCACTGGGGTGTTTTGTTTGGTGTGTTTTGTTTTGCACCTTTAATCATATTAATCATTTGGGTCAACTATTCTCATAATTACAACCACTTACCGCACCCACAGAGGCAAGGAACCAAAACAGATTCTGTAACAGATACACAAAGAACAGACATTAAAAATTACACAAAACATTCTCATCAAGATCGCTCCTTGTGAGCCAGTGGACGACCATGTCATCTAATTTTAAAATATGGCTGTACTCAAATTTTAACTATTTAACTTGATTTATCTATTGGAATGTTGTCAATTTTATCTGGAAAATTCAGGGATATAAGCACATAGGTTTCATTAATCCTAAATTTGTGGAGAATGTATCTATATCCGAAACGTATGTCTTATATCGTCGTTTGCCATAAAATTTATCAATTTGTCACTTTTGTTTGTATTTTAGATATTTTAGATATATCTACCATATTTGCGTTTGTTCTTTCCCATGTCCAACATAAGCCAAATTATAATCGTCCATAATTAACACCCCCTTCTTGGACTGAGAAAAACTCAGTCCAACAAATTGTCATGTAAACGTGTAAAAAACAACCTTCCATAGATGAAACCTCTATACTTGAACAGGAAACACAGCAAACCAGCTCAAAAGTTCACTGGAGATTAATACTTCCATCATCTGCAAAAACCAACACAATACACATCTCAACACAAACTAAAAAATCAACACAAACTAATTAATGTTAGGGCAAGTCCGTGGAGATTCTATTTGGCTTTACTGAGTCACTTTGGTTCTACAGGGCGAGCGATAGGTGTGAGACCACTCGTCTGGTTTCTTTGGGACCTTGGCCACAGCGTATGGGATCAGTCCATAACTCCAAAAACGATCAGACCAACTCTGTTCAGTCCAATCAGAATCAGGCAAGGTGGCAAGGAGCATTTCCACAGCTCCCGGACTTCAGATTCTGGGTGAATAAACTTAAAAACTAAATCAGTAACATAGTTCCGATATAACATACAATCTTGTCAAAATCAGGGTCCTCTTTAGTCCCATCAGCAAACAGGAGCCGGATCCAGGCATCAATCGGCCAGTAAAAACTCATAAGAGTATCCTGTTGGTCTGCTCACGGATTCAACACCGAGAGCAGAGCAAGAGTAAGGGCCACAGCCCCCTTCATTTCAGTCTAAGACCATTTAGTCAGTTTATAATTATACAGTTCTATTACTCCAACATACAATGCCCTCTAAGGCTTCACATTTAAATTTTGTATGAGGTATTCTAATCTTTGAATTTAGTTGTAATTTCAAAGATAATTGATTATTATTAGTAAATAAGCCAGCATCATCAGGTCTTAAGGACCACTATATATTTGGTGCCTTTTAAGATATTTTTCCTAGTGAAAATGATTCTCCACCGTTATGTCATGGAATTAATTGTAATGTTGAAAAATTGATACAAGTCTAGCATTAACATCTAAAAAATAAGACACAGATTAAGAGTACAGGAGATCTGAAAAATTCAAAAATGTTACAAAACTTTGTTTCACTCAGCGCTTTGATCATGGGGCCTAATTTTAGCCTGTTTGTCCAGGAGAGAGAGCAAAGGAGAATCAGAACAAGACATTTCATATTATTGTCAATACAGGTGTAAACAATTTGCAGTCACACCATGTTTACCTTTTGCAATTTTGTTGGTTTAGGGAACATTTACGCCCTTAAAGTTAGCCTTAAAAGCTTCTCTATATACCAAATCTTAATTTGTCATAATAAAATTGTTTGTAGCAGTTTACGGGTGATTAGGCGGTATGCAGAGAAGATTTGTGGTGGGTCCAGTTCAAGCGCCAGCAACCACTGTCTTACGGATGACTCAAGACAACCATGTCCATCATATCTGAGGACAGGAACAGGATCTGAAGGGCTCTAGTGCATATGGATGCTAGAGTCCGTCCTGCGAGATCATAGGCACTGGTTAGGTGGCAGCTCACAGACTCTGTGGTTCTTCCAAGAAGCCCACTAATGTGGTGTCAGGTACAATCTTATAGTTCAGATGTTTTTCACCTGTCTGCCCAACATGCCAGAGAGATGTCTGTTCACTGGTAACAGTTCTACCTGTACACCCACCAGGAGCATTTTTGCAACCGCCTCGTTCTCGAACGTTGCTGGTCCAATTTTGGTTCTGGATCGCCGTCTGAAACACCTTAACCACAATTATCATCAAAACCACCACAACCATAAATCGCTCCACATTTAGGTAAACTTTTTAGATTTTTCTTTATTAAATTTTGTTGCTTACTTCTTTAAGCTTCATCTTAAAAAGTTGCACTTAATTTTCTTTATTTTTAATTCAGCTTGCTCTCACCTCTGGTCAATGGCGTACCTCATATTATGTACCATAATGTATTCATTAATTTATTAAATCTGTTTATTTGGTCTCCTAAAAATAACAATTCAAAATTTTGCATATTGCTTCTTCATAACTTTTAGTAATGCATCCAAGACGGTGCCTAAACAAAAAAAACTTTAAATGGATATCGGTCTGTACTCCCAATCAATGCATCCAAAATTATAACCTATAAACACTTTTGTTTTCATTCCATGTCACCACAGTGGAGAGAGAGATTCTAATTTTTCAAGTAACCTCTCTTTCAGGGGCCTAAATGTTCTATTCACCACAGACACACAAAAAATAAAAATAGGCCTCTATCACACTTTAGTTAAATTTGGATATTTCAAATAGCAATTCTATGCTAAACTTTCACATGCAAAGATTTTCTTCTGAGCAAGCAACTTCCTTATTTCATAACTTTTCCTCTCCCCTCAGTCAGGTTCGGGGCTGCTTCAATGTCTTAACCAAAACCATTTGACCTCCCACATCCACTCCAGGTTTAAACAAAAACCAACGTTATCTTATCTCACAGGTCGACTTAATTACACAAGGGGTTTCACTTCCTAAGGAAGTCACACTTTAACACATCCTTCAATTCAGCAGGTCATTGCTTACTAGGATATTTAAGAATGAATTTTCAATCACCCACAAATTCATTGCAATACATATGATATCACAAATCTCATGACATTCCCCTCTGTGTGAGACTGTTTATACACACGTCTCAAATTCTCCAACCAAGAACGTACTACTTATTTAGTTTGCCTATCAGTCACATTGCCAATCAAAACAGTATTTCTCTGTTTGTGTGAGACTCGTTTTTGCCCCCAACAAAGAGTTTCACTAACTTTATAGCCTTTAATTTTTTATTTTTAATCATGGGTTACCAATTTGACTGTAGAAGCTCTAAAACCACTTAGCTTCTATTATTAACAAAATCATTTTCTCTATGCCTTTGCAATTTCAAGCAACTTATTGGCATATTCTCTACATATGTAGATCATTACTTTTTTCAGCAAATAGTTTACACCATTTTTAGTGCAACTATTTTCTTTGCTTATGCAGATAAATTTCAAAGTAATTTTCCTCATAACTGCATAAGCTACACAATTTTTCAGCACTTTTCCCTGGGTTTGGCACCAGGCAACTATGTTCAAAATGATGCTACATTTTTTCTTACATTTCTAAATGTAAGTGGAAACCAATGTTGACTTGCATTGCTGAGCCTATGACACAAAAAATACTTTCATAGCGTTTAAGCAATGTCTGTGAATTTGAAACATTGGCTTTCTGTTACACAACATTTCCATTCAACCTCATTTGTCCCCACAAACTCCACACTCGTCACACACTCGTCACTCCACAATAAACACATATGACAACGAGACAAGACAAGACACCAGAATTTCACAATAATCCCATCCACCACAAATATCTAACCTGGGCGATACAAAAGCTCATTTGCATTTTGGCCAATAGAATATTCACAGATATCATAACATGATAAACTACTCAGTGGTTTATAGGCCACTGGGACCGGGTCCCCTGCACTTACTGGGGTTTGAACAATATGCTTTTTCGATATGGCCCCCGCAATAAATAACCCTTATCTAAATAATGATTAGACAATAAAACGTAAGTTTCGTATTAGGGTGACAAGCCTGATCGAAAGTCACATTTATCCGGTCTTTTAAATGGCTTATTCTCCGCCCTCATGGTCAGAGATCCATTTACAATACTCCCCCCTCTTATCTTTTTATTACTCTTTCTAGTAATGTTTCTACTCTGCTTACTTTTCACATGCATTACATCGTGACAAGAATTAACTAATGTGTTGGTTGACATATTCAGTCTTCAACTATTTTAATATGGCCAATTCCAATTGTTTTCTCTAAGTTTAATAACATTTGTATCTACTGTGAGACATCCTTAGGACCTTAAAGTCATTTACAGTCTCAATGCTACATTTATTGCACTGGAAATTCTCTTCTTTAATTTGTATTGATTAACATACTTAACTTGGATTTTTTCCAACACTGTATCATGCTTGAGCACTGTTTTTCTTGTACTGAGCAAGGGCACTCTTAACATACACAGACTTTCCTGTGTAAGCATTTTTCTCTTATTTTACTTTACTTTGCTAACTCTATTTTAAAATCGAACTTACTCTAGATTAATAATACTAGCAAAAGACCCAGTTCGTATGAAGGAGGGGGCCATGGGCCAAGGCTGGAGCTTACTCCTCTTAGGAGGGCTTTTTGAGTCCCGCCCCCCGCAGTGGTGGGAAAAAATCTTTCTTGTTTTTTCAAGCCATTTGGTGTGGCCAGTACCAGACTGGTTCCATTCGTTTCCTCAGTTGTGCACAGGCCTCGACTGTTTTGTTCCTGCCTTTTCCCGCCATCTTTTTTCAAAAGAGGCGACGCCTTAGGGACCATCCCCCATCCTTTCTCCTTTAGTAATTCCAATATTTTCTTACCTCCATATAACTGTTCCCTGCACCCAATTATCTTACTTACAACTACCTCGGTATACTTTAAGTCACAAAAAAACCGAACATTAACTCACCAAAATTATTTATATATTATTTCGCACTATTTCGCCAATTAATGGAATTTAGGATCTTATTTATCCTTTGCCTCCAACGAAGTATTTCAAAAACGAGCCCCCAAATGCTTTACGATCTTATTTCGACGCTTGATTTTAAGACGCGCAGTTCCGCGTCTCTGGAGATACTACTACGGACCTTTTTACGGCTTTTAAAGTGAAAACACCCACCGCGTTAGCTCGTATACCAGGCCTTAAACCTACAACACCAACCCAAACCTTTACCAGGCTCAAACCTAAAACAATCTACTATTTAAGGATTTCCAATCCTAAGGCACTCAAACCTAGAACCACTTATCTAACTTTTAGAATTTACTTTATTTACTTTATTTTAGTTCGGTAATTTAAGATATTAATAATAACGTTTTTCCCCTCTCACCCCGTCCACCATCAATTCACAGATTTCACCTTCAAACAGGTTAAAACTTCGTTAAAAAGTAATCTAAAATTTGGAAAAAAGCAATAGACGCACTTTGAGACTTTCCACAATAGTTAGTGATCAAAAAGTCGTCTTACCTTAATCTATTTGGACGTCCATGAAGTCTCCTTGTTGCTTGGTCGTGGACGGAGATCCTTGGCAGTCCTACGCGAAGATTTCACCGACTAGACCTTCGCCAGCAGTCGTTAGTTGAGAACTAAACCACCTCCTCTTCAGCACGGCAGGGTCACCACTGAAGAAATCGTATTCTCTTAAGTTGTCCTCGAGTTACCTTTACAGAGCAAATCAATATTAGTTCCAATGCGTCTCTTTGTTCCTGATGCTAATTACTGGACTCCGGACAACACATGTGTTCAAAACTGGCGAAGGAGAGTTAAGCTTTAGCCGTCAACACTACCCTAAGCCGGCTAATAATGACATACCAGGATAGATACCAAGGATTCGGAAGATTAAAGTCACGAAGGCTTTATTTTCCCTATACAATCACCTAAGCAGAGCGCTCTGTGTTCCTCCCAGAAGTCCCCCTAACCTCTCTGAGCGTTTCCCGTTCACACAGGAAAAACTGTCTCTCTCTGGGAGGAGTTAAGAGCTTACGTCACATTTTCACATCACACAATTATTTGAGCCTAACTACGGTCGTTGTTCCATTGCTTCCGATCCGTCATGTGAGTTTGGCATCCGCCCGTCCGCGGCCATTTTATGAGTTCATTCTCCCACATGTTTCTCTTTTCCTGGGAGGGGTCTTTTCCTTTGTCTTTTTCTACACCTTCCCCTCAGATCTGTAATTTTCCTCTGTAATGAGAACTGGCCAAAAACTCTACAACTTTGATTTAACATTCCTAAATAGCTAAAAAGGCATACTTCACATAAAATATTATATCTCTTCATCAGATAATTTCGATTAAAAATGCTTGATCAAAGGCGCATGCTTCTTTACTGTAAAACTGCCGACGTATGCAAACAGTTCAGCAAACATGTCAGGGGTTAATCAAGGAAAATTGCATCGGACTTTTATCAATTTGTGCTCAGAACCAGTAACGCCCCTTGCCTGGTCATGCTGTCCCCTTTGAGCACATGATTGCAATGGAGCCGATGTTGATCATGCTGGGTTTAACGGGCTGCACCCTGCCTTATGATGAAATGCACTTGTGTATTTGTTATAGAGTTCGGAATGTTAAATTCATACGCTGGCATATGGGATTAGCACATTGTAAACTAATGGAGATTTAAAAAGTTAAATTACTTTGGAGTATTGTTACATTAAAACACTTGGACACCACAGTGTGTTAGATATATTTACCAGCAGTAACACAGCAGCTAACGGAGTGTTCCACAGATTTTTTTTCTCCACTTTTTATACGTTTTTTAGCTAATGTTAGTCAATGGAAATGTATTCTAACGGCTGCAAAAAATGGCAACATCTCCATAACTGTGGAATTTTCCAAACTCTATTGCATGTTAAGTTTGCTCAAGAAGGTTTGTTGCACAAATATTATGGTTTTAATTGCACATCCTTATTGGCTTATCATTAAACAAAATTCAATGTTATGTGCGACACAAAGAAATCGTGCTTGTTTAGTGAGGAGAAAGGAGCTCGGAGCGCACGAGTTGGCCATTATCAATTTGGGCAATAACCTGTCCCTGCACTTCCACCCTGAAAATTAAATATTAAAAATTCAACCAATGCAAGAAAAACTAAAATATTAAATTGAACACACGATGATAGAGCCAAGGTAATTTCAGATCATATTTTTGCAGTTTTTACTTATCTTCACTTTGCAATATCCAGGTATGTGAAAACCCAATGTCCCCGACCCCATTTTCACACCTTTTGCAGTTAAAAGGATATTTACTAAAAATCTATAAATATTTTTCTTGCCAATTAGAGAATAGACTTCAGTTACTCTATTAATTAAAATAATTAAGAAAAAAATCTTTGTTCCCTCGTTATGTGCATGCGTGTTATCAGCATTAATTTCCAGGATTTGTGAGGTTTAAAAACAGATGTGAAGAAAATATTTTTCTTGGTCTGCATGAGACCAAGTTAAAAGCCTAATCCTGGGAAATATAAAGGGACATATTTTCTTCACTAAGAACAAGACTTATGAGCCCAATCTATTTATTTGTATATGACCAGGGAAGCAGCCATAACAGCATTTTTAATGCTGATTATTATCTCAAGTTTCCTTTAATACAGATCAAATATCACTGGTTGATAGAGTATGTGACAATTGATTAATAATTCAGCAATGATTTGTATTTCACCAAGTTCATAGTCAATACAAATTACTTAAGGAGAGTGACTGAAGACAAGAGGTCACATGCCTCAGCATACTTCTCAGACAAACACAGTTTCTTTTATACTGTCTTTTTAAATTGCTGTAGATTAGCTGCACTTTTTCATCTAATTATTCCACAGCATTACTCCTCTCCGTGTAATACAATACTTTTTAGGTGGATAGGTACATGTACTTCAGATTATGAGTTCCCTTAGATCGCATCTTCCCTCTTTTACCAAATCCTTTCTTTTTAGTTATAAGTTACTAGGGAGGCTGTTATTCTACCAGCTCTATATATCTGTAGCAGGGATTGAGTTTTATGATGTCATCAGTTTCATGGTTGTTAGATTTTAAGGAACAGTGTTTTGTATTTGTCCCCTTATACCCCACTTATGAACAATTCTGATGGCATTCTTTTGAATTCCTATATAAAACCAGCAAATGACTATTGTAGGTCATTTCCCAGACCTCTGAGCAGTTAGTTTATGTACGGTAAGATTACGGACAGTACAGGGTGAAGAGAGCCTTTTGGTCCAAGAAATATCTCAACACTTGCCATTATGGCCACATTTTTCGCCACTCTTTTACCACAAATAATGTTTTTTTGTGAGTCTCCAGCTAAACCTTGTGATTGAGATCACACCAGAAATTGTATATTTGTTTTGCCTTTTTTTCTTATATTGAACATTGTCAATATTGATTTGAATCTGGTGTCAGTATTCCGTTTGCCAATAAATCATTTTTGTTTTTCAATAAGTTCAGCGCTGTTTATTCTGTTAAACCATTCTTTGAGCTTTGTAATATTTTCTGTTGTGACCTCTGATATGAGGCAGTCTGTAGGTCTTTGCTAGAGCCCTTGTATATTGTGTCATTCAGCAAAATATATACATTTAACTTTGTTGAGACTTCCACAAATCATTGATGTACTAGAGCAGAACAATTTAGGTCCTAAAATCGACCCCAGGGGACCCCGCATATTATATTCTCACATCCTGATACATGTTCATCATTTGACATACTGTTTTCTTTCAGTCAATATGACTTCAACCAATTTGTTAGTGTAGCAAAGACGAGGGTTTAGCAATTGGCCAATTAACAATATTACACCAAAAAATATATCATATTGACAACGCCACCGGAGGGAAGGCTCCGGACGCTTAAGGCACGCAGGTTCGGTTTATGATTGCCAGGCCAGAGTCTATGCTTAGCCAAAAATATAGTTTTATTACTATATATTTCGGTTTAATTAATTAATTTCTGTTTTTCATTGTGTAAAAAAAAAAAAAAAAAAAGGATTCAATTGTTCACATTCTCATTTTCACAGTCAACATTCGATTAATGTGAGTTCCAGCTGATTCATTAATTAAAAACCAAAAGGAGTCCGTGAGTGAAGCCAAAAAAGGGTTAAAAGACAAGGCACAACATCTAGGCAGCGCTTGTCATCGCAGCGGCGCGGGGCCAGTCACCTGTAAATAATGGAGACTGTTAACACCTAGCCTTCTGTTGGGAGTTACATGCAGCTCTGCCAACGTACCATCGAATGAGGGATAACACACGGTGGGGCCTGACAGCGAGACGCACACCATCCCTGCACATGGAGCATTGCGGCTACATCATGGAACCGTTACCATGATGCGGAGCAAATTACCAAAACCTCCAGTTAAGGCCAGTAATAGATACGTTAAGACAATCAAATCTTAGAGGCAAACGCTACCTGTCCTTTCGGGGAGCGAGGAACGCACTGACACCACCGGCTGACAGGAACTGAGTGGACGTCAGAGAACAGAAGTGATAGGGCATCTGCGCTTATTATACCTGCGGCGGCCACCAGCTGCGGGAGGAGATTGCAACAGGCGCCATGCCAATTAGCGATCCCTCTATTATTTTAGTTTCTTTTAGAGTATTTCATTGATCTATAGTGTTCAACAAAGCTTTCTGGAGTCTAATGATTACCCAACTGTTATCTAGTTGCGTGACTGAGCGCGCACGCCAAAGACCAGACATTTACGCCATCAATAGCCTAAGCTAAGGTTAAAGAGCATATCGCAAGATTCGTAAAACGTTGCCTATTCCTTTAAAATGTATTTTTATGTTGGCGTTTTAATTTTTTTGGTTCACTCAGTCGTACCACTAGAAGCCGTAGTTGAGAGGGGAACGGTGTTAATAAAAAGAATAAATATCATAATTTATTCATATTGCCGGTGACCTGTGGCTTTCAGGCACCTGCTCTCAAGACACATCAATGTTTGGCTTTGAATCAGTTATGCGCTCAAACCAGGAGGGTTTTTATCCATTTTCATGTGGAGCATAGACAGACTTGAATGCGTCAGACTAGGGCCAATGTCTGGAGTCAGTTTTCCTATTCCCGCCCTGATAGTAAATAACTTCTTTCCTGCCATAAGACACCAGACTCCTGCTTATTTTTCATCTGATTTACTCGGCACCATTAATTTCCTTCTAACGTTATTTACATCTTGATACACATTCTCTGTTGGATTATCATGTTGCATTTTTTCATTGCTTACAGTTTTATTATTAATATTTATTTATTATCTATGCATGGTTTTGTATACATTCATTGTCTTTATATTTACTTCTAAAATTGATTTCCTGCGCTTTTTGAATTTGCTTTATATTATAAAGCCCTGGTCCGTTTGCCTGTCCGTTCCGTCCATATGGCTGTCTCCTTTCTCCCACTGGGATTGTGATTTTGCCGCGTAGTGAAGAGGTCTAGGACATGGGACGCGACAAAAACTTTGAATTTTGTTTGGAAATGTGCTCTACAAATAAAATTTGCCCTTTGCTTAGTCTTGCATTGCCTTACCACAATGTGTTGTGGAAGTGAATGTAAATTGCCAAAGCACATTACTTGACTATTTGATGATTGATTGGATTTATATTGAGTGATTTTTACAACAATTATTACAGTGATAGAAAACAACCAAGCAAAGAAAGAAGAAAAACTCAAAGAGTAGGCCGAAGACAAGAAAGCTTATGAGCCTACCCCCTATTCAAGATTAGAATTTGTTTTGTACAGCCTATAGGCCTGTTATTTCCTAAGAAACTATTAGGCCTAGGAGTCTGAAATTAGAGAGAGGGACACAGTTTTGAAAAGTGTTTGAAGACAACAGGATCTCCTTTGGAAAAGATCTTTAAAATCCCAATTATATACAACAAATAGTTAGCAATGACATTAAACACATGAGCTGCCAGACAAGGCGACTGAACTGAGTACATAACAGACTGTTTCATGTGTTTAGAACAGACACTTTTTCATTACATCGATAGATGTGGTTTGTCCTGCTGCTATCATCCAGGCAAACTGTTACGTCAGTTCCAATCAGCACGTAATCCTACGCAGGGCAGAGAAGGACCGTCAGACCTGATGAGCAATGTTTGGCTTTGTAATTTACTGGAACTACACTGAACCTTCATAATCTGCAGCTGGGTTCACCAGTGTTGATCTTCCAATTGTAGGCAGAGGTATCCCTTGGCATGAGCTGAACGAAAAGGCATAATAAAACTATCTAAATAGTAAACATAATCACAGCAGTGGAGCAGGGGCATTTCACGTCGTATGGTTGGGCCATAAAAATAACCCACTGCAGTGAATTGAGAATTGTATCATGAGAAACCTTAACATAATGACACCACTTTTCATTGGGGTTCAGACTGTATTACTTGTGAACCACTAATTTGAATTCACAGTTTCATTTAAGGTTGCTTCGCTTCATACAAACCATTTAACATTGGGATGATCACAGACTTTCAGCACCGCTTGGAAGATGCGATCGTGGATTTCACCTGTTGGACGAGTTAAAAAGAATTAAATTAGACCGTTTTTCTTTCAAGGTAAAAACAATTGCCAAAAATTGGTAACCCCCCCTGACTATATTTTCAATATTATTCAACATTTAATGAAGAAAATATTAAGCTTAATTACCAAGGAGGCATCAAATTGAATATTGTAAAACTAGGACTTTCCTGCTTGCTTTCCTGTCAATACTTATGCATGTTAAATCTGATTAACAAAGCGTACCTGAAAATCCCAACGTACTTGTCTCCCAGGCTCAAAATCCATTCTGTGCAAATGAGTCATCGAATCTGGTGTTTTTAATTTTTTTACCTATTTTTTTTAACTCACTGTGGAGAGTTGGACGGAGCCTGCCCCATGGTGCGCTGACGGACACGTGCGCTGACCTGCCATCCTGTGGTGAAGCAAAGGACTGATACGATTAATCAGGCAGATCAGGGCACAATTGTTCACTTTGACTGGATTCATATTAGTCATAGTAGAAAGGTCTTTGGCGTAATTACACGATTGCTGAGTGGTTAGAGCTTTGTATCACAGCAGAAGGTCTGGGTTTTGTTGCACAGGTTTTTCCAAGACAGAACTTGCATCCACAGGTAACACTTTAGATTACAGTGCCGCGATTCCATGGTGTAGGTACAGGAACAAGAAAGTAATTACACGTGTAAGTACAGGTAATTACACATTTAAGTGCAGGTTCAATAAGGTGGACAAGGGTCCAAAGTGTATTAAAGTGTTTCTGGCCCGCTTGTGCCAGCTTTTAATTTAAATTCCATGTGAATTGGGGGAAAAATTACTGCATACTAATGCACAAATACACCTTACCCTAATTAGCCTGTACTGCATGTGATGGTAATTACTTTTTTGCGTTACCTGGTAGCCTACACATGGGACTTGGGTTGTGCGAGTCTGACGATCAGCCATACCATGTTTCAGAACAAACAAGGGAGAAAGGGTGCCATCGTTTGGATGGCGTAGGCTGTGACGGTGCCAGTCGTTGGATTCTTGCATTGTCAGAATTCGAACGTGATTACAGGGGGTTTTTACTGCCTTCACAGCAACTTCACCATCACATCCAGGGAAGCGTTGGGAAATCTGTAATACAAAAGGCAGAGTGCGTCTGAGGAAATCCCCTGTAATTGTAGGGTGGGACCCATTAGCAGTGGGCCAGGTTATTGCAGGTGTAGGGCTGGCAAACACTTAACAGAAGGATATTCAGGGATCGCTGGTTGACTTGTTTTTATTGTATTATACAGCAAAGGAATTCACAACACAAGTTTCATCAAGGGGGATTTTCTTATTCACTCCATCGATGTTGGTAAGCTGATAAGTATTTTAGATGTACCTGTGGGATGAAAGCTCCAACGTTGGTGTCGATTTATAGGGGAGGCTTGCTGAGATCTGCGCGAGACAGGGTTAAAGATTACTCTGAGTTGATTGCCTGAGTGGAACCAATCCAACGCAAAGGGTCTGAACTTAACACAAAAAAGGCATTATCCAGCTTTGGCAATTCTTCTTCTTTCTTATTATTACAACAAGTTGACAGCCAAAAAATGGTCGGGGTTTCTCATATGATTTAGATAAATTTTTGGTGTTCTGAGACGAATATCACTGCATTTTGCTCTATCAGGTCAACTATTTTGCGATTACAGCATACGTGTCGGATTACGTACGTCTAACGTTTACGTGTGTGGTGTTTGTGCGAGGTTTCAATTAACAATCCGTAGCACACGAGGAGATATTTTATTATAACCAAACTATCCAGTTAAATCATAGAGGGTACAAATTAAACAAAAAACATAAATTTGCTACACAACAAGATTACTCCCTTTATAGCCTCCTGTCCAGACACCGGAAAAATACTTAAATCGATCCGAGAGATTGGCGACTCTTCATTTGACAGCAACAAGCGCTCTTGAGTCTCTGTGCTCCTCCACAACGGGAACCAGTTCGCACTCAATCCCTCTGCGCACTCCACAAGTCTCAAGAGATAATATGAGAGTGAAGTACGTGCTCGACAAATCCAAATATGAGCAGCACAATGGATTCATCTGCGTCGACTTAAAGATGGTGAAAACCTTTTTTACTTTCGGTCAGCATGTCGGGTTCACGAAGTACCCATTGCTTTAATGTATGTGGGACAGTCGAGACAGAAGCCCCGCACTATGTAAAGAAAGAGTGGCCGGCGCGGAGAGCAGTTAGTACCTGGGCTGCGAGAAACATCATAAACGAACTTCTTGCTTGACGGGAGAGATTTGATCCCACCGCTACACCATGAGCTTGGATTAATTGAACAGTTCCGCGCGCTCTGGACAAGGATGGGAGGATGCTTCAACTACCTGTTGCGAGCCTTCCTCGACTGACACTGAGAATCTGAAAGCCGGCATTTCGAGCCCACAGATACGGGCAGCTCTAAAGGACACAGAGTTCCAAAATTCCATGAAACAGGCTTAGAGTGTGCGCGTGGACATCATTTTGTGCAGGGTGAGTTAACAACTTCCTGGGCGAACACGAAGGCAGCCAAAACCACGCCATTACTCGGTCAGCAGATGATAAGGCCTTCCAAAAAAAAATCGGGTGTTTGGATGAGTATTAAGGTTCACTTCCTGTTCTTCACACATAGGAGAGTTTCCTGAAACCTTGGGGCGGTAGAGCGACGAGCAGGGAAAGGTTCATCAGGGACATGCGCAATGGAGAAGAGGTACGCAGGGAAGGTGGGACGCGTCATGATGGCGGACTACTTGCTGGTCTGCTGAAGAGAGAAATCCAGCAGCTGCTCACACACTGGGAATCGAAGAAACGCGATTTATGCCGTTGAACTCTAAAATTTGTGTGTCACGTAACCGCTATTGTTTTACTAATATTATGAATTTCTGCTTATCAAATTTGATGGAGTAATTAAAAACTGAATGACTTTGAATACGGTTTTTTGAACTTTTTTTTTTTTCTTGAGGAAAACGGAAAAAACGTCAAAGGCGGTTTCTATTTCTCAGCTGATGATGACGACAGAAATTTGTTTTTTTACGCAACAAATCGATTAAAAAAACAATTTCTGCTAGCAAAAATCCTGACCTGATTGAGCAGAACCAAAGGTTCATTTTCGGACTCAGAGCATCAAAATTTCAGTGGGAAACCGCCTGGACTATTTTCAAAAAATATTTTTTTGTTTACCCAGTGTTATTATTATCAAATAAAAAAAGTGCTTTCTTGGCTGTCAGATGTTGAGATTTTTTACGGTTGTAATTTTATTAATTCCATCATTGTTTAGAAAATGTTTCTTATCTCGCTTCAATGTGTCTCTGCAAAAACCTGTGAGGACTGACACTATAATTAGCAAACAGATAATTCTATGAAGGCGACACCTGTGTTCGAGAACTTGTGTGGGTCGCCCCGAGACTATTGGACTTGGTCATTGGATTCTCCTTACTTCACACGGGAGCTCCCGTCGTCAGTAATGTAGAGGGCTGAGGTCCAGCTGTTGTAGTTAAACCAAAGCCTTGCGAATTGGCCGTTAAAGATGGACAGGCGATGTTTCAGATGTTGTTTGCTTTGGATGGCATTGAAGAAGACTGCAGGGCCGTTAACGGGGTTTCCTTGGTTGCTTCCCAATTGTATTCACCCTTAAGTGCATAACATGTTTACATTACGCTAGAGACACTGAGATTCAAGAGCAAGTTAAGTAAGTTACCGCTTTAAACTTAAGTCGGACGAAGACGCAGAGATGACAGGCGACGACGTCATTGAATACTCAATCTCAGCAAAACTCGTCTACTTAGCTAAAACTGAAGAGTGTTTTGAAATGTTTTATTTTATTTCACTCAACAGGCAAATGGAGACACATAGAAGGTGTTTTACCATGAGAGTTTTTTAAATAAGGATTCACATCAGATTATGGGCATCAGCGATCAGAGTGCAGATTCTGCAACAAGGCGATTGGGATTTTAGCCTTGACAAAGTAAACAATACAAGAGATGCCTTTAAGTAAGTGTTAAGTAAAGGTATTTATAAAGCACTTTTCACAGATAAAATCACAAAGTTTGCAGTAGCCAGTTATTTCACGACATTTCAATAAAGAAAATTACTTGTTCGTTTCTTTTCAATATTCACTGTAATCTTATCCAGGATATTTGCAGATTTGGTTCAACAGATTCAGGACAAATGAAATGCAATGCAATATATTGAACTGTTCGAAAAATGTAGAAACTTTTTGGCGAGCTACTTGGAGGCGGGCTGCGAGCTGCAGGAACCTCCTAAGCCTAACGAGATCTCTTTTACAACGATGCATTTCAAAGTTTACTGAGTGTTTTGAGAGGCCGAATGGGAACTTGTCCTACCTTTTTTCCTGCAAAGCGCTACCGTAAGCTTCCTCGATGAACTTGTTAACAGGTTGTACACCGCTGGGACAAACCCTAGTTACGACAAAGGGAATTATGTCGGACTTGAAACGTTTTTTTGTACCTGGCTTCCCGTGAAATTATGCTCACGCTGCCCACAGAGGCGGCCGTTGGTGCCCACTGACTGTGGCGGCCTGTGCATCGCTGCTGATCGGCAATAGTTGTCGTTATGCTCAGTCCATTCACATTCAATCAAAGGAGCACTGTCTTCACCTTGTAGCAAAAGAAATAATTATGCAGAAAAAACACGTTTAATGAAGAGCTGATGTAAATATGTGTTTTCTACAGACTGTTCAGTATTTTGACCTCATTTCCATTCAGGGCTTCATGTAGGCATATCTCTCCTAAAA